>JASDDO010000012.1:65758620-66358620 GCA_030015575.1 Agapanthus africanus | reverse complement strand
AATCCATGTCTACTAACACAAGCAAGCAATCATGAGGGCCCGTGTTTCCATGCTTCTGGATTGTGGCCAGTTGAGTTTGGAATACTTCGACGACGGTCGAAGTCCCGCTACTAACATTTGATTCGGGCCTGTGGTTCCCTACCCCTGGATTGGAGCCTGTTAGGTTTGAGAATACTCTTGAGATTGGTTGACATTCATCCTTGAACTTACGTTAACAACATCATTAACACTAAATATAACAGTATAACAAAATAACACAACTTGAAAAGCTATACTCTCTCCTTCTCTGCCTCTTCTACTTCTCCTTTATCTTTGAGACTTACCGAGCGATTTGTTCGCTGCCGACATTCTCTTTCTTTCTTCTTTGAATGTCGTCAGGTGTTTCGGATCTTCCAGAGATCGAGCCTACCAGCGAGGACTTGGATCAGTTTGCTTACGACCCAGAGCTCTAGCTTCATTGTATACACTTTTATTGCAGTACTTTCATTTCCTGGTATGCCACTGTTTAGGCATCGCATTTATCCCATGTATTTACTTTTCCATGCATTGTACAAAAGAATATTAATAAATAAAGTTGTTGTTTTATTATATCTTGTCTCTTGTGCATTTATATTTATATTGCTTAGTTAGGCTTAGCGTATTTGCTTCTGAATAAATACGCAGCAGCATAGTTGCGTCCCCTTCGCCGTACACTGGAAAGCGGGGAGTGACAGTTATATCATATTCTGTGCTTAATTAGTGCATGACAACCTTAATGCGACTATAGAAAGATGTTTCCTTACCGTAGGTAGCATGGCTGGCCGAGTGGCGTCCCGTATCTTTATGTATTTTGGGAAGTGGGGCATGACAATAATACCTACTCATCAGTGGGAATCGGGACCCAGCTATCATCATGTGATAATTTTGACGGAAGCCGACCAAAATTACCATACTCTATAAGGTATGCGCAAACTTAGCATGTTTCTCTTATATTTGAAACTTCCAATATGGTTTTTGCTCTAAGCACTTATGACCTAGACGAAGGTCAAAACATCATAATAAGCAGGTCAAGTTCAACCTGTTATTGTCCTGATTAATCTAGACCCATTCGTACAAGTCCTTGGTGAAAGTCAAAACAGTTATACGCCTGTCCTATATTAATGCATCTATCTATGCAACATACAAGTATCCCCTAGCTACCAAACACTATGTCTTGGCGAAAGTCAAAACACATAGCATGAATACTAGTTGATACCTATCTGAAATGACGGAGGGCTACGGTTGGTTTTTGCAAAAAACCTTTAACGTAATGAACTTGATATCGTTGAAGGAACTCGAGTAGCTTTGAAATAGAAGGGTTTATGCTCCGCACTTTAAAACTAGCAACATAAACTTTTACTTAAGAGCGAACTCCCTATGAAGGGATCAAGGCTCTTTCCTCATAGAATGAGGTGGAGGATATTCCTAACTGAATATCTTTATACAAAGCAAAGGAATACGACTAAAGTTTTAAAGAAAACCGAGTAGTTTTAAAAATTGGTTCCGACAATATCAAACAAGTTTGTTTTCCTTGGATTAAACATATAATGTGATCCCATCAAAACAAGTTTCTAAGCCACACCAGAAACAACCAAAATAGCATGCTTTTATATGCCATCCGCATTCGCCATGAGGTCCTGAGTCTTCACCGTAAGATTACTTAACTTACGGCAGGGCGGAGGCAGGGCTAGCGCGGATGCAAAATATATAGAAGCATCTACTAAATAATATATATATATATATATATAAATCAACATCGTAGGCATATAATAGTCATCACAGGCAGATAATAATTATCACAGGCATGCGAATAACAATATGAAATAGCTGATAAATTAAGAGCCTCGCGTTTCATTTGAGCCGCAAATGAGACGCGACGTTCCCCGGTCGTGTGGATAGCCCATACAAAGTTAATCCTAGACCCCTGCGAGTGCGGCAAGCCACCTGCCAATTATAGAAACTGGGTAACACGCCCTCAATGATATGAGTCGGTCACCCATCGCTTTCTAGAATTCGGTAACTTGCACCCCTCCGCGGGTCGAATCCTATAACCTCTACAAGTGCGGCAAGCAACTCGCCAATTCTAGAGAAAAGCGGCATGGTCTCAACTCTATGAGATGGCCACTGTTCCCCTCCGAAAGACGCGACGAAGACGCGGCGGACGTCTTGCCTGAAATTCGGGGCAGATGCTTATTGATGCTATCCGTCCACCACTCCGAAAATGCCAAATTGATTTATGGCACCATGTATCGAAGGTTTAAACGGATGCGTCCGATGTAGCAGACTTCGTCAGATTCCCCCTCGCTTGAGGGGTTTTTGATTGTGGGGACGCTCTTCCCTGCAGGCGCAAGCCCCTGCAGTTAATTACGCTACCGCACCACGGTAACAACTTTCTGCTTCTCCAGATGATCACTTTGTGTCGTGGATGTTCGTTTTGTGTTTGGTTGCCCGTGGATTGTATACGGAGACTAAGTTATGTTGTTGCCCGTAGGGCGTGGACTAGTCCAAATCCGTATCTTTCTTAGATTTGGGTTTGGGGGGGTTTGTGTTTAAGAATACGTTAGCCTTATTTGAGGCTAAGATCAACTTAAACGTTTGTTAAGGATACGTTAGTCTTATTTTAGACTAAGATCAACTTAACGGGATAGTTTAGATCCGACAAGAGAGCAATCGGGGGGCTCTATTGTTTAGTTTAATGACATTACGGTCGATAGGTAGTTTAAGGACATTGCGGTCTAATGTTAGTTTTAAGACGTTGCGGTCAAGGTTAAGGACATCATAGTCCGTGGATTTAAGGACTCCACAGTCCGGCGTTAATTTTAAGACATCACGGTCGAGGTTAAGGACGTCATAGTCCGTTGTTAGTTTTAAGACATCCCGGTCAAGGTTAAGGACATCATAGTCCATGAGTTTAAGGACCCCACAGTCCGTGAAATGTATGGTTGTTGGGACCCGTCACCTCTTTGAAGACGTTGAGCAATTACAACGACAAATATCAAAGGAGTGAAGAGATGTACCCTTGAACCAAGGTAGATTAAATGATCTGTAGCCCAATTTTGGAACCAAGACCAATTAATTATATTGTGAGCCCATTGGCTCAGTTAAGTTTGGATTGAGGACTTATGGCCAACTTGGGCTAAGTCCAACTGAGTTTGACCCTGTATTGGACTATTTGACATTTGTCTGGTTTTAGTCCACATTATTTTCATTTTTGATTCCTTCAATTTTGAGATTCAATTAAAGGAGAGGCTTTGCCTCTGGAAAATTAGCTAGATTGGCCAAAAATAGTGTTTAGACAATAGGGAGCAGCGGTGTTAAACACTAGAAGTAAAGCTTTTAAATTAGTGTTAAACACTAGAGAATAATAGTGTTAAACACTGGAAAGTAAGATTCTCAAATTAGTGTTAAACACTAAAAGATGATCAGTGTTAAACACTGGGAATAGGATTCTCGAATTAGTGTTAAACACTAGCAGATGATCAGTGTTAAACATTAGAAATAAGACTCTCAAATTAGTGTTAAACACTAAAAGATGATCAGTGTTAAACACTGGGAATGAAGCTCTTGAATTAGTGTTTAAAATGCTAAAAAGAAGAATCACGTGGGGACACGTGAGGGCGCCCAAAGGTGGGACCAGATCTCCTTTTCCTCTTTCTGCAAGTAAGCGTTAACCACTTTTTATATCTTCTTTGGAGCATCACGTGCTGACACGTGAGGAGGATTAGTGAGCTGATTGTTAGAATACCAGCCAAGGGGTCACGTGGGAACACGTGAGAGTGCCCAAGACTTTTATTTCTTTTAGTTTTTTCTATCTGTGTTCCGGGAGTCACGTGGAGCACGTGAGGCATTGCCTCTGAGCTTTTTCCTCCTTATTTCTGTGGGTCTTTACAGGGGTCACGTGGGGCACGTGACCCTGGTTCTTTGCCTGTTTGAAGATCTGTTTAGCCTTTTTAAGAATTAAATTCTTCATAGGGTTAAACCCTAGCAATAACCTTAGAGGAATTAAATTCCTATTTTTCTTTTGAAGAATTATATTCTTAGATAGGGTTAAACTCTAATTCTCTTTCTGTGGGAATTAAACTCCCATATATATAAGGAATCAAGTTCTGGCATAGGGTAAAACCCCAAATATTATTTTAAGAAGAATTAAATTCCTGTGAGCCTGAGAGAATCAAATTCTCGATTAGGGTTGAACCCTAGTTCTGTCCATTTTGAAGGAATTAAATTTCTATAATTTTGGAGAATTGAATTCTCATATAGGGTTAAACCGTAATTTTATCTTGGAGGAATTAAATTCCTATAATTTTGTGAGAATTAAATTCTCAAATAGGGTTAAACCCTAATTTTATCCTGGAGGAATTAAATTCCTATAACTTTGTAAGAATTAAATTCTCAAAACTCAATTTCTCCTCTATGTTTTAGATCTGCATGGCAGGATCTCGACCCGATGAGAATTAAATTTTCAACCTATAGGAAGATGTGCACTTTGCAGATCTTCAACCAGAGAAAGAACTAAGTTCTCTCTTTTTTTTAGAAGAGGTAAACTCTTAGATTGAGAATTAAATTCTCTTTTTTTTGAAGTTTTGATCCCCTTTCTTTTCTTACCTAGGGTTTTTCTTTGTAGAGAATTAAATTCTCCTATCTTTTCTCTCTGAATTTTCAAGATTCCAAAAGCTCTCTATCAAAAACTCTCCTCTGGCTCCTATTTATAGGAGAAGGAAAAGAATCAATTTGTTTAGTAAATCTTTCATTCAAAGATTTGATTTGTTTTCATCATTAATCCGGGCCTTTAGATTATTCGGTGAATTTTATTCACCGTTGGATTTTAAATTCAAAGATATTCCTTTTGTCATTTAGATGAGATTTAGGGGAAATCTTTCCTTGTCCAAGATTTTTCCATAAATTGGTGATATTTTAATCACCTTCGGATTCTCAATCCAACGGTTCTCCATAATTCTTCTCCATTTTGGAAAGATTTAAATGATCTTTTTAGAATTTAATTCTGTTGAACAACGAGGCTTTTAAAGCCAGTCACGTGTGGCCACGTGACCTTTGGTCACGTGTGGCCACGTGACCTTTGGTCACGTGTAAGCACGTGACCCCAGGTCACGTGTAAGCACGCGACCCCGGTCACGTGTAAGCACGCGACCCCGGTCACGTGTAAGCGCGTGACCCCCTGAATGGACTCCTCTTATGTGCTCTATTCTGTGCCGCTGCTTTAACCCTCACGTGCCAACACGGGACCATTGGTCACGTGTGAGCACGTGATGCCTCTTCTGATGCTTTTTCATGAGTTTTAATCAGGGAACAAATGCCCCCATAGCGTTGCTCTCACGTGTCTGCACGTGAGTGCAACGCTGTCACTTTTATGACCGTTGAATCTGCCTTAAGAGTAGGGTAGATGAAACGTCTTCCATCCCATCCTATAAATGGAAGGGTCTCTTCAGAAGCGCCCCCACTCTTCATCTTCCTCCTTTGCTAACTTTCTTCCTTTGAGAATTTAATTCTCCTTCTCCAGAGCTTAGTTTTCTGCTCCACAATCTTCAGAGTTTAACTCTGTTTAGGGAAGACCCATCTCTTCAGGTAGTGATCTTTGAACGATCGAGACACTTTCATATCTCTCTGGATTTTAAATCCATAGCAAGGGTTCTTACCCTTTTTAACAAGAACCCATTTTCCTTCAAACAGAAAACTATTTAATCTTCAAACAGTAGATCTCTTAGGTTTTCTCTAATCTTTAGGGAGATGATGGTGGCGGTTGTCTCCTCCATGGATTTTAATTCCGTCCCAAAAAAAAACTTTGAGTCTGGAAAGTGTTACTGGGAATTTAATTCCCCTTTCTTAACAAGGAATTTAATTCCTATGAAGAACTCAGTTCTTCTCAGGGGACTTCTTGGGTTTTCCTTGCCCTGAGTTCTCTTTCTCAACCGAGAGGAAGAAGTTTGTACTGAATTTCCATGATCGTTATTTCAGGTATCATGGATGCCCATTTGTATGATCTTGATGAGATCATTTCTTACGGGAATATTCGTGCACTGAGCCGCAGCCAGAACCAGGAGTTCACCAACGCTCAATGTGCTGAGATCATAAGCCGCTTCGATGAGTACAATGGTCGGCTACTCCCTCGCCGCTCTTCTCTTCTGAGACTCATTGTGTTGGCGATCTGGGAGGCGCTCCCTCTCTTTGGCACCGGCGTGCCGCTCAGGGCATTGGACGCCGCCGAGGATAAGGTACATTCGGTGTACCTGATGAGCCTAATCTCGAAGAGAAGGCGAGACAACCTCATTGACCTCTTGCACCAGGCTTTTTAGTAGTCAGCCATACTTGCTGCCTATCGGAGGGTGGAGGACATTCGTGAAGACCCTGACGCTTTTGATCGCGAGAGAAAACACACTAGGATGGTTCAAAATGCCTGGAAGATCTTGGACAAAGTTACGTTCGAGTTTCTCAATCCATGCCCCGCGTCTGAGGTCTTGCCGTTGTAATCGTTTCTTTTTATTTTGTATGAACTTTTAAAGTCTGAGCGACAAGTTTTATCGTATCCTTCTGTGTTTGCATGCCCTTTTGTGGGATTTTGTCATTTTTGCTATTGTTGCTGCTGATGTGTTTAGCGTGCAGGGCACTATTTCTCTTTCCAGTACACACCAAGCATGGTGTTCACGTGCTCCACACGTGGGGCCCTTTTATGGGGCTATTTAATTTTTCATGCCATATTTTCTGTGTATGGCATTAGACGCAGAAAAGGAGCCTTGGAAATAGTTCCCTTTCCTTGATTTCCAATGCCTTCCCCTTTTTGGGCCTTGAAAATAGTTCCATCACGTAATGTTCTCCACGCGTAGCATTTAATGCTCTTCTTTATAGTCTTGAGGCCATAGCCTATTTTTCTTCACAGAGAAATCTATTCTCACTTTGGTGTGATTTTTCTTGAAAAACAACTGAGTGCCATGGCCTGCAACCGCCCTCATGCTCATCGACAGCCATGGGAAGTGCCTATCGAGGAGATGATCCCTCACTTTGCCGCACGATTGGTGCATCCCCTCCTTACCGACGACGAAAGCGACTCAGCGACATATGAACTCTTGACCCGTAGGGGGTTCCCCCTCCCGATGGGCTCCCTCTGGCTCCGGATGATTCTTGCTGCCGTGCTTGCCGATGTCCCTCCTCATCCGGCGGAGATGACCCTGGCGATGCTTAACACGGTTGAAGAAAAGCTCGAGGGTTTTCACGAGGTATGCCTGATTACTCAGGCTTTGAAAGATCGCTCAGTCCATCTGTTGAGCCAAATAAGAGCTCGACGGACCGTTATGTCTGCTTTTGCAGACGAACATGGGGCCAATCGGTGGGGAGCGACTCCCCGCGAGAACCGTCACTTTGATGTGTTGGAGAAAGCAGAGAGAGAGAGATGGAGAATTTTGTTCTTTGTTTTGTTAACCCTTGTGCTACCGATCCTTTGTTTGGTGACCTTTTCCCGCTAGCGTAGTATATTCAAATTAGTTTTCGCATGCTTTTATGTCGAATTTTCATGTATGCTGGGTACTCGTATGTATGTTTTTTGCTTGCATAAATGAGCTTTGTGTTCTTCCCATGAGAACTTTCTTTAATTGCGAACACTATCATCATGTTGCATGCACATCAGAGCTTCGGGTATAGTTACGAATGCATGCTTGATAGGATATACATCGGAAATTTTTCTTGTTGCTTCCCATACCAGATGATGTGCACGTGTTTGAGATCGACTATTGTTATCGACCGGGGGCTTGTTTATACAGTCTTGAGCGTACACGTCCTGTTTCAAAGGCTGCGGTCGTGAAAGCGGGCTTGCGTGGTCTGACAAAGCGATGTGTGGCGAACATGGTGTTGTGCGAGAAGAGGCTCGGCCGCAAATTCTCAGAGAGGGAGCTGGCCTCTAAGGCGCTGAGCGAGCTCCAAACCAGCCTTACAGCCAAAGCCAACAAAGCGCACGAGCTCTGGCGAGTGCTTCAAGAGTCTATCAAAGAGGTGGTGGCCCTCGATAAAGCTGCCGTGTTCACTCGCGAAAGGGTTGAGGCTCACGAGGCTACCGAGAAAGAGCTCGAAGGCCGGCTTGCCTCGTATCTGGCCCAGAAGGCTCAGGCGGAAGCCCGTCTTCTGTCGATATTGAACCATGAAGGCGAGGCCCAGCGGAAAAGGGATGAGCTGACCAAGCTGCTGAATCGCCCGCCGTCCTGAAGACTTATATCTCTTTTTTTTTGTACGTACTCCTGAATGAGAGTATATATATTTTTTTATGAATTGTACTTTGTATCCATTTTGGTTTATGAATAAAAGACATTTTTTTCTTCTCGATGGCGTGTCCTTTTTTGTTGAATGTATTCTGCGGATAGTCTATATTGATCTCTTTGCAGGATAACGATGGCTTAGGATTCAGGGTTAAGATCTGCCTCCTAAGACTTTTCAACTTTATGAACCATGAGGGTCTCATAAAGAGTTTTTCTCCCTACAGGTCGAGAGGATCCCATAGGTGTAGTTTCTCTTTAAGAATCGTGAGGATCCTTAAGCAGGTTTTCCCTTGAGAGTCGTAAGGATCTCACAAGAGAATTTTCTTCCCTACGGGTCGTGAGGACCCGCAAGTGCTGGGTGCGGTTGCCCTTATCCGTTTTTCATGGGGTCAGGGGTTGCTTTGGATGTTTTCCAGGGTACCGTAGTTTAAAAACATTACGGTCGAGGTTAAGGACATCATAGTCCGCGGGTTTAAGGACTCCACAGTCCCATGTTAGTTTTAAGACATCACGGTCAAGGTTAAGGACATCATAGTCCGTGGATTTAAGGGCTCCACAGTCTAATGTTAGTTTTAAGACATTACGGTCAAGGTTAAGGACATCATAGTCCGTGGGTTTAAGGACTCCACAGTCCGATGTGTGGTTACTGGGACTCGTCACCTCTTTGAAGACGTTGAGGAATTATAACGACAAATATCAAAGGAGTGAAGAGATGTACCCTTGAACCAAGGTAAAATCAGTCTAGAATCATCATGGTTGATCATTAGTTTTAAGACATTATGGTCGAGGTTAAGGACATCATAGTCCGTGGATTTTAAGGACTCCACAGTCCAATGTTTGCTCTGGATGCTTCACACGGGTTCACTGCCGTGCTCTGCGAGAACCAGGCTCCGCTCTGGACGTTTTCCGCGGGGTCAAATAGTGACGTTATCCGCGTTCCACGTGACCAGGAATTTTGCTCTGGATGCTTCCCACAGGTTCACTGCCGTGTTCGGCGAGGACCAGGCTCCGCTCTGGATGCTTCACACGGGTTCACTGCCGTGCTCTGCGAGGACCAAGATCCGCTCTGGACGTTTTCCACGGGTTCAAAGAGTGACGTTATCCGCGTTCCATGTGACCGGGAATTTTGCTCTGGATGCTTCCCATGGGTTCACTGCCGTGTTCGGCGAGGACCTGGCTCCGCTCTGAACGTTTTCCACGGGGTCAAAGAGTGACGTTATCCGCGTTCCACGTGACCAGGAATTTTGCTCTGGATGCTTCCCACGGGTTCACTGCCGTGTTCGGCGAGGACCGGGCTTCGCTTTGGACGTTTTCCACGGGTCAAAGAGTGACGTTATCCGCATTCCACGTGACCAGGAATTTTGCTTTGGATGCTTCCCACGGGTTCACTGCCGTGTTCGGTGAGGACCAGGCTCCGCTCTGGACGTTTTCCACGGGGTCAAATAGTGAAGTTATCCGCGTTCCACGTGACCAGGAATTTTGCTCTGGATGCTTCCTACGGGTTCACTGCCGTGTTCAGCGAGGACCAGGCTCCGCTCTGGATGCTTCACACGGGTTCACTGCCATGCTCTGCGAGGACCAGGATCTGCTCTGGACATTTTCCACGGGGTCAAAGAGTGACGTTATCCACGTTCCACGTGACCAGGAATTTTGCTCTGGATGCTTCCCACGGGTTCACTGCCGTGTTCGGCGAAGACCAGGCTCCGCTCTGTACATTTTCCACGGGGTCAAAGAGTGACGTTATCCGCGTTCCACGTGACCAGGACTTTTGCTCTGGATGCTTCCCACGGGTACACTGCCGTGTTCGGGGAGGACCAGGCTCCGCTCTGGATGTTTTCCATGGGGTCAAAGAGTAACGTTATCCGCGTTCCACGTGACCAAGAATTTTGTCGACTATATCCGCATTTCATGGAGTGGGGATTTGACTCTCGGTGATCTGTACATCGCCGAGCCATGGAACTGGGAGTTGCCGCTGTTGCGCTTTGCTTGATGTTGTGTCCGTTGTGACGAGACGAATGTTGAGATGATCTCTAGGCTATTTGTGGCCCTTCGAGATTTGGCTTCTTCTTTTGATGAAACCTGGGGAGGAAGAGTGCGATTCCTTCTTTGTTTGCGCCCCTTGATTGTATACAGGGATTGATGTAATATCACCTGTAGGGCATAAATTTCATTTTTGTTTTATTTATTTTTCCGCGATGCTCTATCATTTCAGCTTTTATATCGCGAAGGTCGCGATTGCCCCATCATTTTGGCTATTTTTCGCGGTGCCCAATCGTTTCGGCTATTTATTTTATTTTTACTCGCTGCTTTTTATTGCGAGTTGCCCAATCATTTCGGCTATTTTTCATGCATACATTTTTACTTGCTGCTTTTTATTGCAAGTTGCCCCATCATTTCGGCTATTTCATATGCATTTTTAGCTCGCCGATTTTTTATCACGAGTGTAGAACTTGGAATCTGGTGCCAATCTCAGCATCAGCATCGCTACAACTGGAATATTGCCAGGAGAGAATCATCATTTGCCATGAAAGGACTCGGAATTTGATACCGTTTTAGGCATCAGCATCACTACAACTGGGATATTGCCAGGAGCGAATCATCATTTGCCTCTGTCGATGTCGAACAAAGGTGGCTTAGTAAACAGGGTTAGGATTCTGTCGACTAAGGCTTTCGACTTCATGAGCCGTAAGGGTCTCACAAAGGTATTTCTCCGTACAAGTCGTGAGGATCTCGTAGGTGTGTTTTTTCCTTGGGAATCGTGAGGATTCCTAAGTGCGTGTTCCCCTGTAAGTCGTAAGGATCTTACAAAAGGGTTTTCTCCTTATAAGTCGAGAGGACTCATAAGGGTTGCTCACCGTTCGAACATATCCCCAGTCACGGATGGGACTCGGTTAGGGAAATGTTTATTCGCGCCCGTGGATTGTATACAAGGGTCAGTATGAGCCGCTTGTAGGGCAATATCACAGGTTGTGGGGGTTGCTTAAGAACAGGTTCAGGTCTCTGTAACTTAAGACTTTCAAATCTTATGAGCCATGAGGGTCCCATAAGAGAATTCTCCTTGCGAGTCGTGAGGATCTCGCAAGTGTAATTTCTCCTTAGGAATCGTGAGGATCTCTAAGTGTGTTGCTCCCTTGTGAGTCATAAGGATTTCACGCAGGTGGTTTCTCCTCACAAGGTCGAGAGGGCCCTGTAAGTGTCTTTTAACGAGGTTGCGTCCTTTCGGGTTTTCATAAACACTCGCCGGCAGCCCTGCTGTTTTTACTCACGGAGCCCTTTCGGGTTTTCATCCATGCCCATTTTGCTTATGGGCATACCGTTTTCTCTTTTTTCTTCTTTTTCTTCTCTTTTTTTTTATTTTCTAACGAGGTTGCGCCCTTTCGGGTTTTCACAAACACTCGCCGGTAGCCCTGCTGTTTTTACTCACGGAGCCCTTTCGGGTTTTCATCCGTGCCCATTTTGCTTATGGACATACCGTCTTTCTTCTTTTTTCTCTTTTTTTTAATTCTTTTTTTTTGTATCAGCTTTGGGATGCTGCAATCCACCGTAGTTTATCGACATCTCGGTCAACGGCTAGTTTAAGGACGTTTCGGTCCGTCGTTAGTTTAAGGACGTTTCGGTCTATCGTTAGTTTAGGGACGTTTCGGTCCGATGTTAGTTTAAGGACGTTTCGATCCGATGTTAGTTTAAGGACGTTTCGGTCCGATGTTAGTTTAAGGACGTTTCGGTCCGCTATTAAGGAAGCCGGTTACTACTTACAGAGTTTAGGCTTAGGAAGATAGCGAGCGGACATAGTCGTCGTCATCTATCATTGATCTAGGCCGTGACTCGTTAGGCGTAGTATTTCTTCAGGAAGCGACCATTTATTGGCCTGAAGGGCTTTTCGCCATGCATGTCCATGAGTAGATAGGCTCCACCCTGGTAAACTTTGTCTATGATGTATGGGCCTTCATAGTTTGGCTCGAATTTCCCTCGTTTAGCATGATTGGGGATCATAGGTCTTTTGACCACTAGCACGAGTTCGCCTAGGCGGAATGTTCTCGGCCTAGTCAATCTTTCATATGAGCGCGTCATCTTTACTTTATAAGCCTCTAGACTTTGTTGCGCTATGAGCCGGGTTTCATCAAGGGAATCAAGCTCCTCAAGCCGAAGGTGAGCATTTTCTTCGTCCGTCAGCTCGTAGTGGACTGCCACTCGCAGAGAGGGTAATTCTATTTCGAGGGGGAGTACTGCTTCTGTACCGAATACCAACGCGTACGGCGTTGTGTTCGTGGCCGTCTTGAATGTAGTTCGATACGCCCAGAGAGCTTCTTGCAGTCTCTCGTGCCAGTCCTTCTTATTTCGGGACACCGTCTTCTTCACGATCTTTGTCAGGGTCTTGTTGAAAGCCTCAGCTAGACCGTTAGCTTGGGGATTATAAACTGAGGAGTATCTCCAGTCTATATTGTGCTGTTGTGCGAAGCGGCTGATCTTGTGGCTCCTGTAGGCTGGCCCGTTATCGGAGATGATCCTTTGAGGAGTTCCAAACCGGTAAATAACGTGCGTCTTGAAGAAATGGAGGATATTCTCCGTCTTCACTTCCCTCAGCGGTACTGCTTCTGCCCATTTGGAGAAGTAATCAGTTATCGCCAAAATGAAACGATGTCCTCTGGACGATGGGGCCGATTATGTCAGTTCCCCACATTTCGAATGGCCAGCTAGCCACTGTCGGGTGTAGTGGATTTGGGTGTTGATGGATAAAGTCCCCATGGATCTGGCACAAGTGGCATTGCTTCGCATATTCAAGGCAGTCCTGAATCATCATGGGCCAATAGTAGCACATCCGTTTAATCTTCAACTTCATCTTCGGGCATGCTTGGTGAGAACCGCAGAGTCCGTCGTGAACTTCCTGAACGACTCTTTTCGCTTCGTTAGGTCCCAAACATCTCAACCACAGAGAATCAAACGACCTCTTGTATAGAGTGTCATTGACGAAGGCGAAAGACAGAGCTCGTTTCATAAGCTGATGTCTTGAGAACGCATCTTCAGGCGTTCGACGGGATTTGAAGTAGTCTATAAAGACTTCTCTCTAATCCTCAGCCTTTTCCTGGTCTTTTATTTGCATAGCCATTTGCTCAGTCACTCCCTTTTCTTCGGATGATTCCGGAGATATTTCTGCTGGGGCAAGTACCCGACGA
Source organism: Agapanthus africanus (assembly GCA_030015575.1). Taxonomy (NCBI): domain Eukaryota; kingdom Viridiplantae; phylum Streptophyta; class Magnoliopsida; order Asparagales; family Amaryllidaceae; genus Agapanthus; species Agapanthus africanus. The sequence goes on along the minus strand of JASDDO010000012.1, from coordinate 66,345,170 downwards.
CTTTGTACCATGATTCTTATGTCATCGAGGTTTTCGTCGGCCAATTCTTTAGCTAGCTTGGCTAATGTGTCCGCCTTGCTATTTTCTGCACGCGGTATGCTTTCCAGCATGTAGGAGGGGATTTGAGTCAGCAATTGTTGTACTCTCTCACTATACTTTACCAATTCGGGTTTGCACGTTTGGTAGTTGCCATTTACTTGACTGACGACCAGTTGAGAATCTCCATATATGAGGAGGTTCTCAATTCCCATGTCGATGGCGATTTCAAGGCCTGCTATCAAAGCCTCGTATTCGGCTTCATTGTTCGTCCTCGGCTCTGTCAAGGAGAAAGCGAAGCGCATTATCCCTCCTTATGGAGTTACGAAGATGAGGCCTACCCCTGATTTGATTATGGGGGTGCTTTGTTTGCACTTCTTCATGGAAGATGCTCCATCAAAATAGAGTTCCCATCGGGTATCGTCGATCGCATCAAACGCATGTTCGTCTGGCAGCTCGCAATTCAGAGGAGAATCGGCAGGTATCAGATGCTCAGCAAGGAAGTCGACGATGGCCTGGCCTTTCACCGCCTTAAGAGGCTGATAGGTTATCGAAAACTCTATTAAGAGCAAGGCCCATTTAGCGAGTCTCCCTGTCAATATGGCCTTCGACATTAAATATTTAACGGGGTCCACCTTCGAAATGAGACGGACTTCATGTGCCAACGCATAGTGCCTGAGCTTTGTTATCGCGAAGATCAACGCCAGGCAGTGTTTTTCGATGGGGGAGTAATTGTTTTCTGCCCCCAGTAGAACTCGACTCAGATAGTAGAGCACTCTCTCCTTCCCTTGGTCGTTCTCCTGTGCCCATAATACGCCTAAGGAACCTTCAAGGGTGGTTGTATATAGAATGAGAGGTTTTCCCTTGACCGGAGCGGCCAGCACTGGCGGATTTTGTAGATACTGCTTGATCTCGTCCAGCGCGCCTTGGCATTTGTGATCCCAGACGAACGAGGTTCCCTTCTTCATCAGATGACTATAAGGACGACACTTGCCAGAGAGATTGGCTATAAATCGCCGGATATACGCGAGCTTCCCTTGGAGAGACCGCAATTGTTTGAGAGTCCTTGGCGGAGGCATTTCCATGATCATCTTGATTTTTTACGGATCTATCTCGATACCTCGGTGCCGGACAATGAATCCTAGGAATTTGCCTAAAGAAACTCCGAATGCGCATTTGAGAGGGTTCATCTTCAAGTTGTATTGCCGAAGGCGTTGAAATACGATCTTCAGATGCTCGAGATGTTCTTCGTATGATTTGCTCTTAACCACGAGGTCGTCGATATAGCATTCGACGATTTCATGTATAAGGTCATCGAAGATCTTCGTCATGGCCCTCTGATAGGTGGCACCGGCGTTCTTTAGACCGAAGGGCATCACCTTGTAGCAGAATATTCCCAAAGGGGTTCAGAAAGCGGTGTGCTTCTGGTCTTTGGGATGCATCTTTATCTGATTATATCCTGATGAGCCGTCCATGAAGGAGAAAACTTTATGAGTGGATGTGTTATCTATCATCAGCTCAGTGACCGGCACTGGGAAATCGTCCTTCGGGCAGGCTTTATTGAGATCCCGAAAGTCTACACATATGCGCACCGTCCCATTTTTCTTCATCACTGGGACGATGTTGGCGATCCAATCAGGATACTGAACCTCTTAGATGAAGCCAGAGTCGATTAGCTTCTTGACCTCGGCGTTGATGCTCATCTCAAGCTCGAGCCGCATTCTTCTCGGCGCTTGTTTGATCGGCTTGACGTCTGGGGATATCGCCAATTTATGCACAACAATTTCTGGATCTAGTCTCGGCATTTCGGAATAGTTCCACGCGAAGCAATCTCTATACTGCATAAGCACGCCTTTTAATGAAGCCACCCTTCTTTCAGACAACAGTTCACTAACGAATGTCGGTCGCGCGTCGTTCGCCATCCCCAACTCAGTTTTCTTGAGGTTATCCGCAGTGGTGTGTATTCCATCTTTCAGTTCTTTCGGCGCTGGTGGAAATTCTGAGATTACCTCGTCATCATCGTTTTCGAGGCACCAGGGGAGTTCATCCATATTCTCGGGTTCTTCTTCCGACAGCGTTATCATGTGACAGGTACGAGATCGCTTCCAAGACCGATGTTGATCCAGTTCTACTCTCGTGGCTTTGGGCTCATGCTTCTGTGGCGGCGTTACCCTCCAGCTGTTAGACAGAGCGAACTTGCCGAGCTGATACTGATTTTCGACCCAATTCTTGAAGGTGAAGCAATCTTGGAGAGAATGGCCTATTGCTCGGTGATAAGCGCAATAGTTTAGGTGAGAGACTTCGCCCGCTTGCTCGGGGTGCTTGGACTCCGGAAGCGTAATCATTTGATGTTTTATAGCGAGGTCAAGTATCTTCTTTGTCTTGTCTTGAGGAAAAGAGTATGCTCGACTCATCTTCTTCATGAGGGATAAATCCGGACCGCTAGATTCCCGACTGCGTGGCTTCTTGTTCCCGCTTTGTCGTTGTTGAATGCCTTTTTCGCTTTTAGACTTGTTTCTGCCTCTGCGTAGAGCCTTTCGCACAACAGGTTGACAAGGAGGAGCATTTTCATCTTTCGTCGCCTGTTGAAGAAGGCGTTGCGTCCTGGCTTTCTCGTAGATATCCATTTCGCGGTTATGGTCGTCTCGAGCTTTTTGACCCGCTTTCCTGATAAGCTTGTCCATTCATTCTTCAAATGACGGACTCGGCATTTTGATTGCCGGATCTAGTTTTGGTATGGGGTCGGCGTTTTCTGACAGGGCGTCCTCTTCTTCATCGAAGTTATATATGGCGTAGCTACCATGGACTCGTTCCCGTTTCCCGGATTTCACATATCCAAGCCTAAGCGTTTCTATTCTCCCGTTGGGCAACTTGCGCTGAGCCCTAGGGACATCCCAAATCCTGTTGTAGAACCGAGTTTGTCGAATAGTCTGTTTGAAGGGTACCCCTTGGCGCTTCAACAGCCTTTTTAGTCCGTTCGTGTAATATCTAGGCAAACGGATGGGTTGGAGCCTGTCAAGTGTAGAATTCGCGTCGTGCCAGATTTCTTTCTCCACTCTTGTTTCCGTGGACCGGTAGAATAGGATCGCCTTTTCACCTTTTCGCCTGGGAGGGACGTAAAATGTCTGCAGGTCTTGCACATTGTAAGCTTCAAGTGCGTCAAGGTCCTTGTAGTGCTCCCGCGGAATCATGGTAATTTGCAAACTCTGATCATCACCAGGGGATGCTTGTATCGACGGCCGACTGGAGAACACAGCATTAACCTCATCTTCCGAGTCGCTTCCGAAGATCAATATGGGGGCGGACGGTCCTAGGTTGTTGCGTCGAGACGGCCCAGTGTAGACTATCTCTTCTTCTTCTTCGGTATCACTCCCGAAAACCGGAATGGCGGCGGCGGCTTTGTTCTCCGGTTTGCGACACCTCTCCGTGTCCTCGAAATCTGGCAAAAAGTATTTTGCATCTTCGTACTTGCAGACTTCGTTCACGGAGAATGGGTTTTGCTCTCCTGTTACGGTATACTCGAGACCATCCTTGAAATACTTCATACACTGATGTTGCGTAGAAGGGATGATGTTGTACTCATGTAACCAAGGACGACCGAGCAAGGCATTGTAGCAGGTCTTGGCGTCAATGACGTGAAACTTAATATCCGTGACGAGTAGTTCAAAGCGTAATGTTAGTATTACAGATCCGAGAGTCCTTGATGACTGAGAATCGAAACCGGAGATGGTAATTTTATCACGAGCGAGGTGCTGGACGCTCATGCAGATTTCCTTCAACACCCGAACATTAAGGAGATTGACGGAGGATCCATTATCAACCAGGATTTTGCCTATCTTGATATCGTGGTAGTATCCAGAGACATATAGGGGACGGTTGTGGTCGCACGTCCCAAGGAGAAGGTCTTCATCACCGAACGTGACATCGGCTGTGTACATTTCTTCCAGTTCATCCTTCATCCTTTCTTCGGCGAGGAAGGCTTGGAATTGCTCGGGCTCTTGCAGCGTCTTGATTAATGAATCTCTTGCTTCTTTTGATAATAAGAGGGCGTCGAGAATGCTGAGCTGAGAAGGTAGCTTCCTTAGGTGCGCTAGGATGTTGTAGTCCACCTTACTCTTCTTGGACGGGTCCTTAGCAGTCAGCTCTTTCATGACTTGGTCATCTAAAGCGATATCCTCAGCGACCTTTTCCTTTCCCTTATCTTTTCTAGTTGCAGGTCCGAGATTCTTTTCTGGAAGCGTGCGATTGCGCAGCTGAATATTTTCTTAGGCCTCTGGTTCTTCTTCTTTCCCTAAGATGGATTCTTTAAAGAGAGGGCCAAGAGCCATTTCTTCGTCAGAGTCGCTCCCAAAGGTGAGAACCTGTGATCCTCCGGCGTTGACTGTGCGACAGTTACCGGTAGTTCTTTTGTGCTCCTCGGTCGTACTTCTCCGCTCCCGACGAGTTTTGCGTTTCATCTGTTGAAAATGTTGCCGGTGAGCAATATATCCCTTCCACCATCTTTTAAAAGCGTCGCACTCCTGAGTGGGGTGCGAAATCTTCTGATGATATGAGCAGTAATTAGGATGCATTTCTGCTCCACCGAGAGTGTTTTCTTCCGAGGGTGGTAGCTTCATTCCCATTGATATGGCTTTAGCAAACCTTTTCCTCGTCTTGAATCTATTTTTATCCGCACCAGATGTCTTTTGATTTGGTGGGAGTGCCTCGACTCTTTCGTCTAGTAGCCGGCGTTTGGCTCCTTCCAATATGGCCATCCCACATTCTTGATCGGCTTTACTTTTCAGACGAATCTCATTCAGAAAGGCGTCGATCATCTTGTCTGACAGCCAGACAAGTTCTGGCTCAGGCTCTGCCCCCAGTCTTTCTGTGCAGGGCGCTTCTTCATTGTCTAGCGATGAATGAGAGATCACATAGAAACTTGCTACGTAATCCTCAGATCCATATGACAAGTCTTCCCCATCATTTTCGTCCTCAAGGACGTGACTGAGGAACTCTTGGAGCGTGATAGGGGTCCGCGCTTTCTGATTATATTCTTCCAGCGCGTCGATCTGTTTCTGCAAGTCCGTGCGCTTGTCACCAGGCTTCACGGGCTTTTTGGATCTCTTCTTCTTTTTCGTAGATTTCGACGGCTGGGTGTGAGCGCTTGGGCCCTCACCACTTATCTTTGGATGGGGGCGCGGCTTCAGCATCCCTTCGATGATCTGGGGTTCCAGCGGGTTCTCCCACCTGATCGCCGGGCATGTCTAGAGATCATTCAACATCCTTTTGGTTTTGGATGAAAGCACGACCTCCCATAGGGCTTCTTCAACAAAAGAACAAGTTGCCCCCGGTGTGTCCGTCTTCTTCGGAGTGTGCGGTTGTGGTGGGTTTATTTACCACTTCTCGGACAGCGCAAACTTTCCTTGTACGTACTGATCTTCGATCCATCCTTTAAAGACGAAGCAATCCTCAATCGGATGGCTTACTGTTTGATGGTAAGGGCAGTAATTGGGGTTATTCACCTCGCTGGGTTGTGGCGGTCGCCTTGGATTCGGCAAGTTGATAAGCCTGTTGCGCACAGCCAGCTCGAATAGCCTCTTCGTCTTATCCCGCGGGAATGAGTAAGGGCGCTTCATTTTCTCATTATAATACCGTCGTCTCTCTTCCAGTTGATCCGTTAGCTTTGGGGCACTGGGTTGTTGTTGAGCGTTCGCAACGAAGGTCGCCTTCCCTTTACCCTTGTCGTTCCGAGGTTTCGGCTTCGGCGGGGACGGACTATGACCCAGCTGGTCCATCTGGGCCAGCTTGTCGATCAAAGCCTGGAATGTGGTTGGTTTGAAGAACATCATGAACAGTGAAATAGTTGCATGAGGGTCTAGGGTGCCCACAAACATGCCCACCGCTGGTGCTTCTTCGATGCGCTGCTCGCACTTCGACCACAGGTTCCGCCATCGGATTGCATATTGGACCCAAGTTTCACCCGGCTTCACTCTTGCATTAATCAAAGCTGTTATCGGGGTGCGTTCGCTGGCACTTGCGAAACGCTGGGTAAACAATAACTCCATTTCAGCGAAAGTTTTGACGAAGTCATTCGGAAGTTCAGAATACCACTCAAATGCCGTTTCCGATAAACTACCGACGAATTGGCGAAGCAAGAGCTTATCGTCGCCGCTGGTGTTGCCGCAGAAAGCCCTGAACTGGGCCACATGTTGATGGGGATTGCCTGTCCCCTTGTAGACATGGAATTTTGGGATCGTGTAGCCCGGCGGGTATTTGATCTGATCATACCAGCTCGGATATGGTCGCCCTGTTTTGACAACTTGGCCGGCTGCCTCAGTTGCCTGGTGGACTCGTATTTGCTGAGCAATGTAGTCATCCAGGGCAGCTTTGGAAATTGTTTTCTCTTTGGCTGCTGAAAGAGCCGGAGGTGGATTTGACGTTTCTCCTCTATCATCTTCAAGGACAATCGGAGGATCTTCAGCAGGAGGATCTTGCTGGATCATCATACCCACCATGTCCAGGAACAGAAGGGCCATTCATTTTATATTGGCTGCTTGTTCCGCAGCCTCTTTGTCCTTCTTATCCAGTATTCTCCAAAGGAATTCGGCATCGGTTTCTTGCTCCTGGCGTTGATCCGGGGATGCTTCTGGGCTTTCTTTTGGCCCGGTGAGCGTGGCCATCGCAGTCATCATTTCTTGGAGCTTCTGCTGCTGCTCTTGAGCTTTAGTCACCGATCGCGTAAGCGGTCGATGACCTGTGGATATACGGCTATCCACTTTCCCGGACGCCATGTAGACGGTATGCACCACCATGCCCCCAGACTTAGGGCGTTTAGGCTTACTGTCTTTGACATTTGCTGCAGGCGTGGGGACTTTCCCCTGCTTTCTGCTCTTGGGGGCAGTTGACGTTGAGGGGGCCGTTGCAGCGGGCACCCAGGTAGTCGTCGTCCTTTGCGGTTTGACAGGACGATTCTTTTCTTCCCGAACTTTCACCCTCTTCTGCCGGTGAGAGTGATCTCGAATGATTACTGAGTCCTGAACTCGTCGCCAGACCTTGTAAATTTTGGAGGACAGCCGTTGAGGGGGCTGCTCTGGCTTTGTTTCTGTAACATTCTCTGCGGGTGGAGGAGATCTTTTCAGTGCGGCAGTCGGAGAGTTCTTACGTACCCTCCTAAGTGGTTCAAAGCTGTTCCCAGTCGGAACAGCAGCATTGATTTCTACCGTTGGAGCTGATGGGGTTAGCCCAGAGGGGGAGTTGCCCCCGGCCTTCCTTACTGGGCGCCAGTGGCGACATCGAGCGTGTCGAGCTGTTGGGGCTGGTTCGGCGATGGGGATGGTTTTGTCTTGCCCCCTGTCTAGATGAGGCGCCACTGGTGCTAGCCTCTTGAAGACTGATGTCTTTTGAGTAGCAGTATCCAATCTGTCAAAGATAAACCTTCGAGCAGGAACGGGAGCCGGAATAGTCAGTCTTGACTCTCTAGCAGGAGAAGCCGCCTTGACGACTTCAGGAGCAGAGATGGCTATCTTCCTCGGGATGGCCACTTCAGGGGTCATGGGCTTCTTGGCAGGCCCATCGGAGTTCAGGCTCAGTCTGGTGAAGACCGAGGAGTTGGAATTGGACGGCCCGTTGAAGGGGGTCGTGGTAGTAGTGAGCCGATCGAAGACCGACTTCTTTTGTGCTTCCTTCGGCAACAGGATATTAATATTCGCTGACGGGAGCATGGTCCCAAAGAACAGACCGGTGGTAGCCTGAGTTACCTGTTCCACAGGCATAGTGAACAGGGAAACAGCCTGCGGTCCATAGGCTACACCTCCAGGTGAGGCGGAGCGTCGATTGCATTTGCAGTTGGAGCAGTTCAAGCAGTTGAACGCCATTGATCCTTTGTTTTCTGCACCAAGAAAAACGCCAAATCTTAGTACCTCGCAACCCAAGGGCAACCATTAGCAAACCGCGATTGGTTCGCGAACACGACACAAGAAGTGTGGAGTGGAAAGTGGAAAAGGTCCCACCGGGCGTGCCAGAATCTGTTCCCCTCCGAAAGACTCAACGAAGATGCGGCAGACGTCCTGCCTGAAATTCGGGGCAGATGCTAATTGGTGCTATCCGTCCACATCTCCAAAAATGCTAAGTTGATTTATGGCACCATGTATCGAAGGTTTAAACGGATGCGTCCGATGTAGCAGACTTCGTCAGATTCTCCCTCTCTTGAGGGGTTTTTGATTGTGGAGACGCTTTCCCTGCAGGTGCAAGCCCCTGTAGTTAATTACGCTACCACACCACGGTAACAACTTTCTCCTTCTCTAGATGATCACTTCGTGTCGTGGATGTTCGTTTTGTATTTGGTTGCCCGTGGATTTTATACGGAGACTAAGTTATGTTGTCGCCCGTAGGGCATGGACTAGTCCAAATCCGTATCTTTCTTAGATTTGGATTTGGGGGGGTTTATGTTTAAGGATACGTTAGCCTTATTTGAGACCAAGATCAATTTAAACGTTTGTTAAGGATACGTTAGTCTTATTTTAGACTAAGATCAACTTAACGGGATCGTTTAGATCCGATAAGAGAGCAATCGGAGGGCTCTATTTTTTAGTTTAATGACATTACGGTCGATAGGTAGTTTAAGGACATTGCAGTCCAATGTTAGTTTTAAGACGTTGCGGTCAAGGTTAAGGACATCATAGTCCGTGGATTTAAGGACTCTACAGTCCGGCGTTAGTTTTAAGATATCACGGTCAAGGTTAAGGACGTCATAGTCCGTTATTAGTTTTAAGACATCCCGGTCAAGGTTAAGGACATCATAGTCCATGAGTTTAAGGACCCCACAGTCCGTGAAATGTATGGTTGTTGGGACCCGTCACCTCTTTGAAGACGTTGAGAAATTACAACGACAAATATCAAAGGAGTGAAGAGATGTACCCTTAAACCAAGGTAGATTAAATGATCTGTAGCCCAATTTTGGAACCAAGACCAATTAATTATATTGTGAGCCCATTGGTTCAGTTAAGTTTGGATTGAGGACTTATGGCCAACTTGGGCTAAGTCCAAATGAGTTTGACCCTGTATTGGACTATTTGACATTTGTCTGGTTTTAGTCCACATTATTTTCATCTTTGATTCCCTCAATTTTGAGATTCAATTGAAGGAGAGGCTTTTCCTCTGGAAAATTAGCCAGATTGGTCAAAAATAGTGTTTAGACAATAGGGAGCAGCGGTGTTAAACACTAGAAGTAAAGCTTTTAGATTAGTGTTAAACACTAGAGAATAATAGTGTTAAACACTGGAAAGTAAGATTCTCAAATTAGTGTTAAATACTAAAAGATGATCAGTGTTAAACACTGGGAATAGGATTCTCGAATTAGTGTTAAACACTAGCAGATGATCAGTGTTGAACACTAGAAATAAGACTCTCAAATTAGTGTTAAACACTAAAAGATGATCAGTGTTAAACACTGGGAATGAAGCTCTTGAATTAGTGTTTAAAATGCTAAAAAGAAGAATCACGTGGGGACACGTGAGGGCACCCAAAGGTGGGACCAGATCTCCTTTTCTTCTTTCTGCAAGTAAACGTTAACCACTTTTTATATCTTCTTTGGAGCATCACGTGCTGACACGTGAGGAGGATTAGTGCGCTGATTGTTAAAGCACCAGCCAAGGGGTCACGTGGGAACACATGAGAGCGCCCAAGACTTTTATTTCTTTTATTTTTTTCTATCTATGTTCCGGGAGTCACGTGGAGCACGTGAGGCATTGCCTTTGAGCTTTTTCCTCCTTATTTCTGTGGGTCTTTACAGGGGTCACGTGGGGCACGTGACCCTGGTTCTTTGCCTGTTTGAAGATCTGTTTATTCTTTTTAAGAATTAAATTCTTCATAGGGTTAAACCCTAGCAATAACTTTAGAGGAATTAAATTCCTATTTTTCTTTTGAAGAATTATATTCTTAGATAGGGTTAAACCCAAATTCTCCTTCTGTGGGAATTAAACTCCCATATATGTAAGGAATCAAGTTCTGGCATAGGGTAAAACCCCAATTTTTTTTAAGAAGAATTAAATTCCTGTGAGCCTGAGAGAATCAAATTCTCGATTAGGGTTGAACCCTAGTTCTATCCATCTTGAAGGAATTAAATTCCTATAATTTTGGTGAATTGAATTCTCATATAGGGTTAAACCCTAATTTTATCTTGAAGGAATTAAATTCCTATAACTTTGTGAGAATTAAATTCTCAAATAGGATTAAATCTTAATTTTATCTTGAAGGAATTAAATTCCTATAACTTTGTGAGAATTAAATTCTCAAAACTCAATTGCTCCTTTATATTTTAGATCTGCATGGCAGGATCCCGACCCGATGAGAATTTAATTCTCAACCTATTGGGAGATGTGCACTTTGCAGATCTTCAACCAGAGAAAGAACTAAGTTCTCTTTTTTTTAGAAGAGGTAAACTCTTAGATTGAGAATTAAATTCTCTTTTTATTGAAGTTTTGATCCCCTTTCTTTTCTTACCTAGCGTTTTTCTTTGTAGAGAATTAAATTCTCCTCTCTTTTCTCTCTGAATTTTCAAGGTTCCAAAAGCTCTCTATCAAAAACTCTCCTCTGGCTCCTATTTATAGGAGAAGGAAAAGAATCAATTAGTTTAGTAAATCTTTTATTGAAAAATTTGATTTGTTTTCATCATTAATCCGGACCTTTAGATTATTCGGTGAATTTTATTCCCTATTGGATTTTAAATCCAAAGATATTCCTTTTGTCATTTCGATGAGATTTAGGGGAAATCTTTCCTTGTCCAAGATTTTTCCATAAATTGGTGATATTTTAATCACCTTTGGATTCTCAATCCAACGGTTCTCCATAATTCTTCTCCATTTTGGAAAGATTTAAATGATCTTTTTAGAATTTAATTCTGTTGAACAGCGAGGCTTTTAAAGCCAGTCATGTATGGCCACGTGACCTTTGGTCACGTGTGAGCACGTGACCCTTGGTCACGTGTGAGCACGCAACCCCGGTCACGTGTAAGCACGTAACCCCCGGTCACGTGTGAGCACACGACCCCGGTCACGTATGAGCACGCGACCCCCGGTCACGTGTAAGCGCGTGACCCCCTGAATGGACTCCTCTTCTGTGCTCTGTTTTGTGCCGCTGCTTTAACCCTCACGTGCTAACACGGGACCATTGGTCACGTGTGAGCACGTGATGCCTCTTCTGAAGCTTTTTCCTGATTTTTAATCAGGGAACAGCCACCTGCTGTACTCTAGAACCCGGCTACTCGAGCACTTCTCCTGGGTTAATCCTAGTATAGAAATGAAATATACGCAACGGTGACATCGACTGCATCCTGGTCAAGCACCAATAAAAGGATATACATAATACGGAAACGACGGCCACAAGTTGGAGCTCATCCCAAACAAATGAATACAACAATGTAAATCAAAACTGTACAACCAAATCGCATGAGGGGTTATCTGACACGACAATCCATCTAAACCATAAACAATATATATATATATATATATATATATATATATATATATATATATATATATATATATATATATATATATATATATATATGTATGTATGTATAAGTAAGTAACACAAGCGAGTGTGCAACCCCGTCTAATTGAACATATAGCAATTATATGACATTTAACAACACATATATATCACAGTAGCATGTATAATGAAAACCATGACCTTAGAATTCAACACCCGCGAAGCTAACACTCAAATTTTCTAAACAATGAAAATCGAGTGCACTCCGCCATAAAAAAATCCATTGTTTTTGCCAAATAGAGAGTCCGAACGACCCATCCAATGTCACCGAGAATACGCCGGGTACCCACGATCCTCCTCGTGGGTTCTTGGTCCAAACCAAGAGCCCGTGGAGATTGTAAAATGCAAAAGAAATGGATTTTTGTACATCCAATTGAAGCAGTTTTCAGCCAAGCAAAAACAGCGACCAATTTCGAAAAACGGTTTTGAAAATTGCTTTCCGAGACATTACGGGTCACCCTCAATCCCCTACGGAGTCCTCGTTCCACAACGAGAACTCTGGGGATCGAGTACAAGCTTTCAAAGTGTAGATATAAACACAAACACAACTGAATTTCATGGCTGAAATCAGCAGTTTCCAATATGGCGAAAACAATGAATTCTAAAGCCGTAAAATGCTAGTTTAAGGGTATGGACCGGCTCTTATACCATGTTAGTGTGTTGTGCTCGCACCGTGGAAGACACAGCCAAGGCGGAAGCGAAAACAATGATTTTTAGCAAGGACAAAACACATAATCTCTAGGAATCAAAGTATACAACTAAACTAGCAACTAAACATACAAGGGTCGTAGAGATTACGAACTTCGACGCGTGTCCACTCAATCATGGAAGACCCCTCCAAACTACTCATAGACCGTCGGGAATAAGATTGAATGGCGACCGTCCTTGCCAAAGATGATCCACCCGAGAGAACCGATCCAAGCTCCGGTTTCACCTAGCGAAGCAACCGATGCTCCAAGCTCGTTACGAATGGAGAGTGGGAATGTAGGAATTTTCCACTATGATTTTCTCTCTAATCAAATTGTAACGACTCTGTTTTAATGTACAGAAATTTGTTTAAAGTTAAAGTACTAAATAGAGTATTTGCAACCCTGAGTATGCTATAAGTATTTAATTTGATTTTGAACAGCAAGAAAACACTTGTAGCTCATTGGTAAAGCCTTGCATTGCTGTGACATAGCCCCTGTGTTCGAATCCCATCAGCCACATATTATTTTTAATGATTTTTCTTTTAAACTTTTTGGAAGCCCAAAAGTTTATACGTGCAATACATGTAAAAATGAAAAGTCTCAGAAATCAAACATGTGGGAAATGTTATATGAGCAGACAACAACACGTGGCACCAATCCAAGCACCCAACCCCACCAAACTGTTAGTTATATGTATGCCCTAGAGGCCATTACTGTACATACGATGTATATTGTAGTGGATGCTTGGACATATATATGGAGGACTTTCTTGCTCGACATGATAGTATGCTATCTGGTTGCTCTTTATCTTAACATGTACTCTGATTGTCTCTATGTTACATGTTGATAAATCTCTTAGGATGAGTACTTGACTACCAGGACTATGATGCAGATCATACTAGTGGGGATAGAGTAGTCGTTAAGTACATCCTTTAATTGTTTCTAGTCGAGAGTGTATCGAGACAGGGCATCGATATACCAGAGTAGACTAGTGTATAGCTTCTTAACCCATGTAGATGGGCGATGGATGATCCCATATCCATTGGTGTTTGACATCAGACATAGTATACGGATGCTCAGTGGAGACTGGATACACTTAACGGACTCGCCGAGAACTCCCAGATGATATTATACCTCACGTCAGATGGCAGTTCTCTGGTGACACTGGTACAGGTTGGTCTGTAGACCCAAGATCGTCATAGAATCTTGTGTGATTCCCACTGTGCTTTGATTTCCACCTTACCACGTTCAAGAGAACATGCAAAACGGTGGCTTTTGGGTACAGTCCCGAATCACATGGAGGCAATGAGCGATAGGTAGGGTTTCGTCTCTCCCGGTATTGGGGGTTGATGTTGCGCTGTGCTCGATTGGCTATAACAGGAAGTCCCTGGCCAGGGATGCTTCAGAGATATACTGGTAAGTGTTATCAGTAGTTTCTCGACCTGTTATGAGCATCACATTGGCACGACTTATCGAGTTACTGGGGTTTGACGTTTACAACCCCTAGACGAGATATGCGACATATCAGACGAAGGGACCGGACTGTACGATAGTGTTACTGATTAGATTCACAGCAGTATGAGCAGGCTTGCTTGTTGATCTTCAGATCGCTCAATACCCGGGTGGCGGTTACGTTTAGCAGACCGCTTGCGGCTTGTGGGTGTTCGATATGATCATCACCTACTGCCGGCGTATTGACGAGTCTTTAGAGTCCTACACAGAGGTTTCCTGGCTCAAGCGAAACGGAGTAGGAGCACATATGTGAAATGTGCGGGACCGAGATTGATACGATATGAGATAGCGTATTCTATTCTCGCGATTTGTGACATCGATCGGTTATATGTGATATAGCCGGGTTATCGGATCAAGTGTTGATTCGATAAGTTGTTACATATAATATTAGTCGGTTATTTGTAACATAGCCGGATTATTAAATCAAAAGTTGATTTAATAATTTAATATATAATTATATATGTAATATATTACATTACATTAACTAATATAAGCTCACTTAAATGATTATTTTCTCAGTATTTTGTTTACATTGTATATATGTGATATATGCAAGTGTACATCATTATGTGTCATGCTTGATGATACATGGACATGGGTGTGTGTATGACTTACACCATGTTAGGGTTGATCTAGGGTTTTATTTATTTAAAGTTATTCAAAAATGTGTTGGATTTTGTCATGGCAAGAAGCTTTGAGAAGCTTAAGGTTGCATTGACTTAGTCCTCCATTTTTGTTTAGCTTAAGATATTTATAAACCCAACCATCATAACTAGCCATGGTTAACTCTCTACAAGGGTTAAGGGATGCCATATACTCACCATGGTTTATTTTCTAACCTCATGATTTTTATTCTTTCACTCACTTGATATTATCATGAGATTTATCTTCTTCTTCATCCAAAAGCTTTTCTAGCTTCAATGGAGTTGTGAGAAAAAATGTGAGAAAATGAAATCTAAAGTGATCCTACTTCCCACTTCATTATTCTCTACTACTTGCCATTTAGTATAGGGTGTTTGCTTCACTAATTCCATAGTTAGTGAAGAGATAGCTTGGGTTAGTGTCTACTCGACGTAGATCATTTTCGGCCTCGAAGACTTCGAAGTAAGCATGTTCGTTTCTTCAAGGGAGCCTCTCTAGAGTCCGGGACTTCATGATCGCAGGGAAGGGACTACTACATGGAGCTAATGAAGTGAAGGACCGGTCTACAAAGGTTGTGTTCCTTGCTCTCTTTTACTTGCAAAGTGTTTGCATTTCGATTCCGTCGATTTCTAGTATACGATTCTAGGGTTAGGGTTAGCTAGAACGGAAAAATTTTAATTTGGCATGAGAGATTCCTTCCGAAACCTTGTTGCCGTGCTAGGGAATCCTACAGTGGTATCAGAGCCATGCTAGAAATTTAGACGGATTTTGTTAAGATTACGAAACCGAAATACTCCGAAACTTGAAACGGAAAATTGTAGTTTCTGTTGTTTTTTAAAAGTTGTCAAAAAAAATTTAAACAAGTACAGAATGATATATGAGATATATCAAGAACACCATGAAAATTTCAGGAAAATCCAAGATTTTTTGGCCGGCCACCACCTAGCTCATCTCGGCCAAAATCCGAGCTCCCCCCCCCCGAAATTTTTTGTGTGTTCTAGTGACTTGGTTTTAATGTTTCAGGTGTTGTTTGTTTTTGATAATTTTGCATGTGATGTAATCTTACACTATAAACAATTTGGAGTGTTTCATATTCATAGTTTTAACAATGTTTCGGGTTATTCACATATTGTCTAGGCGAAGTTAAAAAGTTCGATCGAATGTCAAAAACCCATTTTTCTAAGTTTAACGTATTCGGAAAAACATGCAAGTAATCCTATGAACCCTCTAGAAGAATGAAACCCTAACTCGATTTTTTGGATCGCGGAACCGCGGTCATACCCTAGGGTTTGCCGCAGTTCCGTGGCGACATGAGTGAGCCTTGGGTTTGCCCTTCTACGGCTGGTGCATATGTACTGTGGCATATTCTGGGTATTACTAAAACTGTGCTCAAGTGTTGAGATGTCGGGAAATTGTGGGACTTTGATGAATCAATCGAAAAGTTTAACGCCGTCTGGATATCATGTGATGGGATACAATATTTGGAATCCACACAAGTAGTTATGAGATAACTAGTTTGAATTTTATAAATCTAGCAGTTTAGTCTCATTTGATCGGCTGCCACGGGATTTTGATGTGATCAAAAGTTCGTCACAATCACGTAGCGTACGCGGATACTCGCCGGGTAACCTTATTAGATAGCCACGCCCTATAGCCCCGACCAAGTGACTGTAGGAGAACCCCATCGCCAAAAGCATCCATTCGGGTGCTCGCGGCAGCGGTGTTCCGCCTTAGTGCACTTCGTCGACGGCATCGGGGGGTGCGGCCGTCTACTAAAGTTTCCGACGAGCATTCGATCAGAATGTCGGGAATCTTGTTGAATTGCCCGACTTGATATTGAAAAGTGTTTTCGAAATCGAGACTAAAATGAGGGGTTTATAATTGTTAGGCATGCGATATCTAACGAATTCATTTGGTTAGTGTAAGTGCACGGCGGCGCCCCGGCCGTCGAACCGACGGCCAAATGCGGAAGCGGTGATAAACTTTAATTTTGCGGACTTAGCAAACTGGCACCACCGCGCACTAAACACCCGGATCGGGCCATTAAACTAGATCTAGCTAATAACAAGATGGGTTAGAGATATACCGAATGATCCGAGTCCTCCGGTCTTCTCGTCGTCGTCCCGATCTCACGCGGAATGTCCGGTCTCCATCTCCTCGCCGGAAGGGCACCACGTCGCCTGCATCTTTTACGGGCTCCCGCCTCAATGCCGAGGCAACTCGGGCGCGAAGTTGGCCAGCCGACGCGTCCAAGACTTGCTATAGATATAGTGTAGAAGGTTATCTCTTTGGGGTTGTGTTGCCATGATGGAGGAATCAAGATGATATGAACTTGGGGATTTTTGTGGCAATGGAAAAATGATATGAATGATAATTTTTCCCACACCAAATGAAAACCTCTCATTTTCCCCCTCCTAAAATGTGGCCGGCCAATCTCTCATGGGAAATGGTGGAGGGAATGGAACATAATACCAAGGGAGGTGAGTGTAGGAGAATAGAAGAGGTGACCACATCCAAAGACAAGAAAATATCAACCATGCTTACACCTCCAATCACATAAATGCACCATCATGAAAGAATAAGATGCATATCCTATCATAATCAACACAATAGCAAGAAACCCCCTCCACAAATGTTATTTGCACAATTGCAAATAACCCCCTCTATCGGAAAAGTCCGGCCGGGAAAGAACAAAGGAAAACCGGCCGGAACGGAAAGCAAACTGGCAACTCCAGAAAACTGGTCCCGTAATAAATTACAGGAAAACCCCGATACTGTGCATACACACCCGCATCTGTATTCCGTCCGGATACAAATGCAAAGAGACAAAATCTACACTGTACTAAACTAGGATCCGGCTTAAAACAAAGCCGGCTAGTAATATCCGTTCGATCCCGATCCGTGCAATACCGCACGTATCTGATCGAACCCTGCCATATATCCATACGGCCACTAGTACAAACCGTCCGATCCTGATCCGTGCAATACCGCACGTATCTGATCGGACCCTGCCATATCTCCATACGGCCTCTACAGCGTTTTGCCCGAAAGCTTGAGTAACTGAAAGTGTGGTGGACTCTAAAGACTCGTCAATACTATGGATGTGGATTTAACCACTAGCACGTCAGAGGTATAAGCCAATACGTAACGGGCCACCAGCTATTGACTAAAAGGGACGTCGATGAGCGAACTCATCCTGACACCCTACTGAGCCTGTCAGTGACAATATCCGTACAGTCCGGTCCGTTCGTCTATGAGCATCGCATGTCGGGCCTAGGGGTTGGTAAAAGTCAGACCCCCAAAAGCGGTACAAGTCGTGTCGGAGTGTAGCCCAGAACACCCTGAGATACTACTGGAATACCTACCAGTAAATCTCCTGCCTTGGCCAAGGACTTTGTGTAATGGCTCTCCTAGACACAGCGCGACCTCACCCCCAATACCGGGAGAGACGAACCCCCGAAGATCCGCTCACTGCCTCCATGTGGCTCGGGACTGTACCCAACTAAAACCTGTTTGCACGACTCCTTTGAGCCGTGGTAGGGTAGTAATCAAAGCACAGTGGGAACTCACACGAGACAAATGACGATCCCCAGGTCGATGAACTAACCTGTATACATGTCACCTGGGAACTGCTATCTGACGTCAGGTATAAGACCAACTAGCATGTTCCCGGTGAGTCCTGTCCGGTGTACTCATAACCCAATGAGCACCTGTATACATCTTAGGTGAACCAACTGACACCAGTGGCTTGTGAGACCGGCCACCGCCCCTCGTCGGGGTCTCGACTGTATACACTAGTCTACTCTGGAGAATCGATGCCCTGTCTCGAAACTCCCATGACTAGGGGCCTTTTAAGGATGTGCTTATAGACTCCAGCTCTCACTTATATGATCGCCCTCATACTGCCGGCAGTCAAGCAAGAATCCTAGGGGCTCTATCAACGTGCAATAGCGACCTGTCAGGTCACCTAAAGCAGTACACGATGATAAAGGTAAACCAGATAGCATACTATCATCTCGAGTAAGACTGTCGTACCGGGATAGGTCCTCCCTCAATCATTGCAATCACGTGCCTGTGATCCAATAATTGACTCTGAGGGCACTATCTCCAACAATCTCCCACTTGCACTCAAGGCTAATTATTGCGATGTCGCATACTCACAGCCCGTGTGATACCGAACACCCAACTCCTCTATAAGTCAGTCTCACAAAGCTCGTTTGCGGGACTATTGGTTTCGAGGAATAGCCTCAGCGAGTGGATCCGCCTAGATGTTTCTTTCTATGTCTCTCTATATCTCAAGTTCGTGGAGAAAACTATCTCCCGAAATGAGCAATACCTGCCTTAGAATGTCTGGATGTCTGATGGGACCTAGCTCATAAATGAACTCCAAATCCAAACTTCTTAGACTGTATCGTCAACTGAACTTAATCAGTATCCTGCGCCATGCCTCCCTCAGTATTGCCTTGGACCATCTGTCCAAAATACTGCCCCTCGTCAGAGGGAAAACTATAACTCTGACAACCTCCTTGTCGTCCATGTCACCTTGGAAGCCTGGAGTGATAACCGTCTCCTAAAGGAGGCAGCCTTTATCATATCCCTAGAATATTCACTTATGTTCTAAAACTGCTTCCGACTGTTTCTCCAGGATTGGATCAGTGTCAACTTGTTGCATCTAGTGCAAGAACAACATTTGGTGTGGTACTTGACATCTCATGATTGACTCAATTGCCTAAGCAAGTGATCTGCCAATCATGCATATCCCTCTCTACTTTAGTCTATAAGACACCTTTAGAGAGGGTGACTCCATCACCTGCAGGTACACTACCGTGCCAGGAGTCGTCCATTCTAAATACTCTTAGAATGCAGTCAAAGTACCCTGATTGGGAAACCACCCAAATCTAGATCTAAAACCATAGATCTAGTAACCAGTATGTCTGATATAATGTCCAAGTCCCATGTGGAGAAACCACTGTGTGACGACCAAAATATAACCGATCGTGGTATAGGAATATCACTTCCTATTACCTTCTCAACAGATCCATCCCCTATTCTGATGACGTCAAACCTATGACTGTCACATCAGAAACAGATGATCTAACTCCGCTATATCTGCTTTAGTCTATAAATAGACATAAGCCTGACGTCCACCAATGCTTCCGCTGCTCCCACTGACTACGACAACCCTCTGGCAGAGTCATATATACGTACACTTCTAAAACAAGTTTAGAACGATGCTATACTCATCCTCTTGCCGGGTCTCACAGTCTGGAACAACAGCAATGGCAAGTGTGGGTAAACAAGAACCTCCCTGTCACCGTCCTTGAGACTACCGGAGTACCTCTCGGGTGCTTGAAGTTACCCACCTTATCTGCGGAGTGGCCAATGGAATGTCAAATCAGATTGAATCTTTAGGTTCTTTATCAAATCTTCAGTAATCGTTTGCGGTTCTGGAATCGCTTCCAGTTCTACCATACTCCCACTACTGTTTTCTGAAAAATAACCATTTCCTTTTAAAATGTGGCGAGTTAAGAACAAAATCACTAATGATCTTCCAAATGGTAGAAAATCAACCCTCGTCATAGCCTGGGTCAACCCACAAACAGCCATTACAGAAACGTGCCTTGAGTTATCCAGAGTCTGGTTTTAATCATAAGCCGGACAACTCCCCGTACCTTAACAACGTTAAGATATGAACTGTTCTATATCCAATATAGAACCAGAGGCACAGATTTAATTTAACCAGATTCAAATCATGCAGCTGTCTCCAGTGCATGTCAACTAAATGGAGAGAGGCCGATCAGCGTTACTCAACTTAGGAATGCTTCCAATTATAAGTAACCTGAAAGAGAAGCAATTTCTCTTTATCATTACTATCAACTGAATACCATACACAAGTATCTACATCTTCGATCACTTTGAAGAATTCCGATACTTGCTATACCTGGTTCTCTACTCTATTCAAATACCTATAACTCCTCAAAACTTAGACCCTGTGTTTCTACGAAACACATGTCCAAGAACTAGAGAAGTTAAAAGTAAACAGAATATAGTATGAGGACCAACCCCTCTGTCCTAATGGACACTGGACAACATACAATACTCTGTATAAGTCCGCCGAGTCTAACAACTCTTTCACTGTGTGTCGTAGGTTGAAAACTGTACTTATGGTTAAGAAGAATTACACCGCTGCTTAATGCTCCTTACCTAACCATCCACTGATATAGGTAAATGTCATCGACATAATATCAAAAGGTATATCTCACTCTATGAAAATAGACGTACAGATATATCAATTTGAAATTGGTGCACAACAGCGGATATTCAAAACCAAATATTTGCCGACCGGCAAACAGCCCAGATGATCTCCTCAAATATCCCCGATTACAACGAATCCCGATATAATGAGGATGATCACCCTATTCCCAATAACTTACTCCCACTCATCATCTGTAAAACCATACAGATGTGAGAATCATACCTGGTAAATACATACCCTGGAGCAAGTGTCTGATCGGGAAATCAGTTTTTCCTTTAACAGTACACAGTTGAACTGAAACATTAAAATGTTTCAATGGGGTATCCTGGTATTCCTAGTAATGCCTCTACCATTATCCAGATTCACAACTATAACCGTATAATTCTTAGCCACCTCTCCAAATCCCTTTATATGTCTTTAGTCATTACCTTCTGCACACCCCTTAGGCCAAATGGTTTTCTTCCTTCCCTACCGTTCGGCACCAGCCTATGGTTTGGAAGAAGACTATCCAATAAGCATAATGGGTGTACTGTCCTAGTCCTAGGAGCACTCGCAATGCGAGAGAAGGTGGGGATAAAAGACAACCGAATAAACCTTATTCTTATTTCTCCTGAACCAGAATTCATCCCCGAACTGGAACAAGTTCCTTTCGAGTTCGTATATAACCATACGATGGAATATCCAAATAACTGTGGATCTTCGTAGTGATACGGAGTGTCCTGGAGAAATACAAAGGTGATGTGGGAGTGGTAATGAAATACTTGGTTTGGTCGTGAATATCAGTCGCAATTTACTTTGCCCTCTTACTAATCCCTTGCTTTGTCTTAATCTTAATACCTTCTGCACACCATCGTTATGCTAATTGGTTTTCTTCATTCCCTACTGTTCGGCACCAGCCTAAAGTTTGGAAGAAGACTATCCAATTTGCGTAATAGGTGTACTATCTCCTAAACCAAGGAGTACTCACAACTTGAGAGAAGGTAAAAGGGAAAAGACAACTGAATAATCCTATCCGTTTTCTCCAAAACCGGAAACCATCCTCGAATTCCTTCGAGTTCGTATCTAACCATACGATGGTTTTGTCCAATGGAAGTGGACGTTCGTAGTAATACGGGGTATCCTGGAGAAAAGGGTAAAAGTAGGAGTGGCAATGAGGTCTGCAACTTTGACAATCCAAAAGCCAGTGTTAAGAAGGTTCGGTCAATTTGGTCACTGAGTCAAAGTCTTAGGGTCGGGTCAATGGTCGCTGCCAGAGAGAGAGAGAAAAGAAACACTCGGCGTGCACTCTAACCTAGATCAGAATGGTTACCAATTTATCTAATCTGGAAACCTCCCACTGTACCTCAAATTCTCCTCCAAACCTGAAAGAAGAATTAGTCGGGAACACCCGAGGAGTAAACCAACTCATCAGTGGGAATCGGGATCCAACTCTCATCGCATGATAACGTGACGGAATCCACTCACGTCATCACACTCCAGAAGGTATGTGCATATCTGGCAAGTTTCAGTTCTTTTGAAACTCCCGATGTGATTTCTACCCCATGCTCTTATGACCTTGGCGTGAGGTCAAAATATCATAAGTCACATGTCAAGTTCTACCCATCATTGTCCAGGTTGATTTGAACCCACCCGTACATACCCTTGACGTAGGCCAAAATAGTAGTACGACTGTCCCAAACCAACGCATCTATTTATGCAACAGATAAATACCCGGTAACTACCAAACACTATGCCTTGGCGTGAGGTCAAAATACATAGCTTGAATACTACCGAATATTTAACTGAAATGATGGAGGGCTACGAATGGTTTCTGGCGAAAACCTTTAACGTAATGAACTTGATATCGTTGAAGGAACGGATAGCTTTTTAGAAAATATAGTGACGAAAACCTTTACTAAAGAGGTCACTCCCGGTAAAGGGATCTCGGCTCTTTCCCCGTAGAATGGGGTGCAGGATATTCCAAATGAATACCACGGTGCAAAGCAAAAGTAATCGGCTATAGTGAAGTTAATGCCCTGACGCAAACTTCTGTCCAAGGGGTCACTCCCGGTGAAGGGATCTCGGCCCTTGCCTCGTCGACTGAGGAGCAGGATATTCTAAATGAATACCACGATGCAAAACAAAAGTGAACGTCCTTGCAATAACAGCTTTTAGAAAAGTGTTCCAACAACATCAGATTAGGTTTGTTTTTCTTGCATTGATCCGAATCAATGCAGTCCCATCAATTGATCACACCACAAAGAACGAAAATATACTGACGTACGTATATGCCATCCGCATTCGCCACTGGGTCCCGTCATCATCCGTTAGGTTAGCTAACTAACGGCAGAGCGGGGACTGGACTAGCGCGGATGAAAAACATATACAACATCTACTAATATATATACCAATATATAGTATTTCGCTCAAGGCATGAATAAAATGCAACATCACAGAAATGTACAGCATCACAGAACAATACAGATATCTGGGATCCCCGGGTTTCACAGAGCCACTACTGAAACCCGACGTTCCCCTGGTCGTGTGGATAGCCTGTGCAATGAAATCCTAGACCCCTACGGGCGCGGCAAGTTACCCGCCAAAACCTGAAGCGAGGCAGCCCCCTTCAGCACCGTGAATGGACCACCCAGCACTTCACGGAATCCGGTAACTTGGGCACCCCTCCTGGGTCAACCTGTACCCCCTACGAGTGCGGCGAATAGCCCGCCAATTCCAGACTGAAGCCCCCTCCGTCTCAATGCCCTGAGATGCGGGCCCGTTGCCTTCTAGAACCCGGCTATCCGTGCACCTCTCCGCGGGGTAACCCTAGTACAGAAAGTAAAATATACATACAACGGGTACATCGACCGCAACCTGGCCGTGCCCCAAAAGAATAATACAAACAGGCAGTGACGGCAGTCCACATGTCGGACGCTCGCCCCGCAATATCAAATGTACATAATACAACAATACTGTACTAGCATTGCATCCAGGCTATCCCCCATGACCGATCCGCAACATCACAGCAAATACACAGAACATCAACGTGAAAGTCACGTTCGCAAATCCGTCTAACCGGGCTATAGCAGTTAGACCGGATTTACCGATCGAGTGACATTCACGGTCGCAGATATAATGTAAATACTGTGAAATAATGTGTTTAAAATATCCGATCGATCAAAAATTAACAAGTGGGCCCCCAAGCAATACTGTAGCACTCACAGAAAATCTGGGCCCAAAATTAATATTCCAGAAACCCTAAAATCACCCCAGAAGCCCACTGGAGAAATTTGACCAATTGACCATACCATAGTGCGGCGGAACCGCGGCCGGAGGTGGGGATTGGCCGCGGTTCCGCGCTCGACTTAGCAGATCAATTTGTCGAATTTTCCCAGATCTCTTAGAATTTCATATACATCAATTTTCTACCACCTGAAAAATTTTTGGACTTCAAAAAATTTCAACAGAAACTGATGTGAAGGAAAAATACGGTTTTTGGAATTTTGGTCGATCGGAAATGCAAACACATCAAACGAAGCTAGACGAAGTTAATGGCGAGGCTCTGATACAACTGTAAGTGCACGGCGGCGCCCCGGCCGTCGAACCGACGGCCAAATGCGGAAGCGGTGATAAACTTTAATTTTGCGGACTTAGCAAACCGGCACCACCGCGCACTAAACACCCGGATCGGGCCATTAAACTAGATCTAGCTAATAACAAGACGGGTTAGAGATATACCGAATGATCCGAGTCCTCCGGTCTTCTCGTCGTCGTCCCGATCTCACGCGGAATGTCCGGTCTCCATCTCCTCGCCGGAAGGGCACCACGTCGCCCGCATCTTTTACGGGCTCCCGCCTCAATGCCGAGGCAACTCGGGCGCGAAGTTGGCCAGCCGACGCGTCCAAGACTTGCTATAGATATAGTGTAGAAGGTTATCTCTTTGGGGTTGTGTTGCCATGATGGAGGAATCAAGATGATATGAACTTGGGGATTTTTGTGGCAATGGAAAAATGATATGAATGATAATTTTTCCCACACCAAATGAAAACCTCTCATTTTCCCCCTCCTAAAATGTGGCCGGCCAATCTCTCATGGGAAATGGTGGAGGGAATGGAACATAATACCAAGGGAGGTGAGTGTAGGAGAATAGAAGAGGTGACCACATCCAAAGACAAGAAAACATCAACCATGCTTACACCTCCAATCACATAAATGCACCATCATGAAAGAATAAGATGCATATCCTATCATAATCAACACAATAGCAAGAAACCCCCTCCACAAATGTTATTTGCACAATTGCAAATAACCCCCTCCATCGGAAAAGTCCGGCCGGGAAAGAACAAAGGAAAACCGGCCGGAACGAAAAGCAAACTGGCAACTCCAGAAAACTGGTCCCGTAATATATTACAGGAAAACCCCGATACTGTGCATACACACCCGCATCTGTATTCCGTCCGGATACAAATGCAAAGAGACAAAATCTACACTGTACTAAACTAGGATCCGGCTTAAAACAAAGCCGGCTAGTAATATCCGTTCGATCCCGATCCGTGCAATACCGCACGTATCTGACCGAACCCTGCCATATATCCATACGGCCACTAGTACAAACCGTCCGATCCTGATCCGTGCAATACCGCACGTATCTGATCGGACCCTGCCATATCTCCATACGGCCTCTACAGCGTTTTGCCCGAAAGCTTGAGTAACTGAAAGTGTGGTGGACTCTAAAGACTCGTCAATACTATGGATGTGGATTTAACCACTAGCACGTCAGAGGTATAAGCCAATACGTAACGGGCCACCAGCTATTGACTAAAAGGGACGTCGATGAGCGAACTCATCCTGACACCCTACTGAGCCTGTCAGTGACAATATCCGTACAGTCCGGTCCGTTCGTCTATGAGCATCGCATGTCGGGCCTAGGGGGTTGGTAAAAGTCAGACCCCCAAAAGCGGTACAAGTCGTGTCGGAGTGTAGCCCAGAACACCCTGAGATACTACTGGAATACCTACCAGTAAATCTCCTGCCTTGGCCAAGGACTTTGTGTAATGGCTCTCCTAGACACAGCGCGACCTCACCCCCAATACCGGGAGAGACGAACCCCCGAAGATCCGCTCACTGCCTCCATGTGGCTCGGGACTGTACCCAACTAAAACCTGTTTGCACGACTCCTTTGAGCCGTGGTAGGGTAGTAATCAAAGCACAGTGGGAACTCACACGAGACAAATGACGATCCCCAGGTCGATGAACTAACCTGTACACATGTCACCTGGGAACTGCTATCTGACGTCAGGTATAAGACCAACTAGCATGTTCCCGGCGAGTCCTGTCCGGTGTACTCATAACCCAATAAGCACCTGTATACATCTTAGGTGAACCAACTGACACCAGTGGCTTGTGAGACCGGCCACCGCCCCTCGTCGGGGTCTCGACTGTATACACTAGTCTACTCTGGAGAATCGATGCCCTGTCTCGAAACTCCCACGACTAGGGGCCTTTTAAGGATGTGCTTATAGACTCCAGCTCTCACTTATATGATCGCCCTCATACTGCCGGCAGTCAAGCAAGAATCCTAGGGGCTCTATCAACGTGCAATAGCGACCTGTCAGGTCACCTAAAGCAGTACACGATGATAAAGGTAAACCAGATAGCATACTATCATCTCGAGTAAGACTGTCGTACCGGGATAGGTCCTCCCTCAATCATTGCAATCACGTGCCTGTGATCCAATAATTGACTCTGAGGGCACTATCTCCAACAGTTAGGAATGAAATCCAAAGTATACGTTGGGTTTATGATGTCTAAGGTGGTTGCGGATTCCAACTGTTGTAGTTTTTCACTTTCTTTTTTGTGACCGTAGGTGTAATATGTGGTGTATCACCGGTTTCGGTGCTATATGTCAACGACAATTGGGATACGCATATTTACTTACGTTGATGACATATGATGTTATGTGTTGTTGTGATATGTTATATTGGATCGTCGTGTTTTGAATAGCCGGGGTTTTATGTGAGATGAGAGCTTTTATTTTCATTCATGTAAAATTCATTGTATGTAATATTCTTTTATTGGGGCACTTCCGGGTTGAGGATTATGTTACCATTGTATATTATTTACTTTTCCGTATTAGGATAGACCCAAGGCGGGGAGCACAAGTAACCAGGTTTTAGGGTCCAGTGGGAGACCATCTCGAGGAGTCAAGACCGGGTATCCTAACTCTAGAATTGGTAGGGTTCCTTGTCGCTCTCGTAGGGGTCTAGGGGTGTGGGATTGTCTATTCATCACGACCGTGGAATCCGTGTTTTATACATGCTTAATTTAAAACCCGGAAATCCTAGTATATCCAAATATTTCATATGTTTTATTCTGCTGCGATATTCTGTGATGTGATTATTGATTATATTCTGAGACGAATGCCTATATATAATATATATGAGATATAATTAATATTGCTGCTTTCGTTTCATATCTGATGCTTAATAAATGGGACTTCATTAATGAGATTAATGAAATAAAAGAAACCTAAAAGATGTTGTAGAAACTTGTTTTAAAAACTAGTAGCTCTAGTTTTTGTTTTGCGTAGCGATATTCCTTGTAGAATATCCAGCACCTTATTCGATAAGGAAAGAGCCGAGATCACTTCACCGGGAGTGACCTCTTTAGCGAAACTAGCAGATGCTTCAAACTTGGTTTGTCTTTTGATTGCTTCTATAGTTCTTGCTTTGCATAGTGGTATTTGTAAAATAACCTGCACCTTATTCGATAAGGAAAGAGCCGAGATCCCTTCATCGGGAGTGACCTCTTTAGCAAAACTAGTAAAAGCCTCAAAAACACTCCTTTTCAAAATCACTCGATTCTACGATGATATCAAGTTCATTACGCAAAAGGTTTTCTTAAAAACCTGTAGTAGCCCTTCGTCATTTCAGATAAGTACTAGTTAGTATTCGTGCTACGTTTGTTGACTATGTTAAGGCGTAGTGTGCGGCAGCTAATTAGTGCTTATCTGCTTAAGTGTCACGGCCCGAAGGTACAGAATGTGACCAGCACTTACATTACGAAATGCCTAAAGGCGTAACGTAATCTAAGTAAGCCGAAGCCCAGAAATCTAAACCGTTTAAAAGAAGTGTAGGAAAACAAGTTTAAAAGCAACATCAAATTTTCTCAAAAATTTCGGCAAAGTCTCCTTTGTAAAAACTAGCCCCAAACGGGTACAAACAAGAAATATAAACATAAGTAATAATAAAAGGCATCCTCAAGCGGGAGCTAGCTCTTCACCAATTGGCGGACAAAATCACGCAAGCAATATAATATACAACGCCGAAGGGCAAGGATCAAAACTCAAAAGAAAAACCAAAATCCACCAGAAAACCATAATAATACTAGCGCGACTCTAAAGTCGAAAGAATAAACAACTAGTCTTCTAAAACTACCAAATAATACAAGTCTGGTTGATGGAGCTTACTAGATACAACTGAAATAAATAGTAGTACAACGGCGGTCACGATACAAATGAACCAACATACCAAGCAATCACCCTGAATGAAATGATGTGCCAGCAAGCTGCTAAGCAAATCTGTACATCTGAACCTGAAAAAAAAATTGGCACAACGGGGGTGAGTTGCCAACTTGTGAGTAGAAGACATCTGCGGGTAGAAATCGCATGCACGATGATCTCCTAGGTCATAATAATATACTTAACATAACACTAGACATCTAATAGTGATAGGGTAAGAACCTATGCATAAGTGCAATATTCAGTGCTCGTGTCAGTGTCACAACAGCAACAAGTCATATGTCTGATGTATGAATGCATCATGAATAATAAAATTCACCATGAATTTTGAATAATCTGATATAAGAAAATCATCAATGAATCTCATATAATGAAACTGAAACATCATCAGTGAAATCAACAGAATGTCCGTGTCAAGCATCGACACAAAATCTCAATATCTCAATACCTCAATGCCTCAATATCTCGGGCTCCGTCAGTCCGGATCGGCCCAAATCATCAAATCTCACGACAACGGTCGGTATCGTCCGGATATCCGCCACGCCAGATATCACCGGCAGATAGTCCGTGCCCCTGCCAGGCTCATCGTCATCCCCACGAAATATCTTTCTTGCCCCGGGATACCTACCGGGCCCACCATGTACCCGAGACGGTTCCTCCACTCCTCGAATCGGGTCTCGAAATCCAATAGAAAACATGAAAACTCATGGTGGACTACCCATACATCATGAGAAAACCGCAACTTGCATTTTAAAAAGAGAGGGAGAGAGAAGTTTATATATATATATTCTTATGGTTTTCCCCCAAATCCAGAAATCTCATGGAAATCCGAAATCCAAGAATTAAGAGTAAGTAAACAGTGAATATCGGCATAAAGCCCCAGAATAGTACATGAATGAATACATGAATGCATAAAGTATCTATGTAAAGAATGCAATCTCTAAGTTAACACATGAAAGCAATCACACAAATATTATGCGGTAACTAGTATTTAGCTGATTATATCAATGAGATAATATTTTCTAAAGTGTACGTGACATGGCGATTACCGATGATGATATGTGTGAGCCGGCAAATAAGTGTATGTGGACATGCGCATCATCGGTAATGGTGCTGGTGTCCTAACAGGCAGGATTTCATATTAGCTAAAGAAACATATGTATGAACATGCAATGCGATGAATACAACATGAATATAACGGTGAATGTGTATTAAACGCACATTTAGAATATACATATCTAACTATGAGTCATATAGTTTGTTGTTTGAAATAGATGAATCGTGGTTTTTAGAAAAGTAGGGGCTATGAGGTTTTATAGAAACGATATGTCCTTTGAAAAATCCATAGTATCCCTCAGACTGTCTTTAAAAATGCGCACGATTCATTAGTTTTGAAAATAAATATGACTCGAGCCTAACCTAGTATCTATCTAACCCACTAAGGAACTAAACTAAAGAAACTAATCGATAGGTAATAAGAATCCACCTAAAATCCGAGTCGATAACTCTAGTAGTCGGCGATCCACCTCAATAGCGTCACGTACATAGTATGACTTCCTCAAGTCAAGAGTGCGGATCAATCATCACATCTATAGCTCGTACGGTAAAATCTATCGTATGGCATCCCAGAATCGGGGTACGGGTCAACTATCATATTTTCATCATCATTTATTTGGGTATCGTCATCAATCAATATCACAATCTAGGTACTGTTCTAAAGTCTCGTATATTCCGATATCATCAACACATATCATCATATATGAATACACATCGCCCAAACAATCCGTTATAAATATCATACCATATCTCATATCACATCTTGATCATATGTCAACTATCATATATATACATCATCATTCATATGGTATCATTGTCAAACAATATCATGATCTGGTTACTGATCTAAAATCTCATACATTCCAATGTCATCACACATTTTATCGTATACATAAATATATTTCTCATCGCCCAGCGATCCGCTAGTATCATAACATATCTCATATCATAACTCGATCACATATCAAATATCTCACGGCATCATGCCCGATCATATCCACTCATCCAAAAGTATCACATAACATCCTCATATTATGTGTATATATTATAGACCTAGAAAACAAGTGTGTATGTGTGTGGGCGTGCGCTAACCTATACTCTAGGGTCTCGCGACTAAGGACTAGAATAAGAGGACTGTCATCCAAAATACCCAAAATTCCAATCCGTGGTCATCCTAGAACCTTTCTTTTTCAGTATTCATATCTCGCCATAACTTATCAATATATAACTATCTCAAGACCGCATCATATCCTATGAAGTTGCGGGGGTGCTATACGCTATCCACCCGACTTCCCCCGTAGATATACATCTACTCACCTGGTCCTCGCTTGCCGAAGTCGATGCCGTCATCCTCTTCTTCATCGTCCGAAGTCCACGTGAGGGGTACCTATATGCAAACATATATAATATCGTAAACCGAAATCGCGAACAAAACTAAAATGGCGCACGAAACGTGCATAGGTTAAAACCTATGACCCGCTCATGCAAAAGAACCAAATAACCCTCGACATCGGCGTGCAAACACCAATTGATCGAGAAAAACCCAAATGTACCAATCGTGGTTTCACAAATCACTAATTATAATATGAAATAGATTGTAACTCATCAAAACTTCAAAATAAATCAAATCGATTTATTTCCGAAAACCTAGAAAGCATCAAATAACCGTTTTAATTCAAAACTTGATATTTTAACAAAACTAGTGGCCATAATATTCACTAAATATCATAAGTAGATCATACAAACCATTGCTTAAATTTAATCTCATCAATTTCCATTAAACCCAAAATTCTAGTTTTGCAAAATTATCCAATTTTAACAATTTCAAAGTAACAATGCACAAAATAACAACTAAACTAGGTTTTGCATGATCTAAGGTATTAAACTACAATTTATAATGTTAATAATGTCATGAAAACCCTAATTAGATTTTAATCTCAATTATTTAATCAATTTCTAAAAACATAGTTTGCAAAATAGCATAATTATCACAATTTTAAAGTAAAAACTAGCAAACTAGTAACTAGATTAAGTTTTGCATTCTATTAACATGTTAATGTATTCATTAAAACCATGAATAATTGATAAAAAAATCCTCACTTGATCACAAACCCTAATCTTGAATTTTCAAATTAGAAATTGGAACCAATTAATTAGCTAATTAAATTGATTTAAAGTATTTTATCAATAATTAAACACTTGGGTTAGGATTATACCTCCACAAACATGAGATCAACATGCAACCTGGTCTCCAAAATGCTAACTTTACTCCAAGATCCAAGCTTATTTGGCCAAAGAATAAAGGGTATGGGTTAAATGATGAATTAGTGGAGTTTTATTTTGATTTTTGATGGAATTTTTCGATGATATTTGAGAAGAATTGAAGTGGAGAAATGGGGGGCTGCCCATGGAGTGATTTCGACCATGAGGGAAGGAGTGAGGGGAGAGAGAGAAAGTGTGTAGAAATGTGTAGAAGAATTCCTTAATTAATGACTCTTTTAAGTCTTTTCAATAATTTATTTAATTTTATTTATTTTCTAATTGTTTCATGCTGGAATCTACTAGAATATTGAAGACAAATCAAGAAGAGAAGAGCATGCTACAAACCTAATTCTAATTTGTCATGGCTCACTTTGTAAAATTAACCCATTTCTAATTTTTAATTTACACTAATTTAATGTATATTTAAAGCTTATATTAATATTTGAATTTAATTAATTTAGGAAAAATATTTAATTAAACTAACAATTTATAAGTCACTAAATAATATCAATTACTAACAATTACCTAGTTAAAATAGGCGTATTTAAGTCTATTTTGAAAAATAATTATAGTTAAGTTTTACGGAAAATACGGTTTATTTTACCTATTATCAGAAAATTCACCTAAAAGATTTTTATTTATTTATTTATTTTCTTCCCCCCTTTAAGAAATTCGGTCCCCGAATTTAAATTAAAACTTCCCTAAATATTAAAATATTTCAGCAAAGCGCTCAAATCGTTGGGCTCCGAAATCATCAATACTTAAAACACATTTTAGCGCAATGCATGCGCAGGAAAAACAAGTACATAACTCAAATTAAAACTCCGTCAAGTATCACGCAATCATCGGAGTCATGGTGAAAATACAATGTCAAAGTCCAATACGAAAACCAACATGATATATATCGAAATCCTAGGTACTGTTCTCAGAACAGTCCTGCTTGGCTACTAAACCAAATTAAATATCATAAAAACGTACTGCTCAAAATGAAATCAATCTCAAATACATTATACAAAGTACCACGTGCGTCCGGTGCGCACGAAAATCAAAATCAAATACAGAAGCCACGAATACGCACAGAAACAAAACTGAGCGCAACGGGTGTGCACCAAAAACATCTTGTCAAGTGCAACGGGCGTGCACGACAACAATATCATGTGTATCTAATCTACGCAAATCCCGATTTAGTGCATCTGGTGTGCACAAAATCGCATCAAGCGCGTCAAGTTTGTGCAAGAATCTCAATCAAGTTCACATGGTGCACGAAAGCATAATTCGAATATCGAAATCGAAATCAGCGGTATATGACATACACCGAATCAAAATCAAGTATACCGCGATAGATAAACTTACAACCACATGCATCAGTGTGCACAAAACCAAATAAAAGTACGAAAAGTGCATGAAAACTATACTGAAAGCAGAAGTCCAAAATCATATGCAACCCATATACACGAAATCAAATCAGTATCTCTAAATGTTTAAAATCAAAATCAAGTGCAATAGGTATGCACAAAACGAACATTAATACATCTGATACATGGAACACGAATCGAGTGAAAAGAATGAGTACATAGGAAAACTAATCATAAAACGAAATCCTTAAAATACCAAAATCCAAACAACTGAAATGTGATATTCAAATCACCAGATCGCAAATCATAACACCGACGTCGATGTGCTCCTCTTTTCTCTGGTGTCGACTGATTCGAACTCGTCTCTTCGTAGCTGTAAGAACGGCGCTACAAACGGCTATACTCATATCTAGTGTCTCCCAAGTAATGTATCACATCACATGATATCCGGACTACGTTAAACGTTTTGATCGATTCGTCAAAGTCCCATAATTCCCAAGAGTTCAGCACTCAAGTACATAAAAATATCCAGTACATGCCACAGCACCTGCGGACCAGCCGTAGAAGGGCAAACCCAAGCCTCACTAATGGCACCGCGGAGCTGCCGCAAACCCTAAAGTTCAAAGGCGTTCTCATGGTCATTATGTCGAGTTAGGGTTTCATTCTTCTAGAGGGTCCATAGAATTACCTGCATGTTCTTCCGAATACCTTAAACTTGGAAAATGGGTTTCTGACATTCGTTCGAACCTTTTAACTTCGCCTAGACGACATGTGAATACACTTCGTCCGCACGCTAAACAATACCTCGATCCTCAAGAATAGACGATACACTAGCGGTCATCACATTCTAACTGGTCTCTGGCAGTAGCCCTATCATATGGTGCAGAAATCAAACGCTCGCGTCCACAAGAAAACATAGTAAACGACATATCGAAACGCTCAGGCTGACCGCAACTCTAGCCGCAGCTCTCTCTGCCCGCGCGACCGTGGTAACAGAAACCACCATCCGACATCGACGAAGATAGACCAAAGGAATGAATAGAATACGGTGCAAAGAAATGTACATCCTAAGGCTTCTTAAGCGGAGTAGCGTATCGTAAGTATACCACGGAACATACCCACGGTACGTCACTCTACTTTAGTCACCTACTCCATCAACCAAGGGTCATCCTACACTAAAAGGTAAAACCTAACGCTCTGATACCAACTTTGTCACGACCCGAAGGTACGGAATGTGACCGGCACTTACATTATGAAACACCTAAAGGCGTAACGTAATCTAAGTAAGCCGAAGCCCAGAAATCTAAACCATTTAAAAGAAGAAGTGTAGGAAAACAAGTTTAAAAGCAACATCAAATTTTCTCAAAAATTTTAGCAGAGTCTCCTTTGTAAAAACTGACCCCAAACGGGTACAAACAAGAAATATAAACATAAGTAATAATAAAAGGCATCCCCAAACGGGAGCTAGCTCTTTGCCAATTGGCGGACACAACCACGCAAGCAATATAATATACAACGCTGAAGGCGAGGATCAAAGCTCAAAAGAAAAACCAAAATCCACCAGAAGACCATAATAATACTAGCGCGACTCTAAGGTCGAAAGAATAAACAACCGGTCTTCTAAAACTATCAAATAATACAAGTGTGGTTGATGGAGCTTACTAGATACAACTGAAATAAATAGTAGTACAACGACGGTCATGATACAAGTGAACCAACCTACCAAGCAATCACCCTGAATGAATGGTGTGCCAGCAAGCCGCCAAGGAAATCTGTACATCAGAATCTGAAAGAAAATTTAGCACAACGGGGGTGAGTTGCCAACTCGTGAGTAGAAGACATCTGAGGGTAGAAATCGCATGCACGACGATCTCCTAAGTCATAATAATATATTTAACATAACACTAGACATCTAGTAGTGACAGGGTAAGAACCTATGCATAAGTGCAATACTTAGTGCTCGTGTCAGTGTCACAACAGTAACAAGTCATATATCTGATATATGAATGCATCATGAATAAGAAAATCCACCACGAATTCTGAATAATCTGATATAAGAAAATCATCAATGAATCTCGTATAATGAAACTGAAACATCATCAGTGAAATCAACAGAAAGTATGTGTCAAGTATCGACACAAAATCTCAATATCTCAATATCTCAATACCTCAATGCCTTAATATCTCGGGCTCCGTCAGTCCGGATCGGCCCAAATCATCAAATCTCACGACAACGGTCGATATCCTCCGGATATCCGCCGCGCCAGACATCACCGGTAGATAGTCTGTGCCCCTGCCAGGCTCATCGTCATCCCCACGAAATATCTTTCTCGCCCCGGGGTACCTACTGGGCCCACCATGTACCCGAGACGGTTCCTCCACTCCTCGAATCGGGTCTCGAAATCCAACAGAAAACATGAAAACTCATGGTGGACTACCCATACATCATGAGAAAACCGCAACTTGCATTTTAAAGAGAGAGAGAGAGAAAAGTTTATATATATATTCTTGCGGTTTTCCCCTAAATCCAGAAATCTCATGGAAATCCGAAATCCAAGAATCAAGAGTAAGTAAAAAGTGAATATCGGCATAAAGCCCCAGAATAGTACATGAATGAATATATGAATGCATGAAGTATCTATGTAAAGAATGCAATCTCTAAGTTAACACATGAAAGAAATCACACAAATATTATGCGGTAACTAGCATTTAGCTAATTATATCAATGAGATAATATGTTCTAAAGTGTACGTGACATGGCAATTACCGATGATGATGTGTGTGAGCCGGCAAATAAGTGTACATGGACATGCGCATCATCGGTAATGGTGCTGGTGTCCTAACAGGTAGGGTTTCATATTAGCTAAAGAAACATATGTATGAACATGCAATGCGATGAATACAACATGAATATAACGGTGAATGTGTATTAAACGCACATTTAGAATATACATATCTAACTACGAGTCATATAGCTTGTTGTTTGAAATAACCGAATCATGGTTTTTAGAAAAGTAGGGGCTACGGGGTTTTATAGAAACGATATGTCCTTTGAAAAATCCGTAGTATCCCTCAGGCTGTCTTTAAAAATGTGCACGATTCGTTAGTTTTGAAAATAAATATGACTCGAGCCTAACCTAGTATCTATCTAACCCACTAAGAAACTAAACTAAAGAAACTAGTCGATAGGTAATAAGAATCCACCTAAAGTCCGAGTCGATATCTCTAGTAGTCGGCGATCCAGTCTCAATAGCGTCACGTACATAGTACGACTTTCTTAAGTCAAGAGTGCGGATCAATCGTCATATCTATATCTCGTACGGTAAAATCCATCGTACGACATCCCAGAATCGAGGTATGGGTCAACTATCATATTTACATCATCATTCACATGGTATCATCGTCAAACAATATCATGATCTGGTTACTGATCTAAAGTTTCATACATTCCAATATCATCACACATTTTATCGTATACATAAATATATTTCTCATCACCCAGCTATCCGCTAGTATCATAACATGTCTTATTGTAACATTTCAGAAAAAATAAAATATTATTTTTGGGAATTTTTATAATTAAATAATATTATAATGAATATTTTAATAAGGCGGTATAATTAAATACCGTAAATTAGGAAAATTTTGGAAAATTATGGAAATTAATGAAATAAAGGTGCTTTATGTGAAATATGCAAATTATAAGTTTTTATGATTAATTATACACTATTTAGTGCTAATCGCGATTAAATATCGCTAATCGCGCATTAAGCTTGTTTTGTGCAAAACATGCACCATGTCATTTTTACACTTGTGTTACATTTTATCATGGCTTTTCCTTATATTTCTATCATGATTTTATTTTTATGTGAGAAGAGAAAAGAAAAGGAAAAGAAAAGAGGGATGGGCAAGAGAGAGAGAGAGAGAGAGGTGAGGGGTCAAACCAAGTCATGGCTCATGTTTCGTCCATTATTTTTCCTCTTCATTTTCTTCTCCCTCTCCTCTTAAGGGCTGCTGCCCTATCTCCCTCCCCCTCTTCAAGCCACAAAGCACCATAAAAAACAACCCAAAACCCCATCTTCATTTCATTAAAAATGTTCACAAGCTCATGGCAAACACTTGGGACCTAGAAAGCAAGGATTTTGAAGACTTGGGGCAACTCAAGAAAATTCTTGAGTTGCCAAATGAGGTATTTCCTTCACCCTTAGCTTAGTTTTCCATTCACTTTAGCACCTATGTTTGTTTAGAACCGATATTGTGTAGTTTTATGAGTTTGGAAATTTCCAAGATAAGGGTGTGAGGGATTCTTGAGTTGTGAAGTGTAATTGAGGTTAGTAGAGTCCACACAACCCCTGTAGTGATGATATAGTGGGCTGAACCTGAGACTTAAATCCTGGATTATGAACTTAGAAACCCGATATCGGAAAAATTGTGGATTCTGTGAGAGTATAATGAAATCTGCTAACACCCGGGGGACCTGAAAATTATTTAGCAAAGACAGAGGAGTGTGCAGGCAACCTATGACCCCCCACCAAAACCCTAGCCCCTATATCCTCAACATGGCCGCAAATATATTCATTCTGGCCGCAAATTGCGGCCAGACCTGGTTCAAATTGGTTCGTATTGGTTCTGTGGCTTTATCTTCAGTAAACTAGACCCCTCCCATATGCAAAATTGGCTAATTTGACCTAGGGTAAAATCTAAGACCATTTTCTCGAGTTGCTGTCTTGTATTTCGCGATGTTTTTGAATTTAAGTTTTGGTATTTGTCATTTTATTCCGTCGTGTGGCGTTTGAACGCTAACGACTAGAGTTATTGGTTGTGTTTTGCATGCGAGACAATAGGTTTTAACCTATCGGTGTTTCGTGCGACCTTTTGGTTTTCATGCGTGATTTTGTTTACAATGCTATATGTGATATGTAGGTACCTCACGAGGACTTCGAGACGACAAGTAAGCGCATGGTGACATCGGCATCGGCAAGTGAAGATCAAGGTGAGTAGATTACATCTACGGGGGAAGTCGGGTGGATGGCGTATAGCACCCCCGCAAAGTTGTGAGAAATGATGGGATGTGATATATATACTTTTACATGTTAGTGTGTGATATGAACCTTAGCAAGAAAAGCTTTAGGAGGTTAGGGGTTAGCGTTAGCGAGAATTGAAGAAAGGACTTTAGTCGATTTCTTAGTCACGAAAACCTAGAGTAAAGATTTGCATACACGCACATACACATACTCACATACTTTTATTTCCTTGTGCGTATTGGGGATATATATATATATATATATATATATATATATATATATATATTGGTATTCATGTGCTTGGATGATGAGGATGTTACATGATACTTGGGAATGAGTCGATATGATCGAGCATGATGCCGTGAGATATTAATATGTGACCGAGATATGTCATGATGTTATAGCGGATCGTTGGACGACGATACCATGTGGATGATGATATAAATGATAGTTGACATATGATCGAGATATGAGATGGGATATGTTATGATATTTATAATGTATCGCTTGGGCGATGTATATTTCTATATGATAATATGTGTTGATGACATCAGATTGTATGAGACCTTAGATCAGTAGCCAGATCAGGATATTGTTGATGATATTAGTAGTGTACTAGACTTAGATCTGTACCCCAGTTCACGATATATGATGATAAGGATACCAGATGAGTAATGAGATGAATATGATATTTGACCCGTACCCTGATTTAGGATGCCGTACGATAGATTTACCGTACGAGATATAGTTATGAT
Organism: Agapanthus africanus; assembly: GCA_030015575.1. Taxonomy (NCBI): domain Eukaryota; kingdom Viridiplantae; phylum Streptophyta; class Magnoliopsida; order Asparagales; family Amaryllidaceae; genus Agapanthus; species Agapanthus africanus. The sequence goes on along the minus strand of JASDDO010000012.1, from coordinate 66,306,559 downwards.
GTTAGATCCGCACTCTTGACTCGAGAATGTCATATATATATTTTGTATCGTACGTGATACTATTGAAGCGAGATCACCGACTACTAGGTATATATATAGATCGACTCAGACTTAGGTGGATTCGCTTACCCTTTTGACTGGGCTCGAGTCATACTCATTTTCAAAAGGGAAGTGTTTCCCCCAATCAGAGCAAAGCTCTGTTTTGAAATTCAAAATTCAAAAATTGAAGCAACGCTTCAGATCCAGCGCTAGGCGCGCTGCACGCCACGTGTCAAACACGGATGCGCTAGCACCAGGCGCGCTGCGCCCTAGGCAGGGCACCATGTGTGTGCTAGCGCTAGGCACGCTGCGCGCCACGAGTCAAACGTAGGTGCGCTAGCGCAAGGTGCGCTGCGCTCTAAGCAGCGCACCACGTGCAAAGCACGGGTGCGCTAGTACTGGAATTATAAAATTCCCCATCGTTAGATCAAAAAATCTAATAATAATGATAAATCATTAATTAATCAGAATTAAAATTCTGTTATGGAAAGATTTTCTCAATCTTGTTAAAAACAAGAAGATTGCTTTCTGTAAAACAGAAGCCCTAGAATCAAAGATCCAACGGTGGGGAAACATCCCTAAATCAATCAGAGAAAGATCTTTTTAACTGATTTAACAAATCAATTTACCCTATATAAAGGCCCCAAGACTTCAAGCCTGATATAGAGAAACCCCCCATAAACTTTGAGAAAATTCAAAGAAAGAAGAGCAAGTTCTTGAAAGAAGATCATTTCTTCAAGGTAAAATGAATGACTCTTGAACACAGAGATGAAATCATCTCATAAAAAGAATTATCTTCTCAAAAGATCATAGATCTACAAAGACCAAGGTCTTTTATAAAAAGAGATCAAAAGATCTCATCATAAAAACAAAAGAAGTATTTACTTTATTCACAGATCATTGATCTACAAAGGCAAAGCCCTTTCAAAAAAATAAATAATAACTGTTGTTCTTGAATCTTGTGGCAAAACCTCTTTTAAAAGAACACAAATTTGTTCACAGATCATAAATTTGATCAAATGCGCTTTGCGCTATTGAAATGTGCCTTGCACTCTTGAACAGCGCTTCTGTGTTCTCTGGACCGGCGCCCAGTGCCAAAATCCACTACGTGTCAGCCACGTATGCAACTTGCACTTTGCACTTCTGAAATACCACACTGCTCTCATAGGCTTGCGCTCAGCGCCAAGCGCGCCACGTGTCACTCACGTGTGCGCCACTAAACTAGCGCAATGCGCTCATAAACTAGCGCTTAGCGCTCATAAACTGGTACAATGCGCTCGCTATCTGGCGCTTAGTGACAAGCGCGACACGTGTCCTCCATATGTGCGCTACTTGACAGAAGCACACTGCGCTCTTTAATTGGCGCAAAGCGCCTGGCGTGCCACGTGTTGCGCTGTCAGAATAAAAATTGTTCTTTAATAAAGCCCAGAGCTCTAATGAATACTCTGCATTCAATATAAGATAAAAATTTTGTCAAGATTATTAAAAGGGTCAAGCCCAAATAAAAGCTCACCAGCCCTAAATAAAATGTTGAACATTTTTAATCTGATTGGACTTGGCCCAAGATTGGCCATAAGTCCTCAACTTATATTTAATTGAGCCCATCTGCTCATAATATTTAACAGATCTTAGTTCTAAATTGGATTATAGATCTTTCAACCAATTCACACCGGTTCAAGGGTACATCTCTTTACTCCTCTGATATATGTCGTTGTAATCCTTCAACGTCTTCAGAGAGGTAACGGGTCCCGACAACCACACATTTCACGGACTGTGGGGTCCTTAAACCCATGGACTACGATGTCCTTAAACTTCATAGACTACGATGTCTTTAAACTACGGACTGTGGGGTCTTTAAACTCATGGACTACGATGTCCCTAATCTCGGACTGTGGGGTCCCTTTAACCCACAGACTATGATGTCCTTAACTTGGACCGAGATGTCCTTAAACTAACATTGGACCACCATGTCCTTAAACTGGTAATCGACCGCAATGTCCCTAAACTAAACAACAAACCCCAAATGCTTTCTTGTTGGATCTAAATGATCCCGTTAAGTTGATCTTAGTCTAAAATTAGACTAACGTATCCTTAACAAACGTTTAAGTTAATCTTAGTCTCAAATAAGGCTAACGTATCCTTAAACCCAAACCAAAACCCAAATCTAAGAAAATACGGATTTGGACTAATCCACGCCCTACGGGCGACAACATAAATTAGTCTCCGTATACAATCCACGGGCAACCACAAACAAAACAAACACCCACGACACGAAGTGACCATCTGGAGAAGGAGAAAGTGGTTACCGCGATGCAGTAGCGTAATTAACTGCAGGGCTTGCGCCTGCAGAGAAGAGCGTCCCCACAATCAAAACCCCCTCAAATGAGGGGGAATCTGACGAAGTCTGCTACATCGGCCGCATCTGTTTAAACCTTTGATACATGGTGCCATAAATCAACTTGGCATTTTCGGAAAAGTGGATGAATAGCACCAATTAGCATCTACCCAGAAATTCAGGAGAGACGCCTGCCGCGTCTTCGTCCGCGTCTTTCGGCGGGGAACAGATTCTGGCACGCCCGGTGGGACCTTTTCCTCTTTCCACTCCACACTTCGTGTGTCGTGTTCGCAAACGAATCGCGGTTTGATATGGTTGCCCTTGGGTTCGAGGTACTAAGATTTGGTTTCTTGCTTGGCGCAAAAAACGAAACATCAATGGCGTCTACTTGCGCGAAGTGTTCCAGCTGCAACTGCAACTCACGTTCCGCCTCATCTGGAGGCATAGCTTACGGACCTCAAGCGGCTTCCTTGTTCATGATGCCGGTGGACCGAGTAACTCAGTCCACCACTGGGCTGTTCTTTGGGACTATGATCCCACCCATGAGCTTCAATGCCCCGATGTTGCCGCAAGAAGCCCCAAAGAAGTCGGTCTTCGATTGACTTACCATTACCGCGACACCTCTCAACGGGTCACCCAGCTCCGGCGCCTCAGTCTTCGCCATATTGGGCCAAAGTTCATGTGGGCCCATGATGAAGCCTGCAATTCCAGAAAAGGTTATTCCGAAGAGAATAGCCATCCCCGCTCCCGAAGTTGTCAAGGCAGCTTCTCCTGCCAAAGGGTCAGTCTTCACAAGACTGACTGTTCCGGCTCCCGCTCCAGTCGAAGTCCTCAAAGCTACTTCCCCCGCCTAGAGGTCTGTCTTTGACCGGTTAGACACTGCTGCTCGACGGACGTCGGTCTTCAAGAGCCTGGTACCAGTGGCTACTCACCAAAACAGGGGGCATGACGAAGTCACCCCTCAAGCTGAAAAAATCCCAGCAGCTCGACACGCTCGACGTCGCCACTGGCGCCGAGTAAGGAAAGCTGGGGGCAACTCCCCCTCTAGGCTGACTCCACCGGCCCCAACGGTGGAAGTCAATGATGCTGTTCTAACCGGGAACAGCTTTGAATTGCTGAACAAGATGCGCAGGAACTCTCCTACCGCCGTACTGAAAAGATCTCCTCCACCCGTGGAGAATGCATCGAACGCGAAGCCGGAACAACCCCCTCAGCGGCTATCCTTCAAAATCTACAAAGTCTGGCGACAGGTTCAGGACTCAGTAATTGATCAAGATTACCCTCGCCGACAGAAGAAGATGAAAGTTCAGAAAGAAGAGAACCGTCCTGTCAAACCAGAAAGGACGACAACTACCTGGATGCCCGCTGCAACGGCCCCCTCAACGTCAGCTGCTCAGAAGAGAAGGAGGCCAGAGAAAGCCCCTATGACTACGGTAGACCACAAAGACGCTGAGCCCAAACCCCCCAAGTCTGGGGGCATAATGGTGCATACTATTTATATGGCTTCCGAAAAAGAGGAAAGCCGCGCTTCTATGGGTCACCGACCGCTCACCCGATCCGTGACAAAAGCCCAGGAGCAGCAACAGAAGCTTCAGGAAATGCTAACGCAAATGGCCGCACTCACTGGGCCAAAAGAAAGCCCTGAGGCATCATCGGAGCAGCGTCATGAACAAGAAACCGATGCTGACTTCCTCCGCAGAGTCCTCGAAAAGAAGGATAGAGAAGCAGCAGAACAAGCGTCTAATATAAAACGAATGGCGCTCCTGTTCCAAGACATGGTCAGGATGATGTTGCAACAAGAACCGCCAGCTGAAGACCCTCCTATCATCATTGAGGACGACAGAGGGGAGACATCGAACCCTCCTCCGGCTCTTTCAGCAGCCAAAGAGGAAACTATTTCCAAGGCCGCTCTGGATGACTACATTGCTCAGCAAATACGAGCTCACCAGGCGAATGAAGTGGCCGGCCAAGTTATTAAAACTGGGCGACCATATCCAGGCTGGTATGACCAAATAAGTTACCCGCTGGGATATACGATCCCCAAATTCCATGTGTACAAGGGGACAGGCAACCCCCATCAACATGTCGCTCAGTTCAGGGCCCTTTGCGGAAACACCGGGGGCGATGATAAATTGCTACTTCGTTAATTCGTCGGCAGCTTGGCAGAAACGGCCTTCGAATGGTATTCAGAGCTTCCCAACGATTCCGTCAAAACTTTTGCGGAGATGGAGCTGTTATTTACCCAGCATTTCGCGAGTGCTAGTGAACGCACCACAATAACGGCATTGATCAATGCCAGGGTGAAACCTGGAGAAACATGGATTCAATATGCAATACGATGGCGAAATTTATGGTCGAAATGCGAGCAGCGCATCGAAGAAGCGCCTGCGGTAGGCATGTTCGTGGGCACTCTGGACCCTCATGCAACTATTTCCCAATTCATGATGTTCTTCAAGCCAACTACTTTCCAGCCCTTGATTGATAAGCTGGCCTAAATGGACCAGATGGGTCATAGACTATCTCCTTCAAAGACGGATCCTCGGAATGAAAAGGGGAAAGGAAAAGCAACTTTCGTTGCCACTACTCAACAACAGTCGAGCAACTTAAAGTCGGTTGTTCGCCAAAACAACGTGCGTCCACGCCCATCCCTCAAGGAAAGACTGCGACGTCCTTACTCGTTTCCCCAGGATAAAACGAGGAGACTGTTCGAGCTAGCAGTGCACAACATGCTCATAAAATTGCCAGATCCAAAACGTCCGTTGCAGCCAGGTGATGTCAACAATCCTAATTACTGCCCTTACCACCAAGCAGTAAGCCATCCAATCGAAGATTGCTTCGTCTTCAAAGACTAGATTGAAGACCAATACCAACAAGGCAAGTTCGCATTATCCGAAAACTGGAAGGTGAACCCGCCACAACCTCATGCCCCTAAAAAGGTGGACATGCCGGGAGCATCGTGCTCATTCATAGAGAAAGCCCCTTGGACCGAAAAGTCTGTAAACTAGAGACTCGCCTCAAATATGGCAATGATGGACCGAAACGTCCTAAAACTAACGATGGACCACTATGTCCTTAAACTGGCTGATGACCGAAACGTCGTTAAACTACTACCAACCCGCGGCATCCTCAGGCTGACGTGGTAAAAAAAAGGTATGTCTATAAGCAAGAAAGGCACGGATGAAAACCCGAAAGGGCTCCGTGAGTAAAAACAGCAGGGCTGCCGGCGAGTTTTGTGAAAACCCGAAAGGGCGCAATCTCGTTAAAAGACACTTGAAAGGTCCTCTCGACCTTGTAAGGAGAAACCACATGCGCGAGATCCTTACGACTCACAAGGGAATAACACACTTAGGAATCCTCACGATTCCTAAGGAGAAAACGCACCTACGAGATCCTCACGACTCGCAAGGAGAAATACCTTTATGAGACCCTTACGGCTCATGAAGTCAAAAGCCTCAGTCGACGGGATCCTAACCCTGTTTGTTAAGACACCTTTGTTCGACATCGACAGAGGCAAATGATGATTCGCTCCTGGCAATATCCCGGTTGTAGCGATACTGATGCCTAAATCGGTATCAAGTTCCAAGTCCTTTCACGGCAAATGATGATTCGCTCCTGGCAATATTCCAGTCGCAGCGATGCTGATGCTGAGATTGGCACCAGATTCCAAGTTCCACACTCGCGATAAAAAAATCAGCGAGCCAAAAATGCATACGAAATAGCCGAAATGATGGGGCAACCTGCAACAAAATCAGCAAGTAAAAATGTATGCATGCAAAATAGCCGAAATGATTGGGCAACTCGCAATAAAAAGCAGCGAGTAAAAATAAATAGCCGAAATAATTGGGCGCCGCGAAAAATAGCCGAAATGATTGGGCAATCGCGACCTTCGCGATATAAAAGCTGAAATGATAGAGCATCGCAGAAAGAAAAAAAATAAAATGAAACTTATGCGCTACAAGTGATATCACATCATTCCCTGTATACAATCCAGGGGCGCAAACAAAAAAGGAATCACACCTTCCCTTCCCAGGCTCCATCAGAAGAAGAAGCAAAATCTCGACGGTTCACAGACAACCTAAGGACCACCTCAACATTCGTCTTGTTACAGCAGACGCAATGTCAGCAACAGGCGTTCCTTCGCAGTCCAGCAGGATGCAGATGCAGTGCCAACAAAACACCTCACGATCGAGTCAAAGCGGAGTGACGGAAAAATCCCAACTCCACCTCAGCATTCGTCTCGCTACACCAGACGCGATGTCAACAACGGCGCTCCTTCGCAGTCCAGCAGGATGCAGATGCAGCGCCAACAAAAGACCTCACGGTCGAATCAAAGCGGAGTGACGGCAAAATCCCAACTCCACCTCAGCATTCGTCTCGCTACACCAGACGCAATGTTAACAACGGCGTTCTTTCACAGTCCAGCAGGATGCAGATGCAACGCCAACAAAAAACCTCACGGTTGAAACAAAGCAGAATAATGGAAAAATCCCAACTCCACCTCTGCATTCGTCTCATTACACCTCACGGTCGAAACAAAGCGGAGTAGTGGCAAAATCCCAACTCCACCTCAGCATTCGTCTCGTTACACCTCATGGTCGAAACAAAGAAGAGTGACGGCAAAATCTCAGCTCCACCTCAGCATTCGTCTCGATACAGCAGACGAGATGTTACCATGGCGTTCTTCCTCCAGCAGGATTCAAATGCGACAATCAAACAACGGAGCCACGGCAAAATACCTGGTTCCAAACCTCGACGGTTCACTAGCAACCTAGAGACAATCACGACATTCGTCTCGATACAGCAGACGCAATGCCAGCAAACGAAGCGAAGGCCAAGTGCCTAGCTTCAGGGTCTTGACGGCAACTCATGTAAAACCTGAAAGACAAACGGAGATCATCCCACACTAGCGCGGAGTGATCACCACCTCGACGTTCGTATCAATATAGCAGACGAGATGTCACTACAGCGTTCTTCCTCCAGCAGGATTCAAACGCGACAATCAAACAACGGAGCTATGGAAAAATACCTGGTTCCAAACCTCGACGGTTCACCAGCAACCTAGAGACAACCGTGACATTCATCTCGATACAGCAGACGTAATGCCAGCAAATGAAGCGAAGGCCAAATTCCTAGCTTCAGGGTCTTGATGGCAACCCATATAAAACCTGAAAGACTATCGGAGATCAGCCCACGCTAGCACGGAGTGGTCACCACCTCGACGTTCGTCTCGATACAGCAAACGAGATATCACTACAACATTCTTCCTCCAGCAGGATTCAGACGCGACAACCAAACAACGGAGCCACGGCAAAATCCCTAGTTCCAAACCTCAACGGTTCACTAGCAACCTAGAGACAACCGCGATATTCGTCTCGATACAGCAGACGCAATACCAGCAAACGAAGCGAAGGCTAAATTCCTAGCTTCCGGGTCTTGACGGCAACTCATATAAAACCTGAAAAACTATCGGAGATCATCCCACTCCAGCGCGGAGTGGTTATGACTCATCGGGGCTCTCCAAAATGAGCCTAACCTCAAGTAAAAAGCGGCATGGCAAAATTCCTAACGCTTGCTTTTCCGACGGTCAAACTGCCTAGGAGGATTGCTTGAAGACGTCTTGTCCAGCCCCCGAAGGGATCAGAGACACGACAGTCGCAAGGCTACTCGAACAGCAAGATTGCCTATCGAGGAATACATCAGCCAACGCGACGATACGACGGTCAAAACCCTAGTACCACAGACCCTAACGGACCTCTATCGTAAAGAGCAGAGGTTAACTGTGACGTTAGGACATTCTTGCGAGAACTGCTCGATTCGTCTCGACTCGTAAGGAAATTAGTGTCTTTGTGAGAACTTCTCGATTCGTCTCGACTCGTAGGAAAAAGTCTTAGGCAATGGGGATAAGGACCTGTTTCCTAAGCACTGGGGCCCTGCAAGTCAGTCCCAAAATGGACTCTTGCATACTATTCACGGGTCACATTCTCCAAAGTCGAATCTCGACAAGGAGGGAAACAACCCTTTACGGGTCCTCTCGACTTGTAAGAGGGGAAATTCTCTTGTGAGATCCTTACGAATCTCAAGAAAAAACGCGCTTAGGAATCCTCACGATTCCTAAAGAGAAAATACACCTACGAGATCCTCTCGACTCGTAGGGAGAAAAGTCTTTATGAGACCCTCATGGCTCATGAAGTTGAAAAGTCTTAGGCAGCAGATCTGAACCTGCTTCCTAAGCCATCACTACCCCCCGAAGAAGCTAAAACAAGATGCTCACCCTATCATCTGCCGGCTATATTTGCTAAGGTGACATGCTGATAACAAAAGAAAGAAGAAAGCAGAGAGATGACACAAGACATTGCGAAAAGAAATGTATCTTTTATTCATGAATTCAATTAGGTACAAAATACATCATATGAATGAATAAAAGAATGAATAAATTTTATTCAAAATTACAAATGGTACAAAAACAATTATTGAGAGGGAAGCGCTTTCAATAATCCGATCAGCCGCTCGCGCACTTCCCTCAGCCCCTTTTCTTGATCAGCTGCCATGGCCAACTCTGCTTCGACCTGGGCTCGCTGCTGCAAGTAAGACGAAAGTTGTTTCTCGACGGCCCGCTGAGCTGCCTCACGATTTTGTGCATCCCGCTCGACGACGTCGAGTTTCTGCCTCAGTGTTAACCTGTCAGAGATGCATCGCAGAAGGCCTTCAAAGATAACTTTCAACTGGGCAGCATTCGCATCAACCTGAGCATGCAGCCGAGCAGATTAGCTTGAAGTTTCTTCACATTCCTTATGCTTTAAGGCCATTTCTTGTTCAAGATGGCTTGACCCACGCAGCCCGTTGAGTGTTCACAGCCAGAATCTCAGGAGCAGGACGCCTAAGCTCAAGCTCATGCAGGCAAGCCTCAATTTCCCTACAGTGATTAACCCAAGACTCAACGACGCCCTCACTATGAAAATTCATGAGCGTCGCCAGTATAGGGTTAACCTCCACAGCAAAATCCACGGCGAATGTGGGAGTCTCCATGTCAAGCTCCTCGACGTATTCGCTCAGTATACGCAGACTGGTCATAGCACCTTTTGAGGATGGACGTCTGGAAAAGGGTCCTGCCGGCATTATAATACGAGACTCGAAAGGGGCTGGAATTGATGTGACCGCTATAATACAAATCACAATCAGATGTCGGTTCAAGAAATAAAGAAAAGTACACGAACAATAGAGTCTATTATACCGGCTGCAATAGGGGCAGAGCTGGGAGTTCCGGTGGTGCAACAATACCCTCGTCCCCTCCTTCAATTTGTAAGGCTACAAGCAATACAAAGAAGAATTAGCAATAATGAGACTACCCGTTAATAAAAAGGACGTCGTTTAGAAAAGATATTCATCGACACCAGTAGGCGGACTAATCTCGGACTGGAAAGAGAAGTGTGGGTGCAACACCTGATACAGGTGATTAAAAAGGACTCCTGCAAGAACGCAATAATGCAATGTCAGTATATAAATTATACAGCCTAGAAATAAAACTGATGGATCACAAATTCGCACCTTCCAACATCCGAGATTGTACGAGAGAAGGTAGAGGAGGGGTCACCGTCAAAGCGGTAGCTGATGGCGCTGCCTCGGGTAGTGCAACCTCAACGCTTGCCACGCTTGCATTAGAAACGAGATAAATACTCTCAGGAAAGATTGAAAAGGATTGCAGAATAAAAAGAAAAGCAATGACCCAAAATCTACCTGGTGAGTCGCCGGTCGGAACCGCGACGAGGGCGTCACTTGATACGGCAACTGCTTCACCCTCCTCCATCGGAATGGTTTCGCCGCCCGTGGCTTCATCCTCTGACTCCACGAGAATCGTCATGATACTCGCAGCGCCCAGCAGCGGCAGGGAGCCATAAGGGGAAAGAGCGACGATCGGGGCAGTGCCCGACTCTTGCGAAAGAGTGACCACCTCGGGCTCAACAATTGTAGCCATCTCACCCGCCGCCACCTCGGGCTCAGCAATTGTATCCATCTCACCTACCGCCATCTCAGGCTTGGTGATCGTGACTGTCTCACCCACCGCTACCTCGAGCTCGGCAATTGTAGCCATCTCGTGTTAGATATATGTATGCCCAAGAGGCCATTATGAGATAGTGTATGTACTGATGTGTATATAAATATATATATATTCAGAAGACAGTCTTGCTCGATATGATAGTATGCTATCTGGTTTTACTTTATCATATGTTCAGTTGATCATGTTTATATTCATTTGGTGCATGTTGATAAAGCCCTAAGGATATTGACTTGACTACTGGCATTATGATGCGGATCATACTAGTGGGACATCTGTAGTTTATAAGCATATCCTTGAAATGTTCCTAGTCGTAGGTATATCGAGACAGTGCATCGATATTCCGGTTTAGACTAGCGTATACCATTCTTGTTCCATATGATGGGCGATGGTTGATCCCATATCCGTCTGGTGTGTTGACACCGAAGATAGTATACGGGTGCTCAGTGAGACTGGGTACACTGAACGGACTCACCGAGAACTCCTATTTGGTACTATATCATACGTCGGATAGCAGTTCTCAGGTGACACTAGTACATGTTAGTCTGTAGACCCGAGATCGTCATAGAGTCTTGTGTGTCCTCCCACTGTACTTTGATCTCCACCCTACTGCGGCTCTACTGAGTCGTACAAACAGGTGGATTTTGGGTATAGTCTCGAGGCATATGGAGGCAGTGAGCGATAGGAGGGGTTTCGTCTCTCCCGGTATTGGGGGTTGATGCTGTGCTGTGCACGATTGGCTATAACGGGAAGTCCCTGTCCAGGGCTGCTGAGATATTACTGATAAGTGTTATCAGTAAGTTTCTCGATCTGTTATAGACCATATACCGGCATGACTTATTGAGTTATTGGGGTCGAAGATTCCATCCCTAGACTTGATATGCAGCATATCTGACGAAGAGACCGGACTGTATGGTTAGTGTTGCCGGATGGATTGACACGAGTTTTGACAGGTTCGCTTGTTCTTATTCTGATCGCTCAATACTCGGGTGGCCGTTACGTTTAGCTGACCGCTTGCGGCTTGTAGGTGTTTGATATGATCATCATCTACTGCTGGCGTATTGACGAGTCTTAGAGTCCCACATAGAAGTTTCTCGGCTCTGGCGAAACGAAGTGGTGCACATATGAGATATGTGCGGAGCCTCGATTAAATACTAGTATGAGATACTGTATTTTAACCGGGCATTTAATATTAGTTGGGTCGTATAAGATATGACCAATTTATTAAATCAAGTGTTGATTTAATATTGGCTTTTATATTATTTATTTAAATCCTTTTCTTCTTTTGGATACATGCATGTATATGTACATGATGATGTGCATACATAAATACATACATGAAAAGTATCATGGTTGATGATACAAAGAGGATGGCAATATAAGAATCATATTGTAGATAAAATAACATATGGATATTTTCAATAAAGATTAAAGGCAAAAGAAAAGATTAATGAGTCATTTCTTCTACACTTTTCTACACATTTCCATGGTTGAATTTAACTCAACCATGGTTTCTTTTCCTTTTGCCTTTAACCTAAAATTGAAATATCTAGATATTATATTTAACTATAGTTATGGTTATGATAAGATCTCTCTCTCTCTCTCTCATTTTCTTTTTATCATTATCATTTTCACTCCAAAAGAAAAAGAGAGAGCCATCTTCTTCCTCAAAACCCTAGCTCTCTTTTAAATGTTAAAATAGGGTTAGAAAAAGAAAAGAAAAGGTATTAAATAAGAATAGCAACCACTTCATCATCCTGTTCCCCTCCGAAAGACGGCGCATAAGACCGCGATGTCCTGACGCTGAGATTCGGGGCAGATGCTATTTGGTTTTATCCGTCTACCTCTCCGAAGATACCAAGTTGATTTATGGCACCGTGTATCGGAGGTTTAGACGGATGCGGCCGATGTAGCAGACTTCGTCAGATTCCCCCTCGCTTGAGGGGTTTTTGATTGTGGGGACGCTCTTCCCTGCAGGCGCAAGCCCCTGCAGTTAATTACGCTACCGCATCGCGGTAACAACTTTCTCCTTCTCCAGAATTTCACTTCGTGTCGTGTGTGTTTGTTTTGTTTGTGGTTGCCCATGGATTGTATACGGAGACTGAGTAATGCCGTCGCCCGTAGGACGTGGATTAGGCCAAATCCGTATTTACTTAGATTTGGGTTTGGTGTTTTTAGTTTAAGGATACGTTAGTCGCGTTGCGGCTAAGATCAACTTAAACGTTCGTTAAGGATACGTTAGTCCTGTTTGGGACTAAGATCAACTTAACGTGATAATCCATTTAATATCTGGCTATCGGGACTCGTCACCTCTCTAACGTCGTTGAAGGATTACAACGGCAGATGTCAGAGGAGCTCGGAGATGTGTCCTTGAACTAAAGTCGATTTGGAGTTTTATAGTCCATTTAAATGTTTAAGGATACGTTAGCCGTATTTGGGGCTAAGATCAACTTAAACGGGACCGTTTAGATCCGGCAAAAGAGCATTTGGGAGCTCTATTGTTCCAGTTTAGAGACGTAGTGGTCCATGTTCCAGTTTAGGGACGTGGTGGTCCACCATTAGTTTAGGGACGTTTCGGTCCAACATTAGTTTAGGGACGTTTCGGTCCACGAGTTTAAGGACCCCGCAGTCCGTATCCATGTGTGGTCGTTGGGACCCGTCGCCTCTCTGACGTCGTTGAAGGATTACAACGAGAAGTGTCAGAGGAGTTCGGAGATGTTCCCTCGAACCGGAGGTAAATTGATTTGAGAGAGCATTTGTGCTCAGTTTGATTTAATTTAAGGACTTACGGTCAGAATTGGGCTAAGTCCAGTTGAAAAATGTTCAACATTTTATTTGCATTTGACCTGTTAGGTCTTTACTGGGGCTCTGCTCTTGTTTAATAATGCATGGCATTTTTGTTTGGTCTATTAGACTTTTATTTGGGCTCTGCCCTTTTATAAATGATGCGCAGCATCTGTTTTTTATTTGAGCTCTGCCCTTTTTTAAAGTAACGCATTGCATTTAATTTGGCTTGTTAGGCCCTTTTTAATTGGGCTTGGCCCTTCTGTAAATAATGCAGTGCATTAATCATCTGATAGCGGCTTGTCAGGCGCTTTGCGCCAATTATTGAGCGCAAGCGCTTATGATGAGGACACGTGTCCTGCTCTGGTGAGCGCAAGCGCAACAGCGCAGTGCGCTGCGCTGTTGTGCTGCTGACACGTGGCGCGCTCTGGTGAGTTGCGCCAAGTCCAGAGAGCAAAGCTCTATTTCAAGAGTGCGTAGCGTAAGTTGTTCTGTAGCTGACACGTGGCGCTCTCCCAAGAGCGCAACAGCGCAGTTTGCAAGTGCAAAGCACTAAGAATCTTTTAGATTCAAGAACAGAAGTGCAAAGCACTAATTTGATTTCTTGATCTAATTTAGATCAAAGAAAAATAAGTTTTTTCTTATTTTTCTTATCTCAGAGAACCAAAGGTTCATGAAAAGTGCAAAGCACTATTTTATTTTATTTTATTTTTATTAAAGATCATTGATCTTGTTTTTAGATCTATGATCTGTTCATAAGAGAACTTTCTCTTTTTCTAAAGGTTTTTACCTTTTTTATTCTTGAGGAGTTTCTCAGAGTTCTTTCTCTTTCTCTTTTTTTTAGAAAAAATGTTGATGCCTTTGAACTGAGGCCTAGGGTCCTTTTTATAGTGCCCATAAATTAGTTAAATTTGTTAAAGAGATTTTTCTCTGAGTGATTTGGGGAATTTTCCCCACCGTTGGATCTTTGATCCAAGGGCTTCTGCTTTGCAGAAGAAAATCTTCTTGTTTTAACAAGAACAGAAAAGATTTCTTAAAATTTTAATTCTGTTTGGCGCAGATGCCCCAGCGCGTGACACGTGTTGCGCAGCGCACAGCGCAGCGCAACTGTGCTAGCGCATCTGCGCCGACACGTGTCGCGCAGCGCAACTGCGCTAGCGCATCTGCGCCGACACGTGTCGCGCAGCGCAGCGCCTGCGCAACTGAAGCGTTGCTTCCTTTAATAGAGCTTTGCTCTGATTGGGCGTGCCTTCTTGGGCGCTGCGCTGACGTATTAGCGCCTGACACGTGGCACGTTGCGCCCGAAATTTGAAGCGTTGTTTAAAAATTTTGAATTTTGAATTTTCAGCAGAGCTTTGCTTTGATTGGGGGAAACAAATGCCCCCCCACCGTTGCGCTCACGTGGCGCGCACGTGAGTGCAGCTGTGGCAAGCCCCTCACCGTTGGATCAAGGGGTGAGCTGAAGGGGCGCAAGCGCCTTATAAATAGGAGCTATGGCCCTTTAGAAAACTTCACCATTTTCTAGATTTTGATTCCAGAGCTTTGCTCTCGTTTCCAGAACTTCAGAGCTTTGCTCATTTCCAAAGTTAAAAACTTTAGGTAAAATTAAATCAAATTAACTTAAATTAACCTTAACCAAAGAGCTTTGCTCTTACAGATCTTTTGATCTAAATATATCCCCATTGGGGTTTCATAAACAGTGCTTCGCTCTCAAAAACTTGCAGATCTATCGGGATCTCGTTCATAGGTTTTAACCCATGAACAGAGCTTTGCTCATAGATCATCTGTGGATCTTTTAGATCTGATAAATGAAAAAATTTCACAAGTTTTTCATGGATTTTCCAAGATTTCAAAAATTTTAATTCTTTTAGGTGTAGACATTTTCTGATGGACCTTTCCATTATTACCATAGAGCTGTGCTCTTTTTAAGGAATCTTATTTCCCTGGGACCAGAGTTTGACAAGTGTCACTCTGTGACAGAGCTTTGCTCTGAAAGTGGAGATTTTCTCCTTGCCTCTAGGGATTCTCACCACCCCCCCTTTTTATAAATGGGAATGTTTTCCTGGGGACCAACTGACAATCTCATCCAATGATGAGGTTGTCTGATGTATTGAGAATCCGGATTTTGTGGGTCCCCCTTTGGTCTCCCACTCACTGCGCTGCTGTATGGTGTAATTAATTAATTTTAATTTAATTAATGCATTTTCTTTTTTAGACGCCAAACGTTGGAATTACAATACTAAAGTCTAAATTGTTCTTTTTGCAGCGATCATGTCTCTAGACACTTCATTCCCGTTCGTCCGCTCTGAGGAGGGATTTCCCGAGGCGCCCTTGGACCGTGAAGTCCTGGCCATGATTAAGGAGTACGACCCGGAATACAAGAGTCTCCACCTTTGGGGGTCGTGGTATAATCAGATCATCATGGGCCGCCGGAGCTTCACATGCGCGGTGCCGTCGGAACCTATAACGGCGATTCATTACGCCGGCCCACCCCCGGTGCAGTATGCCGTGGAGATGGTTGATTGGACATCAAAGGGCTTCCTACATCCCGCCATAGATGCGATTCCGGTTCAGCGTCCCATAGTTTTGGATATCCTGGGGCGCCGCATCTGTCAAGGCGAGGCGCGACCTTGGGGGCAATCATATAATATCGGTTTGATCCCCCGCCACCCAATCGGCTATTTGCCGTGGGCCCAGTATATCCTGTCGACGAAGAAGTCGCAGTTGATAAGGTTAGGATTGTATACCGCAGTCTATGTTTCCCTCTTCCAGTATCCCACGCTTCCCACCTGGTGGTTCAAGGCCTTCCTGGAGCAGTGGAACATTCCTACCCACACTTTCCTTGCCATGGATCGGGAAGTGTCAATCTCTTTGGAAGAGTTTACGGAGGTATCCGGTCTACCGGTCATGGGGGAACACTATGAAGAGTTGCTCCCGCCGGATGAGTACGTCTTTGGTGCTAAGCCGGTGATAAGAGGGCTCATGCCGGAGAACGCTGTTCAACATCAATTTCCAAGTCTGATCAAGGTGTTGAACATCTACGAGGCCCTTTTCATTGAGCGTGGGAGCCGCGGAGTTAATTTTGAGGATTTCATTGCTCGGTTCCTTCATCCAAACGTCCTCTTGGCGGAAGCTGCCAAGTTTGCCAACCTTGAGGACCCTTTTGGTTTAGGTTTGGATAACCTGCCAGCGAAAGACATAGACCAAAAGAACTTTTTTCGTCCTAACTCCCCAACCATGTCTTTTGCAGAAGTCGCGGCCCCCGAGATGGACGAGGAGGCCTTCTTTTTAGGATTCCTTAAGCTTTGGCTGAGTTGGTTTGCGCTCCCAATGCACTCTCACCGCATGCGGCCCTCTGTTTTTTACCCGGCCCACCGAATGACTATCGGGGTAAAGGTGGCCGTTGGGATCGCCGGTTTGGCGCACTTATATCATGGCCTCAGTCGAGCAGCGGATGCTAATGAGCCTGGGGTGTTGCACGTGGTCTTCCCGATGCACTACTTTATGTCGTGGCTCGATGTCACGACCCAAAATTGGCCCGTGACGGCCCTAATACTACGCAACGCCTAAAGACGTAACGCGGTAAAAGAAAGCCGAAAAACCCAGAAATCTAAACCAAGAAAAAAACGGAAAAGATAATATAAGTTTTTGAAACATTTGAAAGCACAACCCAAATTCTTTAAAAAGTCTTACTTTCTTTCTTTAAAATTTTAAGAACACCCCCTTTTTTGTAAAAAGTGGCCCAAAGGCGGAAAACAATCTCATCACAAGTATACGACGCCGTAGCGAAGAAATAAGAGACGGTAGAAAGGAAACTGTATATAAAAGACATCAAATTCACAATAATACACAGTAACGTCCTCACCAAGTCTCTAAGTCAACAATACAATAGTAGATGGAGAGTACAAGATACAACGAATGTACAATACAAAATACAGATAACCACCAAAACCCACCTAAGCAAAATAGTACTGTGAGCTGATGCGGTATCTGTAGCAAAAGATGATAGCTGAAAGCGGAATAGCTGGATAGAGGAATAGCCTGCCTCGACTACTCTGGGGAACAACCTGAAACACCTGTGGCACAACGGGGGTGAGTTGCACAAAACAAGCCTGAAGAAACACTCCGAGAATTTAGCAACTACTGGTGCTCTCCCAGTATCTGCATAACAAATCCTCAAGTGCTGCTCCTGTTCCTCAAGATACATTAGATAGACCAGAATGTCGTAAATAACACAACAAAAACTGGTCGAGGAACGGCCTGAGGAAATCTGGTTCATCACATCTACGAATGCTGCTAGGGCACTGGTGAGTCCAGTGACACACCAAAACACACAAATCCCGTAGCACGCATAAGGCAGTTTTCGGAATGCCATCACTCCGAACCCGCAGTAATGATGACCTGATCCCAAACGAACTTAGAAAATGTCTCGCATTCTGGAGCTGATCGAAGAAATCGTCATGGCGAGGTAAAGAATACCCATCCGCACCGTAAGCCGGTTCAATTAACGATTCGTCGATACGCAACCCTAAGCTGCCGTCTTTCTCCTTGACGAACAGGAATAGGAGCTTCCAAATGCGAAACACTCAGACGCACAAAACTTCCCAACAAACAACTCTGCAGCTGATCCTGAAGCTCCCCAAGCTTCGCCGGCTCATCCGGAACAACGTCGGAAAAACTCTCGCACGAAAGGAACACCGGTCCAACAACCTTCTGTGGCTATAGTATCACGAATGAGCGCCAAGAATCCACGACATCTCCTCAGTAGCCGACTAGAGAAAAAGGCTGAATTCAAGCTGTGAGAGGCGGCACAACTATCCACCTGCACAACAAGAACTGACCTGCCGGGAAAACAAACTTGACTGTTTCCTCACGGTAGTCCACGGACGCCTAGCACGTAGTTAACCAGTCCGTGCCCAGGAGAACTTCAAATTCAACATCTCTAGAAGGACCAAAACGACGGACGAATCTTTATCTCCTAACCGATTGGCACACAACTGAAATACGTGTCGCGCAACAAAAGAATCGCTAACAGAAGTTAACACCCCTCCGACTAATCTACCCAACCACGGTACAAGTAAGAAAACAAACGAATACGTCAAAAGAACATATAAATAAAAGATACCTGAAAACTCCACATTGGACGTCTGCGCGTCCTGATGAGTAGAAGCAAACTCCTGTGTCTGCCCTCTACTCGCAGCTGGATGAACTCCTCTGGTAGACTGAGCCCTCTGAGCAAATCTTCCACGTCCACGGCCTCTCTGAGGACGATCCTGACGAGGTGCTAAGGAACAATTCCTGACGAAGTGCTGAAGGCTCCCGCATCGAAAACAACCACGCTCTGACTGCTGACCATCCTGGGGATGAGAGCTGAACGACTGTCCTCGTCCTAAGCCTCTGCTACTCCCGCGGCGGCCACGAAATCTGTCTCGACGACCAAACCTCTGCCTCTGGGCTGGTACGCTGGTACGAGTCCTCCACTGTCCTGGAATATGTGCATCGTCAACTGGAGCTGCAACCACTGGTGCTATATAGGTGACGGACTGCTGCATGCTGATCGTAAGGGACAGCTGAGTAACAGGGGTGACAACCTCCTGTCGTAGCTCCCGAACGAGATCAACCAAAGAACTCATAGTCTGGCGGAAGTCCTGCATCTCTGCCAAAAGTCTATCCATAGTATAGATCATAGACTGATCCGTCTGCACCTGTGCAACTAGAGTGCCATCCTGGTCAGTACTCGTCTCACCCGAGCCAACTCTGACCTCGGCCCTCGCTGCATCACTCTGAGTCCCCATAGTCATCGGAGGCAAGGCTATAAATAGATATAAGATTCGATGAGAATAAGGAATCGAATCTTAAGGATATGAATCATCAAGAAAGGAATTTTCAAGCAAATTGTACTTAGGTCACTTAATGCAAGGTACCGCATCGTGGGTATGCTGCAGACATACACACACTACGTTACTCTGCTTAAGCTACCTACTCCATCATACTAAGGTCATCCTACACTCCGAAAGGTAAAACCTAGCGCTCTGATACCAACTTTGTCACGACCCAAAATTGGCCCGTGACGGCCCTAATACTACGCAACGCCTAAAGACGTAACGCGGTAAAAGAAAGCCGATAACCCAGAAATCTAAACCAAGAAAAAAACGGAAAAGATAATATAAGTTTTTGAAACATTTGAAAGCACAACCCAAAATCTTTAAAAAGTCTTACTTTCTTTCTTTAAAATTTTAAGAACACCCCCTTTTTTGTAAAAAGTGGCCCAAAGGCGGAAAACAATCTCATCACAAGTATACGACGCCGTAGCGAAAAAATAAGAGACAGTAGAAAGGAAACTGTATATAAAAGACATCAAATTCACAATAATACACAGTAACGTCCTCACCAAGTCTCTAAGTCAACAATACAATAGTAGATGGAGAGTACAAGATACAACGAATGTACAATACAAAATACAGATAACCACCAAAACCCACCTAAGCAAAATAGTACTGTGAGCTGATGCGGTATCTGTAGCAAAAGATGATAGCTGAAAGCGGAATAGCTGGATAGAGGAATAGCCTGCCTCGACTACTCTGGGGAACAACCTGAAACACCTGTGGCACAACGGGGGTGAGTTGCCAACTCGTGAATAGTAGATAACATATGCAGGTAATCGCAGGAATGTACGTACAGCATGAATCTAAGATATGCGATTACAGTAATAACATGTCATGCAAATGCTAAATAAAGGGAAGTACGCTAGCAGGTACAATCACTATGTGAAGCAACAGTAACATAACAATAATATGCAATGACCATGCAATAGGGATATGAGAATGTAAATATGCAACTATCATAAGGGTACGCTAACAGGTACTACCAATATGTGAATCTGTGCATAAAATAAATAAGTGTGAGGTATAGGGTGGAATATGTCATTTCCACGGAAACCTGACATCGTGGTAGGATCACAATCCATCAAGACACTCAAATCCCAAATCTTCAAATCAACCTCCCAACTGGGCTCTCACATCACATAGGTCTCACATCATCTCAATGTACGATATCGAGTAGCTCTCCTATATCTCGAATGTACAAATCCACAATCTCTTTCATATCCAATATCCAATCTCAATGAATCACCTATATCCCAAGTCGAATCTCAAGTAAGTTTCTAACATCCTAAAGGTATATATATATATTTGCAGAAATAAATATGATGGGGGCAATACACATATATTAGCGTCCCATTCCACTAATATTGGTGTAAGGGTATATATAACAACGGCTAAATCCCCTGTTATATATACAAAAGGTGTTTAAAAGAAATATCATGAAAACAATGTGCCAAGCATCGACACAGAAATCCTGATAGGGACGTATCATACGCTGTCCCGAAAGCACGAGTGCCTAGCTCTGACCCTCGCCTTTCGACGTATGCATACGTGCATGACTCCCAACGGTGTCTCCATGACCCCCGCCGAGTCATCAGTACTGTCACCGGTAGGTACTAGCCCGCCTCCAGGCTCAATCGGAAAAATCCATCGATCTTCTTGCCGAGGGGAACCATACCGGGCCCCACCATGTACCCTCTACGGCCTCGACGCCTCCTCGTAGGGGTATATATAATCAGCACCGATAAAGCTCATGGTGGATGCGCAAATATCATATCAAGGAAACCGGGTTTTTCAATGTATGCATAATTTCATGAACTCCCGCGGTTCCCAAATCCAGAAAACATCATCTAAAATCCAAATAATAATGCGCAATCCAGGAATAAACATATGCGATATATCTGAAATGCGAGCATATAAATGAGAATATGTAGCTGAAACCAGATGTATGCAAAACCAATAAGGTACAGCTAAGTAATCATCAGTAAAGGTAAATATGTAACTGCAACTGAATATGTGTGTAACATACAGGTGTAGCAATGTATAGGTATCTACCTATAAGAACCGATGTCGTATACCCCCCCTCCGGGTATAAGAAAATATGAGTAAGGTATACCTGTAGATGTATCGTAAAGGGTAAGTGTACCTATCACTAATGGTACGATACTCTATAAGTATATAGGTATGGTAATGTCATCTATGATAGGCAATAGAATTTATAAGGGGTTGTGTGTGACATGGCAATTATTGACGGTATGTGTGTAGCATACAATCCGTACTCGTGCAACATGAACCGTCAATAATGTGTGCAGTGTCCTACGGCTGCTAGTCACAGTATAACTATATCAAGGAAATAAAGTAAAGGCGCAATTCTAACAATGACGTAGAATGTGCGATAGGTATTTGAATCCTAGCCCAGACGCATAACGCCATGCGGGCGATTCCCCTGTAGATGTTAAATCTACTCACCTACACTTCACGCTAGGTGAATCCTACCAGCTGCTCCCCCCTGCAGCAGTGTCCGTAGTCCCTGCCTGCAAACCTGCAAATAAGACATGGAAGTCACATATAAGCTATATATTCCGCGAAACGCGATATCGAACCAAAACGAGAAACTCGCGTCGCGAACTAAACGCGCGTGTGCACGATACGCTGAAACGTGTGTGTACGCGTCTAAAACTATCGCGACACGCCGCGATACGCTGGATCACAGAACCCACTCACGTATCGCGCGTATCGCGCAAACACAACGGACATGAAAAACGGTATTTGATCCCAGATTTTCCTACAGGTCAAAACTTACAAAACTAGACATGCCAAAACACTACACAACCCTACAGACAACCCTAGCCAGGACCCCAACACCCCAGTCCCTAACTTGGCCGCAATTTGCGGCCAAAAGCATTAAATCGGCGGCCTACCTTGGGAATGGTGGGTTTGAGTTCTGGTGGTAGTATCTAGACCTAGTGTACATGCTCCAGTTTGCTCAATTTTATCCTGAATTGTCTGGGTCAAAAGCAAATCACAGAATGTCCATATATCACTTTAAAAGCACCAAATTGCACAATTTAGAAACCTTATGGTAATTTAGTGTAATCTGGGTTAAATCTCAGTTGGGGTGACCTAACAACACTAGAATGAGCTAGGTTAACCAACTCCAACACATTCCAACCAAAATTTCACATAAAACACCATAACGAGCACTAAACTCACAATTTAACACAAACCGACGCTAATAAACACACCAGCTAAGCAACTAGGGAAAAGGGTTTAGAAATATACCCAAAAGGATCTCAAGAAGCAAGAGAAGAAGTGAGAGGAGCTGCTGCAAGTGCTGGGGCTGCTGCTGCTATAGCTGCTGATGCTGTTGCTGTCTGCTGCTACTGATGCTGCTGCTGAAGATGATGATGATGATGATGCTGATGGCTGCTGCTGCTGCTGTTGCCTTCTGCTGCTGGAGCCGAAGCTGCTGCTGCTGGGTTCAAGTGAGTGTGTGTGTGTGAGAGAATGAGAGTGAGAGAATGAGAGTAAAGAGTGAAATGAGAGAACACAAACAAACCCCCCTTCTCACTCTCTCTCACTTCATTTAATGAGGCATGGCTTGAGCCATAATGCCCCATGCCCTCTCTCTCTCAAAGTCAACCATGAAGCCAATTTAAAACCCTTTTAAAAATCCTTTTTCATTTTTTAAAAAGAACAACCATAACACTTAAACAATAAATATTAACTTAAAGAGAATGGGTCAATCTATCATGCTTGCTAAACATGGTCTAACCCCATCTCTAAACCCTAGTTATCATGCACAAGTGTGTGTGTGCCTAACAAAATTCTAATAAAATACTCAATAAATAGGATAAAATATTTAAAACTTAATTTGGTAAACTTTTTATTAAAAACCACACATTAAAATATACTTAGCTACAAAACACATTCTAAGGTGTTACAATCTCCCCCCTTAAAAGAAATTCGTCCCCGAATTTAAAAATATACCGATACGCGTACCTTTAAAGAGAAGATTAAAATCCTCAAATCTCGCTTGCAGCCTCCCAAGTGATCACCTCACTATACGGCTACGTCCAAGGAAAACCCTCCACAGATAGCAAGACCCTTGACCGATGTTCCTCCACCCGCTGAGCCATTAACACAATTGGCTGCTGGTGCACGAAAGATTGCGTCAAGCTAAATGGTCTGGTGCTAAATCATGTGATAAAGGTCAAGAAGGTAATCGTAGAGTATCATCACAAGGAATACGGGGTGAAAATCTAATAATCTGGGCGGATGTGCCAATTTAAGGCAACGAAGCTAACTCGCTTATAGGATCTTAAAAGGACCTAAATCCTGGGACAAGCTTCCCAAAATCCAACACATCATTCATCGGAAGTCCATAGGAATACATGATCTGTCCCAGCGAACTCGAGTCTATGGCTAACACAGTAGGCATAAGACCTCAGTTTGCAATGGACAATTCCCATCCTGACTTAACACAACCGGACTATCTCCGAAGTCTTTAGACATAGCTGGGGTCCAAAGTCCTACTTACGCAGAGTCAGAAAAACAACAGACAGGTGATCGACACGACTTAACCCCTAAGCCTAAGGGTGGCCAATTGGAGTGTCTCCTGATAACAGCTATCGAAGGAGAACCCGAACGATGGCGAGTGACAATCCCCAACTGCTGACAACAATCAATACAAACACACAACTTAACAAGAAACAACTGAGCAAACTGAGTATAACCGGATGACAAGAATTCGAATGGAGTCACACCCTTACCAAACTTGGGTAGAAACCATAACGAAATTCATGGAGATCTGCTCCCACTCCTACTTCGGAACGGTAAAAGGTTGCAACTCTCCAGCCGGCCTCAGATGCTTGACCCAAGCACACAACAAGATAGACACCTTGAAACAAAACCTGGAACTTCTCTTTACAACCCTGTCCACCCGTAACTATCTCACAAGTCACGCTAAATGTTGGTGGAACTTGAATGTATGCAGAGAGTTGACTGGTGTGCATTTTCTAGGATTACACGTCTCTACCCGATGAGGTCAGGTACACAAACGTGTCCCTAACGTAGCACGTCATTGTCACAAATCAAGGTCTCCGAATCATTACCCAGCCGAGCATGCTCAAGTATCACTGACGAACGAGCATAGGCGGGCAGTGTCTCGCGAAAACGATTTTAAGGAAAGTGGTCGGGCGTGGACATGAGCAAGTTGTCCCCTCCGTAGAGACGAACTAAAGCTGTACTCAACGATCACACAAGAACTGTAAATCTGCAGAAGACTATCACAATAATCAAAATCCGCTGCAGGAAGATGTTCATTAACCTCTAGTGGTCCGTGGAAAATCTGACACAACTCTCACACAAGTAGTGTCCCTAAATCTCCAACGCAAAACCACCGCGGCCATCTCCAGATCATGAGTGGAATATCCTTCTCGTACTTCCTCCAAATGTAGGGAAGCAAAAGCGATGACTCTGTAGTGTCACCTCAGTACACACTCGAGCCCACTCAAGAAACATTACAGTTAAACAACAAAATCGCCTGAACCAAAAAGCAAAGAAAGAACTGATGCAGTTGTTAACCGAATCTCCAACTGCCGAAAACTCTGTACACATGCCTCAGTCCACAGAAAAGAAACCTCCCTTCCGGTCCATTCAGTCGACGGTGCAGTACTACCCTAGTAATCCTGCACGTAACGGCGGTAAAAACCCGCTAAGCCCAACAATCTGCGGATCTCCGTCCTGCACATAAGTCTGGGCCTAAGCTGTACGGCCAAGATCTTCCCTCGGAATCCATACGAAACCGTCTCCCGCGACTATAAGACCTAGGAGTCAACACAAAACAAACCTGAAGAAACACTCCGAGAATTTAGCAACTGCTGGTGCTCTCCCAGTATCTGCATAACAAATCCTCAAGTGCTGCTCCTGTTCCTCAAGATATATTAGATAGACCAGAATGTCGTAAATAACACAACAAAAACTGGTCGAGGAACGGCCTGAGGAAATCTGGTTCATCACATCTACGAATGCTGCTAGGGCACTGGTGAGTCCAGTGACACACCAAAACACACAAAGCCTGTAGCACGCATAAGGCAGTTTTCGGAATGCCATCACTCCGAAGCCGCAGTAATGATGACCTGATCCCAAACGAACTTAGAAAATGTCTCGCATTCTGGAGCTGATCGAAGAAATCGTCATGGCGAGGTAAAGAATACCCATCCGCACTGTAAGCCGGTTCAATTAACGATTCGTCGATACGCAACCCTAAGCTGCCGTCTTTCTCCTTGACGAACAGGAATAGGAGCTTCCAAATGCGAAACACTCAGACGCACAAAACTTCCCAACAAACAACTCTGCAACTGATCCTGAAGCTCCTCAAGCTTCGCCGGCTCATCCGGAACAACGTCGGAAAAACTCTCGCACGAAAGGAACACCGGTCCAACAACCTTCTGTGGCTATAGTATCACGAATGAGCGCCAAGAATCCACGACATCTCCTCAGTAGCCGACTAGAGAAAAAGGCTGAATTCAAGCTGTGAGAGGCGGCACAACTATCCACCTGCACAACAAGAACTGACCTGCCGGGAAAACAAACTTGACTGTTTCCTCACGGTAGTCCACGGACGCCTAGCACGTAGTTAACCAGTCCGTGCCCAGGAGAACTTCAAATTCAACATCTCTAGAAGGACCAAAACAACGGACGAATCTTTATCTCCTAACCGATTGGCACACAACTGAAATACGTGTCGCGCAACAAAAGAATCGCTGACAGAAGTTAACACCCCTCCGACTAATCTACCCAACCACGGTACAAGCAAGAAAACAAACGAATACGTCAAAAGAACATATAAATAAAAGATACCTGAAAACTCCACATTGGACGTCTGCGCGTCCTGATGAGTAGAAGCAAACTCCTGTGTCTGCCCTCTACTCGCAGCTGGATGAACTCCTCTGGTAGACTGAGCCCTCTGAGCAAATCTTCCACGTCCACGGCCTTTCTGAGGACGATCCTGACGAGGTGCTAAGGAACAATTCCTGACGAAGTGCTAAAGGCTCCCGCATCGAAAACAACCACGCTCTGACTGCTGACCATCCTGGGGATGAGAGCTGAACGACTGTCCTCGTCCTAAGCCTCTGCTACTCCCGCGGCGGCCATGAAATCTGTCTCGACGAACAAACCTCTGCCTCTGGGCTGGTACGCTGGTACGAGTCCTCCACTGTCCTGGAATATGTGCATCGTCAACTGGAGCTGCAACCACTGGTGCTATATAGGTGACGGACTGCTTCATGCTGATCGTAAGGGACAGCTGAGTAACAGGGGTGACAACCTCCTGTCGTAGCTCCCGAACGAGATCAACCAAAGAACTCATAGTCTGGCGGAAGTCCTGCATCTCTGCCAAAAGTCTATCCATAGTATAGATCGTAGGCTGATCCGTCTGCACCTGTGCAACTAGAGTGCCATCCTGGTCAGTACTCGTCTCACCCGAGCCAACTCTGACCTCGGCCCTCGCTGCATCACTCTGAGTCCCCATAGTCATCGGCGGCAAGGCTATAAATAGATATAAGATTCGATGAGAATAAGGAATCGAATCTTAAGGATATGAATCATCAAGGAAGGAATTTTCAAGCAAATTGTACTTAGGTCACTTAATGCAAGGTACCGCATCGTGGGTATGCTGCAGACATACACACACTACGTTACTCTGCTTAAGCTACCTACTCCATCATACTAAGGTCATCCTACACTCCGAAAGGTAAAACCTAGCGCTCTGATACCAACTTTGTCACGACCCAAAATTGGCCCGTGACGGCCCTAATACTATGCAACGCCTAAAGACGTAACGCGGTAAAAGAAAGCCGATAACCCAGAAATCTAAACCAAGAAAAAACGGAAAAGATAATATAAGTTTTTGAAACATTTGAAAGCACAACCCAAATTCTTTAAAAAGTCTTACTTTCTTTCTTTAAAATTTTAAGAACACCACCTTTTTTGTAAAAAGTGGCCCAAAGGCGGAAAACAATCTTATCATAAGTATACGACGCCGTAGCGAAGAAATAAGAGACAGTAGAAAGGAAACTGTATATAAAAGACATCAAATTCACAATAATACACAGTAACGTCCTCACCAAGTCTCTAAGTCAACAATACAATAGTAGATGGAGAGTACAAGATACAACGAATGTACAATACAAAATACAGATAACCACCAAAACCCACCTAAGCAAAATAGTACTGTGAGCTGATGCGGTATCTGTAGCAAAAGATGATAGCTGAAAGCGGAATAGCTGGATAGAGGAATAGCCTGCCTCGACTACTCTGGGGAACAACCTGAAACACCTGTGGCACAACGGGGGTGAGTTGCCAACTCGTGAATAGTAGATAACATATGCAGGTAATCGCAGGAATGTACGTACAGCATGAATCTAAGATATGCGATTACAGTAATAACATGTCATGCAAATGCTAAATAAAGGGAAGTACGCTAGCAGGTACAATCACTATGTGAAGCAACAGTAACATAACAATAATATGCAATGACCATGCAATAGGGATATGAGAATGTAAATATGCAACTATCATAAGGGTACACTAACAGGTACTACCAATATGTGAATCTGTGCATAAAATAAATAAGTGTGAGGTATAGGGTGGAATATGTCATTTCCACGGAAACCTGATATCTTGGTAGGATCACAATCCATCAAGACACTCAAATCCCAAATCCTCAAATCAGCCTCCCAACTGGGCTCTCACATCACATAGGTCTCACATCATCTCAATGTACGATATCGAGTAGCTCTCCTATATCTCGAATGTACAAATCCACAATCTCTTTCATATCCAATATCCAATCTCAATGAATCACCTATATCCCAAGTCGAATCTCAAGTAAGTTTCTAACATCCTAAAGGTATATATATATTTGCAGAAATAAATATGATGGGGGCAATACACATATATTAGCGTCCCATTCCACTAATATTGGTGTAAGGGTATATATAACAACGGCTAAATCCCCTGTTATATATACAAAAGGTGTTTAAGAGAAATATCATGAAAACAATGTGCCAAGCATCGACACAGAAATCCTGATAGGTACGTATCATACGCTGTCCCGAAAGCACGAGTGCCGAGCTCTGACCCTCGCCTTTCGACGTATGCATACGTGCATGACTCCCAACGGTGTCTCCATGACCCCCGCCGAGTCATCAGTACTGTCACCTGTAGGTACTAGCCCGCCTCCAGGCTCAATAGGAAAAATCCATCGATCTTCTTGCCGAGGGGAACCATACCGGGCCCCACCATGTACCCTCTACGGCCTCGACGCCTCCTCGTAGGGGTATATATAATCAGCACCGATAAAGCTCATGGTGGATGCGCAAATATCATATCAAGGAAACCGGGTTTTTCAATGTATGCATAATTTCATGAACTCCCGCGGTTCCCAAATCCAGAAAACATCATCTAAAATCCAAATAATAATGCGCAATCCAGGAATAAACATATGCGATATATCTGAAATGCGAGCATATAAATGAGAATATGTAGCTGAAACCAGATGTATGCAAAACCAATAAGGTACAGCTAAGTAATCATCAGTAAAGGTAAATATGTAACTGCAACTGAATATGTGTGTAACATACAGGTGTAGCAATGTATAGGTATCTACCTATAAGAACCGATGTCGTATACCCCCCCTCCGGGTATAAGAAAATATGAGTAAGGTATACCTGTAGATGTATCGTAAAGGGTAAGTGTACCTATCACTAATGGTACGATACTCTATAGGTATATAGGTATGGTAATGTCATCTGTGATAGGAAATAGAATTTATAAGGGGTTGTGTGTGACATGGCAATTATTGACGGTGTGTGTGTAGCATACAATCCGTGCTCGTGCAACATGAACCGTCAATAATGTGTGCAGTGTCCTACGGCTGCTAGTCACAGTATAACTATATCAAGAAAATAAAGTAAAGGCGCAATTCTAACAATGACGTAGAATGTGCGATAGGTATTTGAATCCTAGCCCAGACGCATAACGCCATGCGGGCGATTCCCCTGTAGATGTTAAATCTACTCACCTACACTCCACGCTAGGTGAATCCTACCAGCTGCTCCCCCCTGCAGCAGTGTCCGTAGTCCCTGCCTGCAAACCTGCAAATAAGACATGGAAATCACATATAAGCTATATATTCCGCGAAACGCGATATCGAACCAAAACGAGAAACTCGCGTCGCGAACTAAACGCGCGTGTGCACGATACGCTGAAACGTGTGTGTACGCGTCTAAAACTATCGCGACACGCCGCGATACGCTGGATCACAGAACCCACTCACGTATCGCGCGTATCGCGCAAACACAACGTACATGAAAAACGGTATTTGATCCCAGATTTTCCTACAGTTCAAAACTTACAAAACTAGACATGCCAAAACACTACACAACCCTACAGACAACCCTAGCCAGGACCCCAACACCCCAGTCCCCAACTTGGCCGCAATTTGCGGCCAAAAGCATTAAATCGGCGGCCTACCTTGGGAATGGTGGGTTCGAGTTCTGGTGGTAGTATCTTGACCTAGTGTACATGCTCCAGTTTGCTCAATTTTATCCTGAAGTGTCTGGGTCAAAAGCAGATCACAGAATGTCCATATATCACTTTAAAAGCACCAAATTGTACAATTTAGAAACCTTATGGTAATTTAGTGTAATCTGGGTTAAATCTCAGTTGAGGTGACCTAACAACACTAGAATGAGCTAGGTTAACCAACTCCAACACATTCCAACCAAAATTCCACATAAAACACCATAACTAGCACTAAACTCACAATTTAACACAAACCTACGTTAATAAACACACCAGCTAAGCAACTAGGGAAAAGGGTTTAGAAATATACCCAAAAGGATCTCAAGAAGCAGGAGAAGAAGTGAGAGGAGCTGCTGCAAGTGCTGGGGCTGCTGCTGCTACAGCTGCTGATGCTGTTGCTGTCTGCTGCTACTGATGCTGCTGCTGAAGATGATGATGATGATGCTGATGGCTGCTGCTGCTGCTGTTGCCTTCTGCTGCTGGAGCCGAAGCTGCTGCTGCTGGGTTCAGGTGTGTGTGTGTGTGTGAGAGAATGAGAGTGAGAGAATGAGAGTAAAGAGTGAAATGAGGGAACACAAACAAACCCCCCCTTCTCACTCTCTCTCACTTCATTTAATGAGGCATGGCTTGAGCCATAATGCCCCATGCCCTCTCCCTCTCAAAGTCAACCATGAAGCCAATTTAAAACCCTTTTAAAAATCCTTTTTCATTTTTTAAAAAGAACAACCATAACACTTAAACAATAAATATTAACTTAAAGAGAATGGGTTAATCTATCATGTTTGCTAAACATGGTCTAACCCCATCTCTAAATCCTAGTTATCATGCACAAGTGTGTGTGTGCCTAACAAAATTCTAATAAAATACTCAATAAATAGGATAAAATATTTAAAACTTAATTTGGTAAACTTTTTATTAAAAACCACACATTAAAATATACTTAGCTACAAAACACATTCTAAGGTGTTACACTCGAGCTACATACAGCGGGTGTCTTCGGCATGCATAAAAGGCCCTCGTTCTACGAAAAGTGCAGTTTTCCTCGCATTCTACAGTTGATCGGCGCATCAATTGTAAATCCATCGCCACGAGATGCCAGGTGTTTACTCCTTCTCTCCCACACCGTTGGAACCGGTGTGTCTTTTATTGACAATGTGTTGACTATTGGAAAAACGTCCACCACCGCAGTGCGGCCATTGCAAGACACTTTCAAGGATGGAGCTTCAGTTTTAACGGCCCGGGAGACCCTTCACCTATATTCCATCAGACCGGGCTTCTTGGTGTTTAGGCAGGACGGGGCAGCGATCTACATGAGATATAACCCGCATCGTTTCGCCCAACAGCTGAGCTATAATCAAGGGGTACCGCTGGAGGCTTTTTTATCGGAACCTGCCGCGACTGAAGAAGGGATGGAGAGGGCACTGCATCACTTCATGCGTCTAAACACGGTGATTGAGTGATTTAGCGTGCTTGCGCTTTCTAAAAGATAGATCAAAAATATTTGTAACCGCAATCAAGAACGGCGTCGCTTTGCAGCTAGCCGATGAGTACGGGTCGGTCCACAGGGATGTTGTGAATTTTCTAATCGCGCTAACGAGTTAATTCCGAAGGGTGTTCGGATTTATTATTAAATCTAAAATTGAAGTTGTATGATACTAGGATTAGAAACTTGCTAGGATTAGATTTAAGGAAAATTTGGTAAACAAAGATCTACATCTCATTTCATTGCTTTTAATTAAAGATATCATATTAGTGTTATGGTAAATCTTAACAAAGGGAATTAGGATGATTGGGAAGATTGATTCTTCCTCTAGATCCTTGTCCTTCCTTTCTTAATCTTTAC
Source organism: Agapanthus africanus (assembly GCA_030015575.1). Classification (NCBI taxonomy): domain Eukaryota; kingdom Viridiplantae; phylum Streptophyta; class Magnoliopsida; order Asparagales; family Amaryllidaceae; genus Agapanthus; species Agapanthus africanus. The sequence goes on along the minus strand of JASDDO010000012.1, from coordinate 66,275,033 downwards.
CCTAACCTCCATGGAAAACCTTAAAATCCGGGCCTTTAGACTACGGAATCACCGTTACCTCGAGGGGTAGAGTGCCGTAGGGAGCGGAATAAGAAGGTATGCATGGAGTTCTAATTTTCATAAAAGATTGGCAAAGAAAAGAGATGAGAGATCTTCGTCTCTCAAATCCTTCCCCATTCCTAACCCTAACAAGCGAGAAAACTACTCACTCATTAGGGAATTGAAAAACTTTTATCTAGGGCAGAGAATAAAAATTACCTAGGGCAAGAATTGAAATCTAAACTAGAGCAAGGAATTAAATCTACTTACAGATGCATCTCTTTAATCATCAACGCAGGGTTGTCAGATCTGAATTCATGAATTGAAAAGAAACACCGATGCTCTCCAAAAAAAAGTTCTAGAATTTATTATTAGAAGGAGGCATGAAAATAATACAATGATTTGGGCTTCTATTTATAGGAGATAGAAACCCTAGGTTACAATTGATTTGCATGTCTACATTTACCAAAATATCCTTAGGAAGACCTAGTCAAAGTAGACTTCAAACTTTGGTAAAATTTTATGTCTCTTTAAAAGAAAGTATTGGGCCTTAGATCTTTGGGCTTCCTTATTATTTGGTTCTTTATTAAAATAGCTTCTATGTTTCTTCCATATCTCCAGTGAATAATTGCGGTGGACTTTTAACCGTTTGCTTTGTAATCTTGGACCTTGTATTGCCTTGTACTTTGTGAGTTTTATCTTTGATGTCGGCTTGATCAAGAGTCTTCAGTTTGTTGGTCAAAGTCCACTTTTGCATCTTCTTTTCATCGTTTTCACTGTTTTCTGTCCAAGAACCTGTAACCTGTAATATGTAGCAGACATGCATCAAAAGCACCTGTTTTATTTGTAAAAAGAATAAGAATGGGGAATATAATAATACAATATTATGGTGTGAACAAATACCCCCAAACTTATCTTTTGCTCGTCCTCGAGCAAACTTATTTTTATTCACTAAAATCGTAACCGCACTTTCGCAGGGAAACGCGATTGCACTGAGCACGTGCAACAAGCCGTTAAACCTCTAGGTGTCCCTAGTAGGAGGAGTGTTGTCTCCTGAGGGTTTTCAGCGGATTACACCCACAAAATCCTATCAACTCAGCCCATTAACTTTTGTTCTCCAATTAGGTTTTCTAATAAGGAATTCTATTATCTTTTGACTCGCAAATTATCCACCCATATTCTTCACACTTCCTCATTATTTAACTTAAGATTATATATGTTATGTAGACCTACTTAGCTTTCGGCATCTCTTAAGTTTTCCTTCTAGGTTTCCATCTCCACTTAGGAATTTCTATCAACCCTTACTAAAGATACAAGTTCTATTCTTCATTCCTCTCTCTTATCTAAACTCCAATCACATATCCCCACGTGTGTGTAAATATCACCCCTACACTTGGAAATTCAAATCAAGCAATCATACTCTTGTCCGTTGTCCAAAATACTTATTAGTAGGTGAATTTTTAATTGAATTTTGCTTACACATCTTTCATGCGACCGTTAATACTTCTTGAGGTACCAACAACCGATTACTAGACGCGTTAGCACTTTAAAGCGTACTTCCTAGTTTTGCAACACTCAAGGCTTTAGCAGTGACTCCCAAACCAGTTGGTCTAAGGCACTAGGTGATGAAGCACCCTCGCTAAATATTCTTCTATTTTTACAGCCTTAAGTAATCACAAAAACCAGTGTCCATTTTTTTTATTCTTCATTCACACTTTTTTTCTTTTATTTTCTTCGTACTAAGGACTTTAGACAAGAGCATTTCAAGGTCTCTTCTACTATTCCAAGTTTCAAGATGAGTGATTGTGCAAATTGCAGGGTATACATTTTCAGAATCTAGACTTAATCTAGGAACTATTTTTCAAACTTATACTCTAATAAGAACATCAATACTCTTCCCTCATTTTGACTTAGCCCAAAAAGTGAACCCAAAATTTGCCTATTTCTAAATAAACTACAAGGCATATACTTTCTACCGTTAAACTTTAAGGAAGGTTATTTTTAGGGTTTTTAATTCACTAAGTCTAAGATCTAGTTGTTCCTAGCCAGTTAACCTATCTGTCAAACTCAAGTCAATTAGCCAAAATTGAATACAGTAATTTTTATAATTTTTGAAATTTTTCAAATTTTTATGGGTTTTCAAATAAGTATGCAAATGCAAAAAAAATATGTACAAATGAATGCGAAGGACGAAGACGTACCGAGCATACCCCCAAACTTGAACTTGACAGTGTCCTCACTGTCATGCTAAACCAAGAGGGTCAAAATGCCGGTACTCCCCTGTTTATATTTTTTTTAATGTTTTGAATTTTTTTTTATTTTTTTATAGAAAAAGAAAACAAAAAATATATACATATATACAAAGGTCCCCCAAACTTAAGCTTGGCCTTACACAAACCAAAGGTTAACACCAACCATTCAAAAATCTTATCGTGGTAATGGTATAGTTGGTGTAAGAAAATGAGAAGCACGCGAGACCGTGTGGAAAGAAGAATGGTAGAATATGGTCTCGGTGGGGGAGAAGAATGGCGGAAAGGAGAAAGAAGTGGAGTACGATCTTGAGGGTGTAAATCGAGTGAATAAATTAGCGCAATATGTGATGACCGATATATTATAAGCGATTGCGCTAACCTATCAACTCGTCGAGAAATGGGATCAAATCCCTCAAGATTCGCAAGAGAACATGGGTACACCGAACTTGGTATTTAAGATGAAAGCGTCACGGTCACTTGCACGGTCGGAACAATAGGAAGGACGAAAGGAAGTGAATTAGGGATAGTATCATTCTTACCGTAGTAAACTGTGTCGAACTGGAAAGATTCCATCAATGGTTCGAAATGACTGTAAGCAACCGAGTCTGATGGATTAACTAACTCATCTGAAAATGCAAAGGACTCAAACTCGGGCGGTAAGACTTCAATATCGTCCGAAAAAGTGAAACACTCGTAAGTGTCATCGGCTGTGGGAACTGTGTCAAATTCAAAGGAAAAGTTTTCAAGCTCACAGTCGTCAAGTATGAAATCAGGCGTGGTCGGAACGATGGAAAAGAGGGAGGGTGATTTAGGTAAAGGTTCAAAAGGATGAATTGGAGAATCCGACACATCAAAGAAAAATGGTTCAACCTCAATATGATCCTCACTACTCTCCTCAATATTATCCTCATAATTCTCCTCAATATTCAACTCATCCATGCCATTATCATCAAAATCAAGACGCATATGAGATTCGGGAGAAACATTTAATAACTCGGGATGATGATTTGAACATAAAATTTCAATTAAATCGACAGGTTCATCATCCGAAATATTCCCGGCGTCTATATCCTCAATCAAGTGAAAGTCAATTTCTTTAGACACCTCCTCAAAAGCATGGATGTTTATCAATGTAGGTTCTAGAGTGGAAGTGTAAAGGTCAAACGGATTAGGTGTTGTTTCACTCGAAGGGGGTTCCTCACAATTTGGCAAATCAAACACTACAAAGTCGCACAACTCGTTTTTATTTTGAACTTGTGAATCATTTAGGACATTCGATGGAAAACTGGAGTTGTGGGCTTCAATTCGGTAAGGGTAGGTTTGATTTGGAAATTCTCTCACATTCTCATTTTGTCCAACCGCCTCCTCATACATTGAAAAATTTGGGGGTAGCGGGAAACTAGCTACCGGTTCAGCAGGTTGCATAAGGGCGGCCACAGACGCTTCCACATTCCTAACCATTTTGTTTGTTGCTGTGATATACGCCTCCAACACCTCTTCCAAACTAGACTTTGGTAGTAAGGGGGTTTCGGGAAAAGATTCGAAATTGTGTGGATATGCAAAACTCCCAACAGGCTGTGTAGAATCAATGTCTAGTGAAGGTGGGAAGGTCGGGTAAGACTGGTAGGAAATGGGTGGTTGGGCAGGGGTAGGGTCAACATATGGATAAAAAGGTGAATAGTCGTGTTGATCCCTAGAACTGGATGAGTGGAGAGGGGTGAAAGATCGACTGCGAGATTGAGCAATATGCTCAGCAATGGACATCGGCTTAGGAGTGACAGAAGGACTTGAAAAAGTGGTATCAACATATGGAGGTGGTAAATGTTGACTTGGTTGACACAAAGTGGGTTGAAAAGTCAAACTGTTTCTCCTAGATGCCTCTATTTGATCTTTCAAAGATATTTTAGGCATGGAAGGATCGTCTTTAAATTGATCGAACAAATTACCGAACGACGCAAAATTAGGTTCGGGATACCAAAGTTCGGCAAGTGATTTATTATGTGGGGTACCCATGATAGAAGAAAGAGAAGATGAAGAAGGTAGGTGGTGCAAGGATTTCTCAGCGACAAAAGTTGCAAGTCTTTTTCTTTAAAAAAAATTCCTCTTATTATTCTTTTTTATTTGTTTTGCAAAAATTTTCGATAAAGGGCTAAGACACAAATGCAAATAACCAGAAATGCACAATCAGTCCGAAATCTAGGGTCACCTAGGTCAGCTAGACAGCTCCTAACTGTTCCAAAGGGCTAGAAATAGGACATCAAACCGCCTCTTCACCGCCAATTGCGGCCAGGTAAGTAGGAAGGAACTACCACGACAGTGGGCTTAATTAAAAACCACTAGCCTAGACACCGCAAAATCAGTTAGGATAAACGGTCGATGCCTATACTAGTCCTTTTCCTATTGAGCTCGATTTCCTTAGGGCTGAGTCTAGTATTTTTTATTAATTGTGGTCGATGCAAAATGCTTTAGATGTTTTCTGGGGTCCTGGGAAGGGTGATGAAATCCCCACCCAATCTGAGTTGGTCAAAAGCCCCTTAAAATCCGATTAAAGATATGCAAAACAGTAAATCACTTGCAATCAAATCTTTTTTTGTGTGAATTTCAAAGTTTGCAAGTTTTCTAATTAAAATTTTCCTTTTTCCACTTGCTTTTTATTTGGAAAGATATTTTTAGCAAAAAGATTAAGGATATGCAAATCAGAAAAGATCACTTGCAATCAATTATTATTTTAAGCACGCGCAAAGAATCCTGCACAAGATTTTTTATTTGGAAGGGAAGATTTTTTAAAGCGCAAAGAATTCTGCAGGAGATTTGACAAAAGATATATTTTAGGTTGTAGAGGGGGGAAAAAGAAAACAAACAGTAAAATTTTCGCACGATGACGTCAGCATGACGCGGCGGTTCAGCGGCGGGAGCGCGCTTGCACGGCGGAATAGCGGCGGTTCTGAGGCTTCAGGTCTCCAAAAAAATTGTGCTGTTCTGATTTTCCATCCTCTTGCTGTTCTGATGTATCTTTTTCTGTTTTGAACTCTGGATTTTTCCAGATCCGTCTCGATTGTAGATCCTGCAAAATTCAAACCAAAAATACCCTTCACAAAATACAAAGATAATAAATTTTTATATTTTTTTTGATTTTTCAGTTTTTATGATTTTTTAATTTTATATTAACCCGAAATTGCAAAAAGAAAATGACACGCCATCCCCGGCAACGGCGCCATTTGATTGAGTGATTTAGCGTGCTTGCGCTTTCTAAAAGATAGATCAAAAATATTTGTAACCGCAATCAAGAACGGCGTCGCTTTGCAGCTAGCCGATGAGTACGGATCGGTCCACAGGAATGTTGTGAATTTTCTAATCGCGCTAACGAGTTAATTCCGAAGGGTGTTCGGATTTATTATTAAATCTAAAAATTGAAGTTGTATGATACTAGGATTAGAAACTTGCTAGGATTAGGTTTAGGGAAAATTTGGTAAACAAAGATCTACATCTCATTTCATTGCTTTTAATTAAAGATATCATATTAGTGTTATGGTAAATCTTAACAAAGGGAATTAGGATGATTGGGAAGATTGATTCTTCCTCTAGATCCTTGTCCTTCCTTTCTTAATCTTTACCCTAACCTCCATGGAAAACCTTAAAATCCGGGTCTTTAGACTACGGAATCACCGTTACCTCGAGGGGTAGAGTGCCGTAGGGAGCGGAATAAGAAGGTATGCATGGAGTTCTAATTTTCATAAAAGATTGGCAAAGAAAAGAGATGAGAGATCTTCGTCTCTCAAATCCTTCCCCATTCCTAACCCTAACAAGCGAGAAAACTACTCACTCATTAGGGAATTGAAAAACTTTTATCTAGGGCAGAGAATAAAAATTACCTAGGGCAAGAATTGAAATCTAAACTAGAGCAAGGAATTAAATCTACTTACAGATGCATCTCTTCAATCATCAACGCAGGGTTGTCAGATCTGAATTCATGAATTGAAAAGAAACACCGATGCTCTCCAAAAAAAAAGTTCTAGAATTTATTATTAGAAGGAGGCATGAAAATAATACAATGATTTGGGCTTCTATTTATAGGAGATAGAAACCCTAGGTTACAATTGATTTGCATGTCTACATTTACCAAAATATCCTTAGGAAGACCTAGTCAAAGTAGACTTCAAGCTTTGGTAAAATTTTATGTCTCTTTAAAAGAAAGTATTGGGCCTTAGATCTTTGGGCTTCCTTATTATTTGGTTCTTTATTAAAATAGCTTCTATGTTTCTTCCATATCTCCAGTGAATAATTGCGGTGGACTTTTAACCGTTTGCTTTGTAATCTTGGACCTTGTATTGCCTTGTACTTTGTGAGTTTTATCTTTGATGTCGGCTTGATCAAGAGTCTTCAGTTTGTTGGTCAAAGTCCACTTTTGCATCTTCTTTTCATCATTTTCACTGTTTTCTGTCCAAGAACCTGTAACCTGTAATATGTAGCAGACATGCATCAAAAGCACCTGTTTTATTTGTAAAAAGAATAAGAATGGGGAATATAATAATACAATATTATGGTGTGAACACACGGGCTCTCACTTCTTTATCAGTGAGCTGGCTTGCGCCCCCCGACTTCTTAGGGTATACACAGAATGGTATAGTCATTCGACGGGAGCGGTCATAAAGGAGGAAAGGAGGTTGCTGATCGATCGTAAGGGTGCACCTCCAGGTAGCGATCGCAACGCTCCTCTGGTGCCAAGGACCCCGGTAATCCCCCCTTTAAAAGATGCCAAAGCCGGACCCTCGCGTGCATAAAGTCCTCCACGTGAGTTGTCGCTCCCTGATATCACAGATGCACCTCCCGCACCCTGTGCTCCAGTGGAGACAGTGGTTGTACCCTCGCCGGAGTCTGGCGTGGGTACGAACATCGGGATCCGTCGTCCCAAAGTGGCTGCTAAACGGAAGTCGATCCCCCGTGAGCCTAGGGTCGGAAGGCAAAAGAAAAAGAAGTCGCTCTTCGCTGCGGACATCGTGTTCGGTCAGGAACCCCATGCTCCTTATGCCGAGGGTCTGCTCGAATACGGGACTAACGAAGGATTAGTGATGCCGCCGCCAGACGATACAGACTTGGAGGCTGCTCTCGAAGCTTCAGCATGGTTGGCGAGGCGTGACGCGTGGCTAGCTAAGCTTGCGCAATCAGGTAACTATTAGTCGCCTTTTCTTTATTGCAACATATCCTCTTCATTGCCTTTGACTAACGCTTTTCTTTCTTTCCTTTCAACAGGCATCACTGACGAAGAAGCTATTGCCGCTTCTCTGAAGACTTTCCAGGAGGAGGAACGTCTTAGAGCATCTATGGGCCTTAGTAAGTTTTAATCCATCAAGTCTCCATCTCCCTCGTGTTATGGTCGATCTAACCTCTCCCCTTTTATTGCAGAAACCTCAATGCCATTCCCACCAAGCGACGCAGATGTTTTACCAGCTGCCGATGTTCCCGCTTCCTCTGGGCCACCGGAGGAGGTTCGTCTTGAAGAGCCGATGAAGGATGCCTTAAAGGATCTGGAGGCATCCCTGAACGAGGATGATGACGCCTTGAAGGAGGCGTCACAAAGGTCCATCGCGACAGCCCGGGAGGAAAGGAAGCGGCTGAGGCGTAAGGCGAAAGCGCGCAGGGCTGCCTTGGCTATTGGAGCGGGTCCCAGCACCGTCCCTCGTGCTGATACTCCATCTGAAGAGGCCCCTGTCGCCCTATCCACTGCCCGCAGAGAGGTGGCGTGCGCAGTTCGGAGTGCAAACGGTAAATCCGCTTCAGGTAATATTTCTCTCAGAGTTTTTGTTATAAGGATTTTTAATGTCATTGGTCCTTATATCCCTTATCTTGCAGGGCCGAGTCCGATCGAGGGGGAGGCGGAAACCGTTGATCCCAAAGAAACAGAGGAGGCGGTACCTGCTGAACTCGAGCCGACGGTGGGCAACGTCGTTGTGGCTTTGGAGCCTGAGGTGGAGGTCGAGGGGCCTGCAGTCGAGAAGGTCATTGATGCCGAACCTGAAGCGGTGGCAGATGATATGATCCTTATAATTGAACCGAGGGTGGTGGTGGACAAGGCGCTTGAGGCCAGCGACCTCGTGGTGATGGTGGACGATCCAACCGCGACTACTGAACCTGAGAGAGTAGTAGGTGAGGTAGCCATGATTCCCGAGGATGAGTCAACCGCTCCTTCTCTGGAATCTGGCAATACTCCAGTCATAGCCCTTCCCGTCTATGGTCCTCCGCCGTCTCCAGGTCTCGCGAGCACCACGACGGTTCCCATTGAGTCAGGTGACGAGGCCACGGGCGGTGGTCTCATGTCAATAGAGGAGGGAATCGCCTCCGTTTCAGCCGGCAGCTCATCAGGTAAATCCCAAGTTGCTACCCCTTTTTTTATCTTACAATCCTTTCTGACAAATTCGCTTTTGTTGTAATGCAAGTGCAGCCAGTGCCGATGCCCCACTGCTCGAGGGAGCGCCTTCAACGACTGCCTTGGCGGTGGTCACCTCTCAACCCTCTCTCATACCCTCGAAGATGTTGGAAAGTATGGGTTTGTAATTTATTAATCTTATCTTCCAGACGTATAATTTGTGTACTAAAGTTATACTATTGTGTCTTGCAGGAGTGCTTTTTGACCATCTTTACCAGATGTTGCTCCCACACTTCTCCTTCCCATCCGAACTCGCTTCTTCCTCTGGTGGCGTTGGTGAGTATGATTTCCATTGATATCCTTCTTTCTTGATTGATGGAATTACTCCTAAACCCCCCTTTTTTTTTATTTCGACTGCAGTGTTATAAATCGAAGGAGGGGATGAAAGATCGGCTGCGCTGCCGACCCTTCCGGCCCTGCCGTCTGCCTCAGCTAGTACAGCGACTATCACATTGATAAATCCCCCTTTTTATTTTTTGAATTGTTATCTGATCACATCTTGTTTCTTTTCAGCTGTCGTTCCGGTCTCGGCGCCCCTCGAATCTCGCATCATAATGCCAGCAGGTCCTTACCTGAGACGTCCATCTTCGAAAGGCGCCGTGAACAGCTTACGTATGTTGAGCGATTACATTGAGGAGCTCGACGTCGAGACCCCTACCTCTGCTGCGGATTTTGCTATAGCGGTTAACCCGATGCTGGTGATACTCGTGAACTTTCATGACGAGGGTATCATCGCATCTTGGGTTAACCATTGCAGGGAGATCGAGGCCCGCCTGCATCGGTTGGAGTCGCTGCATCCCGCTCCCGAGGCCTTGGCTGCCAGTAATCAAAGAACAGCGTGGATTGAGCAGAGCACTCCTTACTTCTACCACCTCGAACAAGAAGTCATTTCAAGGCGTAAGGAGCGAGGTGAGACTTCGAGCAAGTCTGCCCAACTGCATGCTCGGGTGGAGGCCAACGCCGCACGGCTGAAGGTTGTCTTTGAGGGCCTTTTGCAATGTCTTTCTGAAGGGTTATCATTGAGGCAACACCTTGATGTTGTCGAGCGAGATGCACCCAGCCAGGAAGCAGCCCAGAAGGCGGTGGAGGAGCAACTTTCATCTTTCTTGCAGCAGCGAGCCCGGGTGGAAGCGGAGGTGGCCGCGGCAGCCGCTCAGGAGGAGGCGCTGAAGGAAGTGCGAGAACAACTTGTGGATTTACTAAAGACACTTCCTCCTCAGTAGCTATCCTTCTTTGTATCGTTTGTAATTGTAGATAAAAGAATGTATATATATATTTTTTATTCTTTGACATAATGTATCATGTACCCAATCAGGTTTATGAATAAAAGATACACCCTTTTTTGTAATGTGTCATTTTCTCCGTCTTTTCTTTCTTTTACTATCAGCATATCACTTTAGCAAACATGGTTGACGGATGATTAGAACGAGTATCCTGACTTTCTTAAGAAATAGCGATGGCTTAAGCCGCAGGTTCGGATCTGCTGCCTAAGACTTTTCAACTCCATGAGCCGTGAGGGTCTCATAGAGATTCTTCTCCCTACGGATCGAGAGGATCTCGTAGGTGGGCTTTCTCCTTAGGAATCGTGAGGATTCCTAAGTGTTGTTTTCTCTTACAAGTCGTAAGGATCCTATAAGAGAATTTTTCCCTCTTACGAGTCGAGAGGACCCACAAGCGGTTGTTTCCCTCCTCGTCGAAATTTGACTTTGGAGAGTGAGACCCGTGAATAGTATGCAAGAGACTATTTTGGATTGACTTGCAGGGTCCCATCGTTCAGGAAGCAAGTTTTTTTTTAGTCCCTGCTGCCTGAGGCTTTATTTGCATGTTGAGACGAATCGGGAATTTCCCGCGGAGACACCGTTTCTCTGCGAGCTGACACGAATCAGGAGGCTCTCGTCAAGGAGTGTTTGTATCCGTGAGTCGAGGAATTTGCTAGGGATTATTTGTTTCCCAAGCGCCAAGGATTATTTGTTTCCTTGGGATTTGAAACGAGTCGAGGATTTCCCACGGAGGCACTGGTGGCTCTGCGAGTCGACGCGGATCAGGAGGCTCTCGTCAAGGAGTGTTTGTATCCGTGAGTCGAGGAATCTGCTAGGGATTATTTGTTTCCCAAGAGCCAAGGATTATTTGTTTCCTTGGGGTTTGAAACGAGTCGAGGATTTCCCACGGAGGCGCTGATGGCTCTGCGAGTCGACGCGGATCAGGAGGCTCTCGTCAAGGAGTGTTTGTATCCGTGAGTCGAGGAATTTGCTAGGGATTATTTGTTTCCCAAGCATCAAGGATTATTTGTTTCCTTGGGGTTTGAAACGAGTCGAGGATTTCCCACGGAGGCGCTGGTGGCTCTGCGAGTCGACGCGGATCAGGAGGCTCTCGTCAAGGAGTGTTTGTATCCGTGAGTTGAGGAATTTGCTAGGGATTATTTGTTTCCCAAGCGTCAAGGGTTATTTGTTTCCTTGGGGTTTGAAACGAGTCGAGGATTTCCCACGGAGGCACTGGTGGCTCTGCGAGTCGACGCGGATCAGGAGGCTCTCGTCAAGGAGTGTTTGTATCCGTGAGTCGAGGAATTTGCTAGGGATTATTTGTTTCCCAAGCGCCAAGGATTATTTGTTTCCTTGGGGTTTGAAACGAGTCGAGGATTTCCCACGGAGGCGCTGGTGGCTCTGCGAGTCGACGCGGATCAGGAGGCTCTCGTCAAGGAGTGTTTGTATCCGTGAGTCGAGGAATTTGCTGAAGACATTGGTTTCTTCGGAATTGGACTGAACCGTCGAGATTTGGCTTCGTCTTCCGGCGGAGCCTGTTGGGAAAGTATGGTTCCCTCTTTGTTTACGCCCTTGAATTGTATACAGGGATCGATGTGATCTTAACTGTAGGGCCAAAGTTTTATCATCATTTTTTGTTTTATCTCCACGATGCTCTATCATTTCAGCCTTTATATCGCGAAGGTCGCGATCGCCCAATCATTTCGGCTATTTTTCGCGGTGCCCAATCATTTTGGCTATTTATTTTATTTTTACTCGCTGCTTTTTATTGCGAGTTGCCCAATCATTTCGGCTATTTTGTATGCATGTGCGGCTTACTGGCTTTCCGCCGTAAACCTGGAATTAGACACCGATTTCGGCATCAGCACCGCTACAACTGGAATATTGCCAGGAGCGAATCATCATCTGCCTCTGTCGATGTTGAACAAAGGTGGCTTAGCGACCAGGGTTAGGGTCCTGTCGTCTAAGGCTTTTAACTTCATGAGCCGTAAAGGTCTCACAAAGGTATTTCTCTCTACAAGTCGTGAGGATCTTGTAGGTGTATTTTCTCCTTAGGACTCGTGAGGATTCCTAAGTGTTCGTTTCCTCTGTAAGTCGTAAGGATCCTACAGGAGGGTTTTCTCCTCATAAATCGAGAGGATTTACAAGGGTTGTTTACAGTGCGAACATATCCCCAGTCACGGATGAGACTTGGTTAGGGAAATGTTTATTCGCGCCCGTGGATTGTATACAAGGATCAGTATTGAGCCACTTGTAGGGCAATATTGGAAGTTTGTGGGGGTTTGCTTAAGCATAGGTTTTGGTCTCTGTAACTTAAGACTTTCAACTCTTATGAGCCGTGAGGGTCCCATAAGAGAGTTCTCCTTACGAGTCGTAAGGATCTCGCAAGTGTATTTTCTCCTTAGGAATCATGGGGATCCCTAAGTGTGTTGCTCCCTTGTGAGTCGTAAGGATCTCACGCGAGTGGTTTCTCCTTACAGGGTCGAGAGGATCTTGTAAGTGTTCTTTAACGAGGTTGCGCCTTTTCGGGTTTTCACAAACACTCACCGGTAGCCCTTCTGTTTTTACTCACGGAGCCCTTTCGGGTTTTCATCCGTGCCCATTTTGCTTATGGACATACCGTTTTTTTATTCTTTTTATTTTTATATTATTTTTTTTACGAGGTCGTGCCCTTTTGGGTTTTCACGAACACTTGCCGGTAGCCCTGCTATTTTTACTCACGGAGCCCTTTCGGGTTTTCATCCGTGCCCTTTTTGCTTATGGACATACCGTTTTTTTTATATGTTTTTTTTATATCTTATCAGCCTAAAGATGCTGCGGTAGTAGTTTAAATACGTTTCGGTCTGCTATTAGTTTAAGGACATTTCGGTCCGTCGTTGAGAGGCGGGCTACTGCTTATAAAGCTTGAGCTTAGGAAGATAGCGAGCGGACGCAGTCGTCGTCATCTATCATTGACCTAGGCTGTGGCTCATCAAGCATAGTATTTCTTTAGGAAGCGACCGTTTATCGGCCTGAAAGGCCTTTCACCGTGCATATCTATGAGTAGATAGGCCCCGCCCTGGTAGACCTTATCTATGACGTACGGGCCTTCATAGTTCGGCTCGAATTTTCCCCGCTTGGCGCGATTGGGGATCATAGGCCTTTTGACCACTAGCACGAGTCCGCCTTGGCAAAATGTCCTCGGTCGGGTCAATCTTTCATATGAGCGCGTCATCTTTGCTTTATAGGCCTCCAGATTTTGTTGCGCTATGAGCCGTTTTTCTTCAAGGGCGTCAAGCTCCTCAAGCCGAAGGTGAGCATTTTCTTCGTCCGTCAGCTCGTAATGGACTGCTACTCGTAGAGAGGGTAACTCTATCTCGAGGGGGAGTATTGCTTCTGTCCCGAATACTAACGCATATGGTGTTGCGTTTGTGGCCGTTTTAAACGTAGTTCGATATGCCCAGAGAGCCTCTTGCAGTCTTTCGTGCCAGTCTTTCTTATTTCACGACACTGTTTTCTTCATGATCTTCGTCAAGGTCTTGTTGAAGGCCTCAGCTAGACCGTTAGCTCGTGGATTATAAACCGAGGAATATCTCCAATCTATATTGTGTTGCTGCGCGAATCGATTGATCTTGTGGCTTCTGTACGCTGGCCCGTTATCGGAGATGATCCGTCTCGGCGTTCCAAACCGATATATGACATGCGTATTGAAGAAATGGAGAATATTCTCTGTCTTTACTTCTCTCAGTGGTACCGCTTCTGCCCACTTAGAGAAGTAAACGGTCGTCTCTAGGATGAAACGATGTCCTCTAGACGATGCTGGTTCGATGGGGCCGACTATATCAGTCCCCCACATTTCGAATGGCCAACTAGCCACTGTTGGATGTAGCGGATTTGGATGCTGGTGGATGAAGTCCCCATGAATTTGGCATGAGTGGCATTGCTTCGCATATTTGAGGCAATCCTGAATCATCGTGGGCCAGTAGTAGCCCATCCGTTTTATCTTCATCTTCATCTTCGGGCCTGCTTGGTGAGAACCGCAGAGTCCGTCGTGAATTTCCTGGACGACCTTTTTCGCTTCGTCAGGTCCTAAGCATTTTAGCCATAGAGAATCAAATGACCTCTTGTATAGAGTATCATTGACGAAGGCGAAAGACAGAGCTCGTTTCATGAGCTGATGTCTTGTGGACGCTTCTTCAGGCATTCGGTGGGATTTAAAGTAATCTATGAAGACTTCTCTCCAATCCTCGGTATTTTCCCAATCTTTTACTTGCAGGGTCGTTTGCTCGCTCGCTCCTTTTTCTTCGGATGATTCCGGAGATATTTCTGCTGGGGCAAGCACCCGACGGCTTTGTACCATGATTCTGACGTCATCGAGGTTCTCGTCAGCCAATTCTTTAGCAAGTTTGGCCAATGCGTCTGCTTTGCTGTTTTCCGCGTGCGGTATGTTCTCCAAAGTATAGGAGGGAATTCGGGTCAACAGTTGTTGCACTTTTTCGCCGTACTTTACCAATTCTGGTTTGCATGTTTGGTAGTCGCCGTTTACTTGACTAACGACCAGTTGAGAATCCCCGTATATGAGGAGGTTTTCAATTCCCATGTCAATGGCGATCTCGAGGCCTGCTATCAGAGCTTCGTATTCGGCTTCATTATTTGTCCTCGGTTCTGTTAGGGAGAAAGCAAAGCGCATTATCCCTCCTTGTGGAGTTACAAAGATGAGCCCTACGCCCGATTTAATTATAGGGGTGCTTTGTTTGCGCTTCTTCATGGAAGATGCGCCATCGAAATAAAGCTCCCATCGAGTATCATCACCGTTGACGGTATCAAACGCATGTTCGTCTGGAAGATCGCAGTTTAAAGGAGAATCGGCCGGTATCGGATGCTCAGCGAGGAAGTCAGCGATGGCCTGGCCTTTTACTGCCTTGAGAGGTTGATATATTATCGAGAACTCCATCAAGAGCAGGGTCCATTTAGCGAGTCGTCCCGTCAATATAGCCTTTGACATTAGATATTTGAGAGGGTCCACCTTTGAAATAAGAAGGACTTCATGCGCCAACGCGTAATGTCTAAGCTTTGTTATTGCGAAGATCAACGCCAGGCAGTGTTTTTCAATGGGGGAGTAGTTGCTTTCTGCCCCCAGTAGAACTCGACTTAAGTAGTAGAGTGCTCTTTCTTTCCCTTGGTCGTTTTCTTGTGCCCATAACGCGCCTAAAGAACCTTCAAGGGGTTGTGTAAAGAATGAGAGGCTTTCCCTTAACCGGAGCAGCCAAAACTGGAGGGTTCTGCAGGTACTGCTTGATCTCGTCGAGTGCGCCTTAGCACTTGTGATCCTAAACAAATGGAGTTCCTTTCCTCATCAGGTGACTGTAAGGGCGACACTTGCCTGAGAGATTGGCTATAAATCGTCGTATGTATGTGAGCTTCCCTTGGAGAGACCGCAACTGTTTAAGAGTCCTCGGCGGAGGCATTTCCATGATCGCCTTGATCTTGGACGGATCTATTTCGATACCACGGTGTCGGACGATGAATCCTAAAAATTTTCCCGAGGAAACTCCGAATGCACACTTAAGAGGGTTCATCTTCAAGTTGTATTGCTGAAGGCGTTGAAATACGGTCTTCAAATGCTCGAGATGTTCTTCGTATGATTTACTTTTAACCACGAGATCGTCGATATAGCATTCGACGATTTCGTGTATAAGGTCATCAAATATCTGCGTCATGGCTCTCTGGTAAGTAGCACCGGCGTTCTTTAAACCGAAGGGCATCACCTTGTAGCAGAATATACCCAAAGGAGTCCTGAAGGCGGTGTGCTTCTGGTCTTCGGGATGCATCTTTATTTGATTATACCCTGATGAGCCGTTCATAAAGGAGAAAACTTCATGAGTGGACGTGTTGTCTATCATCAGCTCGGTGACTGGCACTGGGAAATCGTCCTTCGGACAAGCTTTATTAAGATCCCGGAAGTCTACGCATATACGCACTGTCCCGTTTTTCTTCATCACCGGGACGCTGTTGGCGATCCATTCAGGGTATTGAACCTCCTGGATGAAGCCAGAGTCGATCAGCTTCTTGACCTCGGCATTGATGCTCATCTCAAGCTCGAGTCGCATTCTTCTCGGAGCCTGTTTGACTGGCTTGATGTTTGGGGATATCGCCAATTTGTGTACAGCAATTTCTGGATCTAGTCCCGGCATTTCGGAATAGTTCCACGCGAAGCAATCTCTATACTGCAGAAGCACATCCTTTAACGCAGCTACCCTTTCTTCAGATAGTAGCTCGCTGATGAATGTCGGTCGCGGATCGTCTGCCGATCCCAACTCAATTTTCTTAAGGTTATCTGCAGTGGTATGGATTCCATCTTCCAATTCTTTCGGCGCTGGTGGGAAATCTGAGATTACCTCATCGTTGTTGTTTTTGAAGCACCAAGGAAGGTCATCCATGTTCTCGGGCTCTTCTTTTGATATCGTTATCACGTGACAAGTACGAATTCACTTCCAATCCCAATGCTGGCTCTTCTTCCGTGGCCTTGGGCTCGTGCTTCTGTGGCGGCGCTATCCTCCAGTTGTCGGACAGAGCAAACTTGCCAAGCTGATACTGATCTTCAACCCAATTTTTGAAGGTGAAGCAATCTTCGAGAGGGTGCCCTATAACTTGGTGATAAGAGCAATAGTTTGGGCCAGAGACCTCGCTTGCTTGCTCGGGGTGCTTGGATTCCAGCAATGTAAGCAATTGATGCTTTAGCGCAAGATCAAGAATCTTCTTCGTCTTGTCCAGAGGAAACGAGTACGCTCGACCCATTTTCTTCATGAGGGATAGATCAATAATGCTCGCCTTCCGTTTGCGTGGTTTCTTAGCCCCGCCTTGTTGTTGTTGAGCGTCTTTTTGGCCTTTCGACTTATTTCTGCTTTTGCGCCGAGCTTTCTTTGTATCAGGTTGACAAGGAGCGGTATTTTCATCCTTTACGGCCTGTTGGAGAAGGCGTTGCGTCTTGGCTTTCTCATAGATGGCCGTCTCACGGTTGTGATCATCTCGGACTTTTTTACCAGCTTTCCTTATAAGTTTGTCCATTTGTTCCTCGAACGACGGACTGGGCTCTTTCACATCTGGAACTTTCACTGGCTTAGGATTAGCGTCCTCCCATTGAGCATCTGCTTCTTCATCGAGGTCATACACGACATAACAGCTGGGCAGTAACTCTCGTTTCTTTGACCGGATGTATCCAAGCCCTTTTGTTTCCATTCTCCCATTAGGCAGTTTGCGTTGAGTCCCGGGAACGTTCCAGACCCTGTCATAGAATTTGGCCTCTCTAACGGTCTGTTTGAAGGATATCCCCTGGCGTTTCAGCAGCTTCTTCAAACCCTCTGTATAATATCTGGGAAGACGGATAGGCTAAAGCCTGTCGAGCGTAGGATCCGCGCCATGCCAGATTCCTTTTTCCACCTTGGTTTCTTCAGAGCGGTAGAACAGAATTGCTTTCTCGCTTTCTCGTTTGGGAGGGATGTAGAATGTTTCTAGCTCTTCTACGTTGTAAATATTAAGTGTATCCAGTTCTTTATGGTGTTTAAGCGGCACCATGGCGACTTGCAGACTTTGCTCTTCTTCAGCGAACGTTCATATTGAAGGTCGAGCAGAGAATACGGCGTGGACTTCATCTTCCGAGTCGCTGCCAAAGATCAACGTAGGAGCTGATGGTCCCGGCTTGTTGTGTTGGGGTGGACCCGAATAAACTATCTCCTCTTCCTTTTCAGTATCACTACCGAAGACCGGGATGGTGGCGTTAGCTTTGTTCTCCGGCTTGTGACACTTCTCTGTGTCTTCGAAATCCGGTAAGAAGTATTTGGCGTCTTCGTATTTGCGGACCTCGTTCACAGAGAACGGGTTCAGTTCTCCCGTCACGGTATACTCGGAACCATCCTTAAAATACTTCATACACTGATGTTGTGTAGAAGGGATGATGTTGTACTCGTGTAACCATGGTCGGCCGAGCAAAGCGTTGTAGCATGTCTTGGCGTCTATGACATGGAACTTAATATCCGTGACGAGTAGCCCGAAGCGTAGCGTCAGTATCACAGATCCAAGAGTCTTTGACGATTGGGAGTCGAACCCGGAGATGGTGATCTTGTCCCGAGCAAGGTGCTGGACGCTCATGCAGATTTCCTTCAACACCCGCATGTTGAGTAGGTTAACAGACGACCCGTTATCGATCAGGATTTTACCTATCTTTATATCATGGCAGTATCCCGAGACATAGAGAGGGCGATTGTGTTCGCACGTCCCAAGTAGAAGGTCTTCATCGCCAAAAGTAATATCGGCCGTGTGCACTTTCTCCAATTCATCCTTCATCTTTTCCTCGGCCAGGCATGCTTGGAATTGTTTTGGGTCTTGGAGCGCCTTAATCAACGAATCTCTCGCCTCTTTTAATAGCAAAAGGGCATCAAGAATGCTGAGCTGTGAGGGTAGCTTCCTTAGATGTACTAAGACGTTGTAATCCACCTTATTCTTCTTCGGTGGGTCTTTGGCAGCTAGCTCTTCCACCACTTGGTCATCTAAGACGATATCTTCAGTGGCCTTTTCTTTCCCTTTAGCTTTTTTGTTCGAGGGTCCGAGGTTCTTTTCGGGCAGCGTGCGATTACGTAGCCGGATATTTTCGCAAACCTTCGGTTCTTCTTCTTTTCTTGGGGCGGACTCTTTAATGAGAGGGGCAAGTTCTAGTTCTTCATCAGAATCACTCCCGAATGTGGGCACTTGTGATCTACCGGTGTTAACCATGCAACAATCGCCAGCAGTTCTTTTAAGCCCTTTGGTCATATTTCTTTGCTCTCGACGAGTTTTACGCTTTTCCCGCTTAAAGTGTTGTCGATGAGCAACGTATCCTTGCCACCATCTATCGAAAGCTTTGCACTCCTGAGTGGGGTGCGAAACCTTCTGATGATATAAGCAATAAGACGGGTGCATTTTCGCCTCACCAGTAATTTCTTCTTCGGAGGATGGTAGCTTCATGCCCATGGACATGGCCTTAGCAAACTTCTTTTTTATCTTGAATTGGCTTTTATCGGTAGCGGAGGTGTTCAGCTCCAACGGGATCGTCTCAGCTCCTTCATCAAGTCGCTGGCACTTGGCCCTTTCAAATATAGCCGCCTCGCGTTCCCGATCAGCTTTACCTTTCAACCGAGCTTCATTAAGGAGTGCGTCAATTACTTCATCTGATGGCCCCAGAACTTTTGGTTCAGGATCTGCCCCCGGCTTTTCAGTGCAAGGAGTCTCCTCCTCGTTTGTGACCGAATGGGAAATCATATGACAACTCGCCACATATCCCTCGGATTCATCCGATGAACTTCCTTCCTCATCTTCTTCTTGAAAAACATGATTGAGGAATTCTTGGAGCGTAATGGGAGTCCGTGCCTTTTGGTTGTATTCTTCCAACGCGTCAATTTGCCTTTGTAAGTCCGTATGTTCGCCGCCAGGCTTCACGGGCTTTTTAGATTTCTTCTTCTTCTTTTTCGAGGATTTTGACGGCTGGCTGCAAGTGCTTGAACCGCCACCATCGGTCTTTGGAGTTGGACATGGCTTCAACATCCCTTCAATGACCTGCGGCTCCAACGGATTCTTCCACTTGATCGCTGGACATGTCTGAAGATCGTTTAGCATCCTCTTTGTCTTGGCTGATAATACAACCTCCCAAGGAGCTTCTTCAATGATGGAGCATGTTGCCCCTGGCGTATTCGTCCCCTTAGAGGTGTGGGGCTGCGGGGGATTCACCTTCCATTTGTCAGATAACGTGAACTTGCCCTGTCGGTACTGGTTTTCAAGCCAATTTTTGAAAACGTAGCAATCTTCGATTGGATGGCCTAGTACTCGATGATAAGGACAGTAGTTGGGCTCGCTGACGTCACTTGGTTGCAACGGACGTTTTGGATCCGGCAAATTTATGAGTCTGTTGCGCAACGCCAGCTCGAATAACCTCTTCGTTTTATCGCGGGGAAAGGAATAAGGACGTCCCATCCAATCCTCAAGGGGCACGTACGGTCGCATATTATTTTGACGAGCAACCGGCTTCGAGTCGCTCGGTTGTTGTTGAGCATTAGCGACGACGATCGCTTTTCCCTTCCCTTTGTCATTTCGGATGTCTGGCCTTGGAAGATGAGGTTTATGGCCCATCTGATCCATTTGTGCTAGTTGGTCAATCAAGGCTTGGAAGGTAGTCGGCTTGAAAAACATCATAAACTGCGAGATGGTTGCTTGTGGATCGAGGGTTCCCACAAACATACCTACCGCGGGAGCTTCTTCAATGCGCTGCTCACACTTCGACCATAAGTTCCGCCATCGTATAGCGTACTGAACCCATGTCTCGCCGGGTTTTACCCTGGCGTTAATCAGTGCCGTCATCGGGGTACGTTCACTGGCGCTTGCAAAACGCTGAGTAAACAGTAGCTCCATCTCCGCGAAGGTTTTAATAGAGTCGTTCGGGAGCTCAGAGTACCACTCGAACGCCGTATCTGATAAACTTCTAACAAACTGGCGAAGTAAAAGCTTGTCATCTCCACCGGTATTGCCGCAGAGTGCCCTGAACTGGGCAACATGCTGGTGAGGATTGCCCGTCCCCTTGTAGACATGGAACTTGGGAATCGTATAACCTGGCGGGTATTTGATTTGATCGTACCAACTCGGATATGGCCTCCTCGTTTTCACGACCTGGCCGGCTGTTTCGGTTGCATGATGAACCCGTATTTGCTGGGCGATGTATTCATCCAAATCAGCTTTGGAGATTGTATCCTCTTTAGCTGTGGACAGAACTGGTGGAGGATTCGACGTCTCTCCCCTATCGTCTTCAAGAATGATTGGGGGATCTTCAGCAGGTGGATCTTGTTAAATCATCATACCCACCATATCCTGGAACAGGAGGGCCATTTTCTTTATGTTGGCTGCCTGCTCCGCAGCTTCTTTATCCTTCTTCTCTAGTACGCGACGAAGGAATTCAGCGTCCGTTTCTTGTTCTTGACGCTCGTCCGAGAATGTTTCAGGGGTTTCTTTTGGCCCTGTAAGCGCGGCCATAGCGTTCATCATTTCTTGGAGCTTCTGCTGCTGCTCCTGAGCCTTGGTCACTGACCTCGTGTGCGGTCTATGACCTGTTGATATGCGGCTATCTTCTTTTCCCGATGCCATGTAAACCGTATGAACTGTATGCCCCCTGACTTGGGGCGTTTAGGTTCACTATTTTTAACTTTTGCCGCTGACACGGGAGTTTTCTCAGGCCTCCTTCTTTTGTGGGCCGTTGAGGTTGAAGGAACCGTTGAAGGGGGCATCCTAGCAGCTGCTGTCCCCTGTTGTTTAATAGGGCAGTCCTTGTCTTTTTCCACCTTCGCCTTTTTCTGGTGATGAGAGTGACCTGGGTCAATCACGGAGTCTTGAACCCTCCGCCAAACTTTATAAATTCTTGAGGACGGCCGTTGAAGGGGCTGTTCTCTTTTCGTTTCTGAAACTCTCTCCGCAGGTGGAGGAGATCTCTTCAGTGTAGCGGTTGGGGAGTTCTTCCGTACCCTCCTCAGCAGTTCAAAGCTGTTCCCAGTTGGGACAGCAGCGTTGACTTCCCCCACTGGAGCCGGTGGAGTTAGCCCTGAGGAGGAGTTGCCCCCTGCCTTCCTCACTCGTTGCCAATGGCGACGTCGAGCATGACGAGCCGTTGGGACTGGCTCGGAGATTGAGACATCTTCTTTTTGCCCTCTGTCCGAATGGGGCGCCGCCGGTGTTAACCTCTTAAAGACTGAGGTTGTCTTTTGAGGGGTGATATTCAACCTGTCGAAGACGGATCCTCGAGCAGGGGTAGGAGTAGGAATCGTCAGCCTTGAAAAGACTGACTCTTTGACAGGGGGAAGCCGCCTTGACGACTTCTGGAGCAGCAGTTATTGCTTTCCTTGGGACAGCCAATTTAGAGTTCTGATTTAGCCTGGTGAAAACAGAGGCTGTCGGTTTGGTAGTGGGCGACCCGTTGACAGGGGTCGTAGTAGCAGTAAGCCGGTCGAAGACCGACTTCTTATTCACTTCCGGTGCAGGTATTGACGCAGAAAAGCCCGTAGGTGGGATCATGGTCCCGAAGAACAGGCCAGTGGTGGCTTGGGTCACCTGGTCTACTGGCAGAGCGAGGAAGGAAGCCGCTTGGGGTCCATATGCTACACCTCCTGGTGAGGTGGAGCGTCCGTTGCAGTGGCACTTCGAGCAGTTGGTGCAGTTAGAGGCCATTGTATCTTGAGTTCTGCGCCAGGCAAGAGAACAAATCTTAGTAACTTGAAATCCGAAGGCAACCATTTAACAAACCGCGATTAGTTCGCGAAGACGACACACGAAGTGTGGAGTGGAAAGAGGAAGAGGTCCCACCGGGCGTGCCAGAATCTGTTCCCCTCCGAAAGACGGCGCACAAGACCGCGATGTCCTGACGCTGAGATTCGGGGCAGATGCTATTTGGTTTTATCCGTCCACCTCTCCGAAGATACCAAGTTGATTTATGGCACCGTGTATCGGAGGTTTAGACGGATGCGGCCGATGTAGCAGACTTCGTCAGATTCCCCCTCGCTTGAGGGGTTTTTGATTGTGGGGACGCTCTTCCCTGCAGGCGCAAGCCCCTGCAGTTAATTACGCTACCGCATCGCTGTAACAACTTTCTCCTTCTCCAGAATTTCACTTCGTGTCGTGTGTGTTTGTTTTGTTTGTGGTTGCCCGTGGATTGTATACGGAGACTGAGTAATGCCGTCGCCCGTAGGACGTGGATTAGTCCAAATCCGTATTTACTTAGATTTGGGTTTGGTGTTTCTAGTTTAAGGATACGTTAGTCGCGTTGCGGCTAAGATCAACTTAAACGTTCGTTAAGGATACGTTAGTCCTGTTTGGGACTAAGATCAACTTAACGTGATAATTCATTTAATATCTGGCTATCGGGACTCGTCATCTCTCTAACGTCGTTGAAGGATTACAACGGCAGATGTCAGAGGAGCTCAGAGATGTATCCTTGAACCAAAGTCGACTTGGAGTTTTATAGTCCATTTAAATGTGTAAGGATACGTTAGCCGTATTTGGGGCTAAGATCAACTTAAACGGGACCGTTTAGATCCGGCAAAAGAGCATTTGGGAGCTCTATTGTTCCAGTTTAGAGACGTAGTGGTCCATGTTCCAGTTTAGGGACGTGGTGGTCCACCATTAGTTTAAGGACGTTTCGGTCCAATATTAGTTTAAGGACGTTTCGGTCCAACATTAGTTTAGGGACGTTTCGGTCCACGAGTTTAAGGACCCCGCAGTCCGTATCCATGTGTGGTCGTTGGGACCCGTCGCCTCTCTGACGTCGTTGAAGGATTACAACGAGAAGTGTCAGAGGAGTTCGGAGATGTTCCCTCGAACCGGAGGTAAATTGATTTGAGAGAGCATTTGTGCTCAGTTCGATTTAATTTAAGGACTTACGGTCAGAATTGGGCTAAGTCTAGTTGAAAAATGTTCAACATTTTATTTGCATTTGACCTGTTAGGTCTTTACTGGGGCTCTGCTCTTGTTTAATAATGCATGGCATTTTTGTTTGGTCTATTAGACTTTTATTTGGGCTCTGCCCTTTTATAAATGATGCGCAGCATCTGTTTTTTATTTGGGCTCTGCCCTTTTTTAAAGTAACGCATTGCATTTAATTTGGCCTGTTAGGCCCTTTTTAATTGGGCTTGGCCCTTCTGTAAATAATGCAGTGCATTAATCATCTGATAGTGGCTTGTCAGGCGCTTTGCGCTAATTATTGAGCGCAAGCGCTTATGATGAGGACACGTGTCCTGATCTGGTGAGCGCAAGCGCAACAGCGCAGTGCGCTGTTGCTAGTGCACTGCGCTGTTGCGCTGCTGATACGTGGCGCGCTCTGGTGAGTTGCGCCAAGTCCAGAGAGCAAAACTCTATTTCAAGAGTGCGTAGCGCAAGTTGTTCTGTAGCTGACACGTGGCGCTCTCCCAAGAGCGCAACAGCGCAGTTTGCAAGTGCAAAGCACTAAGAATCTTTTAGATTCAAGAACAGAAGTGCAAAGCACTAATTTGATTTCTTGATCTAATTTAGATCAAAGAAAAATAAGTTTTTTCTTATTTTTCTTATCTCAGAGAACCAAAGGTTCATGAAAAGTGCAAAGCACTATTTTATTTTATTTTATTTTTATTAAAGATCATTGATCTTGTTTTTAGATCTATGATCTGTTCATAAGAGAACTTTCTCTTTTTCTAAAGGTTTTTACCTTTTTTATTCTTGAGGAGTTTCTCAGAGTTCTTTCTCTTTCTCTTTTTTTTTAGAAAAAATGTTGATGCCTTTGAACTGAGGCCTAGGGTCCTTTTTATAGTGCCCATAAATTAGTTAAATTTATTAAAGAGATCTTTCTCTGAGTGATTTGGGGAATTTTCCCCACCGTTGGATCTTTGATCCAAGGGCTTCTGCTTTGCAGAAGAAAATCTTCTTGTTTTATCAAGAACAGAAAAGATTTCTTAAAATTTTAATTCTGTTTGGCGCAGATGCCCCAGCGCGTGACACGTGTCGCGCAGCGCACAGCGCAGCGCAACTGCGCTAGCGCATCTGCGCCGACACGTGTCGCGCAGCGCACAGCGCAACTGCGCTAGCGCATCTGTGCCGACACGTGTCGCGCAGCGCAACTGCGCTAGCGCATCTGCGTCGACACGTGTCGCGCAGCGCAGCGCCTGCGCAACTGAAGCGTTGCTTCCTTTAATAGAGCTTTGCTCTGATTGGGCGCGCCTTCTTGGGCGCTGCGCTGACGTATTAGCGCCTGACACGTGGCACGTTGCGCCCGAGATTTGAAGCGTTGCTTAAAAATTTTGAATTTTGAATTTTCAGCAGAGCGTTGCTCTGATTGGGGGAAACACATCCTACACAACGTTAGCCATCTTGTGTAGGGTGTTGTGCTTCAAGTTCTTCAAAGATCGAAGGAAGCATCAAGCTTAGGGCAAAGTGCTTCGGATGGATCGTCGTGGATGAGGAGTTGATCAAGCGAACCCTTTCAAATCCAAGGAGTCTTCCAAAGAGGTTTACAAAAGGTTGTAGTCTCATCATTTAGTATAACTTAAGTCTTCTTTGTTGATACTATTAACTGTTACTTCATATATTCTAGTTCGATTCATGTATAGTTTGCTTAGCACCTCAAAATTTTATTGTTATAGCATGTGTGATGCTTCTAAACCCTAATAGAGGTGTTGAGGAAACCCTACAGTGGTATCAGAGCCAAGCTAGAGCTTTGTAGTAACGTAGACGACGTTGAAAACATCGAACGGACGAAACACGACACCCGGGGGGTGCTCTCTGGAAATTTTTTCAAAACGTGGAATTTTTAAAATTAAAAATATGTAAAAAATTGAGCAGGAAAATATATGGGCCCACCAGAAAAACGATGCCCTAAATCGACCATACGACCGCGGAACCGCGGCCAAAGTGGCCTTGTTGCGGCGGTTCCGCGGTGCTGTAGGTGATTCATGGGCCGTATTTTCTTGTGCTGGCCCGTATGTGTTTGCTGATGTTACTGGTATTTTTATAATCTGCTCAAGTGTTGAGCTTTCAGAGCAGACTGTGGTTGTTTAAATTGTTTGATCGGATGTTTCAACGTCGCTTAGTTTAATAGTATGTGATACAATAATTGAAATCTACAAATTTGTTTGTTGCGTGTAAATCTAGCACTTCGGTCTCGGGATAAACGGAAATCTTGTTGAATTATCCGGTTTGTTTTGAAAAGGTGTTTTCTTGAATGAGACCCAAATGCGAGCTTTACATTATTTAGGCATGAAATCTTGTATATGTGATATTCGGGGTTTGTGTTGTCTAAAGGCAGTTAAAGATTCCAATTGTTGTATTTTTTTTATTTTATTTCTCTGTGACCGTAAGTATAGTATGTATTACCGGTTTTCGTTGCTATACATCAACGACGGTCGGTGTATGCATACTTACTTACGTTGATGATATTTGATATTATGTGTCGATGAGATTTGAAATGCAGGATTGTCACAATGAATGGCCGGGGGTTTTCTTTTTTATGTGAGATGAGAGTATTCTTTTAATTCATGTAAAATTAAATTGTATGTAATATTCTTTTATTTGGGGCACTTCCGGGATGAGGTTGTTGTCACCAGTATTGTATATTATTTACTTTTCCGCATTAGGATAGACCCAAGGTGGAGGGCACAAGTGACTGGGTTCTTGGGTTCAGTGGGAGGCCATCTCGAGGAGTCGAGACCGGGTCTCCTAAACTCCAGAATTGGTAGGGTCGATTGCCGCTCTCGTAGGGGTCTAGGGATGTGGGCTTGGCTATTCATCGCGACCGTGGAATCCGTATTTTTTATTGCTGGCTAAATATAAAATACGGACCTCCTAGATATCCTTTATGTGCTTCTGCTGCTTTTATTATCTGATGTGATCTTTTAATGCATATCTGAGACGAATGAAATATTAAATATATATATGATATATATTAGACGTTACTTATGTTTTGCACCCGCACTAGTCCCGTCCCGGTATGCCGTTAGTTAAGTAACCTAACGGTGCATATCAGGACACTGTGACGAATGCGAGTGGCATACGTGTACGTTATATTTTCGTTTCTTTCTGTAATGGCTTAGGATTTAAATGATGGGACTACATTAATGAGATTAATGTAAAAGATAAATGAACCTAAAAGGATGTTGTAGAATCAGATTTGAAACACACTCGGCCTTTTTCTTATAAAAAAAAGCAAGTTTCAAAATGCGGAGCTTAAGCCACTCCTTTTAAACCCATTAGATTCTACAACGATATCAAGTTCAAAGCGTCAAAAGTTTTCTTAAAAACTATCCGCAACCCTCCGTCATTTTAGGAAGTAGAGTACTTAGTATTCGTGCTGCGTATTTTGACTTTAGTTAAGGCGCAGTGTACGGTAGCTGAGTGATGTCTTCCGACACTGCATATGATGCAGATTAGTTAGGACATTCATATGATTATGTTGACTTTAGTTAAGGGTCATATGAATGGGTCTAGTTAATCACGAAATGACGGGAAGAACTTGACTAGTACTTATGATATGTTGACTTTAGTTAAGGTCATAAGTACTAGGGGTAGAAATAATATCGGAAATTTCAAGAGTTGAAAATTACAATGAGATTGTATACCTTCTATATGATAGTAGGATCCCGATCCCACTGCGAGCAAATGTTGCTCTCGGGAGAATTTTGTACTTTACAATTAGCTGACTCGGTAGGTGTCTAGAAAGGTGCCAAACGGGGCTACGCCTCTGGGAAGATGAGGTTTACTTTAATTAGGTCCGTGCGAAAGCACGGGGAACCTCCCTCGAGTACCGGCACTGGCCTGGCTGAGAGGTTGGCGAAGTTGTAGAATGTAATTAATCCCGGCTAGTTTTCTTTTTAAAAGGTTTTAAAGAAAATTTGATAAAAACAGTGGAAGACATCGATTAGACAAGATAATAACCAATCCGATCTTTGCAAGAGCTTTCGCTAAGTGTATTCTTTTCTCTCTCTTAATGGCAGATACCCATGACAGGACTTAAGCTTTTATTAGATAAAAACAAGCTGAATGGGACCAACTATAAAGACTGGCTGAGGAATTTAAACATAGCCTTAACTTATGATAAAGTATCATATGTCCTTACAGCTCCAGCCTTGCCCCCCTAGGTCCTAAATCTTCAGTTGCGGATAGGGAAATCCGCAAGACATGGGACGCTGACTGTGCCACGGCAAAATGCCTCGCGCTTGCATCGATGGATAACACACATCAAAAGCAGCACGAGAATATGGACATACAAACCATATTCCTCCATACAAAAGAGTTGTATGGAGAGCAATCCCGCGTATTACGATACGAAGCGTCTAAGAAACTGTTTCAGATGCGCATGACCGCTGGCACAGCAGTAGGAGACCATGTTCTGAAAATGATTGCTCTCATAGAAGAGCTTGAGGACCTTGGGTGGACAATGGACAATGAACAGTATACAGATATTATTCTGCAGTCTCTCCCCTCCACCTTTGCTCAGTTCATCGTTAACTTCAACATGCACAACATGGAGAAGGAACTGCCTGAACTCCTTAATATGTTAAGGAGTGCAGAGAGCACACTGAAGTCAGTGAAGACTCCCGTTATGAGTGTTGGGAAATCCTCCTCCTCTTACCCAAAAGCTAAGACCAAGGGAAAGATGAAGAAACCCACCAAACCCAAGGGTGGAGTCAAAAAGGTGAAGGGAAAAGGTAAGTCCAAGGTTGGGGCATCAGAGAAAGGTGAATGTTTCCATTGCAAGAAGACGGGACACTGGAAGAGGAACTGTATTGAGTACCTAGCACTCAAGAAGAAGCATGGTGATGCTTCAGCTTCAGGTGTGTTCGTAATTGAAAACTGTTTTTCTATTAACTCTGCTTCCTGGGTATTGGATACCGGTTCGGGTTATCATATTTGCAATTCTGTGCAGGCGTTGAGAAATAGCAGAGTTCTAAAGACAGGTGATCATACTCTCCAAGTTGGAAATGGTTCCAATGTAAATGCAGTTTCAGTAGGAGAGTATCACCTAGGTTTGCCTTCGGGTTGTATATTGGTTTTGAACCCGTGTTATTTTGTACCAAGTATGCTTTGTAATATTATATCTGTTTCCTTGTTAGACAATGAAGGGTATCATTTTGTTGTGCAACACAATATTATGAACATTAGACCGAATCAAGAGTTGATTGGTTGTGGTACATTAAATAACGGGATATACGTCCTTAATCAACACACAGTTTTCAACGTACAACACAAAAATAAAAGAAAATTTTCAGAGATAAATGAAGCTTTTCTTTGGCATTGTAGGCTTGGTCATATTAATGAAACAAGACTAAACAAGCTTCATAAAGATGGATATTTAAATTCATTTGAGTATAAATCTTATGCAACTTGCCAGTCTTGTATCAAAGGTAAAATGACCAAAACCCCATTTACAGGACATGGAGAAAAAGCTACTGAGCTCCTAGGCCTCATACATAGTGATGTATGCGGGCCTATGTCTACACATGCTAGAGGCGGTTTTTCATACTTCATAACTTTTACTGATGATTTCTCAAGATTTGGTCATGTGTATTTGATAAAACATAAATCTGAAGCTTTCGAGAAATTCAAGGAGTATAAACATGAAGTAGAAAACCAAACAGGAAAGAGTATCAAGATACTTCGATCAGATCGAGGTGGAGAGTACTTAAGTACTGAGTTCTTAGACTTCCTAAAAGAGAATGGGATTCTCTCTCAGCTCACTCCACCTTACACACCACAGCACAACGGTCTGTCAGAACGAAGGAATCGTACCCTATTAGATATGGTACGATCCATGATGAGTGATTCTGAGTTACCTCTCTCGTTTTGGGGGTATGCATTGGAAACAGCAGCTTTTCTGTAAAACAAAGTTCCAACCAAGACCGTGTCTACCACTCCATATGAGATATGGCATGGGAAGAAACCATCTCTTAAAAGAGTTAAGATTTGGGGTTGTCCGGCTTTTGTTAAAAAGCAGAATCCAGACAAACTCGAGACACGATCAGTCAAATGTATATTTGTAGGATATCCTAAACATTCGTTTGGGTATCTTTTCTACCACAAAGAGGAACAAAAAGTATTTGTTTCTCAGTATGCCACATTTTTAGAAGATGAGATTTTTTCAAACAATACAAATGGCAATGTGGTAGATCTAGAAGAAGTTCTAGAAACACATGTTACAAATGACAACTTGGCTGAACCTGAAGTTATAACAGAATCTAATGAACCTCAGCCACTTCGAAGATCTGGAAGGACTTCTCACCCACCGGAGAGATACTACGGTTTTCTCGTTGATGGTGATAGAGAAGATTGCATCATGGATGATGATGACCCTGCCAGTTTTCATCAGGCTATCACGAGTGGTGACTCTGTGAAATGGCTGGATGCCATGAGATCCGAAATGGAGTCCATGTACACCAACAAAGTATGGACTTTGGAAGATGTACCCTCCGGGATAAAACCTGTGGGATGCAAATGGATCTTTAAAAGAAAGATCGGTGTAGATGGACAGGTAGAGACTTATAAGGCAAGGTTGGTAGCGAAAGGTTTTCGTCAAAGACCAGGTTTGGACTATGACAAGACTTTCTCTCCGGTAGCCATGCTTAAATCCATTCGGATCCTACTTGCTATTGCTGCTCACTACGACTATGAAATCTGGCAGATGGAGATTAAAACTGCATTCCTAAATGGTGATTTAGAAGAATGCGTTTATATGGATCAGCCAGAAGGATTCATTGATAGTGGGAGCAGCGAAAAAGCATGTAAGCTGCTTAAATCCATTTATGGATTAAAGCAGGCATCACGGAGTTGGAACATCTGTTTTGATGATGTTATCAAAGAGTTTGATTTCATCAAAAATCCAGATGAAGCTTGTGTTTATAACAAGGCTGTAGGAAGAAATGTCGCAATCCTCGTATTGTACGTAGATGACGTACTTCTGATAGGAAATGACATTCCTATGCTACAGTCGGTCAAATCATTCTTATCACA
The DNA here is from genome assembly GCA_030015575.1 of Agapanthus africanus. Lineage (NCBI taxonomy): Eukaryota > Viridiplantae > Streptophyta > Magnoliopsida > Asparagales > Amaryllidaceae > Agapanthus > Agapanthus africanus. Next base: position 66,244,545 of record JASDDO010000012.1, on the reverse strand, counting down.
AAGGTTCTCCATGAAGGACCTGGGAGATGCCACATACATATTGGGTATACGGATCTATAGGGATAGATCCAAAAGGTTATTAGGATTGTCCCAAACCAAGTACATAAACACCATCCTAAAGGGATTTAGTATGGAAGAGTCCAAGCGGGGTGCCTTACCCCCTTGCCACGGAGTCACTCTCTCAAAAGACGATTGCCCAAAGTCTGATATAGAGAGAGCTCACATGAGCATTATTCCCTATGCTTCGGCAGTAGGATCAATAATGTATGCGATGTTATGTACACGCCCTGATGTTGCTTATGCACTTAGTATAGTAAGCAAGTATCAATCAAACCCAGGGGAGAATCACTGGATTGCTGTGAAGAACATTCTTAAGTACTTGCGAAGGACTAAAGAATTGTTCTTGGTATACGGTAACGGGGATCTCCAAATGGAGGCCTTTACTCATTCGAGCTTCCAGAGTGACAAGGATGACAGCAAGTCTATCTCAGGGTTTGCATTTACCCTCAATGGAGGGGCGGTGAGTTGGAAGAGTTCCAAACAGGATATCGTTGCAGACTCAACGATGGAAGCTGAATATATTGCTGCAAATGATGCTGCCAAGGAAGCAGTCTGGATGAGGAAGTTCATCGCGGAGCTAGGAGTAGTTCCAACCATTATTGATCCAATACCTCTGTATTGTGACAATAATGGGGCTATGGCGTTGGCCAAAGAGCCCAGGTCCCATCAGAAGTCCAGACACATCCTGAGGCGATATCATGTGATCCGGGAGATAGTTGATCGCCGCGAGATCGAGATTAAGAGAGTAGACACAAAGAACAACGCTGCGGATCCATTCACCAAGGCCCTCCCTCAGCCGCAGCATGAGCGACTTTTTGAGATGTTGGGTATGAGATATGCCAATAACTGGCCTTAGTGCAAGTGGGAAATTGTTGGATATATGTATGCCCTAGAGGCCATTATGAGATAGTGTATGTACTGATGTGTATATAAATATATATATATATATATATATATATTCAGAGGACGGTCTTGCTCGATATGATAGTATGCTATCTGGTTTTACTTTATCATATGTTCACTTGATCATGTTTATATTCATTTGGTGCATGTTGATAAAGCCCTAAGGATATTGGCTTGACTACTGGCATTATGATGCGGATCATACTAGTGGGACATCTGTAGTTTATAAGCATATCCTTGAAATGTTCCTAGTCATAGGTATATCGAGACAGGGCATCGATATTCCAGTTTAGACTAGCGTATACCATTCTTGTTCCATATGATGGGCGATGGATGATCCCATATCCGTCTGGTGTGTTGACACCGAAGATAGTATATGGGTGCTCAGTGAGACTGGGTACACTGAACGGACTCACCGAGAACTGCTATTTGGTATTATATCATACGTCGGATAGCAGTTCTCAGGTGACACTAGTACAGGTTAGTCTGTAGACCCGAGATCGTCATAGAGTCTTGTGTGTCCTCTCACTGTACTTTGATTTCCACCCTACTGCGGCTCTACTGAGTCGTACAAACAGGTGGATTTTGGGTATAGTCTCGAGGCATATGGAGGCAGTGAGCGATAGGAGGGGTTTCGTCTCTCCCGGTATTGGGCGTTGATGCTGTGCTGTGCACGATTGGCTATAACGGGAAGTCCCTGGCCAGGGCTGCTGAGATATTACTGATAAGTGTTATCAGTAAGTTTCTCGATCTGTTATAGACCATATACCGGCATGACTTATTGAGTTATTGGGGTCGACGATTCCATCCCTAGACTCGATATGCAGCATATCTGACGAAGAGACCGGACTGTATGGTTAGTGTTGCCGGATGGATTGACACGAGTTTTGACAGGTTCGCTTGTTCTTATTCTGATCGCTCAATACCCGGGTGGCCGTTACGTTTAGCTGATCGCTTGCGGCTTGTAGGTGTTTGATATGATCATCATCTACTGCTGGCGTATTGACGAGTCTTAGAGTCCCACATAGAAGTTTCTCGGCTCTGGCGAAACGAAGTGGTGCACATATGAGATATGTGCGGAGCCTCGATTAAATACTAATATGATATACTGTATTTTAATCGGGCATTTAATATTAGTCGGGTCGTATAAGATATGACCAATTTATTAAATCAAGTGTTGATTTAATATTGGCTTTTATATTATTTATTTAAATCCTTTTCTTCTTTTGGATACATGCATGTATATGTACATGATGATGTTCATACATAAATACATACATGAAAAGTATCATGGTTGATGATACAAAGAGGATGGCAATATAAGAATCATATTGTAGGTAAAATAATATATGGATATTTTCAATAAAGATTAAAGGCAAAAGAAAAGATTAATGAGTCATTTTTTCTACACATTTCCATGGTTGAATTTAACTCAACCATGGTTTCTTTTCCTTTTGCCTTTAACCTAAAATTGAAATATCTAGATATTATATTTAACTATAGTTATGGTTATGATAAGATCTCTCTCTCTTTCTCATTTTCTTTTTATCATTATCATTTTCACTCCAAAAGAAAAAGAGAGAGCCATCTTCTTCCTCAAAACCCTAGCTCTCTTTTAAATGTTAAAATAGAGTTAGAAAAAGAAAAGAAAAGGTATTAAATAAGAATAGCAACCACTTCATCATCCTACACAACCTTAGCCATCTTGTGTAGGGTGTTGTGCTTCAAGTTCTTCAAAGATCGAAGGAAGCATCAAGCTTAGGGCAAAGTGCTTCAGGTGGATCGTCGTGGACGAGGAGTTGATCAAGCGAACCCTTTCAAATCCAAGGAGTCTTCCAAAGAGGTCTACAAAGGTTGTAGTCTCATCATTTAGTATAACTTAAGTCTTCTTTGTTGATACTATTAACTGTTACTTCATATATTCTAGTTCGATTCATGTATAGTTTGCTTAGCACCTCAAAATTTTATTGTTATAGCATGTGTGATGCTTCTAAACCCTAATAGAGGTGTTGAGGAAACCCTACATCTCGCCTACCATTGCCTCGGGTTCAGCGATCATGGCTACCTCCTCTACCGTTATCCTAGGCTTAGTGGTCGCCACCACCTCCTCGGTAAGACTCGGCCCTGCAAGATAGGATATATGAGAACCTGAAAGTTAAAATTTTGACAGAACAACCCAATGTCACGTTACCTTGAGTCAATTTGCCGATTGCTTCCCGAGCGGCACGTGCTGCCTGTCTGTTGGCGGTGGACAAAGCAGCTGGAGCATCCTCTGAAGGAATAGGGGTAGGGGTAGCGGTGCTCGAACCTGCACCCGCGGCCAAGGCGACACTACGCTCCCTTGCCGCGTGCATTCTGCGCTTCCTTTCCGCTCGGGCCGTGAGAGCGGATCTTCTAGAAACCTCCATTAATAGGACGTCATCATTTGCACCAAGGATTACCTCTGAAGCCATTACAACATCCATCATCGGTCGTTTGAGTAAGTCCTCTTTCGGCAGTGCTGAGGAGGCCGGGACTTTGATAGCTGGCCCGGGAAGCATCTCCGCATCACCTTGCGGGATTGGCATTGTGATCCCTGCGATAAGATAAAGAGAGGGTCAGATTACCCATAAGAAACGGGAGCAAAGACGCGGTGAGCCGAAATATACCAATGCCCAGCGAAGCGCGCATCCTCTCCTCTTCCTCAAAAGTCTTAAGAGAAGCTGCGAGAGCTTCTTCGGTAGAAATACCTATCAAAGAAGAAAAGGTGTCAGTCAAAACATGATGATAAAAATATGATGTAATGACAAAAGATACAGATGATGGTTACCTGATCGTGCAAGGGTGGCCAGTCCCACTTTGTGGCTTGCCAATTGCTCAGATTCTGCAATGGCAGCCGCCAGATCAGTGTCATCTGGCAGCATGAATAGACCCTCATTTGTCCCATACTCGCTCAGGCCCTCGCCATAAGGAGCGTGAGGCTCCTGACCAAGTATAACGTCGGCATAGAAGAGCGACTTCTTCTTCCTCTTCTGCGAACGAGCTCCAGTTGCCGCTAACACCAGCTTACGCTTGGTGGGCACCTTGGGACGATGAGTCCCGATGTTTGAACCCACGCCAGAATCGGGGGAAGCTACAGTCACCTTTTCTACAGGATCCCGGGGTATCGATAGCTCGGGCCTATCGCGCGGGACTTCGGTCATGACAGCTTCTCTTAAGGGAGGACGGACGATGGTCCGTCACTTCAGAGGGATGCTCGGATTACCAGCAGGGGGTGCACCTTTGCGATTGAGCAGCAGTCGCTTCTCCTCCCTGATAACGGCGCCCATTGAATGCTGGTACTACGCCACGTACACATTAAGGACCTTTGGGACACAGCTCGGTTCGCTGATGAAGAAGCTGGATCCTGTGTTCAAGCGCATGAAATGATGGAGCGCACTCCGCATTCCTTCTTCGGTGGCAGCTGGTTCTAGCAAGAAAGCCTCCAGCGGAACTCCCTGATTATAGCTCAATTGTTAGGCAAAACGATGCGGATTGTATCTCATGAATAGCGTCGTATCATTTTGCCTAAACACTAGAAAGCCCGGTCTTATGGAATATAAATGAACGATTTCCCGAGCTTTCAAAACAGAGGCTCTATCTTTAAAAATGTCCCGCAATGGCTGCACCGCTATCGCGGACTCTTTGCCGATAGTCAGGATCTTGTCAGTGAAAGTTATGCCATCTCCAACGGTGCGGGGACAAAGGAGCAAACCTCTGGCTTCCCGCGGTGATGGATTTATAATAGATGCATCGACCAATCGCATGATCCGGGGGAAGTTGCACCTGTCGTAGAAGGACGGCCTCTTATGAATGCCGAAAACGCCAAGTGCATGTAGCTCGAGCCATGACATGAAGTAATGCATCGAGAAGTTCACATGCTGCACTCCGGGTTCAGTAGTATCCGCCGCCTGGCTGAGGCCGTAATACAGATGAGCTAAACCGGCGACCCCAACGGCCACTTTCACCCCAATAATCATCCGGTGAGACGGATAGAAAACAGACGGCCTCATACGGCGAAGGTGCATCGGGAGCGCAAACCAGCTCAGCCATAGCCCAAGAAACCCTAAGAAGAACGTTTCCTCATCAATCCCAGGGACTGCGATCTCCGCAAAAGGAACAACTGGAGTGTTGGGAAGGAAGAAACTCTTTTGATCTGCCTCCGCCATTGGGAAGTTGTTTAACCCTAAACCGAAAGGGTTGTCAAGTTTGTCAAACTTAGCAGCACCCTTCGAGAGGACGTCCGGATGGAGAAAACGAGCAATGAAATCCTCGAAAGTAACCCCGCGGCTCCCAGATTCGAGAAAAATGCCCTCATAAATATTCAACACTTTGATCAGACTAGGAAATTGGTGTTGAACGGCGTTCTACGGGGTGAGGCCTATCATCACTGGCTTGGCACCAAAAATGTATTCGTCTGTAGGAAGCAGTTCCTCATAGTGATCCCCCATAACCGGTAAACCAGAAACTTCTGCAAATTCCTCTAAGGAGATCGATACTTCTCGATCCAACGAAAGGAAGGTGTAGGTAAGAATATTCCACTGCTCCAGAAAGGCCTTAACCCACCAGGCGGGAAGCATAGGGTACTGGAAGAGAGATGCATAAATGGAGGGATACAACCCAAGCCTCAACAACTGCGACTTCTTCGCTGACAAAATATAGCGGGCCCATTGCAGATAGCCAGCTTGATGACGAGGAATTAGCCCAATCATATATGGTTGTCCCCATAGTCGTGCCTCGCCTTGGCAAATACGTCGCCCCAGGGTGTCTAGAGCCATTGGAGGCTGAACGGATATCGAAGCCATAGCGGGCGGAAGAAGACCTTCTGAAGTCCAATTAACCATCTCCACGGCATAGTTCACCGGGGGTGGGTTTGCGTAATGGATCGCCATGATGGGCTCTGAGGGTACCGCGCACGAAAAGCTTTGTCGACCCTTAATAATCTGATTATACCATGTCCCCCAAAGATGAGGATTCTTATATTCCGGGTCATGATCTTTGATCAAAGCCAAGACTTCCCGGTCTACAGGTGCTCCAGGGAATCCTCCTTCTGAACGAACAAACGGGAAAAAAGGATCGAAAGACATGTCTCCTACAAAAAAAAGGGGACAGAACTCAACTGTCAGTGCTATAATTTAATTTTAAATTTTGACACTCGGTACTCTAAAATTTGTACCACACTGCAATGCAGTGGAAAGGGGACCAAAAGGGGACCCACGAAATCTAGATGACAATGCATCAATTAATAAAACAGCCTCATCATTGGATGAAACTGTTAATTAAATGAGGAAATCCTCAGGAAAATTCTCATTAAATGAGAGATCCCTCGGGAAAAGGAGAAAATCTCCCTTTGAGAGCAAAGCTCTATGACAGAGTGACACTTGTCAAACTCTGATCATGAAGGAATAAAATTCCTCAAGAGCCTGGCTCTGTAATGGTGATGAAAAAACCCATCAGAAAAGAATTAATTAAAATTAATTTCTATAAATTAAAAAATTCTGGGATCTTCAAGATCCATGAACAAACTCTTAAGAGTTCTTCATCAAAGATTAAGAAATCTACATGTTATCAAAAGAGCAGAGCTCTGATTCATGGGTTAAGAACCCCCAAGAAAAGATCTCTTTAAGATATATGGGTTCAAGAGAGCAAAGCTCTGTTAATGAAACCCTAAATGGGTTCTCTTTAGATCAAAGATTTATGAAGAGCAAGGCTCTGATTAATGGGTGAAACCCTAATTTATTAAAAGTTTTAAAGTTTACCTAAGTTTTGACAGAGTTCTGACTCTTAAAAGGTTCTTAAACAAGAAAGCTATGCTCCGTGGGAGAATGAAATTCTCAGAAGAGATAATTCTCAAGAAGAAGATGAAAATCATCTAAGAGACCAAAGGTCCTATTTATAGGCACTGAAACGCCTCTTCAATTTCTGAGTTGATCCAAGAGCACAGATTCTGCCATCGCTGCACTCACGTGTGCGCCACGTGAGCGCAACGGTGGGGAGGCATTTGTTTCCCCCAATTAGAGCAAAAGCTCTGTTTTGAAATTCAAAATTCAAAAATTGAAAATACGCTTCAGATCCAGCGCTAGGCGCGCTGTGTGCCACATGTCAAACACGGATGCGCTAGCGCCAGATGTGCTGCGCCCTAGGCAGTGCACCATGTGTGCGCTAGCGCTAGGCGCGCTGCGCGCCACGTGTCAGACACGGATGCGCTAGCGCAGGCTGCGCTGCGCTCTGGGAAGCACACCATGTGTCAAACGTAGGTGCGCTAGCGCAAGGCGCACTGCGCTCTGAGCAGCGCACCACGTTTAAAGCACGGATGCGCCTGCGCTGGAATTATAAAATTCCCCATCGTTAGATCAAAAGATCTAATAATAATGATAAATCATTAATTAATCAGAATTAAAATTCTGTTATGAAATGATTTTCTCAATCTTGTTAAAAACAAGAAGATTGCCTTCTGTAAAATAGAAACCCTAGGATCAAAGATCCAACGGTGGGGAAACATTCCTAAATCAATCAGAGAAAGATCTCTTTAACTGATTTAACAAATCAATTTACCCTATATAAAGGCCCCAAGACTTCAAGTCTGATATAGAGAAAACCCCCCCCCCAATAAATTTTGAGAAAATTCAAAGAAAGAAGAGCAAGCTTTTGAAAGAAGATCATTTCTTCAAGGTAAAAAGAATGACTCTTGAACACAGAGATGAAATCATCTCATAAAAAGAAGAATTATCTTCTCAAAAGATCATAGATCTACAAAGACCAAGGTCTTTTATAAAAAGAGATCAAAAGATCTCATCATAAAAACAAAAGAAGTATTTACTTCATTCACAGATCATTGATCTACAAAGGCAAAGCCCTTTAAAAAAAATAATAATAACTGTTGTTCTTGAATCTTGAGGCAAAGCCTCTTTTAAAATAACACAAATTTGTTCACAGATCATAAATTTTTTAAAATAACACAAATTTGTTCACAGATCATAAATTTGATCAAATGCGCTTTGTGCTATTGAAATGCGCTTTGCGCTATTGAAATGTGCCTTGCACTCTTGAACAGCGCTTCTGCGCTCTCTGGACCGGCGCTCAGCGCCAAAATGCACTACGTGTCAGCCACGTATGCAACTTGCGCTTTGCGCTTCTGAAATAGCGCACTGCGCTCATGGGCTGGCGCTCAGCGCCAAGCGTGCCACATGTCACTCACGTGTGCGCCACTAAACTAGCGCAATGCGCTCATAAACTAGCGCTTAGCGCTCATAAACTGGCGCAATGCGCTCGCTATCTGGCGCTTAGCGACAAGCACGGCACGTGTCCTCCATATGTGCGCTACTTGACAGAAGCACACTACGCTCTTTAATTGGCGCAAAGCGCCTGACGCGTCATGTGTTGCGCTATCAGAACAAAAATTGTTCTTTAATAATGCCCAGAGCTCTGATGAATGCTCCGCATTCAATACTAGATAAAAATTTTGTCAAGATTATTAAAAGGGTCAAGCCCAAATAAAAGCTCAGCAGCCCTAAATAAAATGTTGAACATTTTTAATCTGATTGGACTTAGCCCAAGATTGGCCATAAGTCCTCAACTTATATTTAATTGAGCCCATCTGCTCATAAATATTTAACAGATCTTAGTTCTAAATTGGACTATAGATCTTTCAACAAATTCACACCGGTTTAAGGGTGCATCTCTTTACTCCTCTGATATCTGTCGTTGTAATCCTTTAACGTCTTCAGAGAGGTGACGGGTCCCGACAACCACACATTTCACGGACTGTGGGGTCCTTAAACTCATAGACTATGATGCCCTTAAACTTCATAGACTACGATATCTTTAAACTACGGACTGTGGGGTCCTTAAACTCATGGACTATGATGTCCCTAACCTCGGACTGTGGGGTCCCTTTAACCCACGGACTACGATGTCCTTAACCTGGACCGAGATGTCCTTAAACTAATATTGGACCACCATGTCCTTAAATTGGTAATCGACCGCAATGTTCCTAAACTAAACAACAGAGCCCAAATGCTTTCTTGTTGGATCTAAATGATCCCGTTAAGTTGATCTTAGTCTAAAATTAGACTAACGTATCCTTAACAAATGTTTAAGTTAATCTTAGTCTCAAATAAGGATAACGTATTCTTAAACCCAAACCAAAACCCAAATCTAAGAAAATACGGATTTGGACTAATCCACGCCCTACGGGAGACAACATAAATTAGTCTCCGTATACAATACACGAGCAACCACAAACGAAACAAACACCCACGACATGAAGTGACCATCTGGAGAAGGAGAAAGTGGTTACCGCGATGCGGTAGCATAATTAACTGCAGGGGCTTGCGCCTGCAGGGAAGAGCGTCTCCACAATCAAAAACCCCTCGAATGAGGGGGAATCTGACGAAGTCTACTATATCGGCCGCATCCGTTTAAACCTTCGATACATGGTACCATCAATCAATTTAGCATCTTTGGAATGGTGGACGGATAGCACCAATTAGTATCTGCTCCGAAATTCAGGCGAGACGCCCGCCGCGTCTTCGTCCGCGTCTTTCGGCGGGGAACAGGGAGAATCGTGAGTATTTTAAATACCAAACTGTATGACTCATATATTGGGTAGGTACATTTTCCAGTGTTGCTGTTACTACATCATTTTCTGTATATTCATGATGTTTCATCGCATTGCATGCTTGTACATATGTTCTCTGTAATTATCATGAAACCCTGCTGTCAGGACACCAGCACCATTATCGATGATGCGTATGTTCCACGTACACCTGCTTGCCGGCTCACACACATCATCATCGGTAATTGCCATGTCACGTACAATTTAGAAAATACTATTCATTGACATAGCTTGCTAGTTGATAGTTGCGATATGTTATAGCTTTCATATGCTAGTTTAACTATTGCATTAATTGCATGATATCAGATGCATTCATATATTCATTGGTCATGCAGTATTATGGAGATTTATGCCGATATTCACTGTTTACTTACTCTTGATTGTGGATTTCGGATTTTCATGAGATTTCGGGATTTGGGGGAAACCGCAAGAATATATATAAACTTCTCTCTCTCTCTTTTTAAAATGCAAGTTGCAGTTTTCTCGTGATGTATGAGTCGTCCACCATGAGTTTTCATGATAGCTGCTGGATTCCGAGACCCGTTTCGAGTAGTATGAACCGTCTCAGGTACATGGTGGACCCGGTATGGTACCCCGGAGCGAGAGTGATTTCATGGAGGATGATGAGCCCGGCAGGGGCAGACTGCCTACCAGTGATTGTTTGGCGCGGCGGATATCCAGAGGATACCATTCGTGGTCGTGTGATTGATGATATGGGCCGATCCGGACTGACGGAGCCCGAGGTATTGAGATACTGAAATATTGAGTTTTGAGACATTGAGATACCGAGATATTGAGATACTGAGCTTTCTGTTTTGTGTCGATACTTGACACTGATTTCTCTATTGATTTCATGATATATTCTGTTTCTATTAGTAATGCATTCATACATCATATATCTGATATGTTGCTATCTGAGGCACTGACACGAGCACGTGGTATTGCACTTATGTGTAGATGGATCAGGACATTTATTTGAGGATATTACTTGTTATGAGCTAGGATAGCGTCATACATGCGATTTCTACTCTTAGATATTTTCTACTCACGAGTTGGCAACTCACCTCCGTTGTGCCACAGTTCCTTGCAGGTTTTGCCGTACAGGTTTCGTTGCGGCTTTGCTGGCACATTGTTCCTTCCGGGTGATTGCCTTGGTAGGTGGTTTCTTTTGCATCAGGACCACCATTGTGTATTTGTTATTTCAGTTGTATCTAGTAAAACTCTATCAACCAGACTTATATATTTGATAGACATAGAAGACCAGTGTATATTATTTTCGACCTTAGAATCGCGCGTTGTATTATTATGGGTTTTCTTGATGTTTTGAGTTTCCTTTTGAGTTTTGATCCTCGCCCTTCGGCGTTGTATATTATATTGCTTGCGTGGTTGTGGTCGTCGATTGACGAAGAGCTAGTTCCCGTTTGGGGATGCCTTTATTCATTATATGTTTTATCAGGATTTGTACCCATTTGGGGTCAGTATTTACAAAGGAAACTCTACCATAATTTTCAAAAAAGACTAGAGATTTTAAAAATGTATATTTCGGCTTATGTTGGTAAACTTCTTGCTTTAAAATTGGTTTTTCCTTCACTCTACTGCTTTACTTGGTTTGGATTTCTGGGTTTCGGCTTACTTAGATTACGTACGCCTCGAGATGTTTCGTAGTTTAAGTGCCGGTCATGTTCCATACTTTTCGGGTCGTGACACTCATATCATAACTCGATCACATATCAAATATCTCACGGCATCATGCTCGATCATATCCACTCATCCCCAAGTATCATATAACATTCTCATATCACGTATATATGTTGTAGACCTAGAAAACAAGTTTATGTGTGTGTGTGTGCACGCGTGCGCTATCCTATACTCTAGGGTCTCGCGACTAAGGACTAGAATAAGAAGACTGTCATCCAAAATACCCAAAATTCCGATCCGTGGTCATCCTAGAACCTTTTTTGTTCAGTATTCATATCTCGCCATAACCTATCAATATATAACTATCTCAAGACCACATCATATCCTACAAAGTTGCGGGGGTGCTATACGCCATCCACCCGACTTCCCCCGTAGATATACATCTACTCACCTGGTCCTCGCTTGCCAAAGTCGATACCGCCATCCTCTTCTTCATCGTCCGAAATCTACGTGAGGGGTATCTATACGTAGACATATATAATATCGTAAACCGAAATCGCGGACAAAACCAAAACGGTGCACGAAACTCGCATAGGTTAAAACCTATGACCCGCTCATGCAAAAAAACCAAATAACCTTCGACATCGGTGTACGAACGCCAATTGATCGAGAAAAACCCAAATGTACCAATCGTGGTTTCACAAATCACTAATTATAATATGAAATAGATTGTAACTCATCAAAACCTCAAAATAAATCAAATCGATTTATTTCAGAAAACCTAGAAAGCATCAAATAACCGTTTTAATTCGAAACTTGATGTTTTAACAAAACTAGCGGCCATAATATTTACTAAATGTCATAAGTAGATCATAAAAACCATTACTTAAATTTAATCTCATCAATTTCCATTAAACCCAAAATTCTAGTTTTTCAAAATTATCCAATTTTAACAATTTCAAAGTAACAATGCACAAAACAACAACTAAACTAGGTTTTGCATGATCTAAGGTATTAAACTACAATTTATAATGTTAATAATTTCATGAAAACCCTAATTAGATTTTAATCTCAATTATTTATCAATTTCTAAAAATCTAGTTTGCAAAATAGCATAATTATCACAATTTTAAAGTAAAAACTAGCAAACTAGTAACTAGATTAGGTTTTGCATTCTATTAATATGTTAATCTATTCATTAAAACCATGAATAATTGATAAAAAAAATCCTCACTTGATCATAAACCCTAATCTTGAATTTTCAAATTTGAAATTGGAACCAATTAATTAGCTAATTAAATTGATTTAAAGTATTTTATCAATAATTAAACACTTGGGTTAGGATTATACCTCCACAAACATGAGATCAACATGCAACCTAGCCTCCAAAATACTAACTTTGCTCCAAGATCCAAGCTTATTTGGCCAAAGAATAAAGGGTATGGGTTAAATGATGAATTAGTGGAGTTTTATTTTGATTTTTGATGGAATTTTTTGATGATATTTGAGAAGAATTGAAGTGGAGAAATGGGGGGCTGCCCATGGAGTGATTTCGGCCATGAGGGAAGGAGTGAGGGGAGAGAGAGAAAGAGTGTAGAAATGTGTAGAAGAATTCCTTAATTAATGACTCTTTTAAGTCTTTTCAATAATTTATTTAATTTTATTTATTTTCTAATTGTTTCATGCTAGACTCTACTAGAATATTGAAGACAAATCAAGAAGAGAAGAGCATGCTACAAACCTAATTCTAATTTTTCATAGCTCACTTTGTAAAATTAACCCATTTCTAATTGTAATTTACATTAATTTAATGTATATTTAAAGCTTATATTAATATTTGAATTTAATTAATTTAGGAAAAATATTTAATTAAACTAACAATTTATAAGTCACTAAATAATATCAATTACTAGCAATTACCTAGTTAAAATAGGCGTATTTAAGTCTATTTTGAAAAATAATTATAGTTAAGTTTTACGGAAAATAGGGTTTATTTTACCGATTATCAGAAAATTCATCTAAAGGATTTTTATTTATTTATTTATTTATTTATTTATTTATTTATGTTTTAAAACGTTACATTAAGCGTACGATGCAATTGGATTAGGGTAGTTGTGCGATTTTGTTGACTATGTTAAGGGTCGTGCGGGTGGGTTTAATTCAATTAAAAAATGTACGGGTTGAACTTGACTAGCACTTATGATTTGTTGACTATGTTAAGGTCATATAGCTGCTAGGGGCAAAATATTATCGGGAATTTCAAAGTGTTGAAATTTGCAATGAGATTGCATATCTTCTATGAAATAGTTGGATCCCGATACCCACTGCGAGTGAGAGTTACTCCTGGGAGAGTTTTACACATTACAATTAGCCGATCAAGTAGGTGTCTGGAAATGTGTTAACGAGGTTATGCCCCTGGGAAAATGAGGTTTATTTTAATTAGGTCCGTGCGAAAGCACGGGGAACCTCCCTCAAAGTACCGATACTGGCCTGGCTGAAAGATTGGCGAAATTGCAGGGTGTAATTAATCCCGGCTAGTCTTTCCTTTTAAGGTTTGAAGAGATTTGACTAAAACAGTGAGAGCCATCCTGATTAGATATATTAATAACCAATTTAATCTTGCAAGAGCATATGCTGAGTGTTTTCTTCTCTCTCTCCCCAGGTAGCAACCATGTCACGCCTTAATCAAGATAATAATATGGATGTATTGACCGAACCCGATTGTTATACTGAGCTGGGGAACGTTGGTCCCGCTCCAACTTATAATTATTATAAGACTGAGCAGGAAATAGGGGATTACCAGGATTCCCGTGCCACCCAAACGAAGAAAGTGCATGCTGGTACATCTTCTTCGGGTATGTTCATTACCGAGAACCGTTTCCCAGTATCCTCTGCATCCTGGGTATGAGATACCGGATCAGGATCCCATATATGTAATCTGTTACACGGGCTACAGAAAGGTAGAGAACTGGGAACGGGTGATAAGTTTCAAGAGTTGGAAACGGTGCAAGTGTTGCAGCCAAGCTTGTTGGCAGTTATCACCCTGTATTACCAAATACATTGATTCTGAACGAATGCTATTAGATACCGAACCTGATATACAATATCATATCAGTCTCTTTATTAAGATAAAGAAGGATATAATTTTGTATTGTTGGATAATGTTTTGAACATTTCCTATATCAAGAGTTGATCGGTTCAGGCACGTTATCTAAAAGCATATACGTTCTAAATCAAACTACAGTTCTTAACATACAGAACACACAAGAGGAAGAGTTCAGAAATGAACAAATCTTTCTTGTGGTATTGTAGACTAGGTCATATCAATGCGACCCGACTAGCTAATACATAAAAATGTATATTTAAATCAGTTTGAATTTACATCTTGTGAAACTTGCCAGTCATGTCACAAAGATAAGATAATCATAGCTCCGTTTATTGGAAACAGAGAAAGAGTTAGTGAACTCTTGGGATTGATACATGATAATGTATGTAAGTCCCCTATCTACACATACCAGGATTGGTTCTTTGTACTTCATTACATTCACTGATAATCTCTCAAAATTTGCACATGTGTTCCTGTTGAAACACAAGTCTGAACCTTTTGAGAAATTCAATAAATATAAGTCAGAAGTAAAGAACCAAAAGGGGGTATAAGTATTATGTCCTATGATGAGATCAGGGAGGAGAATACTTGAGCACGGAATTCCTGAAATATTCTAAGGGAGAATGAGATTCTCTCTCAGCATTACTCCTTCGTATACACCACAGCACGCTGGTATATCGGGGCGGAGCAATCGCACCCTATGTGATATGGTGTGCTCTATGATGAGTACTACTGAGATGCCTATTTCCTTTTGGGGGTTATGCACTTGAAAAGCTGCATACCTATTGAATAGGGTTCCAACCAAATCAGGTGCCTAACACTCCATATGTGATATGGTATGGGAAGAGCCCATCTCTTAAGAATGTTAAGATTTGGGGGTTGTCCGGCCTATGTCTAAAAGCAAAATCAGGACAAGCTCGAGGCAAGGTCAGTTCTGTGGAAGTTTGTTGGATATCCCAAGCATTCGCAAGGGAATATCTTCTACCACACTGAGGAACAAAATGTGTTTTATTTCTCAGCATGCCACCTTTGGGAAAGGGTATTTCTTGTGAAGAAATTAGTGGTCATGAGATAGAACTGGAAGAAATTCCAGCTATACAAACTGCAGCTGATGATTTGGTAGAACCGGAGAATTCAATAGTTCCCGACGAATCTCAGCCTCTCCGTCGATCTGGTAGGGTTCCTCACCCACCTGAGAGATACTTCGGTTTTCTTTATGACAGTGGGAGCGAGAATTGCATCATAAGATGATGACCCAACTAGTTTCGAACAGGCCATCAAAAGTAGTGACTCTGTGAGAATGGTTGGGTGCTAAGCGATCTGAGATGGAATCCATATACACCAACAAAGTATGAACTTTGGTTGTTTTATCTGAAGGGTTAAATCCCCATCAGGAGCAAGTATATTTTGAGAAGATTACTTGGTGTACATGGAAAAGTTAAGACTTTCAAAGCTAAGGCTTGTTGTAAAAGATTCTCGTCATCGATCAGGTGTGGATAATGATGAAACCTTTTCTGGTGCCTATGCTTAAGTCCATCCGGATCCTACTTGCCATTGCTACATACCATGACTATGATATCTGGCAGTTGGGTGTCATGACTGCTTTTCTAAATAGTGATTTAGAAGAGAGCGTCTATAATTACACAGCCAGAGGGCTTCGTACACAGTTGGAGCAGCGGAAACATGTGCAAGTTGCTTTACGGGTTAAACCAGGCATCGCGGAGTTGGAACGTCTGTTTTGATGTAGTAGTCAAAGAGTTTGACTTCATCAAAATGGTAGATGAATCTTGTATATACAAAAAGGTAGTAGGGAGTATGGTGATGATCCTCGTATTGTATGTAGATGACATACTCTTGCTAAGAAAGGAGTTTCCTATGCTACACTCGGACAATCTCCTCTTATCACAAAGATTCTCCATATAGGATCAAGGTGATACCTCCTAAATCCTGGGTTTTGGATCTATGAGATAGATCTAAGTGGATGTTAGGATTCTCACTAGGTATAGTGAGATGGTATCAATCGATCCTGGGGAGAATCACTTGATAGCTTCCAGGGTGGTAACGTTGACTGAATGTCAGTCACATGCATTGTCTTTACCCTCAGTGGAGGGACGGTATGTTAGAAGAGTTCCAAGCTAGATACCGTGGCATACTAGACGATAAAGGCTGGATACATTACTACCAAGGATACTACCAAAGAGGTAGTTTGGATGTACACCAGTTCATGAGATGAACTTCGTTCCTACCATTGTGTGACAATGGAGTTGTGGATTTAGCCTAAGAACCCCCGTCCCATCAGTGATCCAGACATATTCTTAGGCAGTATCACCTGATCATGGAGATGAATGATCTCCACGGAGATCGAGCTCAGGAGAGTAGACTTAGAGGTTAACACGGCGGATCCACTCACAAAGGCCTATTCCTAGGAGAGACTTTTATGGGATGGTTGAGTATGAGATACTTCAACCATTGCTGATTGTTGGGTTTAGGATACTACAACAGATGGCCCTAGTGCAAGTGGGAGATTATTAGTTATATGTATGCCCTAGAGGCCATTACTGTACATAGATGTATATTGTAGTGTATGCTTGGACATATATATGGAAGACTTTCTTGCTCGACATGATAGTATGCTATCTGGCTGCTCTTTATCTTAACATGTACTCTGATTGTCTCTATGTTACATGTTGATAAAGCCCTTAGGATGAGTACTTGACTACTAGGACTATGATGCAGATCATACTAGTGGGGACAGAGTAGTCGTTAAGTACATCTTTCAAATGTTCCTAGTCGAGGGTGTATCGAGACAGGGCATCGATATACCAGAGTAGACTAGCGTATAGCTTCTCGACCCATGTAGATGGGTGATGGATGATCCCATATTCATTGGTGTTTGACATCAGAGATAGTATACGGGTGCTCAGTGGAGACTGGGTATACTGAACGGACTCGCCGGGAACTCCCAGATAGTATTATATCTCACGTCAGATGGCAGTTCTCTGGTGACACTGGTACAGATTAGTCTGTAGACCCGAGATCGTCATAGAGACTTGTGTGATTCCCACTGTGCTTTGATTTCCACCTTACCACGTTCAAGAGAACGTGCAAAACGGTGGCTTTTGGGTACAGTCCCGAATCACATGGAGGCAAGAAGCGATAGGAGGGGTTTCGTCTCTCCCGGTATTGGGGGTTGATGTTGCGCTGTGCTCGATTGGCTATAACAGGAAGTCCCTGGCCACGGCTGCTTTAGAGATATACTGGTAAGTGTTATCAGTAGTTTCTCGACCCGTTATGAGCCTCACATCGGCACGACTTATCGAGTTACTGGGGTCTGACGTTTACTATCCCTAGACGAGATATGCGACATATCATACGAAGAGACCAGACTGTACGGTAGTGTTACTGATTGGATTCGCAGGAGTATGAGCAGGCTTGCTTGTTGATCTTCTGATCGCTCAATATCCGGATGGCCGTTACGTTTAGCAGACCGCTCGCGGCTTGTGGGTGTTCGATATGATCATCACCTACTACCGGCGTATTGACGAGTCTTTAGAGTCCTACACAGAGCTTTCCTGGCTCAAGCGAAACGGAGTAGGAGCACATATGTGATATGTGCGGGACCGAGATTGATACGATATGAGATACCGTATTCTATTCTCGTGATTTGTGACATCAGTCGGTTATATATGATATAGCCGGGTTATCGGATCAAGTGTTGATTCGATAAGTTGTTACATATTATATTAGTCGGTTATTTGTAACATAGCCGGATTATTAAATCAAAAGTTGATTTAATAATTTAATGTATAATTATATATTTGATATATTACATTAAATGATTTTTTTCTCACTATTTTGTTCACATTGTATATATGTGATATATGCAAGTATACATTATTATGTGTCATGCTTAATGATACATGGACATGGGTGTGTGTATGACTTACACCATGCTAGGATTGATCTAGGGTTTTATTTATTTAAAGTTATTCAAAAATGTGTTGGACTTTGTCATGGCAAGAAGGTTTGAGAAGCTTAAGGTTGCATTGACTCAGTCCTCCATTTTTGTTTAGCTTAAGATATTTATAAGCCCAACCATCATAGCTAGCCATGGTTAACTCTCTAAGGGATGCCATATATTCACCATGGTTTATATTCTAACCTCATGATTTTTATTCTTTCACTCACTTGATATTATTATGAGAGTTATCTTCTTCTTCATCCAAAAGCTTTTCTAGCTCCAATGGAGTTGTGAGAAAAAATGTGAGAAAATAAAATCTAAAGTGAGCCTACTTCCTACTTCATCATCCTCTACTACTTGCCATTTAGTATAGAGTGTTTGCTTCACTAATTCCATAGTTAGTGAAGAGATAGCTTGGGTTAGTATCTCCTCGACGTAGATCATCTTCGGCCTCGAAGACTTCGAAGTAAGCATGTTCGTTTCTTCAAGAGAGCCTCTCTAGAGTCTGGGAATTCATGATCGTAGAGAATGGACTACTACACGGAGCTAATGAAGTGAAGGACCGGTCTACAAAGGTTGTATTCCTTGCTCTCTTTTACTTGCAAATTGTTTGCATTTTGATTCCGTCGATTTCTAGTATACGATTCTAGGGTTAGGGTTAGCTAGAACGGCAAAATTTTAATATGGCATAAGAAATGCCTCCCGAAACCTTGCCGCCGTGCAAGGGAACCCTGCACAAATGACCGGCAAAAAGGGGATTTAGGCCGGCGCCGCCGGTTTTCCCCATCGGGAATGCTTCAAAATTTTTAACCCAGGTCTTTTGGCCTCCCCCTTAACCGCAGTACTGTTTGTTTTCTCTGCAATTATCCAGAGAATTAAAATGAGGCATTAATCCAAAAATTTAATGCATTTTAATTCTATTCTTCAATCCTCAAAACCCTAATTTCTCCTATAAATACAACATCACACCCTAGCCCTTTCCATTCTGAAATCCATTGTCAAAACTCTCAAATTTTTCCAAGTCAAAGAAGTGTACAAGTGGAGTTAGCCTGAGGTCAAGTTTCGGCGACAATTCGAAACAATTCCGGCAACACCACGACTCCACGAAGCCATCAAATTGTTCCTATATCTCATCTCTCTCTTTTCATCCAGTAAGTCCACTCTCCTTCTCTCTCTTCCTATTCTAAAAAGTTCTTTTTTCAAAACTCGTCGGAAGTGGAGTTAATCCGACATCCGATTCTAGATTTGTTAAAAAACTAAACCTTTCTTAATAACAAATCAACAATTTTTTATATATTGTTTAGCACTTATAAACTAACATTGAAAACAAGTTTCAATTTAAAATACCATGCTATGCAACTTGTATTACACTTTTACAGTTAAATACCACAAAATTTACTTACGATATTCTTTTATCATAATTGCTCATATTACCTTTAGAAAAATCTCACGAGGTAATGACCTACCTCTCACAACACACATCACGACATAGCACGATTGCTTGAAAACCATATTTTTATGGCTAATACAATTTTATATTATAATACCCTAAACTATAAAAAACACGTATTCTTTAAATTGTTTTAATTAAATTCCTTACAATTAAGCCTCCACAACCCATTTTGGGGAACCTGATTTAGATGGTGCGGGTTATCGCACATCTTCGGAACTAGTAGAACGAGATGCAAACCTCCTCACGGAGCATCCGATCTCGATGGAATTTTTAATACAAATTTTAAGAATAATGTGATTTTCTATTTAATAAATAAATCCTATTTTTAATAATTATAGATATAAATATTATCAAAACATTTATTTTATATTTTTAAAAAATTCCATGTTTTCTAAACAAAGGAATCCCAAATTTCATGAATATACCATCACAAATCCATACAATTCCAATTTACACTAAAATACCATGTAATATTCAATCTAGGTTTATATTTGCTAGAATACCTCATCATATAAAAATTACATCCATGAAAACCCTAAATACGATAAATAAATACTTGAGAATTATTTTGAAAGCATACTAAAACTATTTTTCATAAAACACCCTCAAGTTATATTAATTTACAATAAGGACCCTAGTAAATATAGTTTTAAGCGGGACCAATTCTCTTGAGCCTCAGGGAGCCGGAGAAAGTGGGTGCTTGCCTATTTAAGGTAGGAAACTAAAACGGGGTTATCAATGGTAATTGGCTTGGAAAAAGTCACAAATTCTGCCGTCCATATGCAACAATTACCGATAACTCCAAAACCTAATTCAGGAATCAAATTTTGTTTAAGTGTCTGACTCAGACAGAGTCTCAGTCTAATCTGAATAAAATTCCAATCTATATGCAATCCAAATATAACTCAAATACAACATGAATCCATATACTGGAACTTGAAACATGAATACCAGAATGCTATACAATATCAACATGTGTTGAACTGACCGGACCATGGATATACATGGACTTGATCACATGATTATCCGTTTACATCCTTATCCGTTTACATGAACAATTGATATCATAGTTTCGGCAAGTATTTCAGCTATAAACAATACAATAAACATTACAAGGTTTTAAAGGGGTAGATTGGTACGGAATGTGTTAAAACCGGCACGATGATGGTCCTTTTAATACACCTAACCTGAATATCCATTGCCGTTGTCCCATGGCTTGACGGGACCTTATGCTCCGTATACCATAGTCCACGGAATAGTTGGACTCCTCTCGTATACACTGACATATTCTGTACCAAGCTACAAACAACAGCGTTAACATAATAAACAAACATTATACCAGATATATTTTCTTTACCTGTTCAGTCTATTTCTATCTCTCTTTGGGACTTACCGAGCGATTGTTTGCCGACGACAGTCCTTTTCTATTCTTTCTTTGGAATGTTGTCAGGAGGACCCGACTCTCTAGAGATCGAGCCCAGTTCAGACGACTTGGAGCAGTTCATCGAAGACCTGGAGCTCTAGTCACTTGTATATACTTTTACTTTCAGTTCATGCCATTGTTTAGGCATTGTTTTCCACATTGTATTTACTTTTCGGTTGTATTGTAAAGAATGTTTAATAAATAAAAAAAAGTTGTTGTTCATTTACATCTCATGTCTTTCTTGTGAACATTTTTATTATATTATTTATTTACGCTTAATATGTTTACTTCTGAGTAAATACGTCGCGGGCCTAGTCATGTCTCCTTATCCGTACACCGGGAAGCGGGACGTGACAGGTTTTGTTGGTGGCCCATGCAGGTCGGTTCTGCATGAAGTCATACCATGCAGGGTCAATTCTGCATGGAAACCTAAGCAATATATCACAAGAATTATAAGAATCAGCAACTAAACGTTCTTTACATTTCATATTCTTCTGCTAACCCTATTTTTCTTTCAAGGTTATGGATTCCCCGAAAAATACTAGCACCAACGTGAACGGCAACACCACACCACCACCTCTTCCACTTACACCTACCGTAGCAGCTCCGATCAACGAGCAGACGGTTTTGCTTGAGACAATCAAGAGTCTCTTGGAGGGATAGCAGGAGCAGACTGCTGTACTCCTGAACCGCCCAGAAATGGAAGCACATGGAGTTAAGCAATTCCGGGCACTGCATCCTAAGCAATTCTCTGGGAAAGAGAGCCCCTTGGAAGCTGAAAAATGGGCTCAGTCGATCGAAGATAATCTGGCAGCAGCACAAGTGCCAGACATTGCTTAGGTAAAGGTTGCGAAGCTGCAACTTACCGATAACGCCTGAGTATGGTAGAAGGCGGAAGAAAGCCGTCTTATCCAGCCGATCGAATGGAAGACTTTTCACGGCATGTTCGACGCGAAGTATTTTCCCGAGACTGCCCGATTTGACATAGAGCAGCAATTCATCCACCTACAATAAAGCTCTATGTGGAGGAAATCCGTGGATGAGTATGATGTTGAGTTCACTATGTTGAGCGGATAAAATATGTCTCAAATATTCGAATTTTCTGATATCACATTCTACACAGCTAATACAAGACCGTAACAGGTACGCGGCACATCTCATACCGACTGCTGAGATCAGGGCTAGAACATTTGAGCAGGGGTTGGACCAGGAGATCCAAGCTGCATTAGCTATAGGGGATTTCCCAACCCACGACTTAGCTTTGAAGGTTGCCCGTCGATACGAGGTAATAGTGAAGAAGAAGGGCGGACCTCAATCTGTTGGTATGAAGCGCCCTGCTACTCAGATTGCAGGAGGAGCCTCTTCCAGGCCACCTTTTGTACCGAGGAGACCGGGAGTACCTTTCAACTGGCCCAGTCCAGACTTTTGCACCTACTGCAGGAGGAATGGACACTTGGCGAAGGACTGCAGGCGTACTAATCGCCTTTGCTTAGTCTGTGGCTCATCCACACATGATATTGGATCTTGTCCTCGTAGACTCAATCCAAATCCTGCACCCAGACCAGCAATCGCCTATCCGCAGCGGCCAGCTATCTAGGCACCTGCACCACGTCTTGCTCTCCCTGCTCCACCTCCTCGTGGACCTACCGCACCTCCTCCTCGTCAGTTCCATCAAGCACAAAGGAACCTACCTCAATGACAGAGGAATGCTCCTCCAGTAAGGAGGAATGTACCGAGGCGACAAACTTTCACAATGACTGTGGAAGAAGCTGAAGCCACTGGCTAAGTCATCACTGGTAACTCTTTTCTTTCAAACTTTCTTTCAATCCTTATACATATCAAATATCTTTTCCTATACCTAAAACATATCCCACATAACTTAGGTATAATATTAGCAGCCTCACTTCCTGCACTAGCACTCTTCGATACTGGAGCATCTCATTGCTTTATGTCGCAACGGTTCGTCCGAACTCATGCGATTCCAGTCAAACCACTCGTATCTAAATGGAATGTCAGTTCAGGGAATGGCGTTCTAAAGGCAACTATGGGATACGACCTGTGTCCAGTGATCGTCTGCAGCAGAGAATTTTATGCTGACTTCAAAGTGCTGGATATATCGAACTTCGATGTAGTTTTGGTTATGGATTGGCTAGGAACTTTCTATGCTACCATCGACTGTCGTCAAAGGAGGGTAGTGCTCGAGATTCCAGAGCATCCAGTCTTTTATTTCAAAAGTGAAGACCGTACCCTGGAGCCTAGCACATACAAAGCAAAATCGAACAAGGCAATGATTGCAACTCTAAAGGCGGGAGAAGATAAGCCAGAGGTAGTTCGAGAGTTCGATGATGTATTTCCTGAAGACATATCAGGTTTGCCGTCTGATCGAGCTCTTGAATTTGGAATTGATTTAGTACCTAGAGCACAACCGGTGATCAAAGCATCATATCGCTTAAGTCCAGAAGGTTTGAAGGATATCCGTACTCAGCTGGACGAACTTCTGCAGAAAGGATGGATTCGTTCCAGTACTTCAAGTTGGGGATCTTCAGTTTTACTTGTGAAGAAAAAGGAAGGTTCATACAGAATGTGCATTGACTACCGAGCTCTAAACGAAGTCACGATAAAGAACAAGTATTCACTACCGCGAATCGACGATCTTTTTTATCAGCTAACTGGGCCTTGCGTTTTCTCAAAATTAAATCTTCGTTCGGGTTATCATCAGGTGAAGGTCAAAGAGTCTGATATTCCGAAGACGGTATTCAAGACTCGCTATGGACATAATGAGTTTCTTGTGATGCCATTTTGAGTGACCAATGCACCAGCCATATTCATGAATCTGACAATCAAGTTTTCCGAGAATACCTAGACAGGTTTGTTGTGATTTTCATCAACGATATCCTGGTATATTCAAAGAATCGGAAAGACCACGCTGAATATTTACGAATTGTCCTGGAGACCTTGCGACAGCATCAACTCTATGCCATGTACAGCAAGTGCGAGTTTTGGCTAAATCAAGTCGGATTTCTCAGGCACATCGTTTTAGATGAAGGAATCTCTGTGGATCCAGCTAAACTATCAGCAGTAAGCGAATGGCTGATACCAAAGACAGTGAAGGGCATTCGAAGTTTCTTGGGATTAGCGGGATGCTACCGAAGATTCATAAAAGGCTTTTCGAAGATTGCAACACCCCTGACCAAACTCACACGTAAAGATGAAGTATTCGTGTGGTTAGAAACATGCGAACAAGTTTTTGTAGAACTCAAGTCAAGATTGACAACAGCACCTATTCTTGTAATACCGGACCAATCTGGAGGTTTTCTTGTGCATTGCGATGCATCCGGTAAGAGATTAGGATGTGTTCTACACCAGCACGGTAAAGTTGTAGCTTATGCATCAAGACGGTTGAAGATTCATGAGCGCAATTATCCAATGCATGACTTAGAGTTTGCAGCGGTTATATTTGCACTGAAGATTTAATGTCATTATCTTCTTGGAGAACGGGTAGATATATACACAGACCACAAAAGTATGAAGTATGTGTTTACTCAGAAAGAGCTGAATATGCGGCAGAGAAGATGGTTAAAACTTATGGCGGAATTCGACATCAACCTACAATATCATCCAGGGAAGGTGAATGTAGTTCCTGATGCACTTAGTCGCCAACCACTATCAAAGAATCTCACCGCACAGTGGAAGCTACAGCAAGATTTGCATTAGATGGAGATAGAAGTGGTCATGCCAGGTAACGCTTCAGGTTTAATGAACTTATAAGTTCAGTCTACAATTGTCAATCAGATCAAAGCAGCTCAAGCAATCGATACCAAGTTGCAAAAGATCAGAGAACAAGTAGAAAGTGGACTTAGAACAGACTTCATCATCCATGAAGACGGATCTTTGAGATACGGAAGCAAATTGTGTGTACCACAAGGTCCTGTTCGGAAAGAGTTGATGAAAGAAGCTCACAGCTCTCCATACTCAGTACATCCTGGTGGTACAAAGATGTACAAAGATCTGCGGTAACATTACTGGTGACATGGAATGAAGCATGAAGTAGTCAGAAGTGTCGCCAAATGTTTGGTGTGTCAGCAAGTGAAAGCTGAACATCACAGGACTGCTTCTTTATTTCAACCGTTACCTATCTCATAATGGAAGTGGCAATACATTACCATGGATTTTGTGACTGCTCTTCCTCGCAGCATAAAAGGTAACAATGCAGAATGGGTTATTGTGGATCGACTCACAAAGTCGGCTCATTTTATTCCCTTTCGAGTTGGCCAATCTACTGAGACACCAGGAAAGAAGTACATGGAAGCAAGTTTGAATTTAAGAAAGATTTAACTCTTCAATGTGTATTATCTCTGATACCCATGAACTCATGCAGGAGATCATGAGATTACATGGAGTATCGGTTTGTATTGTCTCCGATCGTGACACCAGATTCCGATCGCAATTTTGGAAGAGTCTGCAAGCTAACTTAGGAACGAGTCTGAACTTTAGCACAGCTTACCATCCACAAAAAGCTGGACAGTCTGAGCGAATGATTCATATCCTTGAAGATATGCTAAGAGCTTGTATGCTAGACTTTGAAGGATCGTGGGAAGATCACCTACATCTTGTGGAGTTTTCATACAACAACAACTACCAAGCGAGTATTAGAATGGCACCGTTTGCAGCGCTCTATGGAAGGAAGTGTCGTTCACCATTAGGTTAGGACGACATCGAAGATAGGGAACTCCTTAGACCTGAGATGATAGTGGCGGCTGTAGATATAGTTCGCACTATCAGAGAACGAATGAGCATAGCCCAAGACCGACAGAAGCACTGGGCTGATGAAAAACGCCAACACTTGGAGTTCTAACGGGAGATCATGTGTTCTTAAAGATCTTTCCAAACCGTGGAGTGATTCGCTTTGGTAAGAGGGGTAAATTAAGTTTGAGGTATATTGGACCGTTCGACATACTCAAACGAGTCGAAGAAGTGGTATATCGCTTGGTACTTCCACCCTCATTGGAAGGAGTGCACAACGTGTTCCACATATCCTAACTCCGAAGATATGAGAGTGACTCCAGCCATATTCTTGATCACTCTGAGCTCACTGTACAGACAGACTTATCTTGTGAGCAACAACCTATTGAAATCTTGGACAGAAAGGTAAAATCACTCAGGAACAAGAAAGTAAACTTGGTTCGAGTGATGTGGAGAAAAGATTCACCAGGAGAATTAACGTGGGAAAGAAAAGACGACATGCATGCAAGATACCCTTTCTTATTTGTAAACTAGTCCTTAAAAAATTGTAAATTTCGATGACGAAATTTTTGTAAGGAGGGTAGAATGTAACGACTCTGTTTTTAATGTACAGAAATTTATTTAAAGTTAAAGTACTAAATGGAGTATTTGCAACCCTGAATATGCTATAAGTATTTAATTTGATTTTAAGCAGCAAGAAAACACTTGTAGCTCATTGGTAAAGCCTTGCACTGCTGTGACATAGCCCCTGTGTTCGAATCCTATCAGCCACATATTATTTTTAATGATTTTTCTTTTAAACTTTTTGGAAGCCCAAAAGTTTACACGTAAAAATGAAAAGTCTCAGAAATCAAACATGTGGGAAATGTTATATGAGCAGACACCAACACGTGGCACCAATCCAAGCACCCAACCCCACCAAACGACCAGCAAAGATGGGATTTGGGCCGGCGCCGTCGTTTTTCCCCGTCGAGAATGCTTCAAAAATTTAAACCCTAGTCTTTTGGCCTCCCCCCTTAACCTCAATACAGTTTGTTTTCTCTGCAATTATCCAGAGAATTAAAATGAGGCATTAATCCAAAATTTTAATGCATTTTAATTCTATTCTTCAATCCTCAAAACCCTAATTTCTCCTATAAATACAACATCACACCCTAGCCCTTTCCATTCTGAAATCTATTGTCAAAACTCTCAAATTTTTCCAAGTCAAAGAAGTGTACAAGTGGAGCTAGCCTAAGGTCAAGTTCCAGCGACAATTGGGAACAATTCCGGCGACACCGCGACTCCATGAAGCCATCAAATTGTTTATATATCTCATCTCTCTCTCTCTTTTCATCCTGTAAGTCCCATCTCCTTCTCTCTCTTCCTATTCTAAAAAGTTCTCTTTTCAAAACTCGTCGGAAGTGGAGTTAATCCGACATCCGGTTCTAGATTTGTTAAAAAACTCAACTTTTCTTAATAACAAATCAACCGTTTTTTTATATATTGTTTAGCAACCATAAACCAACATTAAGAACAAGTTTCAATTTAAAATACCATGCTATGCAACTTGTATTACACTTTTACAATTAAATACTACAGAGTTTACCTACGACATCCTTTTATCATAATTGCTTCTATTACCTTTAGAAAAACTTCACGAGATAATGACCTATCTCTCACAACACACATTATGACATAGCACAATTGCTTGAAAACCATATTTTTGTGGCTAATACAATTTTACATTAAAATACCCTAAACTATAAAAAAAAAACGTATTCTTTAAATTGTTTTAATTAAATTACTTACAATTAAGCCTCTACAATCCATTTTGGGGAACCCGATTTGGATGGTGCGGGTTATCGCACATCCTCGGAACTAGTAGAGCGAGATGCATACCTCCTTACGGAGCATCCGATCTCGATGGAATTTTTAATATAATTTTTAAGAATAATGTGATTTTCTATTTAATAAATAAATCCTATTTTTAATAATTATATATATATATATATTATCAAAACATCTATTTTATATTTTTAATAAATTCCATGTTTTCTAAATAAAGGAATCCCAAATTTCATGAATATACCATCACAAATCCATACAATTCCAATTTACACTAAAATACCATGTACTATTCAATTTAGGTTTATATTCACTAAAATACCTCATCATATAAAAATTACATCCATGAAAACCCTAAATACGATAAATAAATACTTGAGAATTATTTTGAAAGTATACAAAACTATTTTTTATAAAACACCCTCAAGTTATATTAATTTACAATAAGGACCCTAGTAAATATTGGTTTAAGCGGGACAATTCTCTTGAGCCTCAGAGAGCCGGAGAAAGTGGGTGCTTGCCTATTTAAGGTAGGAAACTAAAACGAGGTTATCAATGGTAATTGGCTTGGAAAAAGTCACAAACCCTGCCGTCCATGTGCAGTAGTTACCGATAGCTCCAAAACCTAATTCAGGAATCAAATTTTGTTTAAGTGTCTGACTCAGACAGAGTCTCGGTCTAATCTGAATACAATTCCAATCTACATACAATCCAAATATAACTCCAATACAACATGAATCCATATACTAGAACTTGAAACATGAATACCAGAATGCTATACAATATCACATGACTTGAACTGACCGAACCATGTATATGCATGGACTTGATCACATGATTATCCGTTTACATCCTTATCCGTTTATATGAACAATTGATATCATGGTTTCGGTAAGTATTTCAGCTATAAACAATACAATAAACATTACGGGGTTTTAAAGGGGTAGATTGGTACGAAATGTGTTAAAAGCGGCACAATGATGGTCACTTTAATACACATAACCTGAATATCCGTTACCGTTGTCCCGTGGCTTGACGGATCCTTGTGCTCCGCATACCATAGTCCACGTAATAGTTGGACTCCTCTCGTATACACTGTCATATTCTGTACCAAGCTACAAACGACAGCGTTAATATAATAAACATACATTATATCAGATATATTCTCTTTACCTGTTCAGTCTATTTCTATCTCTCTTTAGGACTTACTGAGCGATTGTTCGCCGACGACATTCCTTTTCTATTCTTTCTTTGGAATGTTGTCAGGAGGACCCGACTCTCTGGAGATCGAGCCCAGCTCAGAATACTTAGAGCAGTTCATCGAGGACCTGGAGCTTTAGTCACTTGTATATACTTTTACTTTCAGTTCATGCCATTGTTTAGGCATTGTTTTCCATATTGTATTTACTTTTCCGTTGTATTGTAAAGAATATTTAATAAATAAAAAAAGTTGTTGTTCATTTACATCTCATGTCTTTCTTGTGTACATTTTTATTATATTACTTATTTACGTTTAACGTGTTTATTTCTGAGTAAATACGTTGCGGGCCTAGTCACGTCTCCTTATCCGTATACCGGAAAGCGGGGTGTGACACAAATGCTCAAGAGAGCAACTCAAGAAGAAGAAGGATGAGGCGAAGAAGAAGTAGCCATGATAAGAAAAATGGCTAAGTCCTTTTTTTGTGTAGGAAAAAGAAATCAAAGTAGAAAGAATAATGGCTACTAATTTTTCAACCATACTAGTATAGTAAAACCAAATGATTTTATGAATATAAAATTAAAACCATACCTTTCTACTATACTTCTTTGCATCTCATCCTCCACCTCATTTTTTATTTTCTTTATAAAGAAAAATTAAGAAATGTAGTGTCCATCTTCTAGAACAAATTCTGTATAAATACGAAATACAACCCGGTATACGTATCGAAATATATATACGCGTATCCGTATAAAAATATGAAAAACCAAGAGAGAGAAAATGAATAGTGAACAATAATACTAGAATACATATTATATATATATATATAATCAAAACCTGATTTAATAATCCGGCTTAATTTTAAGCCGCTAATATTATCAACTGTCCAATTAAAGTCCGTGTAGCCTATACATGTATTTAATCAGACCCCCTGTATGTACCAATATACGTCATCTACATCATATCGCCTGAACCGGAAAAACCCTCTGTGTGAGACTCCAAAAACTCGACAATACGCTGGCAGTGATTTATTGGATGAATCTAAAACCATAAGCACGTCAGCGGCACTATCTGTACGTAATGGCTACCAAGGTATATGCCGAAAGGGAGGTCGACAATCAAGTCCGTCCGTACCCTACTGAGCCTAAGTGTGACAATTTGCGTACAGTCCGTTCTCTTCATTTAGGAGTATCGCATACTGGGTCTAGTGGGTGGATAACGTCAGACCCCTAATAACCCGATAAGTCGTGTCGGAGTCAGGCTCATTATCAACCGAAAAACTACTGAACTCATATCAGTAAATCTCATCCACCGTGGCCACGGATTTAGAATGATAACCAACTGAACACAGCGCGGCATCGACTCCTAATATCAGGAGATATGAATCCCCGACAATCGCTCACTTCCTCCATATGATTCGGGACTGTACCCAACTAAAATCTGTTTGCACAACTCCTTTGAGCCGTGGTAGAGTAGTAATCAAAGTACAGTAGGAACTCACACGAGACAAATGACGATCTCAGGTCAAAAGACTAATCTATACTCATACCACTAGAGAACTTCTATCTGACGATAGATATAATACCATCTAGAAGTTCTCGGCGAGTCCGTCCAGTATACCCACCTCCAGTGAGCACTTGTATACTATCTTAGGTGACACAACACCAATGGCTTGTGAGACCGGCCACCGCTTCTCGTTTGGGTCTCGAAACGTATACACTAGTCTACTCCGGAATATCGATGCCCAGTCTCGATACTCTCACGACTAGGAACATTTAAGGATGTGCTTATGGACTGCCCAGCTCTCACATATATGATCGCCATCATAATACTGGTAGCAAAGCAAGAATCCTATGAGTTTCATCATTATGTATTAGCGGCACGTAATAATAAGTAAAATGTATACACATCAATGGTAAAGACAAATCAGATAGCATATTATCATCTCGAGTAAGATTGTTCTAACTGTATAAGTGCTCCCTCAATTATCATAATTGTATGCCTGTGTCATACCCCGCTTCCCAAAATACGGAATACAAGGGGTTGACAAGGCCAGCCATGCTCCTACGGTCGAGGAAACATCCTGCCGTAGTCACACTTCGGCTTCTAGCTTTACGTGGTAATCAGTAATTGTAGCACCGGTAATGAGAAAAGCAGTCGCTATTCTAACAAAAGGATATAAGATATACCAGATATGGATCAAGAGAAAGATAGAGCCGGCGTCGCTGATCTAAATGTCCGCAATATCCTCAAGATACGTCAGGTGCTGATCCGAGCTAAGTCCACTTCTCGCTCTGAGCATGCATACTCAAGTCGTCAGAGCGACATAATAGCAATATATATATATATATATATATATATATATAGATATAGATATATATATAAATGCAAAAGTAAACACGTGCAATGATGATGAACATGAAGCAGTAAATATAGAATGATGACGTACATGAAATAATCAGTACAGGTAAGCAGTAAAGTGGGTATATCAAATCAGTAAGCAATGCATGTCAATGTCACTAATCCTATCAGTCTCTAAGTCTCACTGTCCAGGTCGCTAAACCTATCGTCAGTCCAAGTGTGAGAGTCAACCACGCAGAAGTATCCCCAACCCAAGGGTAGGGCCCCAGGGGCAAGGGAACACGGGCCCAAAACGCTCGCTAATAATCAGTAATATCACCCATATGACTCCCAGAATCGCTGTATATGCCGACAATGAGACTCCCGAGATTCCGTTGAACTCACACTCAAACTACCCCACACCCCGTGGTCTACATCAAATACCGACCATAAACCCAAATACCAGTCGGTCCATGACAAGTCTATGCGAGAACTGGGGACAGGATCTCCATCAAGTATGTCTTGACTGGTACCCAAGATAAATGGGCAGTGTTTGACGTCTTACCTATGACACTAATATAAGTGCTTTCATAATCATCCAATACCAATTATCGTTACACTTATATATGTCTCATAGACGTCGACAATGCAATAAATTAACAAGGTACGTTGATTGTGTACAAGTACGTGTCACTTCACTTATTCACGCTTTAACACTAACGTACTTGCCACAATTAAATCACTAATATCTATACACGATCACTAGGTTACCAATGTATATGACATCTACATGATATGACGAGAATGCAATAATTATGATATGAATAAAATATCATCAGTCAGCGCCCTACCACTTGCATAATTTATTATAAATCATACGTGCAGAATTAAGTGAAACAATATAAAGGGGGTAAGCAGTATGTTTAATTATCTATCCATAAAAATTAGTTTCGCGTCAATCAGGTTTCAGGTTCGCTAGATATGGCCATTTCAATTTAAGTGTTCACTGCTGGAAATCCAGTTTCAGAACTGGAAGTCCGTTTCGTAACACGTTTTATTCCCAGTTGAGAGCATAATTAGGCAATGCTACAGTTCAAATAATTGTAGATTTTACTGTTATGTATCCAACACATCAAACGGATTATCAATAGCAGTTCTGTATTAAAAGTTATGTTGTGTTCAAGGTGCTGGTGTAAGAGAGGTCACTGCAAAAACTGCAGAACACCACGGTATTCTAAAATACAAATTAAATATCAAATGATAGTGAAACAACACGGGACTAGATTCAGGGGTTAGCTAACTAAATTATCTACGCGAACATATAGAGCTCCGCGCATTTTCAGTTTAAATAAGCGGTATACAGGTGTTCAAAACGAACGCTACCCCGGACTGCAGTTCAGGGCCGCTAATCGCCTCAGTATTCAATATCATAACAGAACAATATTCAGTAAGAATCATCAGGGGTTTATAGGTTATCCAGTCTGCTTTGTAACGAGCATAAGCAAGTCACGAAACGAGTTATGTACGATTTACTATGAATTTAATATGGCGGTGTATGCAGTAATTTCCAGATTTCGTGTCGGTTATCGAGGATGTCATCTCATATTGTAAACGTCAGTATTTTCAACCCAAATTTCTATGTAATATTCATTATCAGTAAAAGGACTTATTGGTCATAAATTCCGCCATTTTAAAATAGGTTTTCGTTTAGGGTTTTGTGTCGAACATCTAGGTTACAATCGAAATGCATATATTAATCACAGATTAAACAAGATTAAATTCCTATACATTTTATACAACATTGCTACGGGATAGTAGACACGAATTTGGGTTCGGTTCAGAACAATCTAATATGATACGTTATATGTATTAAATTTCGTCAATAAAATTATGACGTTGACGTATAAATTATGGTTATACATAATTAGCATTGTAGCCAGTGAGGAGTCACTTGCATTTGTAAGTTAATCATCCGAGACCCAACTACAATGGTTTTGATGCAATCATGTTTATGTATAACTATTATCCCGCGATTATATTCTGTTAGATTTTGGCATTTCTGGTCGTCAAGGAAGAATTATTTTTCTTGCTTGAGTTAGGTATTAAATTAAGAACTCCAACAATGTATATATAAATATTTTTAGCATGATAAGCAAGTTCCAAAACTTGCCTGAGGACGGCGATCGGTGACACGAACACAGCAGAGGCCCGACTACACGCACGACCCAGCACAGGCAGCGGCGACGGCAGCGAGCTCGGGCGGCGGTCGGAGGCAGTGGGTGCAGGGCTTGGCCGCAGGAAGGAGACGGCCAGAAGTGGGTGCCGGCGAGGTGTACGCGCGGTTTGCGGTTGCCGTTGGAGTGAGGCTGCGTCGTGGGTGAGGGAGCCGTTACGAGGATGGAGAAGGAGCTGGGTTGTTCGGTGATGTTTTCGAGGAGAGAAACTCGTCGGCGGTACTCAGGGAGGAGGTGCGATCGGGGAGAGGAAGGCGGTGAGGTGTTGGTGCTCGGGGTTGGGTTGAGGGCTTGGGTTTAGGTGAAAGGAGAAGAGGAAGGTGATAGGGGTAGGTGGCCGTTGGTGAGCTCGGGGTGAGCTAGCGGTGGGTTTTGGGTTCGACGAGGCGATGACCGGCGGTGACAGTCGGGGATGAGTGGGTGTCGAGGAAGAGGTTAGGGTTCTTTGCGGTGCAGTGGAGGAAGTGGTGGCTCTCAATGATGCGAGGGATCGTCGGCGATGGAGTCACGGGGCTGTTGAGGATGGTTGCGACGTCGTACGTAGGGCTGGGCTAGCTGCGGCGAGGTTGGTGCTCAGGTGAGAAGCTAGGAGCTAGAGTGCGTGGAGAGAGGGAAGGGATCTTAACGAAGGGAGGTAGCTCGATATTGAAAGTGATGGCGGTGAAGGTGGCTCCGGTGAAGTGTGGGGGAGAGAGAGGAAAAGCGAGAGAGTGTGAGGGAAAGTGGGCCGCGGGAAGCCATTGGTGAGGAAGGAAGAGATCGCAAGCAGGCGCGGGTCTCACGGAACACGAGGGGGGAAGGACGTTGGGAAGGTGGAGGAGTTTTGAGCGAGAATGAGGGGGACGTTGGGGGTGAGGTGAGGTCATGGAGGGGGGGTTGTTGGGACGAGTGCAGGGTCGTGGGGGTGCGTGAAGGAGAAGGGGGAAGGAGGAGGGGAAGAAGAAGAGGGAGAGTGGGTTTGTCGGGTCGGGTCGGGAGTCCGGGTCGGGTCTGGGGTGTTAGAGAACGGGTCAGGTTAGGGAAAGGGTTTGGGTTTGGGGTTCATAGGCCGGGCCTTGGGCTGGACTGAGATAAAAAGAAATTAAAAGAAGGGGAAAGGAATGGGCTGGGTTTTAATAGAAATAGGATAAATAAAAGGGGTTAGGTTAAATTAGAATAAGGTAAATATAATTAGGTTTTGGAAAATTATAAAAAATTTATAGAAATTTTGGGGAAAATATTTGGAGATTATTTATTAAAATACAGTAATTATTTATAGGGACTGCGTATTACAGCCTGCAATTACAATATTGCCTTGAGGGCATTATATCCAACAGTTATTTGTTTTAAAATTCCAGGGGAGTCACGTTCCCTTCCCCCATCTTTTAATGCGTCCGCCCAAGATTTGTATGATCTTGGGTTATTAGATCAATTCGTCATTTTCATGTGAAATTTTTTGTGATACACATGTTATAGGATGTTACGGTTTTTCGCTTGGTATGTAAGGAAGACGGACAAAAAATAAGAACACGCAACACCAATATTTAACGTGGTTCAAGAATACCCCATCGGGCAAACATGAAAATCTCTTTATTAATAATCAAGAACACCAGTATATTTTATATTCTCTCTTATCTCATTCATATCTCAACGCTCATATAAACACAAAGACTGCTCTTCTGGTCAATCTCCCACACTTCGTCTCCTCTTTCTCTTTATCATTTATGGCCACTTTTTTCTGATGAGACCCTTCTCTATTTATAACACAAAACAATAGAACTCTTGCCCCAATTAAGATTTCATCAAATCTCCAAAACAATCTCTAATAAATATTCAAACAACTGTTTAAATAATTCTCCAAACAAATTTTCCTAATTAAGCTCCTAAAAGATCTTTTATAACTCTTCCAACAACTATTCAAATAAATCTCCAACAAATTCTCCTAATTAAATATTCAAGACGAATCTTTCCAAAACAGCCTAGAATTCGGCCCGAGACGATTTGAGCCGGCTCAAGATTGCCCTGAACCGTCTCTTGCATTTATAGAATAAATACAATTCCAAGCGACTTGTAAGCCGGCTCAACCCATTTTGAGCCGACTCATACACACGAGAATCGAGAATATAAGGCAAACTAAATATAGGAATATAAGGAGTACCTTGTACCATAATGAAACATATGGGTTTATGTTACACCCAAAAACGTTTTGTGAAATCTAGGCAAACAGGTTTTATAGTCATTAGCGAATCTATCCAGATACAACATGAGAGAGATAAAGATGGGGTTCCGAGCATCGTGAATAGCAGCATCCGATATAGACCCATGTTGTTTTTTTATAGTATGCATGCATGACTAAAGATGGATGGGAAAATATTTTCGGTTCTTTTATACGTTAAAAAATGATGCATCTTGTAAACCCTCCCTATACCTACATTATTCATCTTGTAAATAAATTTTTAAAAAACATAAAGACTATTTACTATTTACTGTACTCATCATCACTAAACTTTTCCATCCTCGATCCACAAGAATCTCAGTAGACCTTCTGTTACACCCTCTTTAATATTGAGAATATAAGAAGGGAAATACACAGATTTTGGTTACGGAGAACTTATATATATTGATGATGATGTTTTTCGAATGTTAATCTGTGCTTTTGATTTTGCTACATAACGACAAATACGAGTATGTTAACCGGGGTGCCACCTAAAATTTTTGAAGGACGCCTAAAATTAAACTCTCTTCTCCCCGCCACGTCACGCATATCCCCGCGGGTCCCACCTGAGGTAGGGCCCACAAGCGCCAGCGGGTGATTAACTGGGTGCAGCGAATCCTTACAAAAAAGCATTTCGCTCGCTCACGCAACCCTCGCGTGCCTGCTAGGCCGGCCCTCACGTGCCATACCCCAAAAAAAGAAAAAAACAATTCTTAAGAAAAAAAAAGCTTCAATTTTGTAGAGAGAGAAAGAGCGGAGGAGAGAGAAACAAGGGCGGGGGTTACGAAAATGCCAGCAGAGACGAAGAAGAAGAAGAAAGGCCGCCCCTCTCTCCTCGATCTCCAGAAGCGCAACCTCCGCCTCCAAAACAAAAATCACCCCCAAACCCTAACAAACCCTAACCCTAACCCTTATACCCGATTCCCCTCCTCCGCCCCCCGCGCCACCCGTCGGAACCATAGCTCCTCCGACACCGCTTCCGACGACGACCACGACGAAGACGCCTCCAATGGGAAGCGGAGGGAGAAGAAGCTCAAGCTCGTCCTTCGAATACCCAATTCTGAAGACGGCGACGACGATGACGGAAAGGTGTTGATTTTTATTTGATTGGATGAATAATTGAGGGGTTTAGTGTGAGATCCGATGGTTTTGTGTTTAAATTTGGCGGTTTTGTGTACGGATCGAGAATCTATGCGCGCGTTTATTGCGGTTGATTGGATAAATCCCTTGGATTCCGTTCTTTATTTGGATTTATTTTATTTTCCCCCTTCGCTTCTCGATATGACTTGGTCAACGCTTTGTGTGCAGGGAGAAAGGAACAATTTTTCGAAAGGGACCGATGTTGTTCAAGGTTTTTTTTGTTGCATTCAATTCGTGAGCTGGGAGTGAAAAAAACGACTGGATTTTTATATTTGGTGGTGATTATTAATTGAGTTTTTATTTGTTGTTTTTGTTGCCAATAGGGGAGCCGTCAGATTTGGGGCCCACAACAACGCCTTTGCCTGACACAAAGTTGTTGGAGTTCATCCTTGATAGGCTTCAGAAGTGCGTCCTCTCTCACTCTCTGTTTCTTTTTTGGAATCTATCCCAAGTTTTTCCCCTTTTGTTGTCTCTTTTCGTTTCCAATTTTTTTTTTCTTTTTGCCCTTTTTTGATTCAGGAAAGATACTTATAATGTTTTCGCAAATCCTGTGGATCCCGAAGAGGTTGGTTAAAAAAAAGCATTTTGAGAGTTGTGTTTAGTGTTTTTAAATGATAATTAGTTTAATCAAGGAGGTTCGTTTAACATTGTTGTTATGAATGATTTTGTTTGCTTAGTCTATTATGCTTTTTATTTGTTTATAGCTTCCTGATTACCATGAGCTAATAGAGCACCCAATGGATTTTGGGACAGTGAGGAAGAAGCTCTCCAGTGGAGCGTACGCGAACTTGGAACAATTTGAGGTATGCTAGTATTGTTGGAAGTAATAAATTCCCAATTTGAGGCGAATAGTAATTGTTATTTATTTATTCTATTTTTTTGTTTCTACCTGCTTATTGGTCGGTAACATTCAGAGAATGGATTTATGATGCTGCCTATTTCATACCCCACACTGATGCTGTACGGAGATTTAAAGCTTTGTTAATTTTTTCACTATGTGATCATATATTTATGATACTGCTTATGACATCCTCCTTTGTTTAGCTTATTCTTTAAGATAATCTTAATCAACTAATGCATTGACTCATCACATCACGATATTATGCCCCCTTGGTTATTGTGTAAGAAAGCCAACTTAAGAGGCTAATGCATCTATTTATTAAAATTAAAATTATTAAAAATAAATCATGTATACTGTGGTTTGTTGTTAGGTGTGAATGATATTGTGTATCTGCAAGTTTTCTTTAGCAGACCGCTCGTTGTTTCCACTTTTCACTTTCTAGTTTTCCTGATCGTCTGTTCCCATGAATTTTCCTTCTGAAGATTTACGGCCTTGAGGAGAATAATATTAATAGTTCATTTACCAAACGAGTTTAGTAGCTCTTCAGTTCCTTACCCTCTCTCTTCTCTTGGGAAACACACAAGTTCTGTTCTGCTGGTAT
Organism: Agapanthus africanus; assembly: GCA_030015575.1. Classification (NCBI taxonomy): domain Eukaryota; kingdom Viridiplantae; phylum Streptophyta; class Magnoliopsida; order Asparagales; family Amaryllidaceae; genus Agapanthus; species Agapanthus africanus. The sequence goes on along the minus strand of JASDDO010000012.1, from coordinate 66,206,248 downwards.
GCAATGAGCAAAATGGAAATCTATAAATCAAAGAAATGGAGTGCGCTAATGCAGGATGCATAACACAACCACTGAGGTTATGCACAGGGTATTGACATTTTATGCTTTTAAGGTAGTCTTCTGCCCCTCTGCCCTTTGCCCCCATGTAAACTATGGGACTAATGACAACAGGAAAACAGAGAGGACAAAAAGAAGCAGAATACTTGCAGTAGTTTATATGATTATTTTATTAATATCCGTATCATTTTTTTGTCCTGGTTTTTGCCCACATGCAGGGTTTTGTTAGGTGAACTTGAGGTAGCAAAAGAAGGTGACAACTTTCCAGTCTATTGTGGTTTTTTTGTAGACTGATTGTTATTACATCTTCATGATGTTTCAACTTCCAAGACAACCATATCGTTATGTGCTATGTTCATCTATATGAGTTAAATCTTTAGTTTTTGACACCGTTTCATTTAGAACATCTTGGTTTGGGATTTATGATTGGTGCAATTTCAGTCCGAGAGCCTAAGCACGACTATATCCTTATGTGCTATTTTATCTATATGAGTTAAATCTTTAGTTTTTGAGATGTTTCATTTAGCACATCTTGGTTTGGGATTTCTGATTGGTGCAATTTCAGTCCGAGAGACTAAATTTGGATAGAATAAGTTGCCATACTTCTATGTAGATCTTCAGATGAAGTGGCAGCACCGTTGGAGCCGTTGAATTTCATGCAATATCGCTTGCTTTTTATGAATTTTAATGAATGCTTTGTTGACTTTATCAAGTGCATTATACGTACATGTTAATTCATAAGGTATAGTAATTGTGACAATGCACACTTATCTATAAGCAAATACTTGTTAAGTAATGTATTCAGTGTAAAGTCAAGCCTAGGTTGTTATCTCCCTTAAAATCTTTGCCGTGAGACTTTAAGAACTTATGCTGAATGTTGTTTAGGGGCAGGAATGGTAGAACGTGGATATATACTAGGTCTACTAAATTTATAGGATATGTATGGATGTCATACAAATGTATTTGAAAATGCTCATGACATCAACTCATACCTTGAGTTAATATTTTTTTCTTCAACATTTACGTTCACAACAAACTATTTGATTCCCCTACATTTGCTGTCGGCTAATTTTACCGTCTTGAAGTGAGACTTAATAGTATGCAACCACATTGAAGCATTAGTTTAAACTTTAAAGGTCTGTTTCACCAGCTAATGTTCAACTAAAGATCGTTAACGTTATTTTCTGAACAGTTTATAAGCAGAGTTGTTTGTGTTACAATAATCATCCAAGCACGACAATTTTCAATGCAATTTACTGTAACCTCATACTTCCATGTAATTTAAGGTCTATCTATCGAGATGGCAGTTGCTATAAGGACAGCAAACTGGCTGGCTGTTTCAACCTTGTGAAATTTGAGTTCCATCTTATGTGAGATACTTTTCCACCCTTGTTCAACACTTCTTCGATTGTTTGTTGACTATCTATTGGAATTTTGCCTGAAGAATATGCATAAATTGAGGGTAAAGGTGCCTTCTTTTGGTTAGAAATATAACTGTACATGTATTCACAATTAGACATGGCAATAGTCCAGTCCTCATCTCTGTGCTTCAAATCTGGTTTAAGTCTGCCATGTAATTTTGTTAAAAAGAAATGGGGATGAAGTAGAATTGGCTGCCACAGAAGCATTTGGCGCAGATTATAATGCTGGATACCCCTGTGTTTTCTCAGATTTCAGGAAGGGATATGTTTTACATATTCATGTTAGTGTTTACTTGGTGCATATGGTCATGCTTGTTCAGTCTAACGTGTCCTATTAATTAGCGTGCACGTAAGAAACTTCTATGTTCCCAATATGGTTACCTGTTAGCGCACATGAGTTGGCCATGTTCACTCTCTCAAGTGATGTCAAAGGTCATGCATGCTATATGTTGTAGTTCTGTGGTTATGTGGATTATTGTTGACAACAATGAGCTAGGTGATGGAGTTTTGCCTTCCAATATTAGGGAGATGACTGCCTTCTTCACTCTTTTCAAGTGCTATCAAAGTTATATAAGCCCTTGAGGGATCTGGGGATTTGTGGAATATTCTTGACAACCATGATCTATATGTTGGAGGATTAAACCTATGCCATATGCCTCTGATGATAGGGTGAGACTAGTTTGGTACCTGGAGTTCTTACTTAAGCCATTGAGTAGAAAGTGCATTATTGTTTCTTTGATTTCCCTCTTTGTGAAGTTATTGTTAATATATCAATATCTTGTTTAGAGAAATACACAGGCACTTGACTCTGATACCCAGACACAAGATTAAGATGTGCATTCTGATTCAACATGCTAAACTGGAGTTTGTTATTAGAAAAGGAGTAGCTGAATTCAACATCGTGATTAAGTTTCATTGCTCCATACAGTATTTTGAATGCACTCTTTGTAATTGTATCATATTACTTTTAGGAGAGAGATATAGTAAATAAGCATTTCACCTAGAGATTACACATCTTATTTCTTTCCGAAGTAATTTTAGTTGGCTGGAGCAGTGACAGCTGAACCACATAGAACACCCCCCCCCCCCCAAATTGCGACCTTTCTAATTTTTGAGTTGGTCGAGATTAAAGAAGGCAGCACTTCAGAGACGTGTGTCTCACTGAGCTCCCCAACTATGACTGGAAGCTTGGATCTCCATTCTTCTAACCTCAGTTTTAGATTATTCTAAGAAGTGTTATTGATTTTTATATGATGGGAGTCTTGGCTATAAATCCAACATCGTAACCCTTATCTTAAGAGGACATAAGTGGGGTAATATGTGGAGCTCATAGATATCCTTGTGTACTCAATGTGCTCTGATGCGGTAGATTTCTGTCTCTATGTTTCATTAAAAGATTGTCTTTTGAGTATTCATTAAGAAAATTTTGGTGGGGGTATGGAACAGTGTTGAGAACTTCAGTTGCAATGGCAAAAGTTATAAATCATATTTATAAATGTGGGACAAGATGACAAGCAAGTTAAGAAAAAATACTTAATAATCCAATATAAATATTTAGGAGGGAGGAATGCAGTTTAGGTTTGATACTGTCATTGATGCTTCAGGTATGTTTAGCTTGGAGCCTTGGAGTTCCTTATTGTATAGAAGATAACACACACGAGTAAAAGGGATCAAGGGAGTACTCAGTCATTGGTCTTGTTGGCACTTGTATATACACAAAGGATCTTGTAGGTTTTTTTTATGTATTTACTAGTTAAGAATCATAGGTCTTTTTTTGAAAGTGAACGATTTTAACTTATATCAACAGAAGCCTCAAAATCCTACCCGAGTTTTAAATAATGAAATGCTCCTCTATTGTGTTACAATAGATTGGTGACATATGTAATATGAACGTGCACTTGAGAAACTATGAAAAGTTTGTCATCATACATAGCTTAGCCTTGAACTGGTAGTTATATATATAGATAAGATGCATCTACTAATCTTTGTTCCATAATAACATTGTCTATTAATCATGCAAAATTAGGCATATGCTATGTCTTAGTCTCTACTTTTTCAAGTTTGCAACTTCGTAACAAATAGGGGGAAATGTTTGTGTTGTACCACATTACTTAATATTTTCACGTTTGTTCCAAGCTACCTGCAGACATGACTCAGCCGTGTGCATTCGTTACAATCCTTCACCGATAACTAAGCAGCATTGGTGCAGTCGATGCTATTTGGCAATTGTTGTATTCGTATATACTATTTAGCTTATCTAGCAATCATTTGTTTCTCTACATTACTTTTTTTTGAGAAAAATGGATAGGGTCAAAAAGGCCCTAGCCAGATAAAACATTTCATTACTCTTTGCATTACTTCTTCCCTAGATTTTATTTCATCTTCCAACACTCCTTCATTTCTGTCCCTTTTAATTTCAATACTGATAATTTTACTGAACTTGAGAAGAGCGTTATATTATATTATATAGGTTAGGGGGCCTGCGAAGGACCCCTGTGAATCCCCTGACTAATGGGGGTAAAACAGGGGGGCCCAGGTTTCTTGACTCCCTCTCGATTGGCATATAAATATGATGTACCCTCTCGATTGGTATACTACTGGCAATATATGCCACCTATACATATAGGTTTATTGACTCTGTTTTGTATCCCCGTTTCTGATTTATGTATGTTCAATATTTGTGCAGGAGGAAGTATTCTTAATCTGCTCGAATGCTATGCAGTACAATTCACCTGACACTGTATTCTATCGACAGGTATCCTTTGTCACTGTAGATCAAAATTCCATCCAACCAGCTATTAGCATGTTACTCATGAGTCTTAAATCTCTCTATAACTTTTAATCTTCGACAGGCACGGGCCATACAAGAACTCGCCAAAAAGAACTTTGAGAATTTGAGGCAAGAAAGTGATGATGATAAAGAATCAGAACCAAAGACGGTTGTGAGAAGAGGTCGGCCTCCGAGCAAAAACATCACCAAACGGCCAATCGGAAGGCCTCCTGCTGATCGAGCTGCTTTTGATTTCTCTGCCAATGCAACACTTGCTAATGCTGGAGATGGGACCAATGATTTGTGTAAGAAAGGGTCAGCGTCGGATAATACAAGACCCTATAATCTTCGCCGAACCGAACCATTTAATTGGGCAAGTGTGCATAAATCAGACTCAAATGAAGAGTATTCAGGTTTGAATCATGCACCATTTAATGAAATATGCTTGCTTATCTTGAAGAGTTGGGAACCAAACTGCCCATGCTTGTACGCAGGCTTTGGACTGAGAGGGACTTCTTCAAAATACGGGAAGAGGACATCGGTAATAGATGAAAATCGGAGGAACACATATGAGCAACCGCAGTCATCTACTTTTGTTGAACCATCAATATTTACTGTTTTTGACAGGGAGAAGAAGCAACTGACACCGGTGAGCAACATTTTGTGATTTTCATCGAAGATAAGCCTCTTTCTTTTATGGTTTGCTTTAAGTCGGCTGCTCTTCTATAATTGCTTTCCATCATCACCATTTATCTGGACAATTATTTCTTGTTACCAAGGTTAGATGCTATAACTCTTCTTATGATTGATGAAACTTGTATGTTAGCAATCACTTATCATTTGCTACTATAGATATGCCAATTGGGTCAAGTTGGGTCACCTGATTATGGCTGACATGGCTCCTAACCCAATAGACAAATTTAATATTTGCGTATACAATTTTAATTTTAAAAAATCCTACACTTCAAAACAAACAAATATTTGAGTTGGTTCGAGGGGTTTGTTTTTTGAGAACATGAATCTTGATTTTCTATTAGGAGTTGAAATTTCTCATAGCTAGCCTTTCAATTGGGTCAAGACCCTTTGCCCTAACCTGAACCATTTATCTAGTGGTTTGGCCCATTTTTATAATACTTATGCTTTGACTTGTATCCATTAATATCAGGTGTTCTTGGGCAACGCCGGATCAAAATTGACACACACACACACACTGTGATCCCTCTCTAGGCACACATTCGCCAACAGCAATTTCTTGTTTCCCCTTTTACTTTTATCTTTTCCACCCATTTTACTTGCATTTAGATTTCTGATCAAGTTAGGTTTAATTGCATGTAGGTTTCTGATTAAGTTAATTTTACTTGCCAAGATATCTGACGTGTCTAGTACTTTCCTGACCTCCATGATCTGCAAAACAGATTGGTCTTCACATCGAGCATGCTTATGCAAGAAGTTTGGCTCGGTTTGCTGCTAATCTTGGACCTATTGGGTGGGCCATAGCGGCCAAAAAGATTGAAAGAGTTCTGCCTCCTGGCACCAAATTTGGCCGTGGGTGGGTTGGAGACAGTGAAGCTCCACAGCCACAGCATTCTCAACCTCCTCCATCTTCCTCGTCTTCTGAACCGAATATTGATCTGGCTACTGAAGCAGATCATTTAAGTAATCAGGCACCTGTCTCTACATCCATTTCCTCCTATAGTAATACTCAGTCCAATAATACTCCGGTTCAGCTTCGTCAGAATCTAAGGACGCCGCATCCTAATAATGGCTATAGTGCATTAGGGTTTAATTTCCCTCAGGTTGGTCATATGGTAACTAGGCCAGTGGGGCCATTTTGTTTGGAAGCACCGATGACTCATGCGCGAGCACTTGATATGGTGTCCCGAAACAACATGAACAGCAAAAGCAGCTTCCTTCATCAACCACTGACAAGCAATTCAGATGCAGAGAGGCCAAAAGTTTCTGTTCCACCCGATCTCAACGTTAAGTTTCAGTCGCCTGGTTCGCCAGTTTCTTCTGACTTGGCATTGCAGCTTTGAAATTTTGAGGTTCACAATTTTAGATTCTGACGTCAAAGGAGGAGATCAGCATGCCAAGCACCGAGATGCACAAAAACGTATATTTTACCAAGGGAATTTTAAAATCAATAATCGAGAGGCTTAGAGGGCGGTTGATTGTACAGATTAAGGTATCAGGAAACATTTATTTGCAGGTTGGTCTCGTTTGACGATACACTCGAGATAAATGCAGACTATAACGCATGTTAATTGGAGACTTTGATCGCTCTTGCTTCCTTATCGACAAAGAGCAGGCGGCATTTAAGCTCGGCATTCTGAGCCCAGAGGGCCCTAACCCTGTAACAGTTTAAGGTGATGCAGTGTTCTTCATATTTTCTGTGTACACATTTTTGGTGTACACATCTGATTCTATATTACATTTGGTTGGACTGAAATAATACTTGGTTCAGCTTGAGGATGATTTAGCTAGACACAAAAATTACAAAACGGTAAACTTTATTCCCTAGCCCTTTATTGAGCTTTGGTAATTGTTCAGGTGCCATCTTTGCTCCTTTGTTGTATCAAAAGCTTAAATCTCAATCATTGTACAAGTCAAAAAAAATTGCCGGTTTTGATTGCAAATTTCAGCTATTTCTCTTCGAATTATATTGACTAGAGTATGAGGAGCTCGTGCAACGCAAAATCTTACTGTTTTATATCGAACACAGCATTTACTTCGCTTTAGATGCTTTAGTATAAAATATGTTTTAGAATTTATTCACATGAATGCTTGTATGCTGGAATATTGGCGTAGTTGACCGTATATAAATCTTACTGGTGAATACATCAAATTTTTATTTGGGTTTCTCTCTTTATGAAATATCTCTAAAATTTTCGGATTTTGAAAAACAATTTCTAAACAATGTGGCATCAGTTGGAGATAAAGTACTAGGAAGGGTAAGAAATATTTAAAGATTTGTGTAAATATGCGGATTACAATGCATGCATCTACATTTGTGACTTTGTCTTTTCCATGGGGTTGCTTATTTGTTGGGTTTATAGATTTAAAAAGAGGAGGAGGAGTCAACCGACAAGTTATTCTGAGTTAAATTTTAAAAAAACAATCGAAATAGTTAAAGGGCTGTTTTTTTTAAGAACATCATTAGGTAAGATATATGGAAATATATGAAGTTTTGAAGGGGATATTTAGAATTAGGTAAATTTTGTCTATGATATATAAAAAACCCTAATTGAATTTGTGAACTTCTCATTTATTATTCGAAAAGCTTTTAAAATGATTTGAAAAGTTAGCTATGATTTTTGTAAATTAATTTTCTTATAACTATGAGGATTTTCTTCACCATATGTATGATCCTAAGAAACAAATTGGCGATTTCAAAATTTGAAAAATCTTTCTCCCCAGAGGTAAGCTTTTTCTTCTAATCTTATCCATAGATTTTATTTATCAAAATTAGTGGACAGGGAGATAATTAATTATTGAGGGCATGGATTAAAAACAAGTCAAAATTGGGGGTGTAAAATCCACGGCCAGCATTAGATTGCCTGTGAACCGTACTCATAGTTTCAGAAGATGGATCATGTCTCAACTAAACTAGGGATCCACCTTCCTTTTGTTTTCCTCTTTCGTTTATAACTAAAGGGCTATTTGTTTGAGGAAAGTTGTCAAACTTTTGGAAAGTGGAGGAACAAGACAGTGGTCATCAAAATGAAAAGCGGTGGAATTGTTATTTTCTTGTTTGTTGTATAGAATGAGAATAGCTTATTTTGGGAATTGAACGTCATCAAAATACGAATTGATATTATCTTTTTGGTAATTCCAAATTTAAGTTTTTTGGATGGAATTGTACATATTTACCGGAGGTACATAGAAGGGGTATTATTTTATTTAGCAATTGGCTATGATTATCCACTCTCTCTTCTTTATCCCAATTCTCAAACTTCATTTTCCATTTTCCCCCAACCAAACAGAGAAGAAGATTGAAGGACAAAACTATTCTAATTTTTTATGCTAAAGTTCACTAAACCGCTAAAGTTCACTAAACCACCAATTTGTTTGGCCATATCTCAGAAACCCCCAAAAAAATTTGATTGGCACAGAAACCCCCATAACGAATGGTGACACGTCATCACCATTAATACCAAATCACTGTCACGTCAGCCAACTGCCACAGCAAAAAAATATAAAATTTACTAAACTATCCTCATCTTCATTTTCCATCCTAACCCTAATTTATTTGGCAAAAAATCCTAACCCTAGCCCATTACCAACTGTTAGAGTCCCTAGTGCTCGTGCTTCTTAACTCACAGTGAAGATGGAAGCGAAAACAAAAATTTAATGGAAGCACTAGCGACCACAACCTAGAAATTGGTCCAAAGACTAAACCAATAATTAAACATACAAACTAACTACTCGGTTGAGAGCATACAACCCTGTAGCGTGTCCACCCAATCGTGGAAAACTCCTCCAAGTTCCATAGGCCGTCGGGAACGTGCTTAAGAGTCGATCGCTCTTGCCGAAAATAATCCATCCGAGAAAAACTGATCCAAGCTTTAGTTTCGCTCCAAAGCAAACTTTGATGAAGCAACTGATACTCTAGACTTGCTAGAAATAGGATGTGAGTGATGTAGAGATTTGTCACTATCATTTTTCTCTTTTATTTGCAAACTCAAGAGTGTAAAATCTCAGAAGAGAAGGAGAGGGGAGAGAAAGAGCATGTCATAAAATGCACTAAAGTGTGACAGAAATAATAATCAACCATGGAAAAAATTGTGTAACCATCTTCAAATAGAACATCAAGCCAATCCTCTCAACCATACTCTCTACCATGCTCTCTCTCCACCTCATCTCTTTTGATTTTCTAAAAAGAAAATTAACAAATGAGGTGTTCTTGTTCTAAAATATCTATGTATAACATACACAATACCCCAGTATATATATTGAACACATTTACGCGTATCCGTATAAAAATACGAATAGCCAAAGAGAGAGAGAGTGAATAGTGAACATAATAATAGAATATATATATATATATATATATATATATATATATATATATATATATATATATATATATATATTATTAAATTAATACTTGTGTAACACCCTAAGCATAATCTTACGTTATTTAACGATATTAATTAGTATTTTGAATTTTGTTTTATTTATTATTTGGGTTGTGATTGGTTTGAATAGTATATGTGATTATCCGACTGACCCGCTTGCGTGAAACCCGTTATGGTGCTAGAGTATTTTTTATTAATATTTATCCATAGACTAAATCTATATAAATCTTAAATAACAAATATATAATTTTTAAATTATATGTGTATATTTTCTGGTAACCATACGTTCGGGATATTTTTCATATATTAATTGTCAGCATGTTATTTAAATATCTCATGGTATTATATTGACAATTATCTATTGCATATAAATCTTAAACATCCTAAATACCATATATATATATATATATTAGAGTTGAATATTTTCTTTTAACCCTTAGATTTATGATTTAAGAGGCTATGTATGTATAGATTATTTTCCAATATATTTTCTTTGAGATTTAGTAGAGACGGATCAGAGATTTGTAATATATTTTATAATCTTATTAGTGACTGTAATACCCGGTCTTTATCTACGCCAATACCGGTATTCAAATAAAATATTTTACCCATTTTATATTTTGTATTATATTCAAATTATTTTGTTTCCTATGAACCTAACCCTGAGCCCAAGTCCTTATTTAAATCTCACACTTTTCCTTCAAAATTTTCTTGAGCCCAAGCCCCACAATCCAAGGCCTTACTTTTAAAACAACAGATTACTTACCTTCTCTTTTCTTTTCAAATTCAAAAAAAAAATATATCCTCATTTAAACTCAATTCTTACACAAATAAATTTCATTAAAAACCTAATAATTATATTCCCGTTACCCTCTCTCTCTTCTTTAAAGTTTTATTAATTAAAAATCACTCGCGTTCTCTCTCTCTCTCCCTCACCCACATTATCTCTTTCTCTCTAATCTCATCCTCTCCCACTCACCGATTCTAACCTCCAGCGTCGGCCAACCCCTGCACCCGACCTCGTCCTTCTCATCCGGCCACCGCGACAGCCTAACTGACCCCGAGCTTCCCTCGGCTTCAGCCCAAGCTGACCCCGATCACCTCACAACCGAGCACACCCATCAACAGCCGAGACCCCAACCACAATATCCACCGCCTCGTCCATCCCTCTCCATCGCCGAGCACTCCACACCCGACGTGACCCTCGTTGTCAACAACCTTATCTCAGTCGAACCCATCTCCCCTTAGAGACCTCAACCGCAGCCTTCATCGTCGCCTCGTCGCTGCAACCCATCACCATTGCTGCAGCACCTCCTCATCGCCGAACCCAACTTGTCGGCACCCTTTCTTCTCCTTCGCCTCGTCCACCATCGTCACCCCACTCTCACGACCAAGCATGCAGCCACCCCCTTCTTCTTCCTTAGCCCCTCCACTCCATCACCTTCACCCTCACTGAGACCCGCACCCGACCCGCGCTTGCTCCGAACACCACCGCTCTCTTCCTCCAAGCTTCGAGCTCCTCCCCGACGACCCAACTCCGAGCAACCCCGCCACCACTGACACCTCCTCACTGCAGCGGTAGCCCCAACACCTAGCCGCCACCAAGCTCCGTCTTTTTCGCTGAGGCCAAGCTCGAATCGTAGCCGTGTGCAGCCTTGTGCGTACCGTTTTTATGGGCTGCCATCATCGTCTTCAGGCAAGTGAATTCCACTTGCTTTTACATGCTATACAATATATTAGCTAAATGTTATATTATGATTTTATGCTTGAATTGAATACTGTAATCGAATCATTTGCTACTATGAGCATGCGTCATTACTTTTAGTGAATTAATCCATTTATTAACTTTTAACCCGTATTTGAAAATGCTCATAATTCTTATGATTCATGCTCGTTAAGTAGGAAATCGACTGGTCATCGATAACCGTTTAATTAAGCTAGTTTCGAACACATTCTAAACTAAAACCTATTTTAAATTAGAGAAACTTGGGTTTAATGAACCCATATAAGGATAATGAATATCATGTAGAAATTTGGTTGCAAGGTAGCGTCGTTGCACACATAAAATGGTACTCCCGATTTCCGTCGTAAAATCTGAACTTTTCGTATATGCTAACTCGTAAAATTTATAATAAATTATGTATAGATCTGATTGTGACGTTACAGGATTCATATCAAAGCTAACGTCATAACCTACTGTAATATAAATTTTTCCATTAAATTTTAATGAGTCATGATAATGAAAATCAGGGAGAATTGCGGATCTGGACTGCAGTCCAGAGCAGCACTGGCTGTCAATACTCGAATTGAACTGCTTTCACATTGCTGTATGAAAATGATATTTTGCGTAACCCTATACTGTAGCGAAGATAAATCCGTTAGATAACTATTGAAAGCATTTTCATTCATTTTTATCACCGTTTACTATTTAATCACATTTTAAACCATCTGTACATACTGCAGTCCCAAGCAGGGACAGAACGTACATCCAGACCTTAAATAATGTGTAACTCTGAGCACACAGCGGATATTGTCGATCCGTCTGATGAGTTGGAACCCTAACTGATAAATCTAAATATTGTTCAACTATAGTATCACCTAATTTTGATCCCAATAGGGTGAAAACTGTTTTATGAAATGGACTTTTAGTTCAGGAACTGAATTTCCAGCAGAGAACACTTAAAATGAAACGACTGTAATTTGTGAACCCGAAATCCGATTGACTTGAAACCAATTTCGTTGAACTTCCAACTGAGTTTACTGATTACTGTTTTTGTATCATTTTACTTAATTCTGAACATAGGATTTAATGCGATTTTATAAGTTCATGAGACGCATAGTGATTTGTATTGCATATATAGTGTTTAGCGGCATGATTCACAGTTTTACCCGACTGTATACCTCTAATGATAGTGCGCGTCATTATTAAGTTTCAGTATATAATGCATTGTCGAGCGTGAATGGTATCGGTTTAGGAGTGTCAAGTACGCTAGTGAAAAGTGAATGGTTCGTGATAGTGACAATACAGTGAATAGTGAATAAAACCGTGTTATTGATGCGTACTTGTACACAACTAGCCCATACTCATAGATAGTGAAACCTGGGGGAAAAGGGGGAAATCGAAGTGGAAAGGAAATTGTATTTAGCGAGGTCAGTGATTTAGAGTATGATCATTTGAACAACGACTCTTATATATTAGGTTTGGACCTAGTGGTCCGACTGACAGGGTTATGTCCCGGGCGACAGTGGGCCGTAGCCTCGGGTAAGTACGAGACTCTCGTTAAACATGATCATTCTTTTCCACAACTCGATTTCAAAGTGACTTAAAGACCGATAGGGACACAGATCATACATTGCATCAGTTAATGACATTGATTGCCTACATTTATTATCTCCACCGTTATTACTTTTATTTTCTTGTCTTTTGTTGTTATTATAATATTGTTATTACGTCGCCTTGACGACCTGAGTATACATGCTCAGAGTTTGGAGAGGACCGGATTCAGGAGTCAGACCTATCCTTCGAGCTCGCAGAGATCTAGACGGTCGTGCCTTCAGTACTTTTACCGCTTTCCATAAATCAACCTTGTATTCGCACTTGGTTAGTAGTTTCTTTTTCTTTCATTCTATTGTAAATTGCGAACAATGAAAGTTAGTGTAATAAACTAGTGATGTGTTTCCTTTACTTCTGTACTGTATTTACTGATTACTATGTAATGCTAGAATCCGAAGTGTGACTACGGCGGGATTATTTTTTGACCGTAGGAGCATGGCTGGCCTAGTCGCTTCCTGTATTCCGTATTTTGGGAAGCGGGACATGACATGGTTTTGTTGGTATCAGAGACCAGGCTTAATATTAAGGGATAACATTAACTACTCTTTATTATGTGTTCACTTCACTATTTCTCACTTTCATCCTTATATCTAGTCATATCCGTTCATTTATTTTTCAGCGACATGACTTCTCCGAACGACTTCTCCTCGGACCCTGGTTTTCAGGATCGCACAGAGAGGATCCTGAATGCACTAACGACCCTCGCGGAAGCCTAAGAGAGAAAGACGAACCTACTTACCGAAGGACTCAGGGCGATTACCGCATTAAGGGGATCCACCGCTCTCATTACCGCTCCCGAGGGCACCGCTACACCAGCTACGCGTGCCAGGACTAGCACGGTGTCGGATTTCCGGAGATTACACCCAGCTATATTTACGGGACAAGCCGAACCACTCGAGGCCGAACAATGTCTGGTCAATGTGGAGAAGACGGCCGCACGGGTACCCGATGAAGAGAAGGTGAATGTAATAAAGATCCAGCTGGAGGACGAAACCCGTACTTGGTGGTCCGTCGAAGAGAGCAGACTCGATGGGCCGATCGAGTGGAGCAAGTTCAAAGAGTGCTTCTTAGACCAATACTTTCCCCCCACCGCCAAAGCAGAGATGGAAGAGAAATTTATCTTACTGAAACAGAACGGCCGTTCCGTTGACGTGTATGCAGAAGAATTCAACTGGCTGAGCCGATTCGCTTCATATATAGTCGTTTCAGAGGCCACCAGGGCTAGGCATTTCTTACAGGGACTTGACTTTGAGCTGCAACATCTGATTGCGTCACTCGAGTTGCAGACCTTCGCGCAGGTGCTCAACTCTGCACGAATTCAGGAGAAGCTAATCAGTAAATTCAGGGGGGCCAGCTCGAGTGATAGGAGACTCCAGTTGTTCTGATGCGTACTCACACACCGTTCCAAGGGGTCATACCAGTTCACAGGCCAGGGACGATGCAGATGAAGCGTCCTTTCGTGCTCCAGCATCGTCCATAAAGTAATGCCTTAGTCTGCGGCTACTGCCAGAGGGATGGACATACCCAGAAGGACTGTCGCCGTGCCAAGGGACAGTGTTTGATTTGCGGATCCAACCAGCACCGGGTGAGTAGGTTTTTAGTTATATGTATGCTCTAGAGGCCATTACTATACATAGGATGTATATTGTAGTGGATGCTTGGACATATATAGGGAGGACTTTCTTGCTCGACATGATAGTATGCTATTTGGTTGCTCTTTACCTTAACGTGTACACTGATTGTCTCTCTGTTACATGTTGGTAAAGCCCTTAGGATGAGTACTTGACTACCTGGACTATGATGCGGATCATACTAGTGGGGACATGGTAGTCTATAAGTACATCCTTCAAGGTCCCTAGTCGTGGGTATATCGAGACGGGGCATCGATATACCACAGTAGACTAGCGTATACCTTCTCGACCCATACAGATGGGCGATGGATGATCCCATATCCATTGGTGTTTGACATCAGAGATGATATACGTGTGCTCAGTGGAGACTGGGTACACTGGACGGACTCGCCGAGAACTCCCAGATGGTATTATACCTTACGTCAGATGGCAGTTCTCTGGTGACACTGGTACAGGTTAGTCTGTTGACCCGAGATCGTCATAGATTCTTGTGTGATTCCCACTGTGCTTTGATTTCCACCTTACCACGTCCAAGAGGGCGTGCAAAACGGTGGTTCTTGGGTACATTCCCGATTCACATGGAGGCAATGAGCGATAGGAGGGGATTCGTCTCTCCCGGTATAGGGAGTTGATGTTGCGCTGTGTTCGATTGCCTATAACCGGAAATCCCTGGCCAGGGTTGCTGAGATTTACTGGTAAGTGTTACCAGTAGTTTCTCGAACTATTATAGACCTCATATCGACACGACTTATTGAGCTGCTAGGGTCTGACGTTTACCACCCCTAGACAAGATATGCGACATATCAGACGATCAGACCGGACTGTACGGTAAGTGTTACTGGTTGGATTCACAGGAGTGTGAGCGGGCTTGCTCGTCGATCTTATGATCGCTCAATACCCGGGTGGCCGTTACGTTTAGCAGACCGCTTGCGGCTTGTGGGTGTTTGATATGATCATCACCTGCTGCCGGCGTATTGACGAGTCTTTAGAGTCCTACACAGAGGTTTCCTGGCTCAAGCGAAACGAAATAGGAGCACATATGAGATATGTGCGGGACCGAGAATAATACCAGTATGTGATACTGTATTCTATTCTCGCGATTTGTATCATTGGACGGTTATATATGATATAACCGGGATACCGAATCAAGTGTTGATTCGATACATTGATACACTTGATATTAGTCGGTTATATGCGATATGACCGGATCATTAAATCAAGTGTTGATTTAATGATTTAATGTATAATTATATATTTGATATATTACTTTACATTAACTAGTATTGGTTCACTTAAGATTGATTATCTCACTTGATTGTGCACATTGTATATATGATATAGTTTTGTGCACTAGATTGTATCATGTTTGATGATACATGCAAGGTTGGGTGTATATTTACTTTAAACCATGGTTAGGGTTTTGAATTATTCACTTATTCATTTTATTTATTTATTTGTTTATTTTGGGCAAGAAACAAAATGGTGGCATCTTTTGTTTTGACCTTGAAGCTTCAAGAAGCTTTGACCACTTTGTTTCTTTCCTAAACCAAACCATTCACCGAACCCTAGTTTATTCTCTACACTTGTTAAACTAACCCAAGGTTGCATTATGATAAGAATTACATTATTTTCCATTTATTGATTATTCTTATCATATTCTTTTTCTTCTTCTTCTTCTTCAACAAGAAGAAAGCTTGCTACCATTAATGGCAACATGAGAAAAAGAGTGAGAAATCCAATTCTAAAGTGAACCCACTTCCTATTTCTTCATCCTCTACCACTTGCCAAGTAGTATAGGGTGTTTCTTCATAAGTTTCATGACTTGGTGAAGTTGTAGCTTGATCTTGAGTTGCCTCGACGTAGATCATCTTCGGCTTCGAAGTCGACGACCTAGCCCGATCATTTCTTCGACGAAACCACCGCGAGAGTCTAGGATCCGATGATCGCAGCGAAGGGACTTCGTCACGGAGCTATGGAGGTAGAGGACCGGATCTACAAAGGTTGTAATCACTTTCCTCTTAGTTAAAGTTGTTAACTCGCATTGCATCGCCTTATCATCTAGTTAACGATTCGTATTAGGGTTTGTAGGCACATGAAAAAATTTGAATTGGGATGTTTAATCTGTTGTGAGACCTCATTAGTGTGCTTAGGAACCCTACAGTGGTATCAGAGCCTAGATAGAGCCTTAGGCGATGTGTAGACGATGTTAGAATTCCGATCGAACCCTGAAACCCTAAAAATGACCCCTCTCTGTACATTTTTACAAAACTGGGTTTTTTCCAGATTAAAAATTCTTAAAAAATTTAGCAGGAAATTCTAAGAATTACGGTGAAAAAATGACCAAGTGATACGGCTAAAGCGCGGCGGAACCGCGGCCAAATAATGAGATTAGACTTCCATTTTTGCACAGTAATTTGTCTCTTCAGGTGCTGAGTTTTCTGGGAATTTTTAATTTGCACTCAAGAGTTGAGTTTTCTGGGGTGTTTTGGAGCTTCGTGGATTCGATCGGATTGTCTAATCTTGTCTATGTGTTTTCCGGATAATTTTAGAATATGTTAAAAAGTTCGACCGGATATAAATACCCACTTTTTCCCCTGCCGGGAAATTTCCAAGTGTTGGATCTTTCCGTAGTTTAATGACGTTCTAAGTAGTGCAAGTAACGCGATGGTCCCTCTAGAAGACAACAAACCTTAACTCGATTATGTGACCGTCTTGAACTGCCCTTTGAACCTTAGGGTTTGGGGTAGTACGGCGTGCCACATGTGAG
Source organism: Agapanthus africanus (assembly GCA_030015575.1). Taxonomy (NCBI): domain Eukaryota; kingdom Viridiplantae; phylum Streptophyta; class Magnoliopsida; order Asparagales; family Amaryllidaceae; genus Agapanthus; species Agapanthus africanus. The sequence continues at coordinate 66,189,190 of JASDDO010000012.1, read as the reverse complement.
GCGTTGGCTTGACCCTTCTACGGCTGGACCGTTAGTACTGAGGCATGAAGTGAATGTTTTTAAACTTGTTTCATGTGTTGAGCTGTTTCGGGAAAACTTGGGTGTTCGATTGTTCGATCGGAAAGTTTGACATTTTCTATTTATCCGGAATGTGATACAATATTTGGAATCCACAAGAAGTTATGAGATAACTGATTTGAATGTTATAAACATAGCACTCTAGTCTCACTTGATCGGTTGCCACGGAATTTTGATGTGATCAAAAGTCCGTCGCAATCTCGTAGCGTACGCGGATACTCGCCGGTAAACTTAATAGACAGCCTCACCCCATAGCCCCGACCAAGCGACTGTAGGAGAACCCCGTCGCCGAAAGCATCCGTTTGGGTGCTGGCGGCAGCGGTGTTTCGCCTTAGTGCACTTCGTCGACGGTATCGGGGGTGCGGCCGCCTACTAAAGTTTGCGACGAGCATTCGATCAGGATGTCGGGAATCTTGTTGAATTACCCGACTTGATATTGAAAAGTGTTTTCGATAATGAGACTAAAATGCGGGGTTTATAATTGTTAGGCATGCGATGTCTAAGGAATTCATTTGATTAGGCATGCGATGTCTAAGGAGGTTGCGGATTCCAACTGTTGTAGTTTTACACTTTCTTTTCTGTGACCGTAAGTGTAATATGTGATATCGCCGGCTTCGTTGCTATATGTCAACGACAATTGGGATGCGCATATTTACTTACGTTGATGACATGTGATATTATGTGTTGCTGGATATGTTATATTGGATCGTCGTGTTTGAATAGCCGAGGTTTTTTTTTGTGAGATGAGTGTTTTTCATTTTCATTCATGTAAAAACTTGTATGTAATATTCTTTTATTGGGGCACTTCCAGGTTGCGGAAGATGTCACCCTTTGTATATTATTTTCTTTTCCGCACTAGGATAGACCCAAGGAGGGGAGCACAAGTAACCGGGTTCTGGAGTCCAGTGGGAGACCAACTCGAGGAGTCGAGCCCGGGTCTCCTAACTCTAGAATTGGTAGGGTTGCTTGCCGCTCTCGTAGGGGTCTAGGGGTGTGGGTTTGGCTATTCATCGCGACCGTGGAATCCGTGTTTTATAGTGGCTCGTATTGAAAACACGGACGTCCTAGTATATCCAATGTTTCATATGATTCTTCTGCTGCGATATCTGTGATGTGATCATGTGATATGTTCTGTGATGGATACAGTATATAGTATATATGATATATTATATAGACGTTACTTATGTTTTACACCCGCGCTAGCCCTGCCGCGCTCTGCCGTTAGTTACCTAACCCAACGGTGCACGAGGGGACATCGAGGCGAATGCGGATGGCATAAGTGTACGTCGTATTTATCTGTGATGATTAGGTACTTAATGATGAGACTTCATTAATATGATTAATGAAATAAAAGAAACCTAAAGATGTTGTAGAATCGAATTTCAAAAATTAAACAGGTAGCTACAGTTCTTGCTTTGCACAGCGGTATATATGATATATCCTGCACCTTATTCGATGAGGAAAGGGCCGACGATCCCTTCACCGGGAGTGACCCCTTTAGCAATAACTGGCAGATGCTACACATTCGGTTTGTCTTTTGATAACTTCTATAGTTTCTGCTTTGCACAGTGATATATATGATATATCCCGCACCTCATTCGACGAGGAAAGGGCCGACGATCCCTTCACCGGGAGTGACCCCTTTAACAAAACTAGAAAAGCCTCAAAAACACTCCATTTTAAAATCATTTGATTCTACAACGATATCAAGTTCATTACGCAATAGGTTTTCAGAAAAACCTGTCGTAGCCCTCCGTCATTTCAGATAAGTCCTACTTAGTATTCGTGCTACGTTTGTTGACCTCCGTCAAGGCATAGTGTGCGGTAGCTAACTAGTATTTATCTGCTTATGCATATGATGCAGATTGGATTAGGGTAGTCGTGCGACCCTGTTGACCTCCGTCAAGGGTCGTGCGGGTGGGTTTGATTCGATCAAGAAATGACGGGTTGAACTTGACTAGTAGCCTATGGTTTGCTGACCTCCGTCAAGGTCATAGGACGCTAGGGGCAAAATATTATCGGGAATTTCAAGTGTTGAAATTTGCAATGAGATTGCATACCTTCTATGAGATAGTTGGATCCCGATACCCACTGCGAGTAAGTGTTACTCCTGGGAGAGTTTTACACATTACAATTAGCCGATCAAGTGGGTGTTTAGAAAGGTGTTAACGAGATTACGCCTCTGGGAAAACGAGGTTTACATTAATTAGGTTCGTGCGAAAGCACGGGGGACCTCCCTCAAAGTACCGACACTGGCCTGGCTGAAAGATTGGCGAACTTGTAGTGTGTAATTAATCCCGGCTAGTCTTTCCTTTTAGGGTTTGAAGGAAGATTTGATAAAAACAGTGGGAGCCATCCTGATTAGATAAAATAATAACCAATCTGATCTTGCAAGAGCATACGCAGAGTGTTTTCTTCTCTCTCTCTCCAGGTAGCGACCATGTCACGCCTTAATCAAGATAATAAAACGGATATATTGACCGAACCCGCTTGTTATACTGAGCTGGGGAACGTTGGTCCCGCTCCAACTTATAATTGTTATAAGACAGAGCAGGAAATAGGGGAATACCAGAATTCCTATGCCGCCCAAACGAAGAAAGTGCATATGATGCATCATCTTCGGGTGTGTTCATTATAGAACTGTTTCTCAGTATTCTTTACGTCCTGGATATGAGATACCGGATCAGGATCCCGTATATGTAATTTGTTACATGAGCTACAGATCGGTAAAGAACTGAGAACGGGTGATAAGTTTCATGAGGCAGAAAACAGTGCGAGTGTTGCAGCCAGGTCTGTTGGTCACTGTCACCCTGTATTACCTGAGTACATTGATTCTGAACAAATGCTATTAGATACCGAACTTGATATACAAAATCATATCTGTCTCTTTATTAGTAAAGAAACGATAAAATTTTGTATTGTTGGATAATGTTTTGAACATTTCCTATATCAAAAGTTGATCGGTTCAGGCATGTTATCTAAAAGCATTGATGTTCTAAATAAACTACAGTTTTTAGTATACAGAACACACACAAGAGGAAGAGTTCAGAAATGAACGAATCCTTCTTGAGGCATTGTAGACTAGGTCATATCAATGCGACCCGACTAGCTGAAGTTACATGTAGATGCATATTTAAATCAGTTTGAATTTACATCTTGTGAAACTTGCCAGTCATGTCACAAAGATATAATGACACCAGCTCTGTTTATTGGAAACAGAGAAAGAGTTGGTGAACTCTTGGGATGATACATGTTGATGTATAAAGGTCCCCCGTCTACACATGCCAGGACCGGTTCTTTGTACTTCATTACATTCTCTGATGATCTCTCAAGATTCAGTCATATGTTCCTGTTGAAACACAAGTCCGAACCTTTTGAGATATTCACAGAATATAAGTTAGAAGTAGAGAACCAATACGGGTATAAGTATTATGTCCTTTGATGAGATCAAGGAGGAGAATACTTGTGCATAGAATTCCTGGACTATTCTAAAGGAGAATGAGATTCTCTCTCAGTATTACTCCTCCGTATACACCATAGCATGATGGTATATCGGGGCGGAGCAATTGCACCCTATTCGATATGGTGCGCTCTATGATGAGTAATACTGAGTTACCTGTTTCCTTTTGGGAGTTATGCGCTTGAGAAGCTGCATACCTATTGAATAGGGTTCGAATCAGATCACAGCCTACCACTCCATATGAGATATGGTATGAGAAGAGCCCATGTCTTAAGCTAGTTAAGATTTGGGGTTGTCCGGCCTATGTCTAAAAGCAAAATCCGGACAAGCTCGAGGCAAGGTCTGTAATGTAGAACTGGAAAGGTTCCAGCTATACAAACTACAGCAGATGATTTGATAAAACCAAAGGATTCAATAGTTACCAACGAACCTCAGCCTCTCCGCCGATCTAGTAGGGTTTCTCACCCACCTGAGAGATACTTCTGTTTCTCTATGACAGTGGGAGCGAGGATTGCATCATGAGATGATGACCCAACTAGTTTCGAGCAGGCCATCGAGAGTAGGGACTCTGTAAGAATGGCTGGATGTTTAGCGATCTGAGATGGAATCCATCTACACCAACAAAGTATGGACTTTGGTTGCTATATCTGAAGGGTTAAATCCCCATCAGGAGCAAGTATATCTTGAGAAGATTACTTGGTGTAGATGGAAAAGTTGAGACTTTCAAAGCTAGACTTGTTAAAGGTTTTCGTCATCGACCAGGCGTGGATAATGATGAAATCTTTTCCAGTGGCTATGCTTAAGTCCATCCGGATCCTACTTGCCACGGCTACATACCATAACTACGATATCTGGCGGTAGGGTGTCATGACTGCTCTTCTAAATGATGTTTTAGAAGAGAGAGTCTATAAGTACACAGTCAGAGGGCTTCGTAAACAGTGGGAGCAGCGGAAACGTGTACAAGATGCTTTATAGGATAAAGCAGGCATCGCGGAGTTGGAACATCTGTTTTGATGAGATAGTCAAAGAGTTTGACATCATCAAAATGGTAGATGAACCAAGTATATACAAAAAGGTAGTAGGGAGTATGGTGGTAATCCTCATAGAGTACCTGGATGACATACTCTTGATAGGGAAGGAGTTTCCTATGCTACGCTCGATCAATCTCCGCTTATCACAAAGATTCTCCATATAGGATCAAAGTGATACCTACTAAATCCTGGATTTTGGATCTATGAGATAGATCTAATTGGATGTTAGGATTCTCACTAGTTGAAGTGAGATGGTATCAATTGATCCTGGGGAGAATCACTGGAAGTGTTCCAGGGTGATAAGGACGACTGAATGTCAGTCACAGGCATTGTCTTTACCCTCAGTAAAGGGACGGTATGTTGGAAGAGTTCCAAGCTAGATACCGTGGCATACTAGACGATAAAGGCTGGATACATCGCTACTTAAGATGCTACCAAAGTGGCTGTCTAGGTGTATATTTGTTCATGAGATGAACTTAGTTCCTCCCATTGTGTGACAATGGAGTTGTGGCTTATGCCAAGGAACGTCCGTCCCATCAGTGATCCAGACATATTCTAAGGCAGTATCACCTGATCAAGGAGATGGTTGATCTCCAGGGTGATCGAGGTTAGGAGAGTAGACTCAGAGGACAACACGGCAGATCCACTCACAAAGGCCTTTTCCCAGAGAGAGACTTTTATGGGATGGTTGAGTATGAGATACTACAACCACTGCTATCAGATGGCCCTAGTGCAAGTGGGAGATTGTTAGTTATATGTATGCCCTAGAGGCCATTACTATACATAGGATGTATAATGTAGTGGATGCTTGAACATATATAGTGAGGACTTTCTTGCTCGACATGATAGTATGCTATCTGGTTGCTCTTTACCTTAACGTGTACACTGATTGTCTCTCTGTTACATGTTGGTAAAGCCCTTAGGATGAGTACTTGACTACTTGGACTATGATGCGGATCATACTAGTGGGGACATGGTAGTCTATAAGTACATCCTTCAAGGTCCCTAGTCGTGGGTATATCGAGACGGGGCATCGATATACCACAGTAGACTAGCGTATACCTTCTCGACCCATACAGATGGGCGATGGATGATCCCATATCCATTGGTGTTTGACATCAGAGATGATATACGGGTGCTCAGTGGAGACTGGGTACACTGGACGGACTCGCCGAGAACTCCCAGATGGTATTATACCTTACGTCAGATGGCAGTTCTCTGGTGACACTGGTACAGGTTGGTCTGTTGACCCGAGATCGTCATAGAGTCTTGTGTGATTCCCACTGTGCTTTGATTTCCACCTTACCACGTCCAAGAGGGCATGCAAAACGGTGGTTTTTGGGTACAGTCCCGATTCACATGGAGGCAATGAGCGATAGGAGGGGATTCGTCTCTCCCGGTATAGGGAGTTGATGTTGCGCTGTGTTCGATTGCCTATAACCGGAAATCCCTGGCCAGGGTTGCTGAGATTTACTGGTAAGTGTTACCAGTAGTTTCTCGAACTATTATAGACCTCATATCGACACGACTTATTGAACTGCTGGGGTCTGACGTTTACCACCCCTAGGCAAGATATGCGACATATCAGACAATCAGACCGGACTGTACGGTAAGTGTTACTGGTTGGATTCACAGGAGTGTGAGCGGGCTTGCTCGTCGATCTTATGATCGCTCAATACCCGGGTGGCCGTTACGTTTAGCAGACCGCTTGCGGCTTGTGGGTGTTTGATATGATCATCACCTGCTGCCGGCGTATTGACGAGTCTTTAGAGTCCTACACAGAGGTTTCCTGGCTCAAGCGAAACGAAATAGGAGCGCATATGAGATATGTGCGGGACCGAGAATAATACCAGTATGTGATACTGTATTCTATTCTCGCGATTTGTATCATTGGACGGTTATATATGATATAACCGGGATACCGAATCAAGTGTTGATTCGATACATTGATACACTTGATATTAGTCGGTTATATGCGATATTACCGGATCATTAAATCAAGTGTTGATTTAATGATTTAATGTATAATTATATATTTGATATATTACTTTACATTAACTAGTATTGGTTCACTTAAGATTGATTATCTCACTTGATTGTGCACATTGTATATATGATATAGTTTTGTGCACTAGATTGTATCATGTTTGATGATACATGCAAGGTTGGGTGTATGTTTACTTTAAACCATGATTAGTGTTTTGAATTATTCACTTATTCATTTTATTTATTTATTTGTTTATTTTGGGCAAGAAACAAAATGGTGGCATCTTTTGTTTTGACCTTGAAGCTTCATGAAGCTTTGACCACTTTGTTTCTTTCCTAAACCTAACCATTCACCTAACCCTAGTTTATTCTCTACACTTGTTAAACTAACCCAAGGTTGCATTATGATAAGAATCACATTATTTTCCATTTATTGATTATTCTTATCATATTCTTTTTCTTCTTCTTCTTCTTCAGCAAAAAGAAAGCTTGCTACCATTAATGGCAACATGAGAAAAAGAGTGAGAAATCCAATTCTAAAGTGAACCCACTTCCTATTTCTTCATCCTCTACCACTTGCCAAGTAGTATAGGGTGTTTTCTTCACAAGTTTCATGACTTGGTGAAGTTGTAGCTTGATCTTGAGTTGCCTCGACGTAGATCATCTTCGGCTTCGAAGTCGACGACCTAGCCCGATCATTTCTTCGACAAAACCACCGCGAGAGTCTAGGATCCGATGATCGCAGCGAAGGGACTTCGTCACGGAGCTATGGAGGTGGAGGACCGGTTCTACAAAGGTTGTAATCACTTTCCTCTTAGTTAAAGTTGTTAACTCGCATTGCATCGCCTTATCATCTAGTTAACGATCCGTATTAGGGTTTGTAGGCACATGAAAAAATTTGAATTGGGATGTTTGATCTGTTGTGAGACCTCATTAGTATGCCTAAGAACCCTACAGTGGTATCAGAGCCTAACTAGAGCCTTAGGCGATGTGTAGACGATGTTAGAATTCCGATCGAACCCCGAAACCCTAAAAATGACCCCTCTCTGTACATTTTTACAAAACTGGGTTTTTTCCAGATTAAAAATTCTTAAAAAATTCAGCATGAAATTCTAAGAATTACGGTGCAAAAATGACCAAGTGATACGGCTAAAGCGCGGCGGAATCGCGGCCAAATAATGAGATTAGACTTCCATTTTTGCACAGTAATTTGTCTCTTCAGGTGCTGCGTTTTCTGGGAATTTTTAATTTGCACTCAAGAGTTGAGTTTTCTGGGGTGTTTTGGAGCTTCGTGGATTCGATCGGATTGTCTAATCTTGTCTATGTGTTTTCCGGATAATTTTAGAATATGTTAAAAAGTTCGACCGGATATAAATACCCACTTTTTCCCCTGCCGGGAAATTTCCAAGTATTGGATCTTTCCGTAGTTTAATGACGTTCTAAGTAGTGCAAGTAACGCGATGGTCCCTCTAGAAGACAACAAACCTTAACTCGATTATGTGACCGTCTTGAACTGCCCTTTGAACCTTAGGGTTTGGGGTAGTACGGCGTGCCACATGTGAGGCGTTGGCTTGACCCTTCTACGGCTGGACCGTTGGTACTGAGGCATGAAGTGAATGTTTTTAAACTTGTTTCATGTGTTGAGCTGTTTCGGGAAAACTTGGGTGTTCGATTGTTCGATCGGAAAGTTTGACATTTTCTATTTATCCGGAATGTGATACAATATTTGGAATCCACAAGCAGTTATGAGATAACTGATTTGAATGTTATAAACATAGCACTTTTGTCTCATTTGATCGGTTGCCACGGAATTTTGATGTGATCAAAAGTCCGTCGCAATCTCGTAGCGTACGCGGATACTCGCCGGTAAACTTAATAGACAGCCTCACCCCATAGCCCCGACCAAGCGACTGTAGGAGAACCCCGTCGCCGAAAGCATCCGTTTGGGTGCTGGCGGCAGCGGTGTTCCGCCTTAGTGCACTTCGTCGACGGTATCGGAGGTGCGGCCGCCTACTAAAGTTTGCAATGAGCATTCGATCAGGATGTCGGGAATTTTGTTGAATTACCCGACTTGATATTGAAAAGTGTTTTCGATAATGAGACTAAAATGCGGGGTTTATAATTGTTAGGCATGCGATGTCTAAGGAATTCATTTGATTAGGCATGCGATGTCTAAGGAGGTTGCGGATTCCAACTGTTGTAGTTTTACACTTTCTTTTCTGTGACCGTAAGTGTAATATGTGATATCGCCGGCTTCGTTGCTATATGTCAACGACAATTGGGATGCGCATATTTACTTACGTTGATGACATGTGATATTATGTGTTGCTGGATATGTTATATTGGATCGTTGTGTTTGAATAGCCGGGGGGTTTTTCTGTGAGATGAGTGTTTTTCATTTTCATTCATGTAAAAACTTGTATGTAATATTCTTTTATTGGGGCACTTCCAGGTTGCGGAAGATGTCACCCTTTGTATATTAGTTTCTTTTCCGCACTAGGATAGACCCAAGGAGGGGAGCACAAGTAACCGGGTTCTGGAGTCCAGTGGGAGACCAACTCGAGGAGTCGAGTCCGGGTCTCCTAACTCTAGAATTGGTAGGGTTGCTTGCCGCTCTCGTAGGGGTCTAGGGGTGTGGGTTTGGCTATTCATCGCGACCGTGGAATCCGTGTTTTATACTGGCTCGTATTGAAAACACGGACGTCCTAGTATATCCAATGTTTCATATGATTTTTCTGCTGTGATATCTGTGATGTGATCATGTGATATGTTCTGTGATGAATACAGTATACAGTATATATGATATATTATATAGACGTTACTTATGTTTTACACCCGCGCTAGCCCTTCCCCGCTCTGCCGTTAGTTACCTAACCTAACGGTGCACGAGGGGACATCGAGGCGAATGCGGATGGCATAAGTGTACGTCGTATTTATCTGTGATGATTAGGTACTTAATGATGAGACTTCATTAATATGATTAATGAAATAAAAGAAACCTAAAGATGTTGTAGAATCGAATTTCAAAAATAAAACAGGTAGCTACAGTTCTTGCTTTGCACAGCGGTATATATGATATATCCTGCACCTTATTCGATGAGGAAAGGGCCGACGATCCCTTCACCGGGAGTGACCCCTTTAGCAATAACTGGCAGATACTACACATTCGGTTTGTCTTTTGATAGCTTCTATAGTTTCTGCTTTGCACAGTGATATATATGATATATCCCGCACCTCATTCGACGAGGAAAGGGCCGACGATCCCTTCACCGGGAGTGACCCCTTTAGCAAAACTAGAAAAGCCTAAAAAACACTCCATTTTAAAATCATTTGATTCTACAACGATATCAAGTTCATTACGCAATAGGTTTTCAGAAAAACCTGTCGTAGCCCTCCGTCATTTCAGATAAGTCCTACTTAGTATTCGTGCTACGTTTGTTGACCTCCGTCAAGGCGTAGTGTGCGGTAGCTAACTAGTATTTATCTGCTTATGCATATGATGCAGATTGGATTAGGGTAGTCGTGCGACCTTGTTGACCTCCGTCAAGGGTCGTGCGGGTGGGTTTGATTCGATCAAGAAATGACGGGTTGAACTTGACTAGTAGCCTATGGTTTGTTGACCTCCGTCAAGGTCATAGGACGCTAGGGGCAAAATATTATCGGGAATTTCAAGTGTTGAAATTTGCAATGAGATTGCATACCTTCTATGAGATAGTTGGATCCCGATACCCACTGCGAGTAAGAGTTACTCCTGGGAGAGTTTTACACATTACAATTAGCCGATCAAGTAGGTGTTTAGAAAGGTGTTAACGAGGTTACGCCTCTGGGAAAACGAGGTTTACATTAATTAGGTTCGTGCGAAAGCACGGGGGACCTCCCTCAAAGTACCGACACTGGCCTGGCTGAAAGATTGGCGAACTTGTAGTGTGTAATTAATCCCGGCTAGTCTTTCCTTTTAGGGTTTGAAGGAAGATTTGATAAAAACAGTGGGAGCCATCCTGATTAAATAAAATAATAACCAATCTGATCTTGCAAGAGCATACACAGAGTGTTTTCTTCTCTCTCTCTCCAGGTAGCGACCATGTCACGTCTTAATCAAGATAATAAAACGGATATATTGACCGAACCCGCTTGTTATACTGAGCTGTGGAACGTTGGTCCCGCTCCAACTTATAATTGTTATAAGACAGAGCAGGAAATAGGGGAATACCAGAATTCCTATGCCGCCCAAACGAAGAAAGTGCATATGATGCATCATCTTCGGGTGTGTTCATTACAGAACTATTTCTCAGTATTCTTTACATCCTGGATATGAGATACCAGATCAGGATTCCGTATATGTAATTTCATGCGATTATTGATTGCCGGGCTAGGAATGACTTTCCGCATTCCCAATCACCCAAAATTTGTCTTTGAAGGAGGAAGCGCGTCTTTGGAGCGAGCCAAGTATAGAGCCAAACCGAAAGTATTAACGGCTATGGAGATTGATGAAAACCCCACTCCAGAAATCGTTCGGGATTTTCTTGACGTATTTCCTGAAGATTTACCAGGTTTACCACCTCCACGTGTTTTGGGATTCTCGATAGATTTGATCCCAGGTACATCTCCAGTTTCCAAGGCACCGTACAGAATGGCACCAGTGGAGTTAGCTGAATTGAAGAAGCAAATTGGAGAACTCCTGGAGAAAGGATTTATTCGCCCAAGCGCTTCGCCGTGGGGTGCACCAGTCTTGTTGGTGAAAAAAAAGGATGGATCACTATGAATGTGCATAGACTACCGGGAGTTGAACAGAGTAACGATAAAGAACAAATACCCCATTCCACGCATCGACGACTTATTTGATCAGTTGGGTGGTGCCAAGGTATTTTCGAATTAAATGCAATGCATTATTTTAAAAAAGGACAGAGCCCAAAAGAGATGCTCTGCATCATTTACAAAGGGACTGAGCCCAAATCAAAAAGGCCTAGCAGGCCAGAATGAAATGCAGTGCAAACAGGGGCAAAGCCCTAGCATAGGCCTATTAGGCCAAAAACAAATAAAAGCATTGAACTTTTTTTCAACTGGACTGAGCCCAATCATGGCCGTAAGTCCTCAAATTAAATTGACTGAGCAAGAATGCTCTCCTAAATCAATTTACATCCGGTTCAAGGGTACATCTCCGAGCTCCTCTGACACCTACCGTTGTAATCCTTCAACGACGTCAGAGAGGTGACGGGTCCTGACGGCCATACATTAAATGGACCCCCATGTCCCTAAACTGGAACATGGACCACTATGTCCCTAAACTGGAATAATAGAGCCCCTAAATGCTCTTTTGTCGGATCTAAACGATCCCGTTTAAGTTGATCTTAGCCTTAAACATGGCTAACGTATCCTTAAACAGACTTCACATTCCCTAATCAACTTTGGTCCAAGGGCACATCTCCAAACTCCTCTGACACCTGTCGTTATAATCTTTCAACGTCGTCAGAGAGGTGACGAGTCCCGATGACCACACACATTAAACGGACCACTACGTCCCTAAACTGGAACAATAAGAGCCCCTAAATGCTCTTTCCGTTAAGTTGATCTTAGTTTCAAATCAGACTAACGTATCCTTAACGAACGTTTAAGTTGATCTTAGCCTCAATATGGATAACGCATCCTTAAACTAAAACACAAAACCCAAATCTAAGAAAATACGAATTTGGACTAATCCACGTCCTACGGGCGACGACATAAATTAGTCTCCGTATACAATCCACGGGCAACCACAAACAAAATAAACAACCACGACACAAAGTGAAATTCTGGAGAAGCAGAAAGTTGTTACCGCTATGCGGTAGCGTAATTAACTGCAGGGGCTTGCGCCTACAGGGAAGAGCGTCCCCACAATCAAAAACCCCTCAAGTGAGGGGGAATCTGACGAAGTCTGCTACATCGGCCGCATCCGTCCAAACCTCCGATACACGGTGCCATAATTCAACTTGGCATCTTCGGAGAGGTGGACGGATAAAACCAAATAGCATCTGCCCCGAATCTCAGGCAAGACGTTCACTTCGTCGCCGTCTTTCGGAGGGGAACAGATTTTGGCACGCCCGGTGGGACCTTTTCCTCTTTCCACTCCACATTTCGTGTGTCGTCTTCACGAACAAATCGCGGTTTGTTAATGGTTGCCTTTGGGTTTCAAGTTGCTAAGATTTGGTCTTTTGCCTGGCGCAGAAATTAAGCATCAATGGCCTCCAATTGCTCGAACTGCTCGAAGTGCCGATGCAACCGACGCTCCACCTCACCTGGAGGTGTAGCATATGGGCCTCAAGCGGCCTCCATCCTCGCCCTGCCTGTAGAACAGGTGACCCAGGCCACCACCGGCCTGTTTTTCGGGACCATGATCCCGCCTGCGAGCTTCACCATGCCAATGCCTGCACCAGAAGCAAACAAGAAGTCGGTCTTCGACCGGCTCACTGCTACAACGGCCTGTTCAGACCATAATATTGCATTTATCATTCCCCTATTCTTATCCGTTTTAGAAATAAACAGGTACTCTTGACGCACTTTTGTTGCATGTTACAGGATACAGGCTCTTGGAGCAAATACAGTGAAAAAGACGAAAGATGATACAGAAAAGGGACTTTTGACCAACAAGCAGACGGATCTTACTCAAGCCGAGACGAAGAACAGTGCAAGGTCCAAAAAGACGAAAGTGAAACGGTCAAAAATCCTTACAAGATTTCACTGAGGATCTAGAGAAGACTAGAAGCCCAGAAGAGAAAAGAACTGAAGAAATAACCAGAACAAAGAACCATAAAGCATACCCTGAAGTTTGGTGAGCTAAGCTCACCAAAGGGCCGCGGAACTGCGGCCCAAGCGCCCTATTGCCGCGGTTCCGCGGTCATTCCAGGCCCGTGTCGGTGCAATCTTTCTGTGTCGGTGTGTCGGTGTATATGTTGGGATTTTTAGGGGGAAAATCTGTAATTGCATGTCTACGAGAGTCTGTAACCCTAGCTTCACTGGTTGCTTATAAATTGTACTCAAAATCTGTAAAATGTCATGCCTCTTTTCAATCAATAAATTTCAGAATTTCTGGGAGTTATATTCAGATCTGTTCTATATCGTTTGGAGGGAGCCGTCAACCTAGTAAGGTAAATTATGTTTTTTTCTTCTTTTAATTAGTATGCATTATCATCCCCTAATGAGCGAGTAGTCTCCTCGCTTGTTAGGGTTAGCCTTAGGGAAAGGGTTGAGAGATGAGATCTCTCACCCCTTTCAATGCCACATTCACCTAATGAATTAGAACTCCATGCATACGCGCACAATCGCTCCCTACGGCACCCTACCCCTCGAGGTAACGGTGAACCGTAGTATAAAGGGCCGGTTGCGCACGTTTTCCGTGGGGGTTAGGGTAATTATCAATAAAGGAAGGATACGAATCTAGAGAAAGAAACATCTTCCCAAAAGATTCGGATCCACTTTATTGATAATAACCGTAACATCTAACAGATCTAAAAAAGAAGGCATTGAAAGCGGTGAGGAAAACGTTAATCTCCAAAACTTCCTCTAAGCCTAACCCTAGCAAGACTTTAAATTAGATTAATTAGATCCAGTTTTTATAGATTTTAGAAATCAACCAAAACAACACTTTGAATCAACTCGTTAAAACATATAAAAGAAATTTACCCATCTCTGTGGATCGACCCGTACTCACCAGCTAGCTGCGAAGCGACGCCGTTTTTGATTACGGTAAATACAAGTTTTTGGACTCAAATCAAATGGCGCCGTTGCCGGGGATGGCGTAATTTTTCTTTTTGTGAATTTTCGGGTTGATATAAATTTTAAAAATTATAAAAATCTGAAAATATAAAAAATACAAAAATTATCAACTTTGATCTGTTTGAAGGGTGTATCTTTTGAATCTTGCAGGGACAGCGAAAAATTGAGGATCTGGAAATTTACAGAGGGCAAAACAAAAATTGGTACATAAGAACAGAGAGGAACTATCAGTACAGAGCAGCACAAAATTTTTCAGAGCCTGATTCCTTTATCCTGCCGCGTTTCCGCCGCATAAGGGGGCCCCATGCCGCGTTTCCGCCGCACCTTGGCTACGTCAGCGCATCAATTTTATATGGTTTGATCTCTCCTTCTCCCCTCTGCAACCTACAATATATCCACTGTGAAAATTTTCTGCAGGAATTCTTTGCGCTAAAAAATTCTTTCTCCCCCTTCTAAATAACAGATTTTCTGCAGGTTTCTTTGCGCCGCGCTAAAAAAAAAAATAGATTGCAAGTGAATTTTATTGTTTTGCATAATTTAACCGGACTCTAAGGGGCTAATTGACCAAACTCAGATTGGGTGGGGATTTCATCACCCTTCCCAGGACCCCAGAAAACACCTAAAACATTTTGCATCGACCACAATTAAATAAAAAAAAAGACAAGACTCAGACCTAAGGACATCGAGCTCAATAGGAAAAGGACTAGTATAGGTATCGACCGTTTATCCTAACCGACTTTGCGGTGTCTAGGCTAGTGGTTATTAATTAGGCCCACTGTAGTGGTGGTTCCTTTCCACTTACCTGGCCGTATTTGTCCGTGAAGAGGCGGTTTGAGATCCTATTTCTAGCCCTAGTTAGGAGCTGTCTAGCAGACCTAGGCGACCCTAGATCTAGGCCTGATTGTGCATGTGTGGTTGATACATTTGTGTCACGAATCCCATTTCAAAAAGCTCTTTGCAAAACTCACACAAAAAAAAAATATAAATCTTTTCAAAAACTTGCAACTCACTTTCACTCACTTCTTCTCATTGACGTTATCTTACCCCTACATTCTGTTTTTCTATTTTTTCTGACTACACTACTCCTTTAGTGTATGTCACTTTGGACTAGGGATACTAATGCCCGATTAGTCCGTGTTTCGTTGGTACTGACCGACGAACCCTTCGACGAACCCTTCGTCGACATTCCGTCCATTTCCTTACCTCCTCCTTCAAATTCTTCTTTCGAAGGTATGTCGGGATTCAACCCCAACGATATCTTACCGACGGGAATGATTCCACCTCCGCCAGGTGCGAATAACCCGAATCTTCCGCCTGTTGTAGCGCCCGCACGAGTTGCGCTCCAGGATCTCTTTTACCCCATCCGCACTTCTTTACCTACTTGTTTTTTACCCCCACCGGCGAATGGGGATAATTTTGAAATAAAACCACATTTCATCAATATGCTGCCAAAATTTCATGGTTTGGAATCCGAAGATGCATATATTTTTATTAATAAATTCCAAAACGTTTACGCTATGATGAAAACGACCCAATTAAGTGATGACGCTATAAGGCTAAGGGTCATTCCTTTCACCTTATGTGACCTAGCCGAGAAGTGGCTATACAGCACCGCATCACATTCGATAAGAAATTGGGACGAGTTTGTGAGAGCTTTTCTGAAAATGTTCTATCCTCATCACAAAACTGCTAGAATCCGAAACGAGATTATACAATTTTCACAGCTTCCTTCCGAACCATTCTGGAAGTGCTTCGAGAGATTTAAAGACCTACTTGTTCAATGCCCTCATCATGGGATCGAAAGTTGGCAACTTTGCCAAATATTATACGAGGAATTGAACGCAGCAACGAAGCAGTTGCTAGAAACAATATGTCAAGGTCATTTTCTCTCCAAGTCTAGTGATGAAGCATGGCAGTTTCTTGAGGATCTTAGTGAGCAAACAATTCAGTGGGAGAGTACCAAGACCACATCATCTTCTTCTGTTGGTCAATCTAGGGCAGGCATACATCAAATAGATATGTCGATTGCTATGAAGGCCGAGATGGCCCCACTTATGAAAAAGCTAGAAGCCATTGAGACCAAAATCTCATCGTCTTCTCCTGCCCCTACTCTACCCACACGAACTGTTTGTGCTTGTTGTGCGAATCCATCGCATCTAACCGAAAAGTGTCCTTATAATGCACCTATTCAAGGACAGGATCAAGTCAATGCTGCATTTCAGCAACGACAAAGAAGCGATCCGTACTCTTCGACATACAATCCGGGGTGGAGGAGTCACCCGAATTTCGCTTGGAACCAAAATCAACAAGTCCAAGGAAATAATAATTTTCAAAGACCTCCTCCTCCACAACAACAACAAGCACCATTACAAACTCAAAACCAGCAACCTTTCCAACAACAACCTTATACAAATCAAACGAACAATTTGGTGCAACCATATGATGATAAGGTTATCTCGCTCGAGAAAAGTCTAGATGCATTTCT
Source organism: Agapanthus africanus (assembly GCA_030015575.1). Taxonomy (NCBI): domain Eukaryota; kingdom Viridiplantae; phylum Streptophyta; class Magnoliopsida; order Asparagales; family Amaryllidaceae; genus Agapanthus; species Agapanthus africanus. The sequence continues at coordinate 66,172,401 of JASDDO010000012.1, read as the reverse complement.
CAAGCGATCTACAGAATCCGCAGTAAGATTTGAAAATTATGTTCAATCTTTAATGAATAACAATGCCTCACACGATCAAAGTATCAAATCTATTGAGGCACAAATTGCACAATTAACTGCTGCGTTGAGCGAGAGAGAAAAGGGAAAGCTTCCATCTCAACCATTGCCAAATCCCGGTCATCCACAAAACGCATATCACAATCACAATGTAAATGCGGTGACCACGTTGAGATCCGGAAGAGTGTTGCAAAATAATGTGGGAACTAGTGATGACATCCCCGCCGGTGGTTCTTCTTCTTCTTCTTCCTTTTCTCCATCGTCACCTTCCCCTTCTTCATTTTCTTCACCTTCTTCTTCACCTTTTTCTTTAGAGCCTATTCTCCACCCTTCACATGGCTCTACTTCTTCTAGCTCGAACGGACCCATTTCTCATAACATGAACACATCTACACCGGGATCCGTTCCTACTCCACATTCTACTCCACAGACATTTGACTCAACGAATTTTCAAAATGCTCCATTTCCAAACAGGTTGAGTCCTAATAAACCAACTGCACAAGTGGAGAAGATTGTGGAGATATTTAAGCATGTTAGCATAAATTTACCTCTCTTGGATGCAATCCAACAAGTCCCTTCATACGCGAAAATCTTAAAGGGCTTATGCACCTCGAAGAGAAAGGCATCTCAAGTACCCAAGAAAGTGCTAGTGGCTAGTGCAGTGAGCAATGCTATTAACCACCATCAAACCTTACCCCAAAAACGAAAGGACCCCGGTTGTCCTACGATTTCAATCACAATTGGGGATAAGAAAATTAATCGAGCACTTTTAGATCTTGGGTCTAGTGTTAACCTGATTCCCTACTCCGTGTACGAACAATTAGGGGTTGGAGAGTTGAAACCCACTCGTTGCACTCTCCAAATGGCTGATCGATCAATCACACATCCAAGGGGTCAACTAGAGGATGTGTTGATCAAAGTCGGGGAGTTCATATTCCCCGTTGATTTTATCGTTATGGATACACAACCTGTTGCTAACCCAAGAAACCAAATTTCGGTTATTCTCGGTCGACCATTTTTGGCCACTTCCAATGCTGTGATAAACTGTCGCAATGGCTCCATGACTCTATCCTTTGGGAAAATGTCTAGTGAGTTCAATATTTATAAGATGGGAAGTCTGCCCACCGTACCAAAAACTAGTACACGAGAAGTTTGCTCTATTCACGAAATCACGCAGGAGGACTGCGAGCTTGAAAGATTCTTGTTTAATAAAAACAGTTTTGACGCCACTAGTGCGTCCCTCCTTGAGCTTACCACCGTGGACACAACCAATGTTGATTATGAATGTTTCACTTTTTTGGATGATGACGACTCACAGCCCGAATATGAGTCGTTTGAATTTTTGGATGAGTCAGTCGAGCCATCCGAATCGGTTGTTTGCAGTGATTTCGAACCTGTGTTGGAGTCCTTTGAGTTCGAGGTAGATTCCGCAATGATTCTTTCGCCTCCGAAACTCGAACTCACACCCTTGCCGTCTCACCTTAAATATGCTTACATAGGTGAGAATGAGACCTTTCCCATTATCATATCAGCCTCTCTAGCCCTCGAGCAAGAGAACGCCCTCTTAATGGTCTTACAAGATAGGCGGCAAGTTTTCGGTTGGACTATGGCGGACATCGAGGAGATAAGTTCCCTCATAATTGAATATCATATACAATTGATGGATGACGCCAAGTCAATAGAGGACCCACAGGAACATCATGGGGGTATTGTGGTGAGTCAACCTCCCTTAGAAGTTGAAATACCCCCATTTCTTTTAATAAGCTACGAGAATGCCAACACTCCACTGATTGCTGATCATTTACATTCTCGTTTCGATGCATCACCATCACCTGTATATTCACCTCCACACCTCCTATACCACTACTTTTATCTTCCCCAATTCTTTGTGGATCGTTACAATGTATTCTTCTACCAACCCATACTCTTTACTGATAAATTTTTCAACTGGTTGGTGTTGGTTTATGCAAAGTTTGGCGGTAATGTCTAACATAATTTAAATGAAGTTTGGGGGAGGGCCTTTTTGTATATATTTTTGTTCTTCTTAATAATAAAAATTTTGTAAATAAATAAACAGGGAAGTGCCGGTATTTTGACCCTCTTAGTTTAGCATGACAGTGAGGACACTGTCAAGTTCAAGTTTGGGGGTATGCTCGGTACGTCTTCGCATTCATTTGTACATATTTTTGCATTTGCACACTTATTTTAAAACTCATAAAAATTTGAAAAATTTTAAAAATTATAAAAATCAATGTATTCAATTTTGGCCTTATCTGACTTGAGTTTGACTAATAGGTTAATTAACTAGGAACAACTAGATCTTAGATTTAGTGAATTAAAAACCCTAAAAATAACATCCCTTAAAGTTTAACGCTAGAAAGTATATGCCTTGTAATTTATTTAGAAATAGGTAAATTTTGGGTTCACTTCTTGGGGTAAGTCAAAATGAGGAAAAAGTATTGATGTTCTTATTAGAGTACGAGTTTGAAAAATAATTCCTAACTTAAGTCTAGATTCTAAAAATGTATACCCTATAATTTGCACAAGCACACACCTTGAAACTTGGAATAGTAGAAGAGACCTTGAAAGGCTCTTGTCTAAAGTTCTTAGTACAATGAAAATAAAAAAAAATGTGAATAAAGAATAAAAAAATGGACACTGGTTTTTGTGATTACTTAAGGCTGTAAAAATAGAAAAATCTTTAGCGAGGGTGCTTCATCACCTAGTGCCTTAGACCAACTGGTTTGGGAGTCACTGCTAAAAGCCTTGGGTGTTGCAAAACTAGGAAGTACGCTTTAAAGTGCTAACGCATCTTGTAATCGGTTGTTGGTACCTCAAGAAGTATTAACAGTCGCATGAAGGATGTGTAAGCAAATTTCATTTAAAAATTCACGTATTAATAAGTACTTTGGACAATGGACAAGGGCATGATTGCTTGAATTGAATTTCCAAGTGTAGGGGTGATCTATACACACACGTAGGGGTATGTGATTGGAATTTAGATAAGAGAGAGGAATGAAAGATAAAATTTGTATCTTTAATAGAGTTGATAGAAAATTCCTAAGTGGAGATGAAACCCTAGAAAGAAGACTTAAGAGATGCCGAAAGCTAAGTAGGTCTACATAACATATATAATCTTAAGTTAAATAATGAGGAAGTGTGAAGAATGTGGGTGGATAATTTACAAGTAGAAGATAATAGAATTCCTTATTAGAAGACCTAATTGGAGAACAAAAGTAAATGGGCTGAATTGATAGGATTTTGTGGGTAGTATCCGCTGAAAACCCTCAGGAGACAACACTCCTCCTACTAGGGACACCTAAAGGTTTAACGGCTTGTTGCACGTGCACAGTGCAATCGCGTTTCCCTGTGAAAGTGCGGTTAGGATTTTAGTGAATAAAAATAATAAGTTTGCTCGAGGACGAGCAAAAGATAAGTTTGGGGGTATTTGTTCAAACTATAATATTGCATTTATCATTCCCCTATTCTTATCCGTTTTAGAAATAAACAGGTACTCTTGACGCACTTTTGTTGCATGTTACAGGATACAGGCTCTTGGAGCAAATACAGTGAAAAAGACGAAAGATGATACAGAAAAGGGACTTTTGACCAACAAGCAGACGGATCTTACTCAAGCCGAGACGAAGAACAGTGCAAGGTCCAAAAAGACGAAAGTGAAACGGTCAAAAGATCCTTACAAGATTTCACTGAGGATCTGGAGAAGACTAGAAGCCCAGAAGAGAAAAGAACTGAAGAAATAACCAGAACAAAGAACCATAAAGCATACCCTGAAGTTTGGTGAGCTAAGCTCACCAAAGGGCCGCGGAACCGCGGCCCAAGCGCCCTATTGCCGCGGTTCCGCGGCCATTCCAGGCCTGTGTCGGTGCAATCTTTCTGTGTCGGTGTGTCGGTGTATATGTTGGGATTTTTAGGGGGCAAATCTGTAATTGCATGTCTACGAGAGTCTGTAACCCTAGCTTCACTGGTTGCTTATAAATTGTACTCAAAATCTGTAAAATGTCATGCCTCTTTTCAATCAATAAATTTCAGAATTTCTGGGAGTTATATTCAGATCTGTTCTATATCGTTTGGAGGGAGCCGTCAATCTAGTAAGGTAAATTATGTTGTTTTCTTCTTTTAATTAGTATGCATTATCATCCCCTAATGAGCGAGTAGTCTCCTCGCTTGTTAGGGTTAGCCTTAGGGAAAGGGTTGAAAGATGAGATCTCTCACCCCTTTCAATGCCACATTCACCTAATGAATTAGAACTCCATGCATACGCGCACAATCGCTCCCTACGGCACCCTACCCTTCGAGGTAACGGTGAACCGTAGTATAAAGGGCCGGTTGCGCGCGTTTTCCGTGGGGGTTAGGGTAATTATCAATAAAGGAAGGATACGAATCTAGAGGAAGAAATATCTTCCCAAAAGATTCGGATCCACTTTATTGATAATAACCGTAACATCTAACAGATCTAAAAAAGAAGGCATTGAAAGCGGTGAGGAAAACGTTAATCTCCAAAACTTCCTCTAAGCCTAACCCTAGCAAGACTTTAAATTAGATTAATTAGATCCAGTTTTTATAGATTTTAGAAATCAACCAAAACAACACTTTGAATCAACTCGTTAAAATATATAAAAGAAATTTACCCATCTCTGTGGATCGACCCGTACTCACCGGCTAGCTGCGAAGCGACGCCGTTTCTGATTACGGTAAATACAAGTTTTTGGACTCAAATCACGGCCCCTGCCAACGGGTCGTCCAATATCAAATCAACAGCCTCTGTCTTTGCCAGGCTGGATCAGAACTCTGATGGGTCCGCCAGGAAGCCCATGAACTCTAAAGTGGCTGTCCCGAGGAAGGCAACAACCGCTGCTCCAAAAGTCGTCAAGGCGGCTTCTCCTATCAAAGAGTCGGTCTTTTCAAGGCTGACTATTCCTGCTCCTGCCCCTGCTCAAGGATCTGTCTTTGACAGATTGAATATCACCCCTCAAAGGACAACCTCAGTTTTTAAGAGGTTAACACCAGTGGCGCCTCATCCGGACAGGGGGCAAAAAGAAGCTGTCTCTATTGCCGAGCCAGTCCCAACGGCTCGTGGGCAAAAAGAAGCTGTTTCTATTGCCGAGCCAGTCCCAACGGCTCGTCATGCTCGACGTCGCCATTGGCGACGAGTGAGGAAGGCAGGGGGCAACTCCCCCTCGGGGCTAACTCCACCCGCTCCAATGGTGGAAGTTGATGCTGCTGTTCCAACCGGGAACAGCTTTGAACTGCTAAGGAGGGTACGCAAGAACTCTCCGACTGCCACACTAAAAAGATCTCCTCTACCTGCGGAGAGGGTTACAGAAAAAAAGCTGGAGCAACCCCCTCAACGGCTGTCCTCCAAAATTTATAAGGTCTGGCGGAGGGTTCAAGATTCCGTAATTGATCCTGATCACTCTCGCCAGCAGAAGAGGGTGAAAGTGCAAGAAGAAAAGAATCGTCCAGTCAAACAGCAGAGGATGACAACCGCCAGGGTGCCCGCTGCAACGGCCCCTTCAACTTCAACGGCCCACAAGAGGAGGAGGCCGAAGAAAATTCCCACGCCCGCGGAAAATGCCAAAGGCGGTGAGCCTAAACGCCCTAAGTCCGGGGGCATCGTGGTCCATACTGTATACGTGGCGTCTGGTAAAGAAGACAGCCGTGCATCTACAGGTCATAGACCGCTTACACGGTCAGTGACCAGAGCTCAGGAGCAACAACAGAAGCTCCAAGAAATGATGAACGCGATGGCCGCACTCACTGGGCCAAAAGAAAACCCCGAAGCGTCCTCTGATCAACGCCAAGAGCAAGAAACTGACGCTGAATTCCTTCGTCGGATATTAGAGAGGAAGGATAAAGAGGCTGCTGAACAAGCAGCCAACATAAAGAGAATGGCCCTCCCGTTCCAGGACATGGTGGGAATGATGATCCAACAAGATCCTCCAGTCGAAGATCCCCCGATCGTCCTTGAAGACGATAGGGGAGAAACGTCAAATCCTCCACCGGCTCTGTCAACAGCCAAGGAGGAGGCAATCTCTAAGGCTGACTTGGACGATTATATAGCTCAGCAGATCCGGGTTCATCAGGCGAGTGAAGCGGCCAGCCAAGTCGTCAAAACTGGGCGACCGTACCCGAGTTGGTATGACCAAATCAGTTACCCGCCGGGATATACGATCCCTAAGTTCCATGTATATAAAGGGACAGGGAATCCACATCAGCATGTCGCTCAATTCAGGGCCTTATGCGGCAACACTGGAGGCGATGACAGACTGTTGCTTCGCCAATTCGTCGGTAGCTTAGCAGAGATGGCGTTCGAATGGTATTCGGAGTTACCTAACGACTCTGTCAAAACATTTGCGGAGATAGAGCTACTGTTTACACGAAGATTCGCGAGTGCTAGTGGACGCACCCCGATAACGGCACTGATAAATGCCAGGATAAGGCCAGGCGAAACGTAGGTCCAATATGCAACACGATGGCGGAACCTATGGTCAAAATGCGAACAACGAATAGAAGAGGCTCCCGCTGTAGGCATGTTCGTGGGAACCCTTGATCCGCAGGCGACCATATCTCAATTCATGATGTTCTTCAGGCCGACCACCTTCCAGACTTTGATTGACAAGTTAGCCCAAATGGACCAGATGGGCCATGGACCGTCTCCTCCAAAACCAGACTCTCGAAAGGAGAAGGGGAAAGGAAAAGCGATCGTCGTCGCCAATGCTCAATAATAGCCGAGCAACTCAAAGTCGGTCGTTCGCCAAAATAACGTGTGTCCACGCCCATCCCTCGAGGAGAGACTGGGACGTCCTTACTCGTTTCCTCAGAATAAAACGAGAAGACTGTTCGAGCTGGCAGTGCGCAACGGACTCATCAATCTGCCGAGTCCAAAACGTCTGTCGCAGCCAGGCGATCTCAATAATCCAAATTATTGCCCTTACCACCAAACGGTAAGTCACCCGATTGAGGACTGTTTCGTCTTTAAGGGATGGATCGAGGATCAGTACCTACAAGGTAAGTTCGCGCTGTCTGAAAACTGGAAGGTAAACCCACCACAGCCGCACACTCCGAAGAAAACGGATACGCCGGGGGCAACTTGTTCTTTTGTCGAGGACGAAAACGATAGAGAAGGCTCACCAGGTGAATCCGAAGACTGCATAATGACTTGTCATGTGATCTCTCACTCATTGGCGGATGGTGAAGAGGCTCCTTGCGCCGAGAAACCGAGGGCAAACCCTGAACCAGAAATTCCGCAGCCGTCAGACGAGTTGATCGATGCCTTCCTGAATGAGATTCGTCTAAAATTTAAAGCCAATCAAGAGCATGGGATGGCCATACTGGACGGAACCAAACACCGCCGACTAGAAGAAAGAGTCGAGGCACTCCTGTCAAATCAAAAGACATCCACTGCCGGTAAAAACAAATTCAAGACGAGGAAAAGGTTTGCTAAGGACATATTAATGGGAATGAAGCTACCACCCTCTGAAGGAAACACTCTTGACGGAGTAGAGATACATCCTAACTACTGCTTGTACCATCAGAGGATCATACATCCTATCGAAGACTGCGACTCCTTTAAGTGTTGGTGGCAAGGGTATGTCGCTCAAAAGCAACACTTCAACAGGACAAGGCGTGAAGCTCGTAGACATCAGAAAAATGCGACAGATGAGCGCAAAAGAGCCGCCGCCGACTGTCATATAGCCGACTCCAAGGGATCGAAAATTATCACCTTTGGAAGCGACTCTGACGAAGAAGCCGCCTTCAACCCTCTCCTCAAGGAATCATTCAAAGATGAAAGAATTGAGAAGTTGCGAGGACGGTCAGCCATGCAATCGCACGCTACTCGAAAAAAATCTCGGCCCCGCAAACAAAGGATCGAGCAAAAAGGATAAAGGAAAGGAAAAAATAGCCCTCGTAGCCGACATTCAACAACAATCGAGTGGCCCTAGACCGGTTGTTTGCCGAAACAACAAGCGGCAACCCCTCCATGAAAAGTTGAAACGTCCTTACTCGTTTCCTCAAGATAAAACAAGGAGACTGTTCGAGCTGGCAGTGCTCGACAGATTCATCAATCTGCCGAGTCCAAAACGTCCTTTGCGGCCAGGCGATGTCAACAGTTCTAATTATTGCCATTATCACCAAGTATTGGGCCATCCGATCGAAAACTGCTACGTCTTCAAATACTGGGTCGAAGACGAATACCAATAGGGCAGGTTCGTCATCTCCGAAAACTGGAAGGTGAGCCCGCCACAACCGCACGCTCCGAAAAAGATAGATACGCCGGGGGCATCATGCTCTATTATAGAGAAAGCCCCATAAACCGAAAAGTCAGTAAACTAGAGGTTCGCCTCAAATACGGCGACGACGGACCGAAAGGTCCTTAAACTAATGACGGACCGAAACGTCCTTAAACTAATGATGGACCGCAATGTCCTAAAACTTGCAAACGACCGAAACGTCTTTAAACTACTACCGCAGCGTCCTTAGGCTGACGAGATGAATAAAAAAAATATATATAAAAAAATAATAATAATAAAAAAAACGGTATGTCCATAAGCAAAATGGGTACGGATGAAAACCCGAAAGGGCTCCGTGAGTAAAAACAGTAGGACTACCGGCAAGTCTTGTGAAAACCCGAAAGGGCGCAACCTCGTTAGAAAAAAAAAAGAATTAAAAAAAAAACGGTATGTCCATAAGCAAAATGGGCACGGATGAAAACCCAAAAGGGCTCTGTGAGTAAAAACAGCAGGACTGCCGGCGAGTGTTTGTGAAAACCCGAAAGGGCGCAACCTCGTTAAAGGACACTTACAAGGTCCTCTCGACCTTGTAAGGAGAAGTCTCCCGCGTGAGATCCTTACGACTCACAAAGGAGCAACACACTTAGGAATCCTCACGATTCCTAAGGAGAAAATACACTTGCGAGATCCTCATGACTCGTAAGGAGAACTCTCTTATGGGACCCTCACGGCTCATAAGATTTGAAAGTCTTAAGTTACAGAGACCTAAACCTGTACTTAAGCAACCTCCACAACTTTCGACATTGCCCTACAAGTGGTTCAATACTGACCTTTGTATACAATCCACGGGCGCGAATAAACATTTCCCTAACCAAGTCCCATCCGTGACTGGGGATATGTACGCATGATGAACAACCCTTATAAGTCCTCTCGACTTACAAGGAGAAAACCCTCTTGTAGGATCCTTACGACTTACAGAGGAACATACACTTAGGAATCCTCACGATTCCTAGGGAGAAAATACACCTACAAGATCCTCACGACTTGTAGGGAGAAATACCTTTGTGAGACCCTTACGGCTCATGAAGTCAAAAACCTTAGTCGACAGGACCTTAACCATGTTCACTAAGCCACCTTTGTTCAACATCGACAGAGGCAAATGATGATTCGCTCCTGGAAATATCTCAGTTGTAGCGGTGCTGATGTCGAAATCGGTGTCTAATTTCAGGTTTATGGTGAAAATCCGGTAGGCTGCACATGCATACGAAATAGCCGAAATAATGGGGCAACTTGCAAATAAAAATCAGCAAGTAAAAAAATGTGTATGCATACAAAATAGCCGAAATGATTGGGCAACTCGCAATAAACAGCAGCGAGTAAAAATATATAGCCGAAATGATTGGGCACCGCGAAAAATAACCGAAATGATTGGGCAATCGCGGCCTTCGCGATATATAAAAGCTGAAATGATAGAGCATCGCGGAAAGAATAAAAAAAAGTGAAATGAAAGAATGAAACTTTTTGCCCTACAGGCGATAGCACAGCAATCCCTGTATACAATCCAGGGGCACAAACAAAAAAAGGAAGCACCCTTTCCCTCCCAATGCTCCATCAGAAAACGGAGCCAAATCTTAATAGCAATATCTACGGCCTAAGAATCAACGAAGGCATTCCTCCTTTGCAGTCCATCAAGATGCAGATACAACGCCGACGAAAGACCCCATGGTCAAACAAGCGGAGTAACGACAAAATCCCAGCTCCACCTCGGCATTTGTCTCGATACAGCAGACGATATGTCACCGTAGCGTTCTTCCTCCAACAGGGTTCAGACGCGACAGTCAAACAAACGGAGCCACGGCAAAATCCCTAGTTCCAAACCTCGACGGTTTACCAGCAACATAGAGACAACCGTGACGTTCGTTTCGATACAGCAGACAAGATGTCACGACAGCGTTCTTCCCTCAACAGGGTTCGGACGTGACAAAGCAAACGAAGCGAAGGCCAAATTCCTAGCTTCAAGGTCTTAACGGCGAGTCATATAAAGCCTGAAAGACAACTGGAGATCGTCTCACACCAGTGCGGAATGGTCACCACTTCGACGTTCGTCTCAACACAGCAGACGCAGCATCATCAAACAAATGGAGCCACGGCAAAATCCCTAGTTCCAGATCTCGACGGTTCACCAGCAACCTAGAGACAACCACGACATTCGTCTTGATACAGCAGACGAGATGCCACCCCAGCGTTCTTCCTCCAGCAGGGTTTAGACGCGACAATCAAACAAACGGAGCCACGGCAAAATCCCTAGTTCCCACCGCGAGATTCGTCTCGATACAGCAGACGCGATGCCAGCAAACGAAGCAAAGACCAAATTCCTAGCTTCAGGGTCTTGACGGCAACTCACATAAAATCTGAAAGACTATCGGAGATCATCCCACACCAGCGCGGAGTGGTTATGACTCATCGGGGCTCGCCAAAATGAGCCTAACCTCAGGTAAAAAGCGGCATGGCAAATTCCTAACGCGTGCTCTTCCGACGGTTAAACTGCCTAGGAAGATTTCTTGAAGACGTCTTGTCCAGCCCCCGAAGGGATCAGAGACACGGCAATCGCACGGCTACTCGAACAGCACGACTGCCTATCGAGGAATATATCAGCTGATGCGACGGTACGACGGCCAAAACCCTAAGTATCACAGACCCTAATGGACTTATGTCGTAAAGAGTAGAGGTTAACTGTGACGTTAGGATGTTCTTGCGAGAAATGCTCGATTCGTCTCGACTTGTGAAGAAAGTGATGTCTTTGCGAGAACTTCTCGATGCGGCTCAACTCGTAGGATAAAGTCTTAGGCAGTAAGGATTAAAAAGCTTGCTTCCTAAGCACTGGGACCCTGTAAGTTGGCTCAAAACGGTCTCTTGCATACTATCCACGGGTCTCACTCTCCAAACTCAAATCTCGACAAGGAGGGAAACAACCGCTTACGGGCCGTCTCAACTCGTAAGAGGGAAAAATTCTCTTATAAGATCCTTACGACTTATAAGAGAAAACGCACTTAGGAATCCTCACGATTCCTAAGGAGAAAATCCACCTACGAGATCCTCTCGATCCGTAGGGAGAAACGTCTCTATGAGACCCTCACGGCTCATAAAGTTGAAAAGTCTTAGGCAGCAGATTTGAACCTGCGGCCTAAGCCATCGCTGCCTTTTGAAGAAGCCAATACAGGATGCTCGCTCTATCACCTATCAACTATGTTTACTAAAGCAGTATACTGATAATAAAAGAAAGAGGGAAGCGACAGAAAGGACATTCGATTTGCATTTGATCAAGCGTTCAAGATACACTCACTCATGCATAGGCAGAAGATTCAGAACGAGAAATAAGGCAAGCTGGGATAAAATTTTTCATTTATATTGCCAAAAATTCTTACAATCATAAAAGCAATAAAACGAAAAACATTATTACAATGGAATAACCTCAGATCCAGGACACGGATTGAGGAATTCAAAAGTAAAGCTATCCAGAGTTCTTCTGGCCCTCCTGATTATTCTCGTGCACAGCCTCTCGCGCTCCTGGGTGTCAAGATCTTCGGCAAGGCCCCCCAGCCTTCGATAAGCAGCGATTATCGTCGTCTGCTGGAAAATTTGATGCAGGATGTCGATGAGGCTATCCCGCCGTTTCTTCGAGATCAACCCCGACAGATACACTGAATGCACCTTGTCTTTGGCGTCATCCAGTGCATTGAGCGGTAGGGCCTCGTGGAACCCCGAGAGTACTCTCCAGATTGCTCCCAGCACGACATTCAAGAGAGCAGAGCGGCGAGGGAGCAGCCAACCAACACGTGCGTTCAAGCGACCCATGACCTCCGCACACTGGGCATCTGTAAACTCCTGGTCTTGATAATGACCCTGCACGCGTATATCCTCGTAGGTGATGAATTCGTGTAGACTGTATAGATGAACAACCATAATGCATGAAGGAAACATCAATGGAAGATTAGCGATAGAAAAGAAAAAAGAGAAGAAAGAGAGAAATGGGACTTAGGAAGTTAAACTCCTCAAGAGCAATGCTCTGCAGACAGGAGTGACACCTGTCAAAATCAGTTATGAGGAGAATTTGAGGAAAATCCCTTAAGAACATTGAGAGCTTTGCTCTGGAAAAAATGATATAATAATAATAATAGTACCAAATGCCATCTTTAACTTCAAAAATCCATGAAGAATTCTTAAGAGTTTTTCTATATGATTTGGAAGGAGCAAAGCTCCATTAATGAATTAAGAAAATCTAAGGAAAATCTTTTAGAGAGCAGAGCTCTATTAATGGAACCCTAATAGGGTTCTCCTTAGTCCTCTTTAGACCCTTTTAGAGCAAAGCTCTGCTAAGTGAAACCCTAAATGGGTTTTCTTTAGATCAGGGATCTATTGAGAGCAAGCCTCTTAAAATTGATTTAATTTAACCGAAATTAATATTTTTACCTAAAATTCTCTAAAGTTTGAACTTTTAAAAGTGCTTGAACAAAAAGAGCAGGGCTCTGGACAAAATTCTTATGAAGAGATGAAAATCATCTAAGGGACCAAAGGTCCTATTTATAGGCATCAAATGCCCTTTCAACTTCCAAGAGTTGCCGCGACGGTTGGAATTCTGCCATCGCTGCGCTCACGTTTGGAGCGCCACGTAAGCGCAACGGTGGGGGGGCATTTGTTTACCCCAATCAGAGCAAAGCTCTGTTCAAATTCCAAGACGGGAAACGAAGCAACGCTTCTGTTTCCCCCAATCAGAGCAAAGCTCTTCTTTGAAAATTAAAGTAAAAATTAAAAGTTAAAATAAATGAAGTAACGCTTCAGATTCCTTGCACTATGCACAACGCACCACGTGTCAAAATCAGACACGCCAGTGCAAGGAGCGCAGCGCTCAAGGCAGCGCGCCCAATCAGAGCAAGACTCTATTTAAAACGAAAAATAAATGAAGCAACGCTTCAGATTCCTTGCGCTGCGCGCAACGCGCCACATGTCAAAATCAGACACGCCAGTGCAAGGAGCGCAGCGCTCAAGGCAGCGCGCCCAATCAGAGCAAGGCTCTATTTAAAACGAAAATTAAAGGAAGCAACGCTTCAGATGACTTGCGCTTTGCGCTACGCGATACGTGGCAGCGCAGTTGCGCTAGAGCAGTTGCGCTGCGCTCTGCGCTGCACGCCACGTGGCAGCGCAGTTGCGCTGCGCGACACGTGTCAGCGCAGTTGCGCAAGCGCAGTTGCGCTGCGCTATGCGCTGCTTGACACGTGTCAAGTGCTGGTGCATTTGCGCCAAACAGAATTAAAATTCCAGAAAGATCTTTCTGTTCTTGTTAAAACAAGAAAATTGTCTTCTGTAAAACAGAAGCCCTTGGATCAAAGATCTAACGGTGGGGAAAATTCCCCAAATCACTCAGAGAAAGATCTCTTTAACAAATTTAACTAATTTATAGGCACTATAAAAAGGACCCTAGACCCCAATTCAAAAGGATGAACGGGAGGAACATTGTGAGAGATTAAGAACCTCAAAACAGAGAGAACTCTGAAGAAATTTCAAGAAAAAGGTAAAAACCTTCATAAAAAAGAAGAATTTCTTCTAATAGATCATTGATCTAAGAACAAGATCAACGATCTTCAAATAATAATAGTGCCTTGCACTTTTTATGAACCACTGGTTCTCTGAAAACAAGAAAAACTTGTTTTCTTTGATCTAAATTGGATCAAGAAATCAAATAGTGCCTTGCACTTGCAAAACTGCACTGTTGCGCTCCTGAATTGGCGCAAGCCACCAGAAATCGCCACGTGTCAGCACCTGAACCACTTGCGCTATGCGCTTTTGATAAGGAGCCTTGCTCTCTGAAATTGGCGCAACTCACCAGAGCGCGCCACGTGTCAGCAGCGCAAGCGCAGCGCACTGCGCCTGCGTAACACCTCCACATGTGCTTGCGCTCAATAATTGGCACAAAGCGCCTGACAAATCCCTGTCAAGTAATTAATGCACTGCATTATTTACAGAAGGGCCAAGCCCAATTAAAAAGGGCCCAATAGTCCAAATTAAATGCAATGCATTATTTTAAAAAAGTGCAGAGCCCAAAAGAGATGCTCTGCATCATTTACAAAGGGACTGAGCCCAAATCAAAAAGGCCTAGCAGGCCAGAATGAAATGCAGTGCAAACAGGGGCAAAGCCCTAGCATAGGCCTATTAGGCCAAAAACAAATAAAAGCGTTGAACTTTTTTTCAACTGGACTGAGCCCAATCATGGCCGTAAGTCCTCAAATTAAATTGACTGAGCAAGACTGCTCTCCTAAATCAATTTACATCCGGTTCAAGGGTACATCTCCGAGCTCCTCTGACACCTACCGTTGTAATCCTTCAACGAGGTCAGAGAGGTGACGGGTCCCGAAAGCCATACATTAAATGGACCCCCATGTCCCTAAACTGGAACATGGACCACTGTGTCCCTAAACTGGAACAATAGAGCCCCTAAATGCTCTTTTGTCGGATCTAAACGATCCCGTTTAAGTTGATCTTAGCCTTAAACATGGCTAACGTATCCTTAAACAGACTTCACATTCCCTAATCAACTTTGGTCCAAGGGCACATCTCCGAACTCCTCTGACACCTGTCGTTGTAATCCTTCAACGTCGTCAGAGAGGTGATGAGTCCCGATGACCACACACATTAAACGGACCACTACGTCCCTAAACTGGAACAGTAAGAGCCCCTAAATGCTCTTTCCGTTAAGTTGATCTTAGTTTCAAATCAGACTAACGTATCCTTAACGAACGTTTAAGTTGATCTTAGCCTCAATATGGCTAACGTATCCTTAAACTAAAACACAAAACCCAAATCTAAGAAAATACGGATTTGGACTAATCCACGTTCTACGGGTGACGACATAAATTAGTCTCCGTATACAATCCACGGGCAACCACAAACAAAACAAACAACCACGACACGAAGTGAAATTCTGGAGAAGGAGAAAGTTGTTACCGCTATGCGGTAGCGTAATTAACTGCAAGGGCTTGCGCCTACAGGGAAGAGCGTCCCCACAATCAAAAACCCCTCAAGCGAGGGGGAATCTGATGAAGTCTGCTACATCGGCCGCATCTGTCCAAACCTCCGATACACGGTGCCATAAATCAACTTGGCATCTTCGGAGAGGTGGACGGATAAAACCAAATAGCATCTGCCCCGAATCTCAGGCAAGACGTTCACGTCGTCGCCGTCTTTCGGAGGGGAACAGGGATGAAGTGAGAGATTACACGGTTTGTATCCAAGTGCTTAGTATGCCAGCAAGTAAAGGCTGAACACCAGAGAACAGCTGGACTGTTACAACCGCTTCCAATACCAGAATGGAAATGGGAGCACATCACCATGGATTTAGTGACTGCTTTACCGCGGAGTACACGAGGCAACAACGCCGTTTGGGTTATCGTCGACCATCTTACGAAAGTATCACACTTTATACCCTTCCGGGTGGGACAATCGACAGAGTCGCTTGCGGAGAAATACATGCAAGAGGTAGTGCGACTTCACGGAGTTCCGGTAAGTATAGTATCAGATCGAGACACTAGATTCATTTCGTACTTTTGGAAAAGCTTACAGGAGAGTCTGGGTACACGTCTCAAGTTCAGGACGGCCTACCATCCACAGACGGACGGACAGTCCGAGCGTACTATTCAGACGCTCAAGGCTATGTTGAGGGCGTGCATGATTGACTTTCAAGGTTCTTAGGAGGATCACCTCCATCTAATGGAGTTTTTTTATAACAACAGTTTCCAAGCTAGCATCCAGATGGCCCCATTCAAAGCACTATACGGACGGAAATGTCGATCTCCTATTTGTTGGGATGACGTGGGTGAGCGAAGATTATTGGGCCCCGAACTTATTGTTCAGACGGTAGACAAGGTTCAGATGATCAGACAGTGCATTAAGACAGCTCAGGACCAACAAAAGAGTTGGGCAGATGTCAGCAGGAAAGCACTAGAATTCGAGGTCGGAGATCATGTGTTTCTAAAGATTTCTCCTACCCGCGGTGTTATCAGGTTTGGAAGTCGTGGGAAACTCAGTCCTCGATTCATCGGACCATTCGAAGTGTTGGAACGGGTCGGAGAAGTGGCTTACTGGCTTGCCTTACCCCTTCGTTAGCGGGCGTACACAACACATTTCATGTGTCACAGTTGTGGCGCTACATTCGAGACGACAGTCATGTTCTCGATCATTCTGAATTGACCTTGGGTGCCGATTTAACTTATGTGGAGCAGCCTACTACTATACTCGACCGTAGAGAGAAGGTACTGAAGAATAAGGTCATTCCGCTAGTTCGAGTGTTTTGGGGCGGTCGTTCACCTGGGGAATTTACCTGGGAACGCAAGGAGGATATCCGTTCATGATTCCCACATATTTTCGAGTAGCCTTTTTGTATCGCCGTTTTCTTTTTGTCTCTTTAATTTCGAGGATGAAATTTTTGTAAGGGTGGTATGATGTAATACCCGGTTTTTATCTACGCCAATATCTGTATTCAAATAAAATATTTTACCCATTTTATATTTTGTATTATATTCAAATTATTTTATTTTCTATGAACCTAACCCTAAGCCCAAGTCCTTATTTAAATTCCATACTTTTCCATCAAAATTTTCTTGAGCCCAAGCCCCACAACCCAAGGCCTTACTTTTAAAACAACAGATTACTTACCTTCTCTTTTCTTTTCAAATTCAAAAAAAATATATATCCTCATTTAAACCCAAATCTTACACAAATAAATTTCATTAAAAACCTAATAATTATATTCCCGTTACCCTCTCTCTCTCCCTTTCTCTCTTCTTTAAAGTTTTATTAATTAAAAATCACTCACGTTCTCTCTCTCTCCCCCCTCACCCACATTATCTCTTTCTCTCTAATATCACCTTCTCCCCCTCACCGATTCTAACCTCCAGCGTCGGCCAACCCGTGCACCCGACCTTGTCCTTCTCATCCGGCCACCGCGATAGTCCAACTGACCCTGAAATTCCCTCGGCTACAACCCAAGCTGACCCCGATCACCTCACAACCGAGCACACCCATCAACAGCCGAGACCCCAACCATAATATCCACCGCCTCGTCCATCCCTCTCCATCGCCGAGCACTCCATACCCGACATGACCCTCGTTGTCAACAACCTTATCTCGGTCGAACCCATCTCCCCTTAGAGACCCCAACTGCAGCCGTCATCGTCGCCTCGTCGCTGCAACCCATCACCATTGCTGCAGCACCTCCTTATCGCCGAACCCAACTTGCCGGCACCCTTTCTTCTCCTTCGCTTCGTCCACCATCGTCACCCCACCCTCATGACCAAGCATGCAGCCACCTCCTTCTTCTTCCTTAGCCCCTCCACTCCATCACCTTCACCCTCATTGAGACCCACACCCAACCCGTGCCTGCTCCGAACACCGCTTCCCTCCTCCTCCAAGCTTCGAGCTCCTCCCCGACGACCCAACTCCGAGCAACCCCGCCACCACCGACACCTCCTCACTGCAGCCGCAGCCGCAACACCTAGCCGCCACCAAGGTCCGTCTTTTTCGCCGAGGCTAAGCCCGAATCATAGCCGCGTGTAGCCTTGTGCGTACCGTTGTTATGTGCCGCCATCATCGTCTTCAGAAAAGTGAATTCCACTTGCTTTTACATGCTATACAATATATTAGCTAAATAGTTATATTATGATTTTATGCTTGAATTGAATACTGTAATCGAATCATTTGCTACTATGAGTATGCATCATTGCTTTTAGTGAATTAATCCATTTAGTAACTTTTAACTCGTATTTGAAAACGCTCATAATTCTTATGATTCAAATCTCATGCTCGGTAAGTAGGAAATCGACTATTCATCGATAACCATTTAATTAAGCTAGTTTCGAACATATCCTAAACTAAAACCTATTTTAAATTAGAGGAACTTGGGTTTAATGAACCCATATAAGGATAATGAATATCATGTAGAAATTTGGTTGCAAGGTAGCGTCGTTGCACACATAAAATGGTACTCCCGATTTCCGTCGTAAAATCTGAACTTTTCGTACATGCTAACTCATAAAATTTATAATAAATTATGTATAGATCGGATTATGACGTTTTAGGATTCATATCAAATCTAATGTCATAGCCTACTGTAATATAAATTTTTCCATTAAATTTTAATAAGTCATGATAATGAAAATCAGGGAGAATTACGGCTCTGGACTGCAGTCCAGAGCAGCATTGGCTGTCAATACTCAAATTGAACTGCTTTCATATTGCTGTATGAAAATGATATTATGCGGAACCCTATACCGTAGCGAAGATAAATCCGTTAGATAACTATTTAAAGCAGTTTCATTCATTTTTATCACCGTTTACTATTTTAATCACATTTTAAACCATCTGTACATACTGCAGTCGCAAACAGGGACAGAACGTACATCCAGACCTTAAATAATGTGTAACTCCGAGAAAACAGTGGATATTGTCGATCTGTCTGATGCGTTGGAACCCTAACTGATAAAAATAAATATTGTTCAACTATAGTATCGCCTAATTTTGATCTTAACAGGGTGAAAACTGTATTACGAAATGGACTTTTAGTTCAGGAACTGAATTTCCAGCAGAGACACTTAAAATGAAACGACTGTAATTTGCGAACCCGAAACCCGATTGACTTGAAACCAATTTCGTTGAATTTCCAACTGAGTTTACTGATTACTGCTTTTGTATCATTTTACTTAATTCTGAACGTAGGATTTAATGCGATTTTATAAGTTCATGAGACACATAGTGATTTGTATTGCATATATAGTGTTTAGCGGCATGATTCACAGTTTTACCCGACTTTATACCTCTAGTGATAGTGCGCGTCATTATTAAGTTTCAGAGTATAATACATTGTTGAGTGTGAATGGTATCGGTTTAGGAGTGTCAAGTACGCCAGTGAAAAATGAATGGTTCGTGATAGTGACAATACAGTGAATAGTGAATAAAACCGTGTTATTGATGCGTACTTGTACACAACTAGCCCATACTCATAGATAGTGAAACATGGGGAAAAAGGGGGAAATCGAAGTGGAAAGGAAATTTTATTTAGCGAGGTCAGTGATTTAGAGGATGATCATTCGAACATCGACTCTTATATATTTGGTTTGGACCTAGCGGTCCGGCTGACAGGGTTATATCCCGGGCGACGGTGGGCCGTAGTCTCGGGTACGTACGAGACCCTCGTTAAATATGATCACTCTTTTCCATAACTCGATTTCAAAGTTACTTAGAGACCGATAGGGACACAGATCATACATTGCATCAGTTAATGACATATTGATTTCCTACATTTATTATCTCCACCGTTATTACTTTTATTTTCTTGTCTTTTGTTGTTATTATAAAATTGTTATTACGTCGCCCTGACGACCTGAGTATGCATGCTCAGAGTTTGGAGAGGACCAGATTCAGAAGTCAGACTTACCCTTCGAGCTCGCAGAGATCTAGACGGTCGTTGCTTCAGTACTTTTACCGCTTTCTATAAATTAACCTTGTATTCGCGCTTGGTTAGTAGTTTCTTTTTCTTTCATTCTATTGTAAACTGTGAACAATGAAAGTTGGTGTAATAAACTAGTGATGTATTTGTCACGCTCCGCTTCCCAGTGTACGGCGAAGGGGATGCGACGAGTCCGCTACGTATATACTCAGAAGTATATACGCTAAGCGTATCTAAGCAATATAAAATAAATACACAAGAGACAAGAGATAATAAAAACAACAACTTTTATTTATTTACATTCTTTTGTACAATGCATGAAAAGGAAATACAACTGAAATAAAAGATGCCTAAACAGTGGCATAACAGGAAATGAAAAGTACTGAAAAGAAAAGTGTATAATGAAACTAAAGTGCAGGGTCTTCGGCAAACTGCTCCAAGTCTTCTACAGATGGCTCGATCTCTGCCGGGTCCAAATCACCTGACGACATTCAAAGAAGAAAGAAATAGAATGTCGTCAGCGAACAGGTCGCTCTGTAAGTCCCAAAGGTAAGAGGAAAGTAGAATAAACAGAATAAGAAGATATTTTTTAAAGTTGTATACTATTATTGTAATGTTGTGTTAACGCTGTTGTTTGTAGCTTGGTACAGAAGGATACCAGTGTATACGAGGGGGGTCTCTATATGCTAGAGACCAGGGCAAACGGAATGTACAAGGAACCATTAAGCCACGGTACAATAGCAACGGAATATAGGTTAGGTGTCTTAATCTGACCACCTCGTGCCACCTTTAACACCTTCCGTACCAATCTACCCCTTAAACCCCGTAGTGTTTTATTTGTATTGTTTTATACTGTAAATTGTATTGATTGTAAGATTGATTGACTGACTGAAACCATAATATCAGTAAACGGTTTTAACCATAAGGTCATGTAAATGGAATAACTGAGAATCATGTAAAAGGAATATATGGAATATATCCATGGTTCGGTTCAGTCAAGTTGTATAAATTGATAATTGGATTCATGGATTCATGTGTTCATATTGAATTGGAATATTGTAGATTGTAGATTGACTTGAATCATATTCAAGTCAGAATGATCAGACTTAAAGCCGAGTCAGACAGTTAGAAATGTAAATCGAAGTCCTATAATTGCTAGGGTCCTTAGGGTAATTTATAAAACTTGAAGGGGTTGTATGTAAAAATACTTTTATATACTTTTCAAAATACACCTCAAGTATTCATTATTCATTTTTAGAGTTGTAATGAGTGTGGATTTTATATTGAGCCATTTCTAGTGAAAATATCCTAGTTTTATAAATAAAGGTATTTATCTGTAATAATGATTTATTTGAAGTTCATGGTATTTTAGTGTAAAATTTATTCTTGTGATTTATTTTAGAAAATGGTGGAATATTTATATTTAAATGATAAATATACATATAATTATACAAAAGTAGTTTTAATAAATATTTTATATTTTAAAAATCTCATTTTCTTAAGATGTTGTATTTTAAACCTTTCGAGACCGAATGCTCCTTGCGGAGGTCTGAATCTCGCACTACTAATCCCGAGGATGTGCGATAATCTGCATCATCCCGAACGGGTTCCCCAAAAATGGGTTGTAGCGGCGCTTTGCAAAAATTGTAAAATACTAAATCCTTTAGAAAACTGTTTTATAAAGTAAAATGTATTTATTTATAAAAATGTCAATTTTCCGTCGTCTAGATTCTAGGGTTTCCTAAGTCAACTAGCCTATTTCTAAATGGTCTAAACGACAAGTTGTTAGATGCCTCAAATTGCCTCTTCACCGCCAATTATGGCCATGTAAGTATAAGTGAGGAAAGGAGGGATCTGCTCACGAATCACCGTGAGTCGGGCCTTTTAAAGTTAGCTTTCTCACTTGCCTAGCCTAGACACCATAAAGTCAGGTTTAGAGAAACGATCGATATTCACAACTTATCGTGTTTTTCTAATAAGAGGTATTTATTTAAAAGTGTATCAAAGCTAAAACTTTTAGGAATGGTTTTATTAAGAATATGGTATTTAAATGAAAGTATTGTTTTATCGTATTCTAAGTTTTGATAATATCGTTTAGGGTTGTATTTGTGTGTGTGGGGAGGTAGATCATTACTTCGTGCTCTACTTTAAATGTATAGCAAAGTTAAGGGGATTAAATGTGAAATCGAAACATTGTGGTGTTTAAGTGAAAAAATACGATAATTTGAGAACGCTATCATTTCATGTGATGAAACTTGTTCAAATTGTTTGTTAATTGTTTAATAGTCAACATAAAGATATTTAAGCATGAATGTATTGGTGAGAAGTGAAATTTTATAGAAAACCGAATCGGAAATCGGATTTGTTTCGAATCCGTCGTGTTTTGTAATTTCGTATTTTAGAGAATAAGAAAGAGAGATAGAATGGGACTTACGGGTTTCGATTATACAAAGGAGTGAGGGGGACTAAAACGGTTGCCGATGCATTGCGTCGTCACCGGTTGTTCCTAAAAACGTCGCCGGAATTTCCGCCGGAATTTCGTCGGAGCTTCGCCTCGAACTTTTTTTCAAAGTACACAACTCTGGGAAAATTTTTGAGAGAGTGGGCTCAGCATTTTGGGATGAGAGGGTAGAGGGTAGGGGGTGTATTTATAGGGTAGGCTAGGGGTAGGGTAGGTGAAGGGTTTTTGATAAATTTTTTTGTAAAAATGTGAAAAAATCATTAAAAATGTAGTAAATGGGGTATATTTAAGTCTCGGGAACCGATCCATTAATTTGGAGTATACAGGGGGGTAGGGGAGACGAAGAGCCCTAACTTTCATGTTGGGGACTCGGCCGTCCGGCCGAGTCCGGCCGGCGGCGCCGGCCCGAGTCAGGGGGTCGGGGGGTGGGGGTCGTCAGGTGAAGGCTCTGGTGCTTTTACTTTTTCAGATGAAGTTCAAGTTTTGGGAGTTGCGGTGTGTAGAATGTTGGGCTTCCAAGGAATTTAAAACAAAAATAATCTAAAAATAATATGGGGCAGGGGATTTGAACTCTGGTGGCTTAGTTCAGCAGGGTAAGGTATTACCAATGAGCTACAAGCTCCTTCTTATAATTAAATTACTAATTAATTACTTAAGTCTTGTGCTCAGGCAATAAATACCCCTTTATAGATTTTTGAAAAAATTAATTTAAAAATTTGTATAGGAAAAAGTGAATAAGAAAATTAGGGTTGTTACAGTATTTCCTTTACTTCTGTGCTGTATTTACTGGTTACCATGTAATGCTAGAAGCCGATGTGTGACTTCGGCGGGATTATTCTTTGACCGTAGGAGCATGGCTGGCCTAGTCGCTTCCGGTATTCCGTATTTTGGGAAGCGGGGCGTGACAGTGACACACACACACACACAAAGGAAATATATATTTTACCTATATATATATAACTATATCCCTCTCTACCTCACAAAACACACACACTCTCTCTTTCTCGGTCCTCTTTCTTTCTCTCTTCCTCTCTTCCTCTCTCCTCATCGCAGACGACACCCATGCCCCAACTCTTCACGATTGAACCCCCTCTCCGAGCACCTCGCATTCTTCACTGCGCCTTCCCTTTCTCCGATCACTAACCGCCGGTGCTTCCCAAGCACCGACCACGACAACATCTCACCGCCTCCATCGTTTCCATCTCTCTCATCCTCGAAACCCATTCCCAGCACCCCACACCATGACTATCACCTCGTCGTCTCCCCTATCTCCACCTCCAACCACTATCATCAACGCCACCTCATCCATGTTCCTACCATCAGCAGCCGCGCCTCCAAGCCCCGAGCATTGCCTGCAACAACACACCCAACTCCAGCCCTTGACTCCGATCACCTTGACCCTACCTTCTTGCCGTCGTCACAGCACCATTATTTTCTTCATCTTCTTTCGTCTAACCACCGAAACCCACACCATCGCCACATCAACTTCTCCGGCTGCAAACCCTAACTCCGGTCGTCACCGACCTCCCCAGCGACTCTCTCTGCGATCGCCAATACCCACCTTTGCCGAGACGATCATCGACAGCAGTGCAATTCATCGTCGACTTCATCTCCGAGCCTTGCAAGTTGGAGTATGCTTCGTATTTGCCGTCGTTAGGTGTTTGTTTGTGTTCGTATCCGTATTCTTTGCGACCAAGGCAAGTTTACAACTTGCTATATATATATATATATCGTCGTTATATTACTTACTATTATTATTATTATACCGTTTTATGTAAATAATCTGTATATCGATAATTAGTTAACAATAACAAGTTTATAATTGCAGTTATAATGGTTATCCAAATTTAATCTATAACTAGAAATTATAACAAACTATTCTAGTTTGGTTAATTGGAAAATCGAAGTGTAGGAATTAATATCGTTATCTTTTTGTTATACTATTTATAGCATCTAGATAACGGTTACAACCGTATTTCATCACGACTTGTTTGCACAATGTTATTACAAATAAACACTTTATCTAATTTAATATATCACCTCGACATGCTTATAACCCGTCACCTTGATATTGACATTGTTATCTTGTTTGTACCTACTTACCTGTAATATTTACCGATACCAACAATCATGTCTTGTTGTCCTGATGGACGTGACTTACTGTCTAGATAGACATAACATGTACCTACCCGTTCCTGTGTTGGCATTAGGTAGATATTATATTCATACCTGACTTGGAAAATGAAACCTGGGGAAATGGGAAAATCAAAAGTGTAATTGAAGTGTAATTTAAAAGGATATTACATGTTTCCGTGGTTCCGAGGGGTAACGGAATAGAATCGTTCTTGATTCATACATCTTGTATCCGTGATCCCGCGGGGTAACGAGATATATACTTTTGAGTTACATGAAAGAGTACATTCATTGGTTTCAAATACCCGTGGGATAGTTTTTCACCGCCGAAAGACAGAGATCGAGACGTTGGGACATCTCGCCTGAATTTTGGGGGCAGATGCTATTTGGACTTCTCCATCCACCTTTTCGAAAATACCAAGTTGATTTATGGCACCATATATCGAAAGTTTGGACAGATGCGACCGTTGTAGGAGACTTTATCAGATTCCCCCTATTTGTGAGGCGTTTTTTTATTGTGGGGACGCTCTTCCCTGCAGGAGCAAGCCCCTGCAGTTAATTTTGTTATCGCATTGCGATAATCACTTTCTCCCGCTCTAGCAGTTCACTTCATGTCGTGTATATTTTTTTTTATTTTGGTTGCTCGTGGATTGTATACGGAGACTATTTTATGTCGTCGCCCGTAGGGTGCGGATCAGTCCAAATCCGTATATTTTTAGATTTGGGTTTTTGAATATTTTTTTTGGTTTAAGGATCGTTAATCTAGCTTGAGATTAAGATCAACTTAAACGTATGAGTATTTGGGCTCAATTTATTTTAAATAAGGATATGTTAGTCCTGTTTGAGACTAAGATCAACTTAGCAATATTTTAAGAATCATTAAATTTTATTAAGATCTAGAGCATTTGGGCTCAGCTGCAAGAAAAACTTCATAGATTTAGCCAATTTGGGCTTAGTCTGCTCAATTTTTTTTTGTTCAAAAGTGCTAAACACTTATTTGGGCTCTATTTGTTCAGCCCCCCTTTTTATGTAAAAGTGCTAAGCACTTGTTTGACGCTCTGGCGCTCACATGGATATCATGTGAAGCCTTCAGTTACGGGCGCTGCCCAATCAGTGCTAAGCACTCAGTTATTTTGACTAAATATATATATGAAGTGCTAAGCGCTTTTTGAGGTCCACGTGAGGAGCACGTGAGGCACTGGGTGCTGCCCAATCAGTGCTAAGCACTCAGCCATTTTGGCTGTATATAAAATGCTAAGCATTTTTGTATGGTGTCCACGTAAGGAGCACGTAAGGCGCTGGGCGCTGTCCAATCAGTGCTAAGCACTCAGCCGTTTTTGTTGTATATGAAGTGATAAGCACTTTTATTCAGCGCTTACGTGTATTTCACGCGAGGCGCTGGCCTTTTGCTTTGGGCGCCCACGTGTTTTTCACATAAGGAGCTAGGCGCTGTTGGGAGGGCGCCTACGTGGGAAACACATGGGGCGCTAAGCTCTTTTCTTTTTCAGAGATTGAATCTCCGTTAATGGCATTTTAACCTTTAATGATCACCAAGATCTTTGTTTTAAAGATCCGAGATTAGGTTTTTCTTTAAAAACTAAGTTCTTTTATAAGAAGTAAACTTCTTTTAGGGTTAAACCCTATTTTTCGAGGAATTAAATTCCCATAAATAGGTTCTTTCCTTCCCCCCTCTTTTTCTTTTTAACCTAGTTATTTTCTGAATGTTTGATTTTCAAGAACAAGATCATCCCGATGAGAATTAAATTCTCAACTTGTGGAATACTTGTCTTGTGGATCTCTCATCCAGAGAAATAACTAAGTTCTTTAAGAAGGGTTAAACCCATACATAGGTAAAAGGAGATGTTTTGATCTCTGTATTTTTTTTACCTAGGGTTTTGAGGAGGAAAGTCTTGTTCTTTTATTAAGAATTAAATTCTCTGTTGTTTTGAAAGCCTTATGTATTTTTTAGAAGCTTATGGTGGGGTTCCCTCTATTTGAGACTTGAAGTCTCGGGTCCTTTATATAGTGGAGACAAATTGTTAATTTGGTTTGGGATAATCTCTCATTGAGAGATTCCAATTGATTTAATTGGTCTCAAAATTTATTTGGGAAATTTTACCCACCTTGGATCTTTGATCCAAAGATTTCTGTTTTATAGAATATATTTTCTTGTTTTTAACAAGATTGGGGAAATATTTTCCCATATACAGATTTTATTCTATAAAACGATGACTTTTAATGACCATTTGATTTTTAATCTAAAGGCTCTTTATTTTACAGAGAACAATCTTTTTTGTTTGTCAAAATTGAGGAAAAATATTTCTCAGAATAGAATTTAATTCTATTGTTTGATGATTTATCATCATCATTGGATCTTTGATCCAATGGCTCTGTTTAATAGAGAGTATCCCAATTTTTTGTTATGGAAATATTCTCATGTAGAATTTAATTCTACTGATATAAACTTAGGCGCTGGCACTTACGTGTTGTGCACGTGGGTGCTACTTAAGAATTTAATTCTTATTTATGATAGACGCTCCTGTGCTTTGCACATTGGTGCCCATGTGAGTTTCACGTGTGGCGCCACCATAGGATTTAATCTTAAGGGGTTAGTGCTGGCGCCCTCATGAGGAGCACGTGAGGCGATGCCTCATTAAAATTTAACAGAGTTTAACTCTTTTTATTATGTTTAAATATTGGGGGAACAAATTGTTGGGTTATACCTGCGTCCTGGCCATCAAACGGTGGCCGATAGCGGAACAAAAATTTTACAAACTGGCGCTAAAACAACCCACGAAAATGGATCTAGCATTAACCCTAAACCTAGCAAGCTATATAAAGAGTTGAGATTGTTATACCGAATGACCCGTTTCCTTCGGTCTTTAACCACTTTCCCAAGCTCCTAGTGGCCACCATGATCAAGTCTGATCTCTGGTCTCCCTCCATCGAAGATGATCCACTGAGAGTCTATGAATCAAGCTCCTACCTCATAACCGAGGTAACTAGGATATCTAGTTCGCTAAACTTGATAGCCTAGAAGATGTAGAGTCTAATGATGGATTGCTTTGTCTCTAAACACCCTAAGTTTCTCAATACATGAGACATTAAGGGTGGAGGTAGAAGAAGAAGAAGCTTGAGAGATGAGAGTGTAAGCATGAAGCAAAGCAACTCAAGAAAAAAGCTAAGTGTTGTGAGTAATAATAGAAGCACCAAGTCAAGAAAATATCTCACAACCCCAACAAATATCAAGCATACCACAATAATGTTTTATGAGTCACACAATGAGTCACCCCATGAGTCACCAAGTGTGCCATGCTTCATAAATGCCAATGCACACTCATCCCTCCACTTCATTAACCACTTAACTAAATGGTTAATAAACAAAATGAGGTGGCAACTTCTAGAATCAACTTGTAATAAATTACAAGAATACCCCTCATCCGTATATATATACCCGCATCCGTATTCTGAAAAATACGAATACAAAAAGACGAAAATAATCCAACAATATAATACTAGTATCCGGCTTAAACAAAAGCCACTAGTAAAATCCGTCCGAATCATGATACGTGCACAAGTGCACGTATATGATCGAACCATGCCGTAAAACCATACGACCTCTATATCGTTTCGCCCGAAGCAGGAAAACTCTCTATGTGGGGCTCTAAAGACTCGTCAATACACTGGCAGTGGGTTTAACCACAAGCACATCAACGGCACTAGCTGTATGTAACGGCTACTTAGGTGTTGAACGAAAGGAAGGCCGACGAGCAAATTTATCCTGACCTTTACTGAGCCTGTCCATGACAATCTCCGTACAGTACGGTCTCTTCGTCTAAGAGTATCGCATATCGAGTCTAGGGGGTAGATAAAATCAGACCCCTAATAATGCGATATTTCGTGTCGGTATGAAGCCCATCACAACCTGAGAAACTACTGATCCAAATCAGTAATTCTCGACTACCTCGATCAAGGATTTCTGGTGATGGCTACCCGTGCACTACGCGACATCAATCCCCAATACCGGAAGAGACGAATCCCCGATGATCCGCTCACTGCCTCCATGTGGCTCAGGACTGTACCCAACTAAAATCTGTTTGCATGCTTCCTTTGAGCCGTGGTAGGGTAGTAATCAAAGCACAGTGAGAACTCACAAGAGAAAAATGACGATCTTAGGTCAACAGACTAATCTGTACACATGTCACCTGGGAACTGCTATCTGACAATAGGTATAAGACCAACTAGCATGTTCCCGGCGAGTCCGTCCAGTGTACTCATAACCCAATGAGCACCTGTATACTATCTTAGGTGAACAAACAGACACCAATGGCTTATAAGACCGGCCACCACCCCTCGTCGGGGTCTCGATAAGTATACACTAGTCTACTCTGGAGTATCAATGCCCAGTTTCGAAACTCTTCGACTAGGAACATTTAAGAATGTGCTTATAGACCACCCAGTTCCCACGTATATGATCGCCATCATAATGCTGGTAGTCAAGTAAGAATCCTATGGGCTCTATCAACATGTAATAGTGATCTGTAATACCACACAAAGCATGTACATAATAATAAAGGCAAACCAGATAGCATACTATCATCTTGAGTAAGACTGTTCTATCCGTATAGGTCCTCCTTCAATTATCATAATCACCTGCATGTGATTACAATAATTGCCTTGAGGGTATTATAGCCAACAATCTCCCACTTGCACTTAAGGCTAATAATTGCGGTGTCGCATACTCATAGCCCGTGTGATACCGAACACCCAATTTCTCTACCACAAATCTCGTTTGTGAAACTATTGCATTCTAGAAATAGCCTCAATGAGTGGATCCGCTCCAGTGTTTCTATCTTTATCTCTCTCTATATCTCAAATTCGCGGAGAAAGACTATCTCCCGAAATGAGCAATACCTGTCTTAGAATTTTTCTGGATATCTGATGGGACATAGTACACAAATGAACTCTAAATCCAACAAACTTCTTAGACTGTATCATGCACTGAATTTAATCAGTATCCTGCATCATGCCTTCCACAGTATCCGCTTAGACCACCTGTCCAACATACTTCCCCTCAAAAAAGGGAAAACTATAATTATGACAGTCACTCTGTCATCCAGGTCACCTTGGAAGCCAGAAATGATAACCGTCTCCTGAAAGAGGCTGCCGTTATCATATACCAAGAACATTCACTTATGTTCATAACTGCTTCCCAATATTTCTCCAGGATTGGATTAATATATACTTTTTGCAGCTTGTGCAAAATCAATATCTGGTGTTGTACTTGACATCTCATGATTGACTTAATTGTCAAAGCAAGTGATATGTCAATCATGCAAATCTCTCTCCTCATCAGTCTAGAAGACACCTCTTTAGAGAGGGTGATTCCATCACCTGTGGATACACCACCACGCCAGGAGTCGTCTATTCTAAAACACTTTAGAATAGTGTCAAGTACCCGAATTGAGACACTTCCCAAATCTAGATCTAAAACCATAGATCTAGTCATCAGAATCCCTGATATTATATCCATATCCTATATGGAGAAACCACCTTGTGACAACCACAGTATTACTGATCGTAGTATAGGAAGATCTCTTCCTATTTAGTGCATGTCATCCAAATACCAGGACATCACTCCCTACTACCTTCTTATCAGATCCATCTTTTATTCTGATGAAATCAAACTCTATGACCATCACATCAAAAATAGATGATCTATCTCTGTTATACCTGCTTTAGTCTATAAATAGATATAAGCTACTTGCCCACTATGCTTCCGCTGCTCCCACTGACTACAACAACCCTCTGGCAGAGTCATATACACGTGCACTTCTAAAGCTAGTTTAGAACGACATTATACTCATCCTCCTACCAGATCTCATAGTCTAAAACAACAGTATTGGCAAGTTTGTGTAATCAAAAACCTCCCTGTCACCGTCTTTGAGGATACCGAAGTACCTCTCCGGTGCTTGAGATTACCCATCAAATCTGTGAAGTGGCTAATGGAATGTCGAATCCAATTGAATCTTTAGGTCCTACTAAATTTTCAGTAATCGTTTGTGGTTCTAGAATCACTTCCAGTTCTACCATACTCCCACTAATGTTTTCTGAAAAGAATACATTTTACTAAAACTAGTGGCGAGTCAAGAACAATATAACTATTGATCTTCCAGATGGTAGAAAGTTAACCCTCGTCAAAACCCGGGATAACCCACAAACAGCCATTACTGAAACGTCCCTTGAGTTTGTCCAAATTATGGTTTTAAGTATCAGCCGGACAACTGCATATACCTCAACTTCATCAAGATATGATCCATTCTATATCCACTATAGAAACATAGGCACTGATTTAATTGGAACCAGATTCAAAAAAAAAAGCATGCAGCTGTTTCCAGTGCATATCAACCAAATGGAAGGATGCCAATCGGCATTACTCAACAAGGAATGCATCCACATATGAGTAATCTGAAAGAGAAGAAAGTTCTCAAAACCATTACTTATGACAGAATACCTCGCACAAGTATCTACATCTTCAATCACATTGAAGAATCCTGATACTTCCCACATATGGTTCTCTACTTTATTCTTATATCTATAACTTCTCAATATCTGGACCTTGTATTTCAACGAAATACTTGTCTAAAACTAGATAAGTCACAAGTAAACAGAATATAGTATGAGTACCAACCCCTTTGTCCTAATGGACACTAGACAACATACAATACTTTGCATAAATCCCCTGAGTTAAATAACTCATACCCTGTGCGTCGTAGGTTGAAAACTGTACTATGGTTAAGAAGAATTACACCGTTGTTGATGCTCCTTACCTAATTATCAACTGATATAGGTAAATGTCATAGACATAATTTCAAAAAGTTATATCTCACTTTATAAAATAAATGTACAGATATATCAGTTTGAAATTGGTGCATAATAATGGATATTCAAAACCAAATATTTGCCGTCAGGCAAAACCCAGGTGATTTCCTTAAATATCACCAATTACAAAGAATTCTGATATGTATTTAGAATCTTATCACCCAATTCCCAATAATCTACTCCCACTCATCATCTGTAACGCTATACAGATGTGAGAATCAAATCTGATAAATACATACTCTGGAGTCAGAATCTAATTGGGAAAACAGTTTTCAATTAATACTGCACAGTGAAACTGAAACATGAAAATGTTTTGAAAGGGTATCTGGGTATTCCTAGTAATGCCTCTTCCACTATCCAGATTCATGACTGTAACTGTATATTTCCTTACCCTCACTCCAATCCCTTTATATGTCTTTACTTATTACCTTCTGTACATCATCCTTAGGCTAAATGGTTTTCTTTCTTCCCTATCTTTCGGCACCAGCCTAAAGTTTGGAAGAAGACTATCCAATAAGCGTAATAGGTGTACTCTCCTGATCCTAGGAGCCCTCACAACATGAGAGAAGGTAAAGATAAAAGACAACCCGAATAATCCTATTCGATTTCTCCTGAACCAGAAACCATCCTTGAACTGGAACAAGTTTCTTCGAATTCGTATGTAACTATACGATGGCGTATCCAATAAATGTGGATTTTCGTAGTGATGCGGAATGTTCCGGAGAAATGCAAAGGTGAAGTAGGAGTGGCGATGATATATGCGGCTTCGTCGTGAATGATAGCAGTCGCAATTTCCTTTTTTCCTCTTTCAAATCCCTTTATATGTTTTTACTTATTACCTTCTGTACACCACACTTAGGCTAATTGGTTTTCTTCCTTCCCTATCCTTCGGCACCTACCTATGGTTTGGAAGAAGACTATCTAATAAGCGCAATAGGTGTACTCTCCTAAATACCAGGAGCTCTCGCAACCTGAGAGAAGGTAAAGGGAAAAGACAACCGAATAATCCTATTTTATTTCTCCAGAACCAGAAACCATCCTCGAACTGAAACAAGTTTCTTCGAGTTCGTATCTAATTATACGATGGCATATCCAATAAATGTTGATCTTCATAGTAATACGAATTGTTCCGGAGAAATGAAAAGGGTAAAAGTAGGAGCGGCAATGATATATGCGATTATGACAATCCAAAAGCCAAAGTGTTTTAAGAAGGTTCGGTTAACTTGGTTCATGAGTTTTAGTTTAGAGTCGGGCCATGGTCGCTGCCAAAGAGAGAGAGAAAAGAAACACTCAGCGTGCACTTTAACCTAAATTAGATTGGTTATTCACTTTATCTAATCAGTATGGCTCCCACTGTTTCCTCGAATTCTCCTTCAAATCCTAAAAGGAGAATTAGTCGGGATCATCTAAAATCACCCGAGGAGTGACACCTACTCATCGGTGGAAATCGGGATCCAGCTATCATCGTATGATAACTTAATGAAATCCACTCAAGTCACCACACTCTAGAAGGTATGCGCATGCCTGACAAGTTTCCTGTATGTTTGAAACTCCCTATGTGATTTTCACCCCTAGGACCCAAGTGACCTTAACGAATAATCAACAAATTAAAAGGTTCTAATCAAGTTCAACCCGTCATTATCTTGATTGCGTTAAACACACCTGCATGACCCTTGATGAATAATCAACAAAGTCGTACTACTGTCCTAACCAATCCATATGTCCATGCGACAGAAAGGCATTACAGAGCTATCGCACACTACGTCTCGGCGAATAGCAATGACAAACGTAGCACGAATACTAAGCAATACTAATCTGAAATGACGGAGGGCTACGGCTGGTTTTTGGTGAAAAACCTTTAACGTAATGAACTTAATATCGTTGAAGGAACCGAGTGGTTTTACAAATATATAGTGTTGCAAACTTTTGCTAAAGAGGTCACTCCCTATGAAGGGATCTCAGCTCTTTCCTCGTCGAATGAGGTGTAGGATATTCCAAATCGAATACCACGATGCAAAGCAAAAGAATCGACTATAGTAAAGTTATTACGTTGATGTAAACTACTGCCCAAGAGGTCACTCCCGATGAAGGGATCTCGGCTTTTGCCTCGTGGAATGAGGTGCAGGATATTCCCAATCGAATACCACTGTGCAAAGCAAAAGAAAACTTCTGTAATGTATATTTTCTAAAAACTTGGTTCCAACAACATCATATAGGTTTATTTTCCTTGCATTAATCAGAATTAATGTAGTCCCATCAATTAAACATATCACAGAAGATAAAGGAACGAAAATATAATGAACGTATATGCTATCCGCATTCGCCACTGGGCCCCGTCATCACCTTACTTAACTAACAGCAGAGCGTGGGCTGGACTAGCACGGGTGCAAAACATATAAAACATCTACTAGTATATATATAAATATATATAACAATTTGTATCATGATATAAACAACATCACAGAATCTCAGCAAGAAACACAGAATGGTGGATAATCCTGGAGCCTCAGGTTTCACTTGAGCCGTAAATGAGACCCGACGTTACCTGAGAGATGAGAGTGTAAGCATGATGCAAAGCAACTCAAGAAAAAAGCTAAGTGTTGTGCGCAATAATAGAAGCACCAAGTCAAGAAAATATCTCACAACCCCAACAAATATCAAGCATGCCACAATAGTGTTTCATGAGTCACACAATAAGTCACCCCATGAGTCACCAAGTGTGCCATGCTTCATAAATGCCAATGCACACACATCCATCCACATCATTAACCATTTAACTAAATGGTTAATAAACAAAATGAGGTGGCAGCTTTTAGAAGCAACTTGTAATAAATTACAAGAATACCCCTCATCCGTATATACATACCCGCATCCGTATTCCAAAAAATATGAATATAAAAAGACGAAATAATCCAACAATATAATACTAGTATCCGGCTTAAACTAAAGCCACTAGTAAAATCCGTCTGAATCATTATACGTGCACAAGTGCACGTATATGATCGAACTCTGCCGTAAAACCATATGGCCTCTACATCGTTTCGTCCGAAGCAAGGAAACCCTCTGTGTGGGACTCTAAAGACTCGTCAATACGCTGGCAGTGGGTTTAACCACAAGCACGTTAGCGGCACTAGCTGTACCTAATGGCTACCCTAGTATTGAGCGAAAGAAAAGCCGACGAGCAAACTTATCCTAACCCCTACTGAGCCTGTCCGTGACAATCTTCGTACAGTACGGTCTTTTCATCTAAGAGTATCGTATATCAAGTCTAGGGGGTGGATGAAGTCAGACCCCTAATAACGCAATATTTTGTGTCGGTATGAAGCCTATCACAACCTGAGAAACTACTGATCCAAATTAGTAATTCTCGACTACCTTGATCAAGGATTTCTGGTGATGGCCACCCATGCACTACGCGACATCAACCCCCAATACCGGGAGAGACGAATCTCCGATGATCCGCTCACTGCCTCCATATGGCTCGGGACTGTACCCAACTAAAACCTGTTTGCATGACTTTTTTGAGCCGTGGTAGGGTAGTAATCAAAGCATAGTGAGAACTAACACGAGACAAATGACGATATCAGGTCAACAGACTAATTTGTACACATATCATCTGAGAACTGCTATATGACAATAGGTATAATATCAACTAGCATGTTCCCGGCGAGTCCATCCAGTGTACTCATAACCCAATGAGCACCTATATACTATCTTAGGTGAACAAACAGACACCAATGGCTTGTGAGACCAGCCACTGCCCATCGTCGGGGTCTCGATAAGTATACACCAGTCTACTCTGGCGTATTAATGCCCAGTCTCGATACTCCCTCAACTAGGGATATTTAAGGATGTGCTTATAGACCATCCAGCTTCTACGTATATGATCGCCATCATAATGCTGGCAGTCAAGCAAGAATCCTATGGGCTCTATCAACATGTAATAGTGATCTGTAATACCATATAAGGTATGTACATGATGATAAAGGCAAACCAGATAGCATACTATCATCTTGAGTAAGACTGTTCTATCCATATAGGTCCTCCCTCAATCATCATAATCACCTGCCTGTGATTACAATAATTTCCTTGAGGGCACTATAGCCAACACAAATGCCCCCATCGTTGTTCTCACGTGGCTCACACGTGAGCGGTGTCACTTTTTCCACCGTTTGATCTTCTAGGGAGTTGAACCGTCCCATCACATCCTATAAATAGGGTCTTTGGCCCTTGAGATGACTGTCGTCTCATCATCTTTCTTAAATTTTCTTCTTCCTTGAGAATTCAATTCTCATCTCAGAGCTTAGATCTCCGCCCACAGAACCTTTTTAGAGTTAAACCCTGTTAGAAAAATTGGTAAGGATTATGTCCAAAGTTCAACTCTTAAAGGAACCTTCCTTTTTGTTTCAGATTTTAACCCATTAACAGAGCTTTGCTCTTTTTTTTTTGAAATAATCTCTCAGAGATCTTAAGAAGAACTTCTCACCCCTTTTTGAGTACACCGTGGGTCTCAAATTCCTGAGAATCGTTAGTTTTCTTCTTAGAGTTTTACCCTATTATTGATCTTGTTCTTTGAGGGTTTCTGGAATTTAATTCCATTATATTTCTCATCTGTCTCCTTACATGGGGTATTTCTGGGATTTAATCCTATTATCTAAGGAATTTTAATTACATTTTGTCTTACAGAGCTTAGCTCTAAGAAAATTTTGAACTTTTTGGGAATTTTATTCCCATTTCTATTCCTCTATTTTTTATATATAGGGTTCTAATACCCATTTTTTATAGATTTGAATCTGTTACAGAACTCAATTTTTGAGAACATTTAGAGTTTTTTTTAACCCCACTGCTCAATGGGATTATTCATTTAATGAGAATCCTTTTAGATTCTCACAATGGGTGCATGTCTCATCATTGATGAGCCATCACCTTGATTTTGTGGGGCCCACTGTTATTATTATTATTATTATTTTTGACTGTATTGATTTTAATATGCCATAATGGAGTATAGATTTGGCTGTACTGAAAATACTAAGGCCCATAGTTGCAGTTAATTACATTATGCTAATCACTAACTCTCTACGGGTTTTTCTTTTTAGGTATTATGGCTTTCGGTTCGTTCTTTCCTTGCGTTCATTCAAAGAGTGCTTTTGCCGACGCGCCTATACATCGGGAAGTCTTTTCTTTAATCCGGGACTACGATCCAGAGCAGAAGTCACTTCATCTATGGGGATTGTGGTATAGTTATATTATTCGGGGTCGGCTCACCTTTACTTGTGCGGTGCCATCAGAACCGATCCCGTCAATTCATTATGATGACCCTCCGCATGTCGCTTATGCAATGGAAGAGGTCAATTGGACCGCGGAAGGCCGTCTCCAACCTTCCATGGCGTCGGTACCAGTCCAGCCGCCGATGTCCCTAGATATTCTGGTGCGTCACATATGTCAAGGAGAAGCGCGTCCTTAGGGTTAGGTTTATACAACAGGAGTGACCCCTCGATAGTCGGCTGGTTATCTCCAGTGGGCCCGTTACATTTTATCGGCCAAGAAAACGTTACTGCTAAAGATCGGGTTGTACCCAGCGGTCTACGCGTCTCTCTTCTATTATCACACTCCTCATGTGTGGTGGGTTAAATTTTTCTTGGAACAGTGGAATATTTTGACCCACACGTTTCTTTTATCAGACCGTGAGGTATCGATCTCGCTGAAAGAATTTGCAAAAATCTCCGGGTTACCCGTCAGAGGGGAGAATTATAAGGAGTTACTTCCTCCTGACGAGTACGTTTTTGCCATCGAGTCGGTAGTCACGGGCCTTACCTTGGAAAACGCTATCCAACACATTTTCCCTAATTTGATCAAAGTGTTGAATATCTATAAGAGCTTGATTTTGGAGTCTGGGGGGCATGGGGCTAGCTTTTCTGACTTCGTCGCCCGTTTCCTTCGTTCAGAGGTTTTATCGAAGAAGGCTGCAAAGTTTGCCAAGCTCGATGGTCCGTTCGGATTTGGCTCGGACAAATTGCCAACTGCAAAGGCGGATTTAAACCAGTTTTTATTTTGAAACCCCCATCATCCCTTTTGTAGAGATCGCCGCTCCGGATATTGATGAGGAGACGTTTTTCATAGGCTTTATTGGTTTGTGTCTGAGCTAGTTTGCACTCCCAATGCACCCTCGCTACATGAGACCGTCTGTTTTCTATCTAGCCCATCGCATTGCGGCGAGGATACGTATAGCTGTTGGGGTTGTAGGATTCGCCCACTTATATCATAGTCTAAGTATAGCGGCCGACACCGTCCAGACGGGCTTGAAGCCCGTAAATCTCCCCTTGCACTACTTCACATCGTGGATCGAGATGCACTTGTTGGATGTCTTTGGTATGCATAAAAGGCCTAGATTTTATAAAGGGTACAGCTTCCCTCGGGTCATGCAATTGGTTGATGCTTCTTCTCTAGACCCAACACATCGAGAGGCCCGGCGATTGCTCCTGCGTCCGCACATAGTTGGGGACAGCATGACCTTTGTTGATAGGGTTCTGACCATTGGTAAGAAACCCTCCAAAGTGATCCAGCCGCTGCACGATGTCTTTAAGGATGGAGTTTCTGCTTTGAGGGCCCGGAAGATTATGCGTTTGTATTCCATTAGGCTGGGTTTCTTTGTATTCAGGCAAAATGCTTCGATGTTATTCATGCGATATAACCTGCATCACTTTACTCAGCAATCTGGTTATAACCAAGATGTTCCCCTTGAAGCGTTTCTCGTTGATCTGGTTGCTATAGAGGAGAGCGTCCGTAATGCGACGCACCATTATGCAACGGAATACAAAGTCTCATTTCCTGATTGCTGAGACGAGTCATATCCTGAAGGCCTCCAATGCTTACATTGCCTGGTATCAGCATGCAACGGGTTCCGTTATCAAGGAGGAAAGGCGGATGCTTCTTGACCATAAGGATTCTGTCCCGGTCAGTAATCCTGCGGTTCCGCTGAAGTGACGGACCATTGTCCATCCTTCTTTAAGATAGAGCACCGCGGCTGTTGTTCCACGAGCCTTTCCGGCTAAGCCGTGGCTAGACGTAGGTGCTCCTGAGAATATGGTGGCTGCGGCATTTCCAGAGTCAGGTATTGGCTTGGAAATCGGGACTCGCCGTCCCAAGAAGCCTATAAAGCGAAAGCTTTTATCGTCGGGTGTTGTTGCCGGCTCGCAGAAGAAGAAGAAATCTTTATTTTTGGCTGATGTTGTATTCGGTCAAGAGCCTCATGCTCCTTAGAGCGAAGGCTTGTTCAAATATGGCACCAACGACAGTCTGTTCGGGGCTTCTACTGATGAGAATGTCGCTACTGATCTTCAAGCCGCTATTGAGGCATCTGAGATATTATCACATGAGCAAACAGTGCTTGCTTCTCTTGCGGCGTCAGGTATATCACATTTACATTCTTCCGTATAGATATATTTTTTGAATTTATTATATTTTATTAACGCTCTTTTCTTAATAGGCATCTCCACTGAAGAGGCTCTTTTGGCGTCTCTCAAAATATTTGAGGAAGAGGAGAGGATTCGCGCTTCTATGGGTCTTGGTATGATTAGTTTTGCGATACCTTTGAATATACATATTTAGCTCATTTTGTTCACACCCTAGCTCCTTTCTTCTTTTTATTACAGGAACAACCGCAACTTGCGTTATTCCAAGTGCGATGCCGTCTTTGGGTAGTGGTGCGGAGGATTTTCCTCCCTCGATGGCACCCATGGAGCCCGTAGAGCCACCGGCTACAGTTGAGGTCTTCTCAGAGCCGCTACGGGAAGCGTCGCTAAAGCAGCCGATGACGGACATTGTAGCAGATCTGGAGGCCGAGCCTGATTTAAATAAAGACGTCTCTCTGTCTGAGGTTATGAAGAGATCTCTTCGTACGGCTAAAGCCGAGAAGAAACGCCAAAAGCACGTAGCGAGGGAGCATCAGGATAACTTGGCCACAGGCGTAGGTTCAAGTGATATACGACCCCCTGATGTTCCCATAGAGGACATTCCTTCTGCCTTGTCAACTGCTCATAGGCAGATTGCATGTATAGCTCATGAAGAGGCTGAGCGATTACTTCAAGATAAGACAGCGCACGATATCCTGATGAAATCTAATAATACTTAGTAGTTTTTTTTGAATTATGACAGGGCAAAGTTTAGGTGTTAACGTGGCGGGTGAAGTGCCGGCGTTTGAAGATTTTTGGGCGTCGGGCTTTCATTTCGAATCTGGGACTGTTCCAACTGCCGCTTCCTCCTCTTGTGGATCCCTGACAACGGCAGGTGATGCTAGCATGATGACGAACCTTATTGATTCGGGAGACGAAGGTGCAGACATTGCGTCTTCCGGGTGATGGTGAAAATCGAGGAAGCTGTCATGGCTAGTGACACTCCAGATACCGCTATGGTTTCTGCACCGTTAGGTATTCCTCGTGTTATTACTTTTGGGTTTTCAGTCTTGCTAGACACATTTACTAATATCTCCTTTATTTCAAATATAGGTGCGGTAAACCCTGGCGTTGTGCTGATTGAGGAATCACCGTCAGTCGTCGCCATGACTGTCGCTGCTCCACTTATCTCTTTTGCATCCCACGAGTTCTCTCGGGTTCAGCGATGGAAGGTAAAGATCTTTTATTTTCTTGTTTCAGTATTGATATTATTTCTTAGATTAATTTCTTTACCGTATATTGTAGGAGTTCTTTTCGACCGCTTATACCAAATGTTAACCTCGCACTCCTCCTTCCAATCAGAATTCGTCCCTCCTTCGGACGTTGGTTAGTATATTCTTCATCTCTTATTTCATTTTTCTACGAGTAATCTTTCTATTGTTAAGCTTTTCTCGTATTGACCACAGTCTTATGGCTCGAAGGGGAGGACGAAGAAATAGCCGAGCCTCATATGTTCCCTGATTTTCCACTTTTGACTATTGGTATGTTAGATCTCATTCATCATCATTCTTTTTATTTTTAGGTTGAAACCCGACCCTTCTATGTGCGTGTCTTACTGTGTAGAAGCTACACTGGCTTTAGCTTCTCTTGAGTCTCGCATTTCTATGCCCGCGGGACCCTTCGCTAAGCGTCAGTCTTCCAGAGGTGCAGAAAATAGCAGGCGGATGCTAAGTGAATTTATTGAAGACCTTAATATCGAAGCTCTCATTTCTGCTACGGACTTTGCGGACGAAGTCAACCCATGCTGGCAACTCTTATTACCTTCCATAATGAAGATTTTGTCGGCATTTGGGTTGACTATTGTAAGCGAATTGAGGCTTGCCTCCATGAGATCAAGCACAAGCGTCTTGTGCCTGAGGCATTATCCTCGAAGGCTCAACTAGTCGCATGGATAGAGCAAAGTGCCGCTTCCATTCAATACTTCGAGCAGAAGTTGGTCCTGAAGCAAAAGGAGCATGAGACGGCTTTTGGCGATTCTAGCCAATTGCGTGCCCAAGTCGAAGCGAATGTCGCACAACTGCTAGTTATCTTTGAAAATCTTCAACATTGCGTTTCTGAAGGAGTGGTGCTGACACAGAACCTTGACTCTACTGAGTGGGGAATGCGAGGTTGCTAAGAAAGAAATTACTGAGAAACTTTCTTCATGCTTGCTACAACAGGCTAAAGTCGAAGCAATGCTGGCTGCAATAGTGGAGCGTGAGGAGGAGTTGCGGCAAGAGAGTGAACGGGTTGCCACTTTATTGAAAGCCCCGCCCTCTTAAAGGCTAGAATTGTATCTCCTTTATATGTGTGTGTGTGTGTGTGTATGTGTGTGTGTGTATTGTACCTTTCAAACATTTTGTTTCATGAATAAAGAGTATATATATATTTTTTGCATTCACTCTTCAGTGTTTGATGTCTTGATTCGGCGCTAATTAGTTTATTTACTCGTTTCGGAGTTTGTAGTTTATGTACTCATTTCGGAGTTTGTAGTTTATTCACTCATTTCGGAGTTTCTAGTTTATGTACTCATCTCGGAGTGTTTTTAGTTTACCTCCCTTGGGTTTACAGGAAAACTTGTCCTAACGTTATGTGTAGATAACCCTCATTCTTTACGACATGGGTCCGTTAGGTTTTTCGTCCTAGGGTTTTAGTCCGTGGTACCGTCGCGTTAGCTGATCTATATCTCGATATGCAGTCTTTAAGCCGCTGTTTAAGTAGCCCCGCGACTGTCGTGTCTCTGATCCCTTTGGGGGCTAAACAAGATGTCTTCAAGTAATCTCCTTAGGTCATATTACCGTCGAAAGAGCAAGCGTTAGAAATTTGCCGTAACGCTTTTTACTTGAGGTTAGCCTTAATTTAGAGCTCTAATGAGTCATAACCGCATCATTCTGCGGTGGGATGATCTCTAATAGTCTTTAGGATTTATATGAGTTGCCATCAAGACTCGAAGCTGGGAATATACCGTTACTTCGTTTTTTGCTTTGACGATATCGCGCCGATTCTTTGCTGAAGTAAGGTAGGCATCTGTAGGACCTCCATGCTGTATGTATTGCAATTGAAGTCCGGAGCTAGGATTATGCCATTACTCCAATTTCATTTGACAGCTTCGTCCGCATCCTGCTGAAATGAGGGGGGAACGCCAGGATAATCCCTAGGTAGTATATCTACCGTCGAGACTTGGAGCTAGGATTTTGCCGTTACTCCATTTTTGCTTTGACCCTTGGGTCTTTTGTTGACGTTGCGTCTGCATCCTGCTGGCATGAGAAGCACGTCAAGCTGGAGTTAGGATTTTGCCATTACTCCTCTTTTATTTGACCCTTAGGTCTTTGTTGACGTTGCATCTGCACCAAAAAGGAACATCAAGCTGAGCCGATCTCTAAGCTGTAGATGTTTCCATCGAGATCTAGAGCTGGGAATATGTCATTGCTCCACTTTTATCTTGGTGATGTCATACCGATTCTTTGCTGAAGTTGGATAGACATCAAAACGACCTCTATGTTGTATGTATCGCCATCGAGATCTGGAGTTAGGATTTTGCCATCACTCCTCTTTTATTTGACTCTTGGGTCTTTTTTGACGTCGCTTCTGCACCCTGCTAGCATGAAAAGCACGTCAAGTCGATCTTTAGGCTGTAGATGTTTCCATCAAGATCCGGCTTTCCCTTTGACGGAGCATGATGGGAAAATATGGTTCCCTTTCTTTCATTTGTGCCCATAGATCGTATACAAGAATCAATATGGACATACTTGCAGAGTAGAAAGTTTCATTTTTATTATTATTTTTATTTCTTCCCACGACGCTCTATCTTTTCAGCTTTTTATATCGCGAACATTGCGTTTGCCCAATCATTTCGGCTATTTATCACGGTGCCCAATCATTTCGGCTTTTTTAAATATTTTTGCTGCGACTTGCTGAGTTTTATTACGAGTCAGGAACTTGAGACCCGATACCAATTTTGGCATCAATATCGCTGCAACTGGAATATTGCCAGGAGCGAATCATCATGTACCTTGAGAGGACTTAGAGTTTGACACCTGTTTAGGCATCAGCATCGCTACAACTAGAATGTTGCCAGGAGCGAATTATCATTTGCCTTTGTCGATTTGAACAAAGATGGCTTAGTAGACAGGGTTAGGATCCTGTCGACTAAGGCTTTTGAATTCATGAGCCGTAAGGGTCTCATAAAGGTATTTCTCCCTATGAGTCATGAGGATCTTGTAGGTTTATTTTCTCCCTAGGAATCGTGGGGATTCGTAAGTGCATTTTCTCTTGTAACTCGTAAGGATCTTCCAAGAGTTTTTTCTCCTTATAAGTCGAGAGGATTTACAAATGTCGTTCACCACATGGGGACATTTCTCATCATTGGTGGAATTTGGTTGGGGATATATTTATTTATACCCGTGGATTGTATACAAGGGTCAATACATGACCGTCTGTAGGGCAACATTAGGGGAATATAGCGGCTTAAGAACATGTTTAGATCCATGTAGCTTAAGGCTTTCGAATCCTACGAGCCGTGAGGGTCTCATAGGGGGAATTCTCCTTACGACTCATAAGGATCTCGCAAGTGTAATTTCTCCATAAAAATCATGGGGATTCCTAAGTGTGTTGCTCCTTTGTGAGTTGTAAGGATCTCATGCAGGTATTTTCTCCTCACAAGGTCGAGAGGACCTTGCAAGTGCACATGAATTTTTTATTTTACGAGTTTACGTCTTTTTCGGGTTTTCACAACTCGCCGGCAGTCCTGCTGTTTTTACTCACGGTGCCCTTTCGGATTTTCATCCGTGCCCATTTTGCTTTTGGACATACCGTTTTTTTAACGTGGTGAAACTCTCAAGAATAGTTTCATCACAGATGACCCAACTATTTGCCGGTGGGACTTAGGGGTGGTTTCATTGCTGGTGTAGCTGTGCAGCCAGTAGGACTTGAGGGTGGCTTCATTGCAGTGTAGATCTCAAGAGAGCATATTGCCGTATTTTGGGGGCAAAATGCTAGTTTAGGGACATTACGTTCCACTATTAGTTTAGGGATTTTTTGATCCAACATTCCTGTATTTGGAGATGAACGTTAGTTTAAAGACATTTTGGTCCATTATTAGTTTAGGAACATCTCGGTCCATTGTTAGTTTAAGAACATCTCGGTCCATTGTTAGTTTAGGGACATCTCGGTCCGACATCGCCATTTTTTGAGGCGACGGTGCTTTTGGATACTACTTTCAGGGTTCTGACTTAAGAAGATAGCGAGCAGACACAAATGTCATCATTTATTATTGATCTAAGTTGTGACTCGTCAAGCGTAGTATTTTTTGAGGA
Organism: Agapanthus africanus; assembly: GCA_030015575.1. NCBI lineage: Eukaryota > Viridiplantae > Streptophyta > Magnoliopsida > Asparagales > Amaryllidaceae > Agapanthus > Agapanthus africanus. Next base: position 66,128,377 of record JASDDO010000012.1, on the reverse strand, counting down.
ATCGGTCATTTATTGGCCGGAAGGGTCTTTCGCCATGAATGTCCATGAGCAGGTAGGCTCCACCTTGGTAGACTTTGTCTATGATGTACGAGCCTTCATAGTTCAGCTCGAACTTCCCCCATTTTTGACGATTGGGGATCATTGGTCTTTTGACGACTAGTACGAGTTCGCCTTGGCAGAATGTTCTCGGCCTGATCAGTTTTTCGTATGACTGTGTCATCCTTGCCTTATAAGACTCTAGATTTTGCTGTGCTATAAGGTGAGTTTCATTGAGGGCGTCGAGCTCCTCAAGCCTAAGATGAGCGTTTTCTTCATCTGTCAGCTCGTATCGAACTGCTACTCGTAGAGAAGGGAGTTGGACCTCCAGTAGGAGGACTGCTTCCATGCCAAACACCAACGCATATAGTGTTGTATTCGTGGCCATTTTGAACGTTGTTCTGTACGCCCAGAAAGTTTCGTGCAACCTTTCGTGCCAGTCTTTTTTTGTTTTTGGATACCGTTTTCTTTATAATCTTTATCAAGGTCTTGTTGAAAGTTTCGGCTAGACCGTTTGTCCCAGAATTATAGATTGAAGAGTATCTCCAATTTATTTTATGTTGCTATGCGAAGCGGCTTATTTTATGGCTTCTATAAGCTGGCACATTATCCGAGATAATTCGTCGCCGAGTGCTGAACCGATAGATGACATGGGTTCTGAAGAAATGGAGGATATTCCCCGTCTTCACCCCTCTTAGTGGTACTGCTTCTGCCCACTTAGAAAAGTAGTCGGTCATTGCTAGTATGAACCGATGTCCTTTAGACGATATCAGTTCAATGGGGCCAATTATATCGGTTCCCCACATTTCGAACGGCCAGCTAGTTGCTGTTGGGTGTAGCGGATTTGGATGTTGGTAGATGAAGTCCCCATGAATTTGGCATGAGCGACACTGCTTCGCATATTCGAGGCAGTCCTGAATCATTGTGGGCCAATAATAACCCATTCTTTTTATCTTCAGCTTCATTTTTGGTCCAGCCTGATAAGAACTGCAGAGTCCGTCATGAGTTTCTTGGACGACTTTCTTTGCTTTCTCTGGCCCCAGGAATCTTAGCCATAAGCAGTTGAACGATCTCTTATATATAGTTTCATTGACGAAGGCGAAAGACAAAGCTCGTTTCATGAGCTGATGTCTAGATGACGTATTTTCGGGCGTTCGTTGGGATTTGAAGTAGTCTATGAAGACTTCCTTCCAATCCTTGATCTTTTCTTCATCCTCTATTTGAAGGGCTAGTTGTTCGGTCGTTTCTTTTCTTTCGGATGGCTTTATTAGGTCTTTCGAAGGTATTTCTGTTGGCGCGAGAACCCTGCTGTTTTGCACAATGATCCTTATGTCATCGAGGTCTTCATCAGCCAATTCCTTAGCCAATTTGGCTAATGCATCCGCCTTACTGTTTTCTGCACACGGTATACTTTTCAGGGTATAGGCAGGGATTTGTGTCAGCAGTTACTGCATTCTTTCGCCTACTTTACCAGCTCTGGCTTGCATGTCTGATAGTCTCCATTTATTTGGCTAACAATCAGCTGGGAGTCTCCATATATGAGGAGGTCTTTGATTCCCATGTCGATAGCGATCTCTAGACCTGCTATCAAAGCTTCATATTCAGCCTCGTTATTAGTCCTTGGCTCTGTTAAGGAGAGGGCATAACGCAATATCCCTCCTTGTAGAGTTATGAAGATAAGGCCTACCTCGGCTTTGATTATGGGGGTGTTTTGCTTTTGCTGCTTTATGGAAGATGCTCCATCGAAATAGAGTTCTTATTGGGAATCATTTTCTTCTTCGATTGTATTGAACGCATGTTCGTCCAGCAACTCGCAATTTAAGGGGAAGTCAGCCGGTATCGGATGCTCCACAAGAAAGTCGGCAATGGCCCGTCCTTTCACTGCTTTGAGGGGACGATACGTTATCGAGAACTCCATCAGGAGGAAGGCCCATTTGGCAAGCCTTCCTGTTAGTAAGCCTTTGACATTAGATATTTGAGAGGATCCACCTTCGATATGAGATGGACCTCGTGTGCCAAGGCGTAATATCTAAGCTTTGTTATTGCGAAGATCAGTGCCATGCAATACTTTTCGATGGGGGAATAGTTGTTTTTTGCCCCAAGGAGAACTCGACTCAAATAGTACAGAGCCCTCTCCTTTCCTTGATCATTCTCTTGTATCCATAGTACGCCTAGATAACCCTCAAGGGCCGTTGTATATAGGATAAGGGATTTTCCCTAAACCGAAATGGTCAATACCGGCGGATTTTGCAGGTGTTGCTTGATTTCGTCCAGTGCGTTTTGGCATTTTTGATCCCAGACGAACGACGTCCCCTTTTGCATCAAATGACTGTAGGGACGGCATTTTCCGGAGAGGTTGGTTATGAACCGTCGGATATATGCGAGCTTTCCTTGAAAAGATTGCCACTGTTTGAGGGTTTTTGGCATGGGCATTTCCATAATCGCTTTGATCTTTGAGAGATCGATTTTGATACCCCGGTGACGTATGATGAATCCTAGGAATTTTCCTGAGGAGGCTCCAAACACACATTTTATAGGATTCATCTTCAGATTATACTTCCGAAGACGTCGAAACACTATTTTTATATGTTCCCAATGTTCATCGTGAGATTTGCTCGTTACTACAAGGTCGTCGATATAACATTCGACAATTTCGTGCATGAGGTCATCGAAGATCTTTGTCATTGTCCTCTGGTAGGTAGCGCCAGTGCTCTCCAAATCGAAGGGCATCACTTTATAGCAGAATATGCCCAATGGGGTTCGAAAGGCATATGCTTTTGGTCTTCAGGATGCATTTTTATTTGGTTGTATCCTGAAGATCCATCCATGAAGGAGAAGACTTCAAGGGTAGACGTGTTATTGATCATCAGCTCGGCAACAGGTACTGGGAAATCATTCTTCGGGCAAGCTTTGTTGAGATCCTGAAAGTCTACGCAGATGCACACCGTCCCATTTTTCTTCATCACAGGAATGATGTTAGCGATCCAGTCGAGATATTGAATTTCATGGATGAAGCCAGAATCAATTAGTTTCTTGACTTCAGCGATGATACTCACCTTAAGTTCGAGTCGCATCCTTCTTGGCGCCTGTTTGACTGGCTTTATGTCCGGCGATATGGCCAGTTTATGTACCGCTATTTTTGGATCTAGACCCGGCATATTGGAATAGTTCCATGCGAAGCAGCCTTTATATTGCATGAGCACGTCATTTAACATGGCTACCTGTTTTTCAGATAAGAACTCATTGACGAATGTCGGCCTCGAATCGTTCTTTGTCCCTAAGTCAAATTTTCTTAGATTGTTCGCCGTGGTGTGTATCTGTTCAGTTGATAAAACTGCATATTTGTTACTACATTTTTCCTACCATTTCCATATTAAAAAAGGCCTTTATTATAATATATCATACATATGAGGGTTTATCTGTAAAAATAATATTTTCCATGTGTTGATATATTATAATTAGCATTTGGTAGGAAAATGTATGCAAATAATATCATTGACCAAATCCTAGTAGAACAAAGACTACTAAATATTATTTACATTGTTGTGCAGAATTTTTCCAAGAAATCAAGCTGTTAAAGAAAACTTGCCTAATTAAGAAAGCAAAACTTGGAGATCAAGTCTGGCAGCGACTACGAGAAGATTTCAAAAATCCAAAGATTCCAGAGAAGTCCACATGCCAAGTAGAGAGAATCCCCAAAAAGAAAATCAACGGCTATGATTATATGGCCGCGGATCCGCGGCCATACCCCCCTTGGGCCGCGGATCCGCGGCAATCTTAAAGATTTAGTTGCTGAAAAATTTTGTGGTGAATCTCTGCTGTTATTTACCTAATTTGGAAGCAAAGGTTTCTGGCTTTGGACAATAAATATGGACCGAGAGCCTCTTGGAAAAATTATCAAGTCGACGAGATCACGAAGTCCAAGACGGCTCACGCATCCAGGCTGATCATCAACGATTCATCTACCTCCTTAGAAGAGATCGAGCAGCAAACTAGGTTTTTGTAATCATTTTCTAAGGAATCAAAGTGTACTTGATCTTGTTGATTAATAAAGGTAGTTATTTTTCTTATTCTATTTCTTCGTAGTTTAATTATGCATTTTCTCTCCATCTCTTTTTCTCCCAACATGCGCGAGTAATTCTCCGCTTGTTAGGGTTCGTAGGATTAGGGTAGGCTAATGGATGATGAACATCCCTAAACCCTTTTTAAGTCCTGTAAAGTTTATGAACTTTATCAAAAGAATCATTAACATCCTAATCGGGCGTGCTAATAATTCTTTGTTAGTCCCGACCGCGATTAGAGATTAGATTAATGATTGTCTTGGTAAAGGCTAGATATGAACGGAGTTCCGTGTCGAGATAAGGGTTAAGAGTGGGATTCCTTTTCCCTCGAGAAACCCTAATCTACACGCATCACTGTCGTTCTAGTTTTAAATCTATTAAAGAATAGAAAGAGTAATTTTTAATTAATCATCCATAACTACTAAATCCTAATGAACCCTACAAGCCCTCCTCTTATATAATCTTATATCCGTAGTTAATCTAGATCTATATTTTACATCAGTATTTAACGTAGATCTAGATCCTACCATTCTTCAATATTCTTTATCCCTCCTCTCTTTTTCAACACATCTAAAGTAAGAGTAAAAGGTTCAACGTTTCCCTGAGGACGACCCGTACTCATCTCGGTCTAGCTACACGCGACACCGTTATTGATTGCGGTTAATTACTACATACACTTTTTCACATCAATCAAATGGCGTCGTTGCCGGGGATACGTGCATAATTTTTTTTTATTCTTACTATTTGTGTTGAATTCTTACTTAATCCATATCATAATTAACACAAAACTGCAAATTGCATATTTAACGATTTGTGCGTGAATTTTGCAAGGAGATCTGGAGTCACAGAATTAAGGAAAACAGAAGACAGAGATATTCTTAGAGATCCAGAGGAGCATAGAAGGGCACAGAAAAAATTTCATCAACAGATCCTTCTCTCTTGCGGCGGAACCGCGGCAAAGGAGAGCATCTGCGGCGGAAGCGTGGTGCAAGAGGGGATCTAGGGTTCCACACTTCTCTGGTATCTTTCTCAATTCCTTCTCTCTCCTCTAAAATCCAATAAAATCTATTTTCTATAGGATTCTTTGCAAAATAGCGTCGCTCAAAAATCTTTTTGCAAAAGTTTTGTGATTGGTTTTGTTTTGCATATTTAATACAGACTTTAAGGGGCAAAGACCAAATCAAGATTAGGTGGGGATTTCATCACCTTTCCTAAGCCCCACAAATCACAAACCGAGCATCTGCATCAACCCTTCAAAAATATCTAGACCAGACTCTAAGGACTGTCGCGCTCAATAAGGACATAGGAAGGTCGTGGGTAATCTATCGCTTATCCGCATTACTTTTGTAGTGCCTAGGCAAGTGTGTCAAAGGCTAGTGGTTATTAATTAGGCCCACTACTGTGGTACCTTCCCACTTACCTGGCACTTACCTGGCTACAAGGGTAGTACAGAGGCGGTAGAGGATTGATCCTGCGGCTTGTCCTTTGGAAGTCTAGGAGCGGTCTAGAGACTGGACCTAGGTAACCTTAGTACTAGGGTTTCTTGTGCATTTTAGAGTGATTTGCCTTGAGTCCCACTTTTTTCAAAACAGACCAATTTTAAATCACACACACGCTGCCACTTGCACTAAACCCGCTTAATGCATGCTCGGCTGGACACGGGATCCTAGTGCCCGTCTTGTCCGCGTTCCTGCTATCGACACTGAAGTCGGTACTTCTTCATCTTCTTTTCCCCCACCACACACCACGACCGAGATGGACAACACTCCATCAGAATATAACATCACGCTGCCACCGTCCGTAGGTGCGCAGAATCCACCGCGCATCTCTCTCCAAGAGAGATGCTATCCTATCCGTGGTCCTCTTCCCACTTGTCTATCTCTTCCACCAGCTAACGGGGATAATTTCGAAATTAAACCCCCACTACATCAATCTGCTGCCCAAATTTCACGGGCTTGAGTCGGAAGACGCGTACGTTTTCATCACCAAATTCGAAAACGTATGCGCAATTATGGGTACTTCACAGTTGATTGTCGATGCTATGCGCTTGCGTCTTCTCCCATTCACACTGTGCGACTTGGCAGAAAAATGGCTTTATAATACTGCCGCACACTCTATCACAAATTGGGATGAATTCGTCATAGCATTTCTTAACAAGTTTTACCCAAACCATAAGACTGTCCATATTAGGAGCGAGATCAACCAGTTCACCCAGCTTCCCAATGAACCATTTTGGAAGTGCTTTGAACGTTTCAAGGATCTGCTTGTCCAATGTCCTCATCATGGAATACAAAGATGGGATTTATGTCGGATTATATATGAGGGCATTAATCCAGCGACAAAGCAGATGCTTGAAACAATGTGTCAATGCAATTTCATGTCTAAAGATGACGGTGAAGCTTGAAAGTATCTAGAAGACCTCGCTGAAAATACTTTGCAGTGGGAAAGCGTAAGACCACCTACATCTAGGGAAGGTATTCACCAGCTCGATGTTTCCATCGCAGTGAAAGCCGAAATGGCAGCGATGTAGAAGAAACTCGATGCTATTGAGGACAAACTTTCATCAGTCTCTCTAAATCAGGTCTTCCCAAGACCGTTTGTGGTTGTTCAGATCCTTCACACTTAACGGAAGAATGTCCTATGAATGCATCGTTTCAAACTAATGCTGCTTTTCAGCAGCGACCTAGAAACGATCCTTATTCTTCCACGTACAATCAAGGATGGAGGAATCATCCTAACTTTGCTTGGAACCAAAACCAACAAAGCAATTATCAAAGACCTCATCCACAGCAACCACAACCACAGAATCAGCTCCCCTTTCAGTCACAGAACTTTCAAAATCCGGCCAACACTTCACCACAAGTGGCCGGTACTGACAACTCTTCACTCGCACAAACTTTGGATATGTTCATGAAACATTCCATGCAATTGTCGGCTGAGATGAAGTCTTCTATTGATACCATACAGAAAGACTCCGCCTCCCACGGCGAGAGTATTAAATCAATAGAAAACTAACTTGCGCAGTTAAACGCCGCAATGAGTGCGAGAGAGAAAGGGAAACTCCCATCTCAACCCATACCTAATCCTGGCCACTCACAAAGTTATAATGTGAGTGTCGTTACTACGTTGAGATCGGGAAAAGTGCTGAATAACCGAGTGGGTGAGCAATGTAATGATGTTAGTGACACCAATGATACCCCAGCTTCTTCTTCTTCCCCTAATTTGTCTAGTCTCCCACCTTCACCCGAGCCTATTCTCCGTTTTCCCCAAGGCTCGAACCCTTCGCCCATTTCCTTGAATCTACCTAAAACGATCCCCACTCCAATTCTGGGATCCATTCCATCCCTACAAACTTCTCCAATGTTGGACCAAACCCTTATTGATAAAGCATCTTATCCAAACAGGTTAAGGGGCAACAAACCAAGTCCACAAATGGAGAAAATTGTGGAAATTTTTAAGTAAGTTAATATAAACATTCCTCTCCTAGATGCTATTCAACAAGTTCCGTCATATGCAAAAATCCTAAAGGACTTGTGCACTGGGAAGAGAAAAGTTCAAGTACCTAAAAAAGTTTTCCTTGCGAGTAATGTGAGCACTGCTTTTACAAAACAACTACCCAAGAAACGAAAGGACCCCGGAAGTCCTATAATTTCTATTTCCATTGGGGGTAAAAATATCAATCGTGCTTTACTCGATCTTGATGCTAGTGTTAACTTGCTTCCGTATTCTGTTTATGAGCAATTAGGGATCGGAGAGTTAAAACCTGCGCATTGCACTCTTCAGATGGCCGATCGATCTATCACCCAACCAAGGGGTGAGTTAGAGGATGTGTTAATTAAAGTCGGGGAATTCATATTCCCTGTGGATTTTATCGTTATAGATACAGGCAAATCCATGCAATCAAATCCCGGTGATACTCGGTCGACCCTTTTTGGCCGCTTCCAACGCAGTAATCAATTGTAGAAACGGCTCTATGACCTTATCCTTTGGAAAGAAGTCAATTGAGCTTAACATTTACAAGTTGGGAAGTGAACCCTCCGAACCCTATGCTCATGTGTGTTCTGTCGAATTAATGGATGTCGACAGCAGCGAATTTAATCAACCTCATGATACTGACTCTTTTCATATGTTGTTATTTGACCCAATCATGTATTATACATGTTAGTGTATATGCCCTAGAGGCGATTACTGTATCATACTAGTTTGTATATTACTTAATGGAAGCTTAGGATATTCACCTTGTATACACAATCTTGCTCGAAATAGTAGTATGCTACTTGGTTTGTTTCTACTTCAATGTGTACATGTGTTTATTTTTGTATATCACCTATACACATTAGTGGAGTCCTTAGGATCTTTGCTTGATTACCAGCGTTGTGATGGCAGTCACACTAGTGGGGGCTGGGTAATCTATAAGCACATCCTTATGCAGGTCCCTAGTCGCGGGACTATCGAGACAGGGCATCGATACTCCGGAGTAGACTAGCGCATGCGCTTCTCATCCCAGAGTGGGAGATGGTCTGTCCCACAGCCATCAGTACGTCGTACTGGAGATAGTATGCGGGTGCTCGTTAGGTTACGAGTACACTGGACAGGACTCGTCGGGAACTGACCGGTTGGTATTATACCTATCGTCAGTTATCAGTTCCTAGGTGACATGAGTACAACTTAGTCCGCTGACTTGACACTGTCACTTCGCTTCGAGTGTGTTCCCACTGTACTTTGATTACTACCCTACCACGGCTTAAAGGAGTCGTGCAAACAGGTAGTAGTTGGGTGCAGTCCCGAAGCACTTGGAGGCAGTGACGGTTAGACAGGATTCGTCTTTCCCGGTATTGGGGGTTGACATCGCGCTGTGTCTAGGAGAGCCATTACACGAGTAGTCCCTGGCCAGGGCAAGCGAGATATACTGGTAGGCTTCCAGTGTTATCTCAGGGTGTTTTGGGCTTCACTCCGGCACGACTTGTACCGCTATTAGGGGACTGACGTTTACCGCCCCCCTAGGCCCGCCATGCGATGTATCAGACGAACAGACCGGACTGTACGGAGACTGTCACATTCAGGCTCAGTAGGAGTTCAGATGGGTTTCACCTTGTCAGTCTTCTTGTCGGCATTTACCTGGGGACCGTTACGCACAGCTAGTGCCGCTTGCGGTCTGTGGTTAAACCCACTGCCAGCGTAGTGTCGAGTCTTTAGAGTCCCACACAGAGAGCTATTCGCCTTTAGGCAAAAGAGTAGAGGTCGCATGGTTTTGCGACAGGTCGCATGGTTTTGCGACAGGGTTCGGTCACATCCGTGCACTTGTGCACGTTTAGTGTCCGGACAGTTAACACTAGCGGGCTTTCGTTTAAGCCAGATCCTAGTGTACGTTTTGGGATTGGTTTTATCCAGTATGTATTCGTGTTCCTCTGAACGCGGATGCGGGTGTGTATGCACAGTTGACGGAGAGACAGAAGCAGAGGATTCTCATTAGGGTTGTTGACTGTTGACTGTTGACCATTGACTTCTTGCTAAACCCTAATGAGAATATGATATATGATTAACAATAATATTAATTAAGTATTATGGTGATATGGTTGTTGAGGGGTTGACTTTGTTGACTTGTTGACTTTGTTGACCGGTTGACTAGGTTGGACTAGTTGACCATCATGATGACAATGGCTATCATTTCATGGCAAAGACTTTTTGCTTGCTTGTTCTCTTGTGCATGAAATGATATGGCTATTGTAGCTTAAACCATCACATAATACTTGATTGCTATGATTTGTTATGATGGTTTTGGATTATGAGAGCCAAGAGAGAAAAGTCTTTCTCATTCTATCATTTTCATTCTCTCTCTTGTTCTTGAGCTCTCATCCTCTTCCTCTTGCTCTCCCTCTTTTTAGTCTATGGTTCACTTGTCTCATGTGTTGAGAACCAAGAACCATAGAGAAAAATCCCAACACACTCTTCTCTACTCACTCTAGTTCATAAGGTTTAGCAAACCGAGTGAACTAGTTTCTTCAAAGCTCGAAGAAGAAGCCAAAGGTAGAAGCTTTCGGGTGGATCGATCTTCGGCGCAAGGAGACGACGGGGTGAAGCCGATCCGTACACCATCGAGGTTTGAAGACGAAGGAGTTCAAGAAAGAAAGGTATAACCCCCTAACCGAGTAGTTAACAACTCCTAGTTAGGTTGTTAGTTAGATGTTTAACAAAGATCCGGTTTTGAGTCCATGTTACCGCCTCTAGAAAATTGTTTTTCATCAAATTCCGCATGCCCGAAAGTACCGGGAGAGGTAGCATGGACTTACAATACATACACGGACTCTTCCACCGAGTTGTCCGGGTCAACATCTAACGCTGATGAGGAACTTTTTATAGAGTCTGACGATCACCCTGTTTTTCCTGATGACATTATTATTCAGGGTATCGATGAAAGCTTTGAGGAAATTTTCGCTGATGAACTCGCATTTTTACAAGACACGGGTGTTGAGATGAATCAACTCCAAGACAAAGAGATTGAACCTCCACCCCTTCTTCTGGACAATCATGATAATGCGAGTAATCCATCATCACTATCACTGTGTCGTCTCTCCAAATTGAGACGCTATCCTTTTCCATTACACTCCTTATCACCTCCCTACTTCTTCACGTCGAAAGGTGACATGTTCTTCCACCAACCTTGGTACTTCATCGATAAAATTTTTGAATGGTTGGTGTTGACCTTCGGTCTTTGCAAAACTTGGCATTGACCAATAACCTTGACCCCTTCGTGTGATTTTAAAAGATTAAAATTGTTTAACTCAAGTTTGGGGGGGATGGTATATTTTGGCTCTTGAATGAAAATGATTTTTACAAAATTGTGAGCCAAAAATAAGTTTGGGGGAGGATTTTCACTTTCATATATTCTTGCCCCCATTAATAATTTCCTCCCAAGTCTACAGGTTTTTGAGCTTAACGAATGACATCAGTGAGGACACTGCTGTAAACAGGTTTGGAGGAGGTTTGTGCTTATCTACGCATCAATTTGCATCATACTTTGCATAAGCACAACATTTCCAAAAATTTTAAAAATTTTCTTTTATAACAAAAGAGTAGAAAGTGAAAAATTACATCCAAAAGATAGGAATAGTTTAAGAAAACCAAGAAAATTAGAAGTTTTCTTAAACGAACTGGTAATAAGTAGTTATGAGCCGTTGTCCCAAGGGTTAGTAAGATGAAGGAAGCCACTAATCTGAGGATAAAAATAAGTCTGAAAAATAGTTTCTATTCTGGAAGCCAAACATTTGAATGTTGATACCCTACTATATGCACTTACACACGTCTTGAAACTCGGGATAGTAGAGGATACCTTGAAATGCTCTTGTCTAAAAGCCAAAATATGAAGGAAATAAAAAATGAAGAAAATATAAAAATGGTGAAAAGAAAAATGAACACTGGTTTTGTTATCGCCAAGGCAGCAATAAAAAAATATAGCGAGGGTGCTTCATCACCTAATGCCTTAGACCAACTGGTTTGGGAGTCACTGCTAAGCCTTAGGTGGTGCAACACGAGGAAAATACTATCACCTAATCAACAAGCACATGAGTAATCGGTCGGTTAGTACCTCAAGAAGTATTAACGGTCGCATGAAAATGTGTGAGCAAATCTAAATATTCATCAAGTTAAAAAGTACCGAGGTAAATGGACAAGAGTATGATAGCTTGAATTGAATTCTTCGAGTGTAGGGATGTCCATTACACACACGTAGGGGTATATGATCGATGTTTGGACGAAAGGTAGGAATGAAGAATAAAGACGATGTTTTATTGAGGGATAATGTGATTTCTAACATCTTTTTATGACTATTAAGATAGGGCTCATAACAACTGAAAAGCTAGTGTAGTTGGAAACTCTTCTATTCAAAGTCTTTCTTTTATGGTTCTTATCTTTATATGTAAATTTCACCATCTTTCTTTTATTATAGGATTTTGTGGGTGTAATCCGCTGAAAACCCTCAGGAGACAACACTCCTCCTACTAGGGACACCTAGAGATTTAACGGCTTGTTGCACGTGCTCAGTGCAATCGTGTTTGCCTACGAAAGTGTGTTTAATTTTCTCCTTTCTTTTTTCTCCTTCTCTTGAATAAACTAGTTTGCTCGGGATGATCAAAGATAAGTTTGGGGGTATTTAGGTTTGTGCTTATCTACGCATCAATTTGCATCATACTTTGCATAAGCACAACATTTCCAAAAATTTTAAACAAAAGAGTAGAATGTGAAAAATTACATCCAAAACATAGGAATAGTTTAAGAAAACCAACAAAATTAGAAGTTTTCTTAAACGAACCGGTAATAAGTAGTTATGAGCCGTTGTCCCATGGGTTAGTAAGATGAAGAAAGCCACTAATGTGAGGATAAAAATAAGTCTGAAAAATAGTTTCTATTCTAGAAGCCAAACATTTGAATGTTGATACCCTACTATATGCAGTTACACACGTCTTGAAACTCGGGATAGTAGAGGATATCTTGAAATGCTCTTGTCTAAAAGCCAAAGTATGAAGGAAATAAAAAATGGTGAAAATATAAAAATGGTGAAAAGAAAAATGAACACTGGTTTTGTTATCGCCAAGGCAGCAATAAAAAAATATAGCGAGGGTGCTTCATCACCTAGTGCCTTAGACCAACTGGTTTGGGAGTCACTGCTAAGCCTTAGGTGGTGCAAGACGAGGAAAATACTATCACCTAATCAACCAGCACATGAGTAATCGGTCGGTTAGTACCTCAAGAAGTATTAACGGTCGCATGAAAATGTGTGAGCAAATCTAAATATTCATCAAGTTAAAAAGTACTGAGGTAGATGGACAAGAGTATGATAGCTTGAATTGAATTCTCCGAGTGTAGGGATGTCCATTACACACACGTAGGGGTATATGATCAATGTTTGGACGAAAGGTAGGAATGAAGAATAAAGATGATGTTTTATTGAGGGATAATGTGATTTCTAATATCTTTTCATGACTATTAAGATAGGGCTCATAACAACTGAAAAGCTGGTGTAGTTGGAAACTCTTCTTTTCAAAGTCTTTCTTTTATGGTTCTTATCTTTATATGTAAATTTCACCATCTCTATTTTATTATAGGATTTTGTGGGTGTAATCCGCTGAAAACCCTCAGGAGACAACACTCCTCCTACTAGGGACACCTAGAGATTTAACGGCTTGTTGCACGTGCTCAGTGCAATCGTGTTTGTCTACGAAATTGTGCTTAGTTTTCTCCTTTCTTTTTTCTCCTTCTCTTGAATAAACTAGTTTGCTCGGGACGATCAAAGATAAGTTTGGGGGTATTTGTTCAGTTGATAAAACTGCACATTTGTTATTACATTTTTCCTACCATTTCCATATTAAAAAAGGTCTTTATTATAATATATCATACATATGAGGGTTTATCTGTAAAAATAATATTTTCCATGTGTTGATATATTATAATTAGCATTTGGTAGAAAAATGTATGCAAATAATATCATTGACCAAATCCTAGTAGAATAAAGACTACTAAATATTATTTAAGTTGTTGTGCAGAATTTTTCCAAGTTGTTGTGCAGAATTTTTCCAAGAAATCAAGCTGTTAAAGAAAACTTGCCTAATTAAGAAAGCAAAACTTGGAGATCAAGTCTGGCAGCGACTACGAGAAGATTTCAAAGATCCAAAGATTCCAGAGAAGTCCACATGCCAAGTAGAGAGAATCTCCAAAAAGAAAATCAACGGCTATGATTATATGGCCGCAGATCCGCGGCCATACCCCCCTTGGGCCGCAGATCCGCGGCAATCTTAAAGATTTAGTTGCTGAAAAATTTTGTGGTGAATCTCTGCTGTTATTTACCTAATTTGGAAGCAAAGGTTTCTGGTTTTGGACTATAAATATGGATCGAGAGCCTCTTGGAAAAATCATCAAGCCGACGAGATCACGAAGTCCAAGACGGCTCACGCATCCAGGCTGATCATCAACGGTTCATCTACCTCCTTAGAAGAGATCGAGAAGCAAACTAGGTTTTTGTAATCATTTTCTAAGGAATCAAAGTGTACTTGATCTTGTTGATTAATAAAGATAGTTATTTTTCTTATTCTATTTCTTCGTAGTTTAATTATGCATTTTCTCTCCATCTCTTTTTCTCCCAACATGCGCGAGTAATTCTCCGCTTGTTAGGGTTCGTAGGATTAGGGTAGGCTAATGGATGATGAACATCCCTAAACCCTTTTTAAGTCCTATAAAGTTTATGAACTTTATCAAAAGAATCATTAACATCCTAATCGGGCGCGCTAACAATTCTTTGTTAGTCCCGACCGCGATTAGAGATTACCTCTTCTTCGTCTTCATTTTCAACAAGCCGTTAAACCTCTAGGTGTCCCTAGTAGGAGGAGTGTTGTCTCCTGAGGGTTTTCAGCGGATTACACCCACAAAATCCTATAATAAAAGAAAGATGGTGAAATTTACATATAAAGATAAGAACCATAAAAGAAATACTTTGAAAATTTAGAGTTTCCAACTCCACTAGCTCTTTTGGTGCTGGTGGAAACTCTGAGATCACCTCTTTTTCGTCTTCATTTGCAAAGTACATGTGAAGGTCATCCGTAGTCTCGTGCCCTCCATCTTTTGAGAGTGTTATCATATGGCAGGTATGAGTTCGCTTCCATTCTTGTTGTCGAGCCGGTCCTAACCTGACATTGTAGGTTCTTTTCAGCTCATGTTTCTGTGGCGGGGTTACCCTCAAACCCGCTTTGTCAATGCTGGTCATCTGTCCAGTCTTTGAAGGTGAAGCAGTCTTCAAGGGGATGACCTATTGTCGGTGGTAGGATCAATAATCTGGATGAAGGATCTCATTTATTTGTTCGGGGTGCCGAGACTCCGAAGGTGTCATCATTTGGTGATTCATGACAAGTTTGAATCCTTGTCTTGTCTTGAGGGAAAGAGTATTCCCGACCCATCTTCTTTATAAAGGACGGGCTCCAATCGAGTATTTCTCGATTGCACAGTGTCTTGGATCCGCTTTGTTGTTTTCGAACGTTGTTTGCGTTCTTTGCCTTGTTTTTGTCTCCATTTCGGGATGTTCCCCTTTCACAAGAACATACAGTGGGCTGGAGATGAAGAGCATTATAGACTTTCTTCTCCGCAGATTGCTGACTGAGACGCTGCGTCCTGGCCTTTTCATAAATGGCCATTTCGCGGCTGTGATTGTCCTGGCTCGTTTGACAAGCTTCTTTTATTAACTTGTCAATTTGCTCTTCCAGCGACGGACTTAACGTTTTTAGAGTGGGATCTCGCTCCGATTTGACGTCACGGCTACTTAGAAGAGCGTTTTCCCCTTCACTGGAGCTGTTTGTGATGCGACAACTGTAGAACCACTCTCATTTCTTGGACCGAACGTATCCGAACCCGATTGTCTCCATCTTCCCATTGGGCATTTTTCGTTGAGTCCCGGGAATATCCCAAATCTTTTTGTAGAATTGGGCTTGTCGAACAGTTTATTCGAGGGGTATACCCTGCTATCTTAACAGCTTTTTCAATCCCTTCGCGTAGTATTTTGGCGGACGGATTGGTTAAAGCCTGTCGAGTGCAAAATCAGCACTATGCCAGACTTCTTTTTCTACTTTATTGAGTTTTGATATTATCGGTAACTGCTGCACATGGACGGCAGGATTTGTGTCTTTTTCCAAAACAATTACCATGTTGATAACACCGCTTGTTAGATTGTCTACCTTAGATAGGCAGGCACCCGCATTTTCCGGCTCCCTGAGACTCAAGAGAATTAGTCCCGCTTAAACCTATATTTACTAGGGTCCTTATTGTAATTGAGTATAACTTGAGGGTTTTTTTTTATGTAAAACTAGTTTTGTTGTGTTTTCAAAATACACCTCAAGTATTTAATTATCGTCTTTAGGATTTTCATAGATATATATTTTATAAAAGTGAAATTTCTAGTGAGTAGAACCTAGTTTTCATAGTATAGGGTATTTTATTGAAATATTGGAATTGTTTTGTATTTGAATGGTATTTTCATGTAATGGTGATTCCTTGATTTGGAAAGCTTGGAATATTTATATAATATAATTAAAATATATATTTTGATAATAGTTATATACATATATATTTAATAAAAATAAATTTTATTTATTTTCTTGTAGAAATCTCATTTTCTAAAGAAAAATGTATTAAAATTCCATCGAGATCGAATGCTCCTTTCGGAGGTCTGCATTTCGATCTACTAGGCCCGAGAATGTGCGATAACCCGCCCCATCCCGAACGGGGTCCCTAAAAGTGGGTTGTAGGGGCGCAATTGCGAGGAATTGTTTAATACACTTTTTATAGAAATGGTTTTGCAAGTTAATGGTATTTATTTGTAATGCTGTATTATCCCATGAATATATTCCCAAAATCTCATCGTACTATGTCAAAAATATGTGTCGTGATGAGGTAGGTCATTACCTCATGAGTTATCTAAATGTAATAAAAGTTTTCTGTGGTTTTATGTCAAAACTAAAGTATGTGGTATTTTACTCTAAAAATACAATAAAAATTGTATAAAAGATTATTTTGAGATGAAACTTATTTTATAGTGTTTGTTAATGTTTGTTAAACATTATATAAGAGTATAGTATTGATTGTTTAAGAAGAATAACCTTTTTAAAGAAAAATCGAATCGGAAGTCGGATGAACTCCGTTTCTGTCGGGTTTTAGAATTGCAAGTTTTTAGAATAGAATATGAGAGGGGAAGAGGGGACTTACTGGTTTTTAGACAAGAGAAGGGGGAGAGGAAAATAAGGAAGGCTTCGGGGCGTCTTTTCGTAGCCGGAATCACCTTGGAACGTCGCCGGAACTTCGCCCTTCGCTAACTCCACTTGCACACTAAGAGGACTTGAGAATTCATGAGAGTTTTGGCAGGGAATTTTTTAGTAAGGATGAGTGAAATGGAGTGTGGTATGTTCCCGCCAAAATTTTGGCTCAAAACCCGTTCCAATAAAATAAAAATAAATAAATAAATAAATAATAATAAAGGAGAAAACCTCCCTTTCAGAGCAAAGCTCTGCTCAAATCCCAAGGCGGGAAATGAAGCAATGCTTCTGTTTCCCCAATCAGAGCAAAGCTCTGTTTTAAAAGATAATAAAAATCAAATCTTAAAATAAAGAAGCAACGCTTCAGCTAACTTGCGCTCTGCGCTGCGCGACACGTGGCAGCGCAGTTGCACTAGCGCAGTTGCGCTGCGCGACACGTGTCAAGCGCAGTTGCGCAAGCGCAGTTGCGCTGCCCTCTGCGCTGCGTGACACGTGTCACGCGCTAGGGCATTTGCGCCAAACAGAATTAAATTCAAGAAAAATCCTTCTGTTCTTGTTTAAAACAAGAAGATTGTCTTCTGTAAAACAGAAGCCTCTGGATCAAAGATCCAACGGTGGGGAAAATTCCCCAAATCACTTAGAGAAGGATCTTTTTAACAAACTTAACAAACCTATGGGCACCATATAAAGACCCCTAGACCCCAACTCAAAAGGAGGATGAACATCATCAACATTGTGAGAGATTGAGAACATCAAAACAGAGAGAACTCTGAAGAAATTTCAAGAAAAAGGTAAAAAACCTTTATAAAATAGAAAAATTTCTTCTAACAGATCATTGATCTAAGAACAAGATCAATGATCTTCATATAATAAATAGTGCTTTGCACTTTTTTATGAACCACTGGTTGTCTGAAACAAAAGAAAACAAAAAAAACTTGTTTTTCTTTGATCTAAATTAGATCAAGAAATCAAGCAGAGCTTTGCACTTTTTTATGAACCATTGGTTCTGGAATCTTAAAAGATTCTCAAGATTATTGAAATAGTGCCTTGCACTTGTAAAAACTGCACTGTTGCACTCCTGGGTTGGCGCAAGCCACCAGAGAGCGCCACATGTTAGCATCTGAATCACTTGCGCTATGCGCTTTAAAAAAAGAGCCTTGCTCTCTGAAATTGGCGCAACCCACCAGAGAGCGCCACGTGTCAGCTCCAGAACAACTTGCGCTATGCGCTTTTAAAATAAAGCATTGCTCTCTGAAATTGGTGCAACTCACCAGAGCGCGCCACGTGTCAGCAGCGCAGCGCACTGGCGCAGCGCACTGCGCTAACTGCGCTTGCGCTCACCAGAGCATGACATGTGTCACCTCCACATGCGCTTGCGCTCATTAATTAGCACAAAGCGCCAGACAAATGCACTGCATTGTTTACTGAAGGGGCCAGGCCCAAGTCAAAAAGGCCTAGTAGGCCAAAATAAATTGCAATGCAATAAAAAGGGCAGAGCCCAAATAAAATTGATGCTCTGCATCATTTATAAAAGGGCAGAGCCCAAACAAAATAAAAAATGCAATGCATTATTTAAAAAGGGGCAAAGCCCTAGCACAGGCCTATTAGGCCCAAAACAAATAAAGGCGTTGAACATTTTTTTTTAACTGGACTGAGCCCAATCATGGCCGTAAGTCCTCAAATTAAATTGACTGAGTAAGACTGCTCTCCTAAATCAATTTACATCCGGTTCAAGGGTACATCTCCGAGCTCCTCTGACACCTATCGTTGTAATCCCTCAACGACGTCAGAGAGGTGACGGGTCCCGACGGCCACAAATAAAATAGACTACCATGTCCCTAAACTGGCAATGGACCACCACGTCCCTAAACTGGCAATGGACCACCATGTCCCTAAACTGGCAGTGGACCACTATGTCCCTAAACTAGAAATTGACCGCAACGTCATTAAACTAAACAATAGAGCCAATTGCTCTTTTGTTGGATCTAAATGATCCCGTTAAGTTGATCTTAGTCTGGAGATTAGGCTAACGTATCCTTAACAAAAGTTTAAGTCGATCTTAGCCTCAATATGGCTAACGTATCCTTAAACTAAAACACCAAATCCAAATCTAAGTAAATACGGATTTGGACTAATCCACGTCCTACGGGCGACGGCATAACTTAGTCTCCGTATACAATCCACGGGCAATCACAAACAAAACAAACACACACGACACGAAGTGAAATTCTGGAGAAGGAGAAAGTTGTTACCGCGATGCGGTAGCGTAATTAACTGCAGGGGCTTGCGCCTGCAGGGAAGAGCGTCCCCACAATTAAAAACCCCTCAAGCGAGGGGGAATCTGACGAAGTTTGCTACATCGACCGCATCCGTCTAAACCTTCGATACACGGTGCCATAAATCAACTTGGCATCTTCGGAGAGGTGGACGGATAAAACCAAATAGCATCTGCCCTGAATCTCAGGCAAGACGTCCTAATGTCTCGGCCGCCATTCGGAGGGGAACATGGTATTTATAAGGAAAATTAGGATTTAGAGGGTTAAAGATTGCATTGAAATTTGCATTAAAAATAGGGTTAAATGGTATTTTCTTGTGCTATAGATGAATGCAGAGAAAATAAACAATGTGAAAGAAGTGGGGTAGTTGAAGGGGTGCTTGTCAAAAAATCTTAGAGCGGTACCTACGGTTAAGCCCGGCGGTACCGGTCATTTTGAGCGTTTCACCGGTCGATTCCCGGTGAGAGGGGGTTGGGATTTGGCCACGTGTCCCTATCGCTTCAACTAGCCTCGTGCACATATTTATTTAATCTGTAACTTATCATTCTATGTATAGTGCACGTGCAAACTCTTGGGCTTCTAAAAGATTAAAAGAAAATTTAATAAAAAGATAATGTGGCTGGTGGGATTCGATCACAGGGGCAACGTCACAGCAGTGCAAGGCTTTACCAATGTGCTACAAGTACTTTCTTGCTGTTCAAAATTAAAAAAAATAGTGTACACAGGATTGCAAATACCCTAATTGTACATTAACTTTTAAACAAGTTTCTGTACATTGAAATTGGAGTTGTTACAGTCTACCCTCCTTACAAAAATTTCGTTCTTAAAATTTACAATTTATTTTAAGAACTAGTTTACAAATAAATAAGGGTATCTTGCACGCTTGTCGTCCTAACGTTCCCATGTTGTTCTCCTGGTGAATTTTTTCTCCACATCACTCGAACCAAGTTGACTTTCTTGTTCCGAAATGACTTCACCTTTCTATCTAGGATCTCAACAGGTTGTTGCTCACAAGATAAATCTGGCTTTACAGTGAGCTCGGAGTGATCAAGAACATGGATGGGGTCACTCACATACTTTCTGAGTTGGGATATGTGGAACACATTGTGCACTCTTGTCACGCCTCGCTTCCCAGTGTACGGGAAGAGGACGCGTCGAGACCCGCTATATATTTACTCAAAAGCAAACACGCTAAGAGTAACTAAGCAATATAAAGTAAGTACGCAAGAGACAGAAATGTAAATGAACAGAAACTTTATTTATTTAACATTCTTTTACAATACAGCTGATATGTAAATACATGGAATGAAAGCAATGCATAAACAATGGCATAACAGAAATGAAAAGGAAATATGTACAGGTAATCTAGAACTCTGGGTCAAAGGCTAGTTGCTCCAAGTCTTCGCTGCTGGGCTCGATCTCCAGTGAGTCCGATCCACCTGACAACATTCCAAAGAAAAAGAAAAGAAATGTCGTCAGCGAACAATCGCTCAGTAAGTCCCAAAGGTGAGTAGAGGTAGAATAGACAGAAAGGGAATTATCTTATAATGTTTGATTATAGTGTTAACGCTGTTGTTTGTAGCTTGGTACAGAAAATGCCAGTGTATACGAGAGGAGTCCCACTATTATGAAGACTAAGGTATACGGAGCACAAGGAACTATTCAGCTACGGTACAATAGCAATGGATATTCAGATTAGGTGTATTATGGTTACAGTCTCGTGCTACTTCTAACACCATCCGTACCAATTTACCCCTTATAAACCCCGCGATGTCTTTTGTATTGATTGTTTTATTTCGTTATATAGATGGATGACTTGCCGAAACCATGATATCACTAAATGGAATGGATATAAATGGAGAGTCATGTAGACGGAGTATATCTATGGCTCGGTTCGGTCAATATAGATTGATATAGATTGAATAGACGGATTCATGGATTCATATTGTATTGTAGTTATATACTTGAATCACATTCAAGTCAGATTGATTAAATTGAGACTTAGTCTGATTCAGATACTATAAAAAGAACTTTGAAATCCTGAATTAGTTTTGATGTTATCGGTAACTGCTGCACATAGGCGGCAAGATTTGTGTCTTTTTCAAAGACAATTACCGTGTTGATAACTCCGTTTGTTAGATTGTCTACCTTAAATAGGCAAGCACCCATATCTCTGGCTCCTTGAGACTCAAGAGACTGGTCTCGTTTAAACCTATGTTTACTAGGGTCCTTATTATAATTTGGTATAACTTTAGAAGGTTTTATGTAAAAATAGTTTTGGTATAATTTCAAAATACACCTCAAGTATTTAATTATCGTTTTTAGGGTTTTCATAGTTGTTTATTTTATAAAAGTGAAATTTCTAGTGAGTAAAACCTAATTTCATAATATAAGGTATTTTATTGAAATATTGGAATTGTTTTGTATTTTGATGGTATTTTCGTGTAAAGATGATTCCTTTTGAAAAAACTTGGAATATTTATATAATAAAAGTAAAGTAGATATTTTAATAATAGTTATATATATATTTAATGAAAATATTTTTATTTATTTTCTTGTAGAAATCTCATTTTCTAAAGAAAAATGCATAAAAATTCCATCGAAATCGAATGCTCCATTCGGAGGTCTGCATCTCGCTTTACAAGACCCGAGGATGTGCGATAATCCGCACCATCCCGAACGGGGTCCCCAAAAGTAGGTTGTATAGATGCAATTGCAAAGAATTGTTTAATACATCTTTTTATAGAAATGGTTTTATAAGTTGATGGTATTTATTTGTAAAGTCGTTTTATCCCATAACTATGTTCTCAAATTTCCATCGTGCTATATTAGAGATATGTGTTATGATGAGATAGGTCATTATCTCGTGAGCTATCTAAAAGTAATACAATTTTATGTTGTTTTATGTCGTAAATGAAGTATGTGGTATTTTACCGTAAAAATACAATAAAAATTGCGATAAAGAATATTTTGAGATGAAACTTATTTTAATAGATTTGTTTATGTTTGTTAAACAATATGTGAGAGTATGGAATTTTATGGATTAAGAAAAGTAGTGTTTTAAAGAAAAACCGAATCGGAAGTCGGATTAACTTTGCTTCTGTCGGGTTTTAGAATTAAATGTTTTTAAAGTAGAAGAAAAAGAGGGCGAGAGGGGACTTACTGGCTTTTAAGGTAGAGGGGAGAAGAGGGAAGAGTAGGGAAGCGCCGGTGCGTCGTTTCGTCGCCGGAAACTTCTTGGATCGTCACCGGAACTTCACTCTTTGTTAACTCCACTTGTACACAAAAGGGACTTGAAAGTTTTTAAGAGTTTTGGCAGCGAATTCTGAGTGAGGATGTGTGAATTTGGGTATGGTATTTATAGGAGAAATTAGAGTTTAGGGGCTGAAAGAAATGCATTAAAATTGAATTAAATGGGTGATTCAATGTTCTCTAGAAAAATTCAGGGAAAACAAACAGTATGAGAGGGAGTGGAGTATGCCAAGAGTTGCAGGGGAAAAGAATGAGGGCATTACAGTCGGGTCCGACCGGCGGTACCGGGCATATAGGGATTTTCGTCGGGTCAATACCGTCGGTTGGGGTTGGGTCGAGTGCCACGTGTCCTAGTCGATTGGTTTTCTTCAGTGCACATGTTTAAATAGTCAGTGACTCTTCAGTTTACATGTAGTGCACGTGTAGACTCTTGGGCTTCTAAAAGATTAAAAGAAATTTTAATAAAAAGAATATGTAGCTGATGGGATTCGAACACAGGGCTACATCACAGCAGTGCAAGGCTTTACCAGTGAGCTACACGTTGTTTCTTGCTGTTCAAAAGCAAAACAAATTCTTATAGCATTCACAGGATTTGCAAATACCCCAATTGTATATTAATTTTTAAACAATTTTCTGTACATTGAAATTGGAGTTGTTACAACTCCTTCCAATGAAGGTGGAAATGCCAAGCGATAAGCCACTTCACCGACTCGTTCGAGTATGTCGAACGGTCATATCTACCTCGGACTAAGCTTACCCCGTCTTCCAAAACGAATCACTCCACTGTTCGGAGATATCTTCAGAAATACATGTTCTCCCGGTTGAAATTCCAAAGGACCGCGCTTTGCATCAGCCCAGTGCTTCTGTCGATCTTGGGCTATGCACATTCTTTCCCTGATAGTGCGAACCACGTCGATAGTTGCTACTATCATCTCAGGTCCAAGAAGTTCTCTATCTCCGATATTCCCAACTTAATGGTGATCGACACTTCCTTCCATACAGTGCTGCAAACGGTGTCATTCCTATACTTGCTTGGTAGTTGTTGTTGTATGAAAACTCCACAAGATGTAGGTGATCTTCCCATGATCCTCCGAAGTCTAGCATACACGCTCTTAGCATATCTTCTAAGATCTGAATAGTTCGCTCAGACTGACCATCTGTTTGTGGATGATAAGCTGTGCTGAAGTTCAGACTTGTTCCCAAGCTAGCTTGCAGACTTTGACAAAATTGCGATCGGAATCTAGTGTCATGATCGGAGACAATGCAAACCGGTACTCCATGTAATCTCACGATTTCCTGCATGAGTTCATGGGATCAGAGATAGTACATATTGAAGAGTGTAAATCTTACTTATATTCTTACCTCTATGTACTTCTTTACTAGTGTCTCAGTGGATTGGCCAACTCAAAAGGGAATAAAGTGAGCCGACTTTGTGAGTCGATCCACAATAACCCGTACCGCATTGTTACCTTTCGTGCTGCGAGGAAGTGCAGTCACGAAATCCATTGTGATGTGTCGCCACTTCCATTCTGGGATAGGTAACGGTTGAAGTAAACCAGCTGTCCTGTGATGTTCAGCATTTACTTGCTGACACACCAAGCATTTAGCGACGCTTCTGTCTACTTCACACTTCATTCCATGCCACCAGTAATTTTGATGCAGATCTTTGTACATCTTTGTACCTCCATGGTGTACTGAATAAGGAGAGATGTGAGCTTCTTTCATCAACTCTTCTTGCACAGGACCTTTTGGTACACACAATCTACTGCCGTATCTCAAAGATCTGTCTTCGTGGATGATGAAGTCTGTTCGAAGTCCACTTTCTACTTGTTCTCTGATTTTTTGCAACTTAGCGTCACTTTCTTGAGCTGTTTTGATCTGATTGACAATGGTAGATTGAACTTGTAAGTTCATCAAACTTGAAGTATTACCTGGCATGATCACCTCAATCTCCATTTGATGCAAATCTTGTTGAAGCTTCCACAGTGCGGTGAGATTCAATGCTAATGGTTGGCGACTAAGGGCATCAGGTACTACATTCACCTTTCTTGGATGATATTGTAGGTTGATGTCGAAGTCCGCCATGAGTTCTAACCATCTTCTCTGCCGTATATTCAACACTTTCTGAGTAAACACATATTTCAGACTCTTGTGATCTGTGTATATATCCACTCGTTCACTAATAAGATAATAGCGTCAAATCTTAAGAGCAAAGATTACGGCTGCCAACTCCAAATCATGCGTCGGATAATTGCGCTCATGAATCTTCAGCTGTCTTGAAGCATAAGCTACAAATTTATCGTGCTGATGTAGAACACATCCTAATCCCTTACCGGATGCATAACAATGCACTTCGAAACCTCCAGATTGGTCCGGTATAACGAGAATAGGTGCTGATGTCAATCTTGACTTGAGTTCTACGAAAGCTTGTTCGCATGCATCTGACCACACGAATTCTTCATCTTTATATGTGAGCTTGGTCAGGGGTGTTGCAATCTTTGAAAATCCTTCAATGAATCTTCTGTAATATCCAGCTAGACCCAAGAAACTTCGAATGTCCTTCACTGATTTCGGTTTCGTTCATTCGCTTATTGCTGAAACTTCAGCTGATCTACAGAGATTCCATCGCCTGATACAATATGTCCGAGAAAACCGACTTGATCTAGCCAAAACTCACATTTGCTGTATTTGGCGTAAAGTTGATACTGCCGTGGAGTCTCCAGGACAATTCGTAGGTGTTCGGCATGTTCTCTCCGACTCTTAGAATACACCAAGATGTCATCGATGAAGATGACAACAAACCTGTCTAGGTACTCTTGGAAAACTTAATTCATTAGGTTCATGAATATAGCCGGTGCGTTGGTCACTCCAAATGGCATCACAAGAAATTTGTAATGTCTATAGCGAGTTCTGAATGTCGTTTTATGGATATCAGATTCTTTGACCTTCACCTAACGATAACCGGAACGAAGATCTAAGTTGGAGAAAATGCAAGAACCACTTAGCTGATCGAACAGATCGTCAATGCGCGAGAGTGGATACTTATTCTTTATAGTTACATCGTTCAGAGCTCTATAATTAATGCACATTCGATATGTGTTAGTTATGTATATGCCCTAGAGGCCATTGTTGTACATATGATGTATATTATAATGGATGCTTGGATATATATAGAGAGGACTTTCTTGCTCGTCATGATAGTATGCTATTTGGTTTCACTTTATCATAACATGTTGACTTGTATTGGTTTATTGTTTTTCTCTCACATGTTGATAAAACCCTTAAGATCTGTACTCGACTACTAGGACTATGATGAGATCATACTAGTGGGGCCATGGTAGTCGATGAGTACATCCATAACCGTTCCTAGTCGAGGGTATATCGAGACAGGGCATCGATACACCAGAGTAGACTAGCGTATACGCATCTTGACCCGTATGATGGGCGATGGATGATCCCATATCCATCGGTGTTTGACATCAGAGATGGTGTATGGGTGCTCAGTGGAGACTGGGTACACTGGACGGACTCGCCGAGAACTCCCAGATGGTGATATACCACACGTCAGATGGCAGTTCTCCGGTGACACTGGTACAGGGTAGTCTGTAGACCCGAGATCGTCATAGAGTCTTGTGTGATTCCCACTGTGCTTTGATTTCCACCTTACCACGTCCAAGAGGGCATGCAAAACGGTGGCTTTTGGGTACAGTCCCGAATCACATGGAGGCAATGAGCGATAGGAGGGGATTCGTCTCTCCCGGTATAGGGAGTTGATGTTATACTGTGTTCGATTGGCTATAACTGGAAGTCCCTGGCGAGGGCTGATATAGAGATATACTGGTAAGTGTTACTAGTAGTTTATCGACCTGTTATGAGCCTCACATCGACACGACTTATCGGTTACTGGGGTCTGACGTATACCACCCCTAAACTTGATATGCGACATATCAGACGAACAGACCGGACTGTACGGGAGTGTTACTGATTGGATTCACAGGAGAATGAACAGGCTAGCTTGTTGATCTTCTGATCGCTCAATACCTGGATGGCTGTTACGTTTAGCTGACCGCTTGCAGCTTGTGGGTGTTTGATATGATCATCACCTGCTACCGGCGTATTGACAATTCTTTAGAGTCCTACACAGAGGTTCTTGGCTCAGGCAAAACGGAGTAGAGGCACATATGTGATATGTGCAGGACCAAGGATATTGCGATATGAGATACCGTATTATATTCTCGCGATATTTAGATATGAACCGGGACATCGGATCAAGTGTTGATTCGATGAATCGGTACATGATATATTAGTCGGTTGTATTCGATATAGCTGGATTGTCGGATCAAGTGTTGATTTGATGATTTAATGTATAATAATATATATGATATATTGTATTACATTATCTAATATTGGCGCGCTTTATTATTTCATTTTCTCACTGGATAATACATTGATATATATGCGATATATATTAAATGTATTATTTTCTTTTGTTACAAATATAATATATATGTGATATATATTATAGTAACATGATATGATTAATAATGAAACATGTTTAGTGATGATAAAAAGAGATTAGGGTTTGATTAGGGTTAGCTTCTTCTTGCACCTTCTAGAAGCATTCCTTTTGTCATGAAGAAGATATTATGATAGATATTTTCTTATGACTCATTTCTAAACCCAACCAAACCCTAGCCTTAGTTAACTCTCTACAAGGGTTATCCTTGTCATCATTAACCATGGTTGCATTATTATTCATATACTCTTTTCATTATTCATCACAAAAGGATTATCTTATTATTCTTCATCTTCTTCTCTCTTGAGTTTTGGAGAGAGCTCACTTGTGATTTCTTTTGTGATGATTTCTTGTGAGAAAATGATATAAAAAGAAAGCATAAATACTACTCCATCATCCTCATCTAATCTAGCCCATTAGATTAGGGTGTTCACCTCATTAGAATGAGAGAGCTTGAGCTATTGCAACTTCGACATAGATCATCGGAGAAAAGGAATACGACAAGCTATCATGGATCGTTCGAGTCGTGGAGCCTCTCTTGAGTCCGGGAGATCGTGGATCGCGGCGAAGGGACTTCTACTCGGAGCTTATGAAGCGAAGGAGCGGACTACAAAGGTTGTAATCCCTCACACTTAGTAATAAAGTTGTTATCTTGCATGTTTAACCCTAATAATCTAGCAAAGATCCTGACTTTGGGTTGTTCGGCACGTCTAAATTTTTATTCGGGCATGTTTGATGCCTTATGAACCTTTACAAGAGTGCCTAGGAACCCTACAGTGGTATCAGAGCCTAGCTAGAGCATTAGGCGACATGTATACGAAGTTAAAACTCCGATCGAACCCCGAAACGACGAATCGACCCCCTCTCTGGATTTTTTTTCAAAACTGTGATTTTTCAGAATTAAAAATACTTTAAAATACCAGCAGGAAAATATAAGCATCACAGTGAAATACGTGTCAATGATCTGTACATTCAGCTGCGGAACCGCGGCAATACCTTGCTACTGCCGCGGATCCGCGGCCGTACAGTCAAATCATTGACTCGTTTTCCCATGGTTATATCCGTCTGTGATTTTTAAATTTTCTGGGTACTTTTAATCTGACTCAAATGTTGAGTGTTCTGGGGTTTATTTTGTAATCGTTGATTCGATCGGAAAATTTTTAATTCGTTATTTTTTTCCGGATATTTAGAAACTGTTGAAATGTTCGAACGGATATCATTAACTCACTTTTTCCCGGCACGTAAAACTTTCAAGTGTTGAATTTTTATCGGGTTTAAATCTTTCGGAAAAATTGTACAAGTTAAGCGGTGGACCCTCTAGAAGAAAACAAACCTTAACTCGATTATGTGACCGTCTTGAACTGCCTCTAAACCTTAGGGTTTGGGGCAGTACGGCGTGCCACATGTGAGGCGTTGGCTTGACCCTTCTACGGCTGGATCACCGGTACTGTGACATATTCTGGGATTATCTGAACTCCGCTCAAGTGTTGAGCACTTTAGGAAATTTTGGGTATTTGATTATCTGTTCGGAAAGTTTAATACTGTCTATTTATCTGGAATGTGATATAATATGTGGAATTCATAAAGTTGGGCATGAAATGCGAAGTATGTGATATTTCGGATTTACGATATCTCAAGTGATTGTGGATTCCAAATATTATAGTTTTACAATTTCTTTTCTGTGACCGTAAGTGTAGTATGTAGTATTATTGCCGGTCTTCGTTGCTATATATCTATGACGATCGGTGTATGCATACTTACTTACGTTGATGATATGTGATATTATGTGTTGCTGTGATATGTTATATTGGATCGTCGTGTTCTGAATAGCCGGGGGTTTTATGTGAGATGAGTTTTTTTTATTTTCATTCATGTAAAATTCATTTGTATGTAATATTCTTTTATTGGGGCACTTCCGGGATGAGGTTGATGTCACCGGTGTATATTATTTACTTTTCCGCATTAGGTAGACCCAAGGAGGGGAGCACAAGTAACAGGGTTCTAGGGTCCAGTGGGAGGCCATCTCGAGGAGTCGAGACCGGGTCTCCTAACCCTAGAATTGGCAGTGTTACTTGCCGCTATCGTAGGGGTCTTGGGATGTGGGTTTGGCTATTCGTCGCGACCGTGGAATCCGTGTTTTATACAGGCTCGTATTGAAAACACGGACGTCCTAGTATATCCAATATTTCATATATGTTCTTCTGCTGCAATGTTCTGTGATGAGATCATATTACTGCCTGAGACGAATGCTTATACTAAATATATATATGCTGATATATAAATATTACTGCTTTCGTTTCTTCTGTGATGCTTAGGAAGCATAAGCTGATGGGATTTTATTAATGAGATTAATAAAAAGAAAAAAGAAACCTAAAAGATGTTGTAGAATCAAAACTTTATAAAAAGGGTAGCTACAGTTTTGCTTTGCATAGCGGTATATATGATATACCCTGCACCTTATTCGATGAGAAAAGAGCCGAGATCCCTTCACCGGGAGTGACCTCTTTAGCGAAACTGGCAGATGCTACAAACTCGCGGTTTTGTTTTTTGACAGCTTATATAGTTTTTTGCTTTGCACAGAGGTATATATGATATATCCTGCACCTTATTCGATGGGGAAAGAGCCGAGATCTCTTCACCGGAAGTGACCTCTTTAGCAAAAATAGAAAAGCCTAAAAAACAATCCTTTTTTCAAAAACACTCGATTCTACGACGATATCAAGTTCATTACGCTCGAGGTTTTCTGAAAAACCTGCGTAACCCTCCGTCATTTTAGGAAAATAGAGTACTTAGTATTCATGCTGCGTTTGTTGACCATAGTTAAGGCGCAGTGTACGGTAGCTAAGTGATGTTTTCCTATATAACATAAGATGTGATTGATTAGGATAGTCATATGACTTTGTTGACCATAGTTAAGGGTCATGTGGGTGGGTCTAAATTAATCAAGAAATGACGGGTAGAACTTGACTAGTACTTATGATTTGTTGACCATAGTTAAGGTCATAAGTCACTAGGGGTAAAAGCATTATCGGGAATTTCAAGTGTTGAAATTTGCAATGAGATTGCATACCTCCTATGAGATAGTTGGATCCCGGTACCCACTGCGAGTAAGAGTTACTCCTGGGAGAGTTTTACACAGGACAATTAGCCGATCAAGTAGGTGTCTAGAAAAGTGTTAACGGAGTTACGCCTCTGGGAAAACGAGGTTTACTTTAATTAGGTCCGTGCGAAAGCACGGGGAACCTCCCTCAAAGTACCGACACTGATATGGCTGAAAGATTGACGAAATTGAAGGGTGTAATTAATCCCGGCTAATCTTACCTTTTAGGGTTTGAAAGAAGATTTGATAAAACCAGTGGGAGGCATCCTGATTAGATAAGATAATAACCAATCTAATCTTGCAAGAGCATATGCTAAAATGTTTTCTTCTCTCTCTCTCCAGGTAGCGATCATGTCAGGCCATAATCAAGATAATAATATGGATGTATTGACTGAACCCGCTTATTATACTGAGCAGGGGAACGTTGGACCCGTTCATTCTTATAAGAGTTATAAGACTGAACAGGAAACGGGAGAATATCTGGATTCTCACGCCGCCCAACAGAACTTACATGCTGACGCATCTTCTTCGGGTGTGTTAGTTATTGAGAACTGTTTTACAGATCACCCTACGTCCTGGGTATTAGATACCGGATCAGGATCCCATATATGTAAATTGTTACATGGGCTACGGAAAGGTAGAGAACTAGGAAGAGGTGATCATTCCGTTCAAGTAGGGAATGGTGCAAGTATTGCAGCCAAAGCAGTTGGCAAATATCACCTTGTATTACCAAGTCGTAATACACTGATTCTGAATGAGTGCTATTATATACCGAACATGATGTGCAACATTATATCAGTTTTTTTATTAAGTAAAGAAGGATATAATTTTGTAGTACAGGATAATGTTATGAACATATTCCTAGATCA
The DNA here is from genome assembly GCA_030015575.1 of Agapanthus africanus. Classification (NCBI taxonomy): domain Eukaryota; kingdom Viridiplantae; phylum Streptophyta; class Magnoliopsida; order Asparagales; family Amaryllidaceae; genus Agapanthus; species Agapanthus africanus. The sequence continues at coordinate 66,097,479 of JASDDO010000012.1, read as the reverse complement.
AAAGTTGATTGCATCAGGCTCGTTACATAATGGCATATTCATTCTCAATCAAAATACAGTTCTCAATATACAAAACACACACAAGAGGAAAAATTCAGAAATGAACGAATCCTTCTTGTGGCATTGTAGACTTGGTCATATCAATGCGACACGACTGGCTAAGTTACATTAAGATGGATATTTGAACCCGTTCGAATTATCATCTTATGATACTTGCCATTCATGTCTCAAAGGTAAAATGACCAAGGCTCCGTTTAGTGGACACGGAGAAAGAGTTACAGAACTCTTAGGACCGGTACATAGTGATGTATGCGGTCCCATGTCTACGCATGCCAGGAACGGTTCTTCCTATTTTATTACATTCACTGACGATCTCTCAAGATTCGGACATGTGTTCCTGATGAAACACAAATCTGAAGCTTTTGAGAAATTCAGAGAATATAAGCACGAAGTAGAGAACCAAACGGGGAAAAGTATTAAGATCCTTCGATCTGATCGAGGAGGAGAATACTTGAGCAATGAGTTCAGAGATTATCTAAAAGAAAATGGGATTCTCTCTCAGCTTACTCCTCCTTATACACCACAGCACAACGGTGTATCGGAGCGGAGGAATCGCACCCTATTTGATATGGTGCACTCTATGATGAGCACTGCTGAGTTACCTATCTCCTTTTGGGGTTATGCGCTGGAGACAGCCGCATATCTATTGAATAGAGTTCCAACTAAATCGGTGCCTACCACTCCATATGAGATATGGAATGGGAAGAGACCATCTCTTAAACGAGTTAAGATATGGGGTTGTCCGGCCTATGTTAAAAAGCAAAATCCGGACAAACTCGAGGCAAGATCAGGTCTATGTAAGTTTGTAGGATATCCAAAAGATTCCTATGGATATATCTTCTACCACGGTGAGGAACAAAAAGTGTTTATTTCTCAATATGCCATCTTTTTAGAAAAGGAATTTCTTGCAAAAGAAATTAGTGGCGAAGAGGTAGAGCTGGAAGAGGTTCCAGCACAAACTACAACTGATGATTTGTTGGAACCAGAGGATTCAGTAGTACCCGACGAACCCCAGCCTCTCCGCCGATCTAGTAGGGTTTCTTGTCCACCTGAGAGATACTACGGTTTTCTCATTGATGGTGGAAGCGAGGATTGCATCATGGAAGATGATGACCCGACTAGTTTCGAGCAGGCCATCACGAGTGGTGACTCTGTGAAATGGCTGGATGCAATGCGATCTGAGATGGAATCCATGTACACCAACAAAGTATGGACTTTGGAAAATACTCCTGAAGGGGTAAAACCCATTGGGAGCAAGTGGATTTTTAAAAAGAAATTTGGTGTAGATGGAAAAGTTGAGACTTTCAAAGCTAGACTTGTAGCAAAGGGTTTTCGTCAACGACCAGGTGTGGATTATGACGAAACCTTTTCTCCAGTGGTTATGCTTAAGTCCATCCGGATCTTACTTGCCATTGCTGCATACCATGACTACGAAATCTGGCAAATGGATGTTAAGACCGCCTTTCTAAACGGTGATTTAGAAGAGTGCGTGTACATGACTCAGCCAGAGGGCTTCGTAGATAGTAGGAGCAGCGGAAAGGTGTGCAAGCTGCTTAAATCCATTTATGGATTAAAGCAAGTATCGCGGAGTTGGAACATCTGTTTTGATGTTGTAGTCAAAGAGTTTGACTTCATCAAAAATATAGATGAACCTTGTATCTATAAGAAGGTAGCAGAGAGTAAGGTAGTCTTCCTCGTATTGTACGTGGATGACATACTCTTGATAGGAAATGATATTCCTATGCTGCAATCAGTCAAGCTCTTCTTATCACAAAGATTCTCAATAAAAGATCTAGGTGATGCCTCCTGCATATTGGGAATCATGATCTATAGAGACAGATCTAAACGGATACTGGGATTGTCCCAATCCAGGTACATTGACACCATACTAAAGAGGTTTAGTATGGAAGAATCCAAGCGTGGGAACCAACCCACGATCTCTGGACTCACTCTCTCCAAAGAGATGTCTCCCAAGACTGATTTAGAGAGAGCTCGCATGCAAGGGATACCCTATGCTTCGGCAGTAGGCTCTATCATGTATGCTATGCTATGTACCAGACCCGATGTAGCATACTCTCTAAGTGTAGTGAGTCGGTATCAAGCAGATCCTAGAGAGAGTCACTGGACAGCTGTGAAGAGCATTCTCAAGTACTTACGAAGGACTAAGGAGATGTTCTTGGTGTATAGTAACGGGGAACTCCAGGTGGAGTCCTTTACCGATTCCAGCTTCTAAAGTGATAAGGACGACTCTAAGTCGCACTCGGGATTTGTCTTTACCCTCAATGGAGGGGCGGTATGTTGGAAGAGTTCCAAACAGGATACCGTTGCAGATTCGACAATGGAGGTTGAATACATCGCTGCCAACGATGTTGCCAAAGAGGCTGTCTGGATCAAGAAGTTCATTAGTGAACTTGGTGTGGTTCTATCCATTGAACATCCAATACCTCTGTATTGCGATAACAATGGAGCTGTGGCGTTGGCCAAGGAACCCAGGTCCCATCAAAAGTCCAGACATATTCTGAGGCGGTATCACCTGATCAGGGAGATAGTTGATCGCCGGGAGATCGAGGTCTGGAGAGTTGATACGAAGGACAACACTGCGGATCCATTCACGAAGGCCATTCCCCAGATACAGTTTGAGAGATTATTCGGGATGCTAGGTATGAGATACTGCAGCAGCTGGCCTTAGTGCAAGTGGGAGATTGTTAGTTATGTATATGCCCTAGAGGCCATTGTTGTACATATGATGTATATTATAATGGATGCTTGGATATATATAGAGAGGACTTTCTTTCTCGTCATGATAGTATGCTATTTGGTTTCACTTTATCTTAATATGTTGACTTGTATTGGTTTACTGTTTTTCTCTCACATGTTGATAAAGCCCTTAGCATCTGTACTCGACTACTGGGACTATGATGAGATCATACTAGTGGGGCCATGGTAGTCGATGAGTACATCCTATAACTGTTCCTAGTCGAGGGTATATCGAGACAGGGCATCGATACACCAGAGTAGACTAGCGTATATGCATCTTGACCCATATGATGGGCGATGGATGATCCCATATCCATTGGTGTTTGACATCAGAGATGGTGTACGGGTGCTCAGTGGAGACAGGGTACACTGGACGGACTCGCCGAGAACTCCCAGATGGTGATATACCACACGTCAGATGGCAGTTCTCCGGTGACACTGGTACAGGGTAGTCTGTAGACCCGAGATCGTCATAAAGTCTTGTGTGATTACCACTGTGCTTTGATTTCCACCTTACCACGTCCAAGAGGGCGTGCAAAACGGTGGCTTTTGGGTACAGTCCCAAATCACACGGAGGCAATGAGCGATAGGAGGGGATTCGTCTCTCCCGGTATAGAGAGTTGATGTTGTACTGTGTTCGATTGGCTATAACTGGAAGTCCCTGGCCCGGGCTGATATAGAGATATACTGGTAAGTGTTACTAGTAGTTTCTCGACCTGTTATGAGCCTCACATCGACACGACTTATCGGTTACTGGGGTCTGACGTATACCACCCCTAGACTTGATATGCGACATATCAGACGAACAGACCGGACTGTACGGGAGTGTTACTGATTGGATTCATAAGAGAACGTACATGCTAGCTTGTTGATCTTCTGATCGCTCAATACCTGGGTGGCTGTTACGTTTAGCTGACCGCTTGCAGCTTGTGGGTGTTTGATATGATCATCACCTGCTACCGGCGTATTGACAATTCTTTAGAGTCCTACACAGAGGTTTCTTGGCTCAGGCAAAACGGAGTAGAGGCACATATGTGATATGTGCAGGACCGAGGATAATGCGATATGAGATACCGTATTATATTCTCGCGATATTTAGATATGAACCGGGACATCGGATCAAGTGTTGATTCGATGAATCGGTACATGATATATTAGTCGGTTGTATTCGATATAGCTGGATTGTCGGATCAAGTGTTGATTTGATGATTTAATGTATAATAATATATATGATATATTGTATTACATTATCTAATATTGGCACGCTTTATTATTTCATTTTCTCACTGGATAATACATTGATATATATGCGATATATATTAAATGTATTATTTTCTTTTGTTACAAATATAATATATATGTGATATATATTATAGTAACATGATATGATTAATAATGAAACATGTTTAGTGATGATAAAAAGAGATTAGGGTTTGATTAGGGTTAGCTTCTTCTTGCACCTTCTAGAAGCATTCCTTTTGTCATGAAGAAGATATTATGATAGATATTTTCTTATGACTCATTTCTAAACCCAACCAAACCCTAGCCTTAGTTAACTCTCTACAAGGGTTATCCTTGTCATCATTAACCATGGTTGCATTATTATTCATATACTCTTTTCATTATTCATCACAAAAGGATTATCTTATTATTCTTCATCTTCTTCTCTCTTGAGTTTTGGAGAGAGCTCACTTGTGATTTCTTTTGTGATGATTTCTTGTGAGAAAATGATATAAAAAGAAAGCATAAATACTACTCCATCATCCTCATCTAATCTAGCCCATTAGATTAGGGTGTTCACCTCATTAGAGTGAGAGAGCTTGAGCTATTACAACTTCGACGTAGATCATCGGAGAAAAGGAATACGACAAACTATCATGGATCGTTCGAGTCGTGGAGCCTCTCTTGAGTCCGGGAGATCGTGGATCGCGGCGAAGGGACTTCTACTCGGAGCTTATGAAGCGAAGGAGCAGACTACAAAGGTTGTAATCCCTCACACTTAGTAATAAAGTTGTTATCTTGTATGTTTAACCCTAATAATCTAGCAAAGATCTCGGCTTTGGGTTGTTCGGCACGTCTAAATTTTTATTCGGGCATGTTTGATGCCTTATGAACCTTCACAAGAGTGCCTAGGAACCCTACAATATGAACCTTCCTTCTTCTTCACAAGTAAAACTGGTGATCCCCAACTTGAAGTGCTAGGACGAATACATCCTTTCGCCATTAATTCGTCCAACAGAGTTCGGACTTCCTTCAAACCTTCCGGAATTAATCGATACAGTGCTTTAATCACCGGTTATGCTTCAGGTACTAAATCAATGCTGAATTCAAGAACTCGATCGGGAGGCAAACCTGATATGTCTTCAGGAAATACATCATCGAACTCTCGAACTATTTCTGGTTTTGATCCTTCTTCCGCTTGAAGTGTTGCAATTACTATCTTCTTCGTTTTCGCCCTGTATGTCCTTGGTTCCAGGGTACGGTCTCCACTTTTGAAATAAAAGACCGGATGCTCTAAAATATCGAAGACTACCCTCCTTTGACGACAGTCAATGGTAGTATAGAATGTTCCGAGCCAATCCATACCCAAAACGACATCGAAATTCGGTATGTCCAGCACCTTAAAGTCAGCATAGAATTCTCTGCTGCAGATGACCACTGGACACAAATCGTATCCCATTACTGCCTTTAGAACGCCGTTTCCTGAACTGACATTCCAGCTGGATTTGACTGGAATCGCATGAGTTTGGACGAACCGTTGCGACATAAAGTAATGAGATGCTCCAGTATCGAAGAGTGCTAGTGTAGAGAGTGAGGCTACTAAGATTGTACCTAAGTTATGTGGGTAGGTTTTAGGTATAAGGAAATATATGGATATGTATATATAGACTGAAAATCAGTTTGGGAGATGTGGGATGAATATTGTTTTGGATATCATCAATGACAGATTTTTAGTCATCTATGAGACCAAAATCAGTTTGGGAGATCATGAGCAATATGGGCTCGGTTTATTTTAAAATAAAAAAGGTTTAACCTCAGGAAATTTAGCCAATTTGGGCTGAGATTGGGTTTCTATGCTACCCAGTAGTGTTAAACACTGATATATGTAGTGTTCACGTGTATTTCATGTGGGACACTGGAATAGTGCTGAGCACTAATCTTTTCTGGCGCTCACTTGTTTTTCACGTGAGGCGCTTATATATGGGTGCTACCCAAACAGGGCTAAGCACTCAGTCATTTTGACTGATCATAGAGTGCTAAGCACTTTGCATGGCACTCACGTAGGAAGCACGTGAATGCTGAGCATTGATTTAAGATTTTATTTGCTCACCCCGCTTTATGCCATAAGTGCTAAGCACCTGGCTGGGGCTCACATGTGAAGCACGTGAGACGCCAAATTTTTTGTTTCCAAGAGTGTTTCATAAGTATTTCACGTGATTGCTTTGTGTTGGGCTGCTTTATTTGGTGACTGCCTAACCAACACAGAGGGGTTTTTTCTGCTCTTTGGACGCTCACGTGGGAAGCACATGACGTGTTTTTAGCTTTTCTTCTGTTTGTTTTAAACACTCACGTGGAAAATACATGAGGAAAAAATAACGGTGCTAAGCACTAATTTTACTTACGTGTGTTTCATGTGAGACGCCAAGTTCTTCTTGTTTTCAGAGATATTAATCTCTGTTAATGAATTTTTAGTCATTGATGATCATCAAGATTTCTGTTTTGAAGATCTTGAATCATCATCATTTTTATAAGAACTAAATTCTTTATGTAGGGTTAAACCCTAATTTTGAGGGAATTGAATTCCCAGAACATATATTCTTTTTCTTTTTCTTTCTTTTTCTTTTTAACCTAGTTCTTTTCCCTAAATGTTGAGTCTGAAGAATAGAATCTTCCCGATGAGAATTAAATTCTCAACTTGTGGGGAGATTTGCTCTTGCAAATCTAAAACTGGAGGAAGAACTAAGTTCTTGTATGAAGGGTTAAACCCTTATATCCATTATACTAGGCAAGAGGGATACTTTTAATCTCTCCTTTTTTATTTACCTAGAGTGTTTTAAAAGAGAAGAATCTTCTTCCTTTGAGAATTAAATTATCTGTTCTCTCAAGAGCTCACTGTATTTTGTAGAAGCTTATCGAGAGTTCCTTTTTTTTCCATTTTATCCCCTCCTTTGATTAATCTCTTTGCTTCTATTTATAAAAGAAGAGAAAAATCAATTTGTTGAGAAAATCTCTCATTGAGAGATCATGATTGATTTCATAATCAATCAATCGGTGAATTTTATTCACCGTTGGATTTTTAATCCAAAAGCTCTCTATTTAACAGAGAAGATTTCTTGTTTGTTTAACAAGATTAGGAAATATTTTTCTAAAATAGAATTTTATTCTATCATATGAATATCTTTTTAGTTTAACAAGTTTAGGAATATATTTTCCTAACATAGAATTTAATTCTGTTATATAAATATCTTGTTAGTTTAACAAGATTAGAAAAATATTTTCCTAAGATAGAATTTTATTCTATCAGATGATTTAATTGGTGATATTTTATCATCATTGAATTTTAAATCCAAGATTCTCTGTTAAGGAAAGATCTTTCCATATTAGAAAGATCAAGGAAAATATTTCCTAAATAGAATTTAATTCTATCATTTGAAGATTTTAAATCACCGTTGGATATTTGATCCTGTTGGGTAATGCCAGCGCCCTGGTCATCAACCGTGACCGTTTGCGGAACAAAAATTTTATAAACTGACGCTAGAACAACCCGATAATCCGGATCTACCATAAACTTATACGCTAGCAAACTAAAGAGGAGTTAGAATGGTTATACCGAATGATCCGTGTCCTTCGGTCTTTTACCATCTTCCTAAGCTATTAGAGACGTCATGGATCGAGTTTGGCCTCCGGTCTCCCTCCATCGAAGATGATCCACTTGAGGATTTGTAGTTCGAGCTCCAACCTCAAAACAGAGATAACTAAGGTACCTAGTTCGCTAAACTAGATAGCCTAGAGGATGTAGAGTCTAAAGATGGATTAACATGTCTCATAACACCCTAGGTTTCTCAACACATGAGACTTTTAGGGTGGAGGTGTAAGAAGGAAGCTTGAGGAGATGAAAGTGTAGTGAGTGAAGCCACCATGGAAAAATGGCTAAGTCTTGTGAACTCAAGAAAACTCTAGCATACCAAAATATCTCACAACACAAATAAATCAAGTATGCTTCAATAGTAACCCATGAGTCACCAAGTAAGCCATGCTTCATTTAATGCAAATAACATCTCATCTCCTCCACCTCATTAACCATTTAATCTAAATGGTTAAAACACAAATGAAGTGTCTTCTTCTAAAAGCACATTGTAATAAATTACAAGAATACCCCTCACCGTATATACATACCCGTATCCGTATACGAATACAAAGAGACGAAAATAATCCAATAATATAATATTAGGATCCGGCTTAAACCAAAGCCCACTAGTATTAACCGTCCAAATCATGATACGTGCACAAGTGCACGTATATGATCGAACCCTGCCGTAACACCATACGGCATCTACATCGTTTTGCCCTAAGCAGGGAAAATCTCTGTGTCGGACTCTAAAGACTCGTCAATACGCTGACATTGGATTTAACCACAAGCACGTCAACGGCACTAGCTGTACGTAATGGCTATCCAGATATTGAGCGAAAGGGAGGCCGACGAGCAAACTCATCCGAATCCCTACTGAGCCTATCTGTGACAATCTCCGTACAGTCTGGTTTGTTCTTCTAAGAGTATCACATATCGGGTCTAGGGGTGGATAAAGTCAAACCCCTAATAACACGATATTTCGTGTCGGTATGAAGCCCATCACCAACTGTGAAATTACTGATCCAAATCAGTAATTCTCGTCTACCTTGGCTAAGGATTTCTGGTAATGGCCACCCATGCACCTCGCGACATCAACCCCCAATACCGGGAGAGACGAATCCCTAACGATCCGCTCACTGCCTCCATGTGGCTCGGGACTGTACCCAATTAAAATTTGTTTGCACGAATCCTTTGAGCTGTGGTAGGGTAGTAATCAAAGCATAATAAGAACTCACACGAGACAAATGACGATCTCAGGTCGACAGACTAACTTGTACACATGTCACTTAGGAACTGCTATCTGACAATAGGTATAATACCAACTAGCATGTTTCCGGCGAGTCCGTCCAGTGTACTCATAACCTAATGAGCACCTGTATACTATCTTAGGTGACAAACTGACACCAACGGCTTGTGAGAACGGCCACCGCCCCTCGTCGGGGTCTCGATAAGTACACACCAGTCTACTCTGGAGTATTGATGCCCAGTCTTGATACTTTCTCGACTAGGGACATTTAAGGATGTGCTTATGGACCACCCAACTCTCACGTATATGATCGCCATCATAATGCTGGCAGTCAAGCAAGAATCCTATGGGCTCTATCAACATGTAATAGTGATCTGTAATACCACATAATGTATGTGCATGATGATAAAGATAAACCGGATAGCATACTATCATCTTGAGTAAGACTGTTCTATCCGTATAGGTCCTCCGTGAATCATCATAATCATCTGTCTGCGATTACAATAATTGCCTTGAGAGCACTATAGCCAACAATCTCCCAGTTGCACTTAAGGTTAATTATTGCGGTGTCGCATACTCACAGCCCGTGTGATACCGAACACCCAACTTCTCTACCACAAAGTTCGTTTGTGAAACTATTGCGTTCGAGAAATAGCCTCAATGAGTGGATCCGCTCCAGTGTTTCTATCTTTATCTTTCTATATCTCAACTTCACGGAGAAAGACTATCTCCTGAAATGAGCAATACCTATGTTAGAATTTGTCTGGATATCTGATGGGACCCAGTTCACAAATGAACTCCAAATCCAACAAACTTCTTAGACTGTATCATCCATTGAATTTAATCAGTATCCTACGCCATACCTTCCACAGTATCCGCTTGGACCACTGTTCATAACATAATGTTGCATTTTGTATTCCCCATTCTTATGCATTTTACAATGAAAACAGGTGCTTTTGACCCATGTTTGCTACATGTTACAGGTTACATGTTCTTGGAGCGAAAACAGTGAAAAACACAAAAGACGACACAAAAGAAGGACTTTTGACCAACAAATAGGAAGATCTTAGTAAAGCATAGAAGAAGAACGGTTCACCATCAACAAGGCAACGCAAGATCCATAAATACAAAGCAGACGGTTAAAAGATCCATTGCAAAGTGTTCGCTGAAAATCTGGAATTAATACAGAAGCCAAATTGATAAAAGTAATAAAGAACCAGGAAGACCAAAGAACCATGATGCAGCCCAGAAAAATTCATAAAATGAACTCCTCAATGGGCCGCGGAACCGCGGCCCAATGCCTACCCATGCCGCGGTTCCGCGGCCGTCTAGTGCCCGTGCGCGAAGAAATTTTACCAAAATTCTGAGGAGGCTATGGAAAGATTTTCTGGGGGTATATTTGTAATTGTAGACATGCGGTGCAATTGTAAACCTAAGGTTTCTATGTCCTATAAATAGAACCCAAAAGCTTTGTATTTTCTTATGCCTCTACTCATGAATAAAATTCTGTTTTCTTGAAGTTAGAGCGCATCAAAAGTAAGTAGGTTATTTTCCTTGCAGTAGTTGTAGTTTTTCATATCTGCCCTAGGTAAATTATTTTCTCGCCTTAGTTTAATTTAGTTTAGCTTTTATTAACTTGCAATCTATGTTTTCTCTCTTTAATAAAATCATGTCTTTTTTCATCCCCTCAATGAGCGAGTAGTTTCCTCGCTTGTTAGGGTTAGGAATAGGGAAGGATTTGAGAGATGAAGATCTCTCATCTCTTTTCATTGCCAAACTTTTATGAACATTAGAACTCCATGCATACCTTTTTATTCCGCTCCCTACGGCACTTCTACCCTCGAGGTAGCGGTGATTCCGTAGTCTAAAGGCCCGGATTTTAAGGTTTTCCATGGAGGTTAGGGTAAAGATTAATAAAGGAAGGACAAGGATCTAGAGGAAGAATCAATCATCCCAATCATCCTAATCCCCTTTATAAATATTTACCATAACACTAATATGATAGATTTAATTAATGGCAATGGAAAGAGATGTAGATCTTTGTTTACCAAATTTTCCCTAAACCTAATCCTAGCAAGTTTCTAATCCTAGTATCATACAACTTCAATTCTTAGGTTTATTTTTAAGACCCAACATCATTTGGAATTAACTCGTAAGAACTTAAAGGAGATTTACACATCCCTGTGGACCGACCCGTATTCACCGGCTAGCTTCAAGCGACGCCGTTCTTGATTGCGGTAATTATTTTTTTGATCGACAAAACATCTTTAAATCAAATGGCGCCGTTGCCGGGGATGGCGTAAAATTTTCTTTTTGTAATTTCGGGTTAATATAAAATATAAAAATTCATAAAAAAATTTGAAAAATCCAAAACTATAAAAAAATTTATCATCTTTTATTGTTTGAAGGGTTTTCTTTGTGAATCTTTGCAGGTTTGACGGATCTGAAACAACACAGAAAGCAAAACAGAAAAAGATACATCAGAACAGGAGGAGATTGAAAGTACAGAACAGCTGAAGAAATCCAGATACCTGATCCCTGAATCCGACCGCGATTCCGCGGCTAATACCCTGTCAAAACCGCGGAACCGCGGCCCTCTGGAGCCCTCTCTGAACGAAAATTGCTTGGTTTGTTTCCTCATTCTCCCCTCTACAAATCCCCATATATCTTTTGCCAAATTTTCTGCAGGATTCTTTGCGCTAAAAATCTTCTTCCCCCTTCCAATAATTGATTTTCTGCAGGATTCTTTGCGCCGCGCTAAAAAGCAAATTGATTGCAAGTGATTTTCTGCTTTGCATACTTTAATCTGACTTTAAGGGGCTATTGACCAATTCAGATTGGGTGGGGATTTCATCACCCTTCCCAGGACCCCAGAAATCACTTAAACCATTTGCATTGACCACTTTTAATTTAAAAAATATTAGACTCAGCCCTAAGGACGTCGAGCTCAATAGGACAGAGGACTAGTATAGGCATCGGCCGTTTATCCTAACCTGTCTTTGCGGTGCCTAGGCAAGTGTGTCAAGGCTAGTGGTTTTTAATTAGGCCCACAGCGTGGTTCCTTCCCACTTACCTGGCCGTAACGGACGGTGAAGAGGCGGTTTGAGGTCCTATCTCTAGCCCTTTGGAACAGTTAGGAGCTGTCTAGCTGACCTAGGTAACCCTAGACTTAGGCCTGATTGTGCATGTGTGGTTAATTGCAATTGTGTCACTAGTCTCTTTTCAAAATCTTTTTGCAAAAGCTCACTTAAAAAGAAAAAGGAAAATCTTTTCAAAACTTGCAACTTGTCGCTAATGAAATCTTTGCACTCACTCACACCACTTCTTCTCATTGACTTTTTCTTACCGTCGCATTCTGTCCTTCATCTTTCGACTACACTAACCCTTTTAGTGTATGACCGGTTGGACTAGGGACCCTAGCGCCCGATTAGTCCGTTTTTCGTTGGTACCGACCGACGAACCTTTCGACTCCGAAGTCGAAATCTTGTCCACTTCTTCACTTCCACCATCACATTCTTCCGAAGGTATGTCGGGATACGATCCTAACAACACCTTACCGACGGGAATGATTCCACCTCCGTTAGGTGCGAATAACCCGAATCACCCACCTGTTGAAGCGCCCGCACGAGTCGCGCTTCAGGATCTTTTCTACCCCATCCGCACCGCCCTTCCTACTTGTCTTTCCCTCCCACCGGCTAATGGGGACAATTTTGAGATCAAACCCCACTTCATCAATATGCTGCCTAAGTTTCATGGTTTGGAATCCGAAGATGCATATATCTTTATCAACAAATTCCAAAACGTTTGCGCCATGATGAAAACTACCCAATTAAGTGATGACGCTATAAGGCTAAGGGTCATTCCTTTCACCTTATGTGACCTAGCCGAGAAGTGGCTATACAGCACCGCATCACACTCAATTAGAAATTGGGACGAGTTTGTGAAAGCTTTTCTTAAAAAGTTCTATCCTCATTACAAAACTGCTAAAATCCGTAATGAGATTATACAATTTTCACAGCTTCCTGCCGAACCATTTTGGAAATGTTTTGAAAGATTCAAAGACCTACTCGTTCAATGCTCTCACCATGGGATCGAAAGATGGCAACTTTGCCAAACATTATACGAGGGATTGAACCCGGCAACGAAGCAGTTGCTAGAAACCATTAGTCAAGGTCACTTTCTGTCCAAATCTAGTGAGGAAGCGTGGCAGTTTCTTGAGGATCTTAGTGAACAAACAATTCAGTGGGAGAGCACCAAGACCACATCATCATCTTCTTCTATTGGTCAACCTAGGGCAGGAATACATCAAGTAGAGATGTCAATTGCTATGAAGGCCGAGATGGCCGCGCTTACGAAAAAGCTAGAAGCGCTTGAGACCAAAATCTCAACACCTTCTCCTGCTCCTGTTGTGCCTCCACGAACTGTGTGTGCTTGTTGTTCAGATCCATCACATCTCACCGAAGAGTGTCCTTACACTGTATCTACTTAAGGACAAGATTAAGTCAATGCTGCCTTTCAGCAACGACAAAGAAATGATCCATACTCTTCGACATACAATCCGGGTTGGAAGAGCCACCCTAATTTCGCTTGGAACCAAAATCAACAATCCCAAGGAAACAACAATTTTCAAAGAGCTCCTCCTCCACAACAACAAGCACCTCCACAAACTCAATTTCAGCAACCTCTCCAACAGCAACCTTACCCTAATCAGATGAACAATTTTGTGCCCAACAATTTTGTCCCCCCTCAAAATGCTGTTAGCTCGCTCGAAAGAAGTCTAGAAGCATTCCTAAAGCAATCTGCACAGTCCACAGCTAGAATAGAGACTTCTGTTCAATCTTTGGTGCAAAACAGTGCCTCACACGATCAAAGCATCAAAGCTATTGAGGCACAAATTGCACAACTCAACGCAGCATTGAAAGCGCGAGAGAAAGGAAAGCTTCCGTCTCAACCACTCCCAAATCCTGGTCACGCACATGTTGCACATGAACAGCAGAATCATAACGTGAATGCTGTGACTACGTTGAGATCCGGAAAAGTGCTGCAAAACAATGTGGGTATTCACCATGACACCTCTGCCGGTGGTTCTTCATCTTCCTCTTCTTCTTCGTTAGAGCCTATTCTCCATCCTTCACATGGCTCTACGTCTTCTAGCTCGAACGGACCCTCTTCTCACAACACGAACACATCTACACGGGGTTCCGTTCCAACTCAACAATCTGATCCGCAAAAATTGGACTCAACAACTTTTCAAAATGTTCCTTTTCCAAATCGGTTGAGATCCAATAAACCAACTCCATAGATGGAGAAGATTGTAGAGTTGTTCAAACAGGTCAGCATAAATATCCCTATTTTGGATGCAATCCAACAAGTTCCTTCATATGCAAAAATCTTAAAGGACTTATGTACCAAAAAGAGGAAGTCACAAGTACCAAAGAAAGTTTTCGTGGCTAGTGTTGTTAGTGATGCTCTTGTCAATTCTTTACCCCCAAAGCACAAGGACCCCGGTTGTTCTACTATTTCGATCACAATTGGGAACAAGACCATCAATAGAGCACTATTAGATCTTGGTGCTAGCGTCAATTTGCTACCTTATTCGGTGTACGAACAGTTAGGCGTTGGAGAGCTTAAGCCTACTCATTGCACTCTCCAAATGGCCGACCGATCAATCACCCATCCTATGGGAGAGTTGGAGGATGTGTTAATTAGAGTAGGGGATTTCATTTTCCCCGTTGACTTTATTGTTATGGATACACAACCTGTCGCTAACCCCCGGAGTCAAATTCCGGTGATACTTGGTCGACCATTCCTCGCGACTTCTAACGCGGTAATCAACTGTCGTAATGGTTCAATGAATCTATCTTTTGGCAATATGACAGTTGAACTCAACATTTTCAAGTTAGGAAGTCAGCCTTGCGAGCCTAATTCTAGCATACTTGATGTGTGCTCGATCGATGAGATCGCGGAGGAGGACTGTGAGTTCGAGAATTTCATGTTTAATCACAGCAATATTAACGCCACTAGTGCGTTCCTCCTAGAATCCGACACAGCTTTCACGATGGACAAAGATTATGAGTGTTTCACCTTTGTTGATGATCTTGAAGACTCTCCACTCGAGTTTGAGTCTTTTGCTTTTTCGGATGAGATAGTTGAACCATCCGACTCGGTAGCATACACTCAATTTGAACCTTTGATGGAATCCTTCGAGTTTGAAACAGTTACTCCATTGTTACCATCTATTGTTTCACCACCTAAATTCGAGCTAAAGCTTTTGCCGTCGCACCTAAAATATGCTTATCTAGGTGAAAATGAGACCTTACCAGTTATCATATCGGCCTCTCTAGCTCTTGAGCAAGAGAAGGCTCTTTTAACTGTCTTTTACGATAATCGGCAAGCTTTCGGCTGGTCTATGGCGGACATCAAGGGGATTAGTCCACTCATAATCGAACATCATATACACTTGATGGATGATGCCAAGCCGGCAAGGGATCCACAAAGACGCCTCAACCCCATTATGAAAGAGGCGGTCAAGAAGGAGATTGTTAAGTGTCTTGATAGCGGTATCATTTACCCTATCTCGGATAGCCAATGGGTTAGCCCCATTCATGTCGTGCCAAAGAAATCGGGCATCACGGTCATTACCAATGAAGCGAATGAGTTAATTCCCACTCGCACCCAAACTGGGTGGCGAGTTTGCATCGACTACCGGAAACTCAATGCCGCGACAAGGAAGGACCACTTTCCTTTACCATTCATTGACCAAATGCTAGAACGATTGGCGGGGCACGAATTCTACTGCTTTTTAGATGGCTATTCCGATTATAATCAAGTCCCCATAGCCAAAGAGGATCAAGACAAGACCACTTTTACTTGCCCCTTTGGCACTTTTGCTTATCGTCGCATGCCCTTTGGGTTATGCAATGCGCCCGCTACATTTCAGCGGTGCATGATGGGGATCTTTTCGGACATGGTGGAGAAGTTTTTGGAAATCTTTATGGATGATTTCTCTATTTTTGGTGATTCCTTCGATGAGTGTTTACGACATCTTGACGCAGTTCTCACCCGCTGTAGGGAAAAGAACCTGACTTTGAATTGGGAGAAGTGCCACTTTATGGTACGAGAAGACATTGTCTTACGACATGTCATCTCGCAAAACGGCATAGAGGTTGATAAAGCTAAAATCGAAATCATTTCTAATCTTCCTCCTCCTAAATGCGTCAAAGATATCCGAGCTTTTCTTGGCCATGCCGGGTTTTATAGACGGTTCATCAAGGACTTTAGCAAGATTGCTAGACCCTTGACTCTCTTGTTGGCCAAGGACACTGCTTTTGTTTTCGACTCAACTTGCATGGAAGCGTTCGAGTCTTTGAAACACTCACTCATTTCTGCGCCCATCCTTTCATCTCCAGACTGGACGCATCCCTTCGAAATTATGTGCGACGCATCAGATTTTGCCATTGGTGCTGTTCTTGGACAGCACATTGACAAAATGCCGCATATAATTTACTACGCTAGCCGAACATTAAATGAGGCCCAATTAAACTACACAACAACAGAAAAAGAGTTTTTAGCTGTTGTGTTTGCACTTGAGAAATTTCGGCCTTATTTAATCGGCTCTCCAGTTATAGTGTACACGGATCACTCAGCTCTTCGCCACCTTTTTGCGAAGAAGGATGCTAAGTCTAGGCTAATACGTTGGATCCTTTTGCTGCAAGAATTTGACCTTGTTATAAGGGACAAAAAGGGATGTGAAAACGTAGTGGCCGATCACCTTTCACGACTTCCTTCTTCGCCTACACTTGAACTTCCTATCACTGATGTTTTCCCCGATGAGCAACTCTTGACCGTTTCTTGCGAACCATGGTTCGCCGATATTGTAAACTACTTAGCCACCGGCTTGATACCTAAAGATTGGTCGAAACAAGATAAACTTCGATTTTTGTCCCAAGTAAAGCATTTTTACTGGGATGAACCTTATCTTTTTAAATACTGTTCCGACCAAATTATTCGTCGGTGTGTACCTGAAAATGAGGTTAAGAATGTGCTGTCTTTTTGCCACGATCAAGCATGTGGCGGGCACTTTGGCCCAAAGAAGACAGCCGAGAAAGTTTTGCAGTGTGGTTTCTATTGGCCACGACTCTTCAAAGATGCATTCGAATACTGCAAAACTTGCTCCCGGTGCCAACACTTGGGCCGGATATCGCGGAGAAACGAAATGCCGCTCCAACCAATTTTGGTTGTAGATATTTTTTATGTTTGGGGTATAGATTTTATGGGACCATTTCCTAACTCTTTTGGAAATGTGTATATTCTTTTGGCTGTTGACTATGTTTCAAAGTGGGTCGAGGCTGTACCAAGTCGAACGAATGACAACAAGGTTGTCACTCGATTTCTAAAAGAACACATCTTTTCTCGATTTGGGCACCCTCGTGCGATAATAAGTGATAATGGTTCTCACTTTTGCAATAGGACTTTTGAGTCCTTAATGCGCAAATACTCTATCACCCATAATCTGTCAACGCCATACCATCCCCAAATATGTGGGCAAGCCGAGGTCTCGAATCGGCAAATTAAGCAAATCTTGGAGAAAACGGTTTCTAAAAACCGTAAAGATTGGTCACTCAAATTAATCGACGCGCTATGGGCTTTCCGTACTGCATATAAGACCGATCTTGGCATGTCTCCATACCGGCTTGTCTACGGGAAGGCGTGCCACCTCCCAGTAGAAATTGAGCATAAGGCATTTTGGGCCATTAAAGAGCTGAATCTATCTTTAGGAGATGCGGGCAGCAATCGAAAGCTGCAATTGAATGAATTGGAGGAGCTGAGGGATGAGGCATATGATAATGCCATAATTGCTAAAAACCGAGCTAAGGTGTTCCACGATAAACACCTTTTACGAAAAACGTTTGAACCTGGTCAACAGGTTCTACTTTATGACACTCAGTTACATTTTCATCCCGGCAAGCTCCGGTCCCGATGGAAGGGACCTTTTGTAGTCCTCACCGTTTATCCGCACGGTGCGGTTGATCTGGAAAACCTGGAGGACGGTACACTTTTCAAAGTAAATGGGTATCGTTTGAAACCGTTCCTCACAGCGGACCCTTCGGAGGAGCTCCTGTTCTTGCAGGAGCCGATCTACACTGAGTAATATTCCTCCACTTTCACCCCCAAATTTCTTTTCTTCCAAAACATTATTTCAAATAAGTTTGGGAGTGTGTATATAATTTGTAAATATATATTCCCAAAATACCATAAAAAATGAAAAATAAGAAAATAAATAAATAAATAAATAAATAAATAAATTTTTTGGACCAAATTGTAAATTTTCAGAATCAAGAGCTGAATTTTCAATTTACAAATAAAATCCTCATTTTTGAGGGTGTTTTCTTCAAATAACCCTTTTTCCCCCTCTATTTAAAGAGACCCGAGCCCTCCTGTCCTCATAAACCTAATATTTCATCTTCATAAAACCCTAGCCACCACCTCCTGTCCCCTCCAGAAAAATTTCGCAGCGCCGCCACCAGATCGCCGCGTTTCCGCCGCGGTAGCCGTCTCCTGTCGCTGAACCGCCGCCGTCTGCAAGCTTCACCCCCTGAAACTTCAGGGGAGGTACTCTCTGTTGAAATCCTATCTGTTTATTGCATATTTTTCTCTGTACAATCTAGATAGCACATAAAATGCAATTTGAGAGAGATTTTACCCCGGTTTCCGCACACGAAGTATATGGTAGATATTTCGCACAGGAAATCGCGCAGAGAGGCTGGAATTTCCTGCTCTATAATCACTCATCTGCGTTTGCCCTACCTAACCTAGTTGCCCTATTTTACGAATCTATGGAGGATAATAGCCTTGACAACTTAGGTTACATTAAACTAAATTGGGGAAATCGAGAAATTCACATCGATAGGGACATGATACACGAGGTTACACTCATACCACGTGTACCTGCACATGAACACCCATTGCGCTTTGAAGATTATATGCCCTTGATGGGGAACGACTGTGCACGAGAACCGCGTAAGGGTATCCAAGCACGGACCCTTTTCGCGAATGTTTTAACTGTGTGCCGGTGGGCACAAAACAATATCTTTGGTAGTTCCCATAACACGACTTTTTTCACCCCTTCATTACATGTCGTACACACACTGATGATGAAAAATCCAAGGTTCGACATGTGCACTGTTTTGCTCCAATCTATAGGTACAGGGAAACGAGGTACCGTATACCCATGTCCCATGCTTGTTACCCAACTCTGCCGTTATTTCCTCCCCGCCGAGGAATTTGACTCATACTTGATAGACGGTGTTCCGGTTCGACCACTCGTAGAGGGCGTCACGTCGTCCTACTTTAGACTAACTGATATTTGGACACGAATGGAACCGGCAGAAAATGTACCCGCACACACCCCTAGCTCGAGCTCGACTTCGAGCGGGGAAGAACTAACTCCCCAGGAGCATGCACGATTGATGCGGAGAACAGTGAGAAGAATCGATTCTTTGAGGGATGAGTTTCGGGCGACTGCACGAGATCACGACCGTCGGCTGACGGAAATTGAGAGGGGTATTCAAACCCTTTTGGCTAGAGGGGAAAGATCACGTTCACGCTCACGAGCGCGACGTGGGGCCGGGCAGTGAGGGCACTGCTTTGCTCAAGTTTGGGGGAGAGGGTAGTGTATATAGTTATCCTTTGCTTTGCATATTGTATATATTTTCCTTTTGCATATTTAATTTCTGCACTGCATCTTTATATAAAAAATTCATAAAAATTTGAAAAATAAAAAAAATTTAGAAAACAGAAACCCATAAAAATTCAAAAAATTCAAAAATTATAAAAATTAATGTATTCAATTTTGGTTAATTGACTTGAGTTTGATAAATAGGTTAACTGGCTAGGAAAAACTAAATCTTAGACTTAGCAAATTAAAAACCCTAAAAATAACCTTTCTTAGAGTTTAACGGTAGAAAGTATATGTCTTTGTAGATTATTTAGAAATAGGCAAATTTTGGGTTCACTTCTTGGGCTAAGTCGAAACGAAGGAAAAGTATTAAAACTTTTATTAGAGTATAAGTTTGAAAAATAGTTCCTAGCTTAAGTCTAGATTCTGAAAACATGTACCCTACAAAATGCACAAACACGCACCTTGAAACTTGGATTAGTAGAAGAGACCTTGAAATACTCTTGTCTAAAGTCCTTAGCACAATGAAAATAAAAAGAAAAAAAGTGAATAAAGAAAAAAAATGGACACTGGTTTTTGTGATTACTTAAGGCTGTAAAAATAGAAAAATATTTAGCGAGGGTGCTTCATCACCTAGTGCCTTAGACCTACTGGTTTGGGAGCCACTGCTAAAAGCCTTGGGTGTTGCAAAACTAGGAAGTACGCTTTAAAACGCTAACGCATCTTGTAATCGGTTGTTGGTACATCAAGAAGTATTAACAGTCGCATGAAGGATGTGAAAGCGAAAATTCACCAATTAATAAGTGCTTTGGACAATGGACGAGAGTACGATTGCTTGATTTGAATTTCCAAGTGTAGGGGTGATATTTACACACACGTGGGGATATGTGATTAGAGTTTAGATGAGAGAAAGGAATAAAGAATAAAACTTGTATATTTAATAGAGTTGAGAGAAATTCCTAAGTGGAGATGGAACCCTAGAAGGAAAACTTAAGAGATGCCGAAAGCTGAGTAGTTCTATAGAACATGTATAATCTTAAGTTGAATGATGAGGAAGTGTGAAGAATATGGGTGGATAATTTGCGGGTCGACGATAATAGATTTCCTTGTTAGAACGCCTAGTTAGAAAACAAAAGGTCGAAAAACCAAATTGATAGGATTTTGTGGGTGTAATCCGCTGAAAACCCTCAGGAGACAACACTCCTCCTACTAGGGACACCTAGAGGTTTAACTGCTTGTTGCACGAGCTCAGTGCAAGCGCGTTTCCCTGCGAAAGTGCGACTAGGTTAGATTTTTTTTATCGAGACTAAGTAAAATAATAAGTTTGCTCGAGGGCGAGCAAAAGATAAGTTTGGGGGTATTTGTTCATAACATAATATTGCATTTTGTATTCCCCATTCTTATGCATTTTACAATGAAAACAGGTGCTTTTGACCCATGTCTGCTATATGTTACAGGTTACAGGTTCTTGGAGCGAAAACAGTGAAAAACACAAAAGACGACACAAAAGAAGGACTTTTGACCAACAAATAGGAAGATCTTAGTAAAGCCTAGAAGAAGAACGGTTCACCATCAACAAGGCAACGCAAGATCCATAAATACAAAGCAGACGGTTAAAAGATCCATTGCAAAGTGTTCGCTGAAAATCTGGAATTAATACAGAAGCCAAATTGATAAAAGGAATAAAGAACCAGGAAGACCAAAGAACCATGATGCAGCCCAGAAAAATTCATAAAATGAACTCCTTAATGGGCCGCGGAACCGCGGCCCAATGCCTACCCATGCCGCGGTTCCGCGGCCGTCTAGTGCCCGTGCGCGAAGAAATTTTACCAAAATTCCGAGGAGGCTATGGAAAGATTTTCTGGGGGTATATTTGTAATTGTAGACATGCGGTGCAATTGTAAACCTAGGGTTTCTATGTCCTATAAATAGAACCCAAAAGCTTTGTATTTTCTTATGCCTCTACTCATGAATAAAATTCTGTTTTCTTGAAGTTAGAGCGCATCAAAAGTAAGTAGGTTATTTTCCTTGCTGTAGTTGTAGTTTTTCATATCTGCCCTAGGTAAATTATTTTCTTGCCTTAGTTTAATTTAGTTTAGCTTTTATTAACTTGCAATCTATGTTTTCTCTCTTTAATAAAATCATGTCTTTTTTCATCCCCTCAATGAGCGAGTAGTTTCCTCGCTTGTTAGGGTTAGGAATAGGGAAGGATTTGAGAGATGAAGATCTCTCATCTCTTTTCGTTGCCAAACTTTTATGAACATTAGAACTCCATGCATACCTTCTTATTCCGCTCCCTACGGCACTTCTACCCTCGAGGTAGCGGTGATTCCGTAGTCTAAAGGCCCGGATTTTAAGGTTTTCCATGGAGGTTAGGGTAAAGATTAATAAAGGAAGGATAAGGATCTAGAGGAAGAATCAATCATCCCAATCATCCTAATCCCCTTTATAAATATTTACCATAACACTAATATGATAGATTTAATTAATGGCAATGGAAAGAGATGTAGATCTTTGTTTACCAAATTTTCCCTAAACCTAATCCTAGCAAGTTTCTAATCCTAGTATCATACAACTTCAATTCTTAGGTTTATTTTTAAGACCCAACATCATTTGGAATTAACTCGTAAGAACTTAAAGGAGATTTACACATCCCTGTGGACCGACCCGTATTCACCGGCTAGCTTCAAGCGACGCCGTTCTTGATTGCGGTAATTATTTTTTTGATCGACAAAACATCTTTAAATCAACCACATGTCTAATATACTGCCCCTCAAAAGAGGGAAAACTATAAGTCTAACAGCCACTCTGTCATCCAGGTCACCTTGGAAGCCTGAAATGATAACCGCCTCTTGAAGGAGGCTGTCGTTACCATATACCAAGAACATCCACTTATGTTCATAACTGCTTCCCAATGTTTCTCCATAATTGGATTAATATACACTTATTGCAGCCTGTGCAAAATCAATATCTGGTGGTGTACCCGTAGGTGATGGAGTTGCCCTCTCTAAAAAGATGTCTTTTAGACTGATGAGGAGAGGGATTTGCATGATTGACATATCACTTGGGACACTTCCCAAATAGTCGTCCATTCTAAAACACTTTAGAATAGTGTCAAAGTACCCAAATTGGGACACTTCCCAAATCTAGATCTAAAACCATAGATCTAGTCACAAGAATCCCTGATATTTTATCCATATCCTATGTGGAGAAACCACCTTATGAAAACCACAGTATAACCGATCGTAGTATAAAAAGATCTCTTCCTATCAAGTGCATGTCATCCAAATACCAGGACATCACTCTCTACTACCTTCTTACCAGAAGTCAAACTCTATGACTGTCACATCAAAAATAGTTGATCCATCTCCGTTGTACCTGCTTTAGTCTATAAATAGACATAAGTTACTTGCCCACTATACTTCCGCTGCTTCCACTGACTATAACAACCATCTGGCAGAGTCATATACACGTGCACTTCTAAAGCTAATTTAGAACGACGTTATACTCATCCTCCTGCCAGATCTCATAGTCTAGAACAGCAATAGTGGCAAGTTTGGGTAATCAAAAACCTCCCTGTCGCCGTCTTTGAGGAGACCGAAATACCTTTCGGGTGCCTGAGGTTACCCACCTGTTCAGTTGATAAAACTGCACATTTGTTATTACATTTTTCCTACCATTTCCATATTTAAAAAGGTCTTTATTATAATATATCATACATATGAGGGTTTATTTGTAAAAATACTATTTTCCATATGTTAATATATTATAATTAGAATTTGGTAGGAAAATGTATGCATATAATATCATTGACCTAATCCTAGTAGAACTAAGTCTACTAAATATTATTTAAGTTGTTGTGCAGAATTTTCAGGTCTTAAATCAAGGAAATCAAGTTGTTAAAGCTAACCTGCCTAATTAAGAAATCAAAATTAACAAATCAATTCTGGCAGAAGAAAAGAAAAGATTTCCAAATTCTGAAGGTTCCAAAGATCGCCAAATGTCACTACGAGCCAGCCCCTAAAAATTGATCAATGGATATGATCATCAGGCCGCGGATCCGCGGCATGAGCCCCTTTATGCCGCGGATCCGCCGCGTTATAGTGGAGTTAGAGGGTAGGATTTCTCTGTTGGAATCCTAACTAAAAGTTTCCAATTTAGGAGACTACATTTCTGGCCTTTGGACTATAAATAGGGACCGAGAGCCTCTTAGAAAATTTATCAAGCCGACGAGATCACGAAGTCCAAGACGGCTCACGCATCCAGGCTGATCATCAATGGTTCATCTACCTCCTTGGAAGAGATCGAGAAGCAAACTAGTATTTGTAATCATTTTCTAAGAGATCAAAGTGTAATGAATATTGTTGATTAATAAAGATAGCTCTTTTTCCTATTCTATTTCTTTGTAGTTTAATTATGCATTTTCTCTCCATCTCTTTTTCTCCCAACACGCGCGAGTAATTCTCCGCTTATTAGGGTTCGTAGGATTATGGTAGGCTAATGGATGATGAACATCCCTAAACCCTTTTTAAATCCTATAAAGTTTATGAACTTTATCAAAAGAATCATTAACATCCTAATCGGGCGCGCTAACAATTCTTTGTTAGTTCCGACCGCGATTAGAGATTAGATTAATGATTGTTTTGGTAAAGGCTAGATATGAACGGAATTCCGTGTCGAGATAAGGGTTAAGAGTGGGATTCATTTTCCCTCCAGAAACCCTAATCTACACGCATCACCGTCGTTCTAGTTTTAAATCTATTAAAGGATAAAAGGGTAACTTTTAACTAATCGTCCATGACTACTAAATCCTAACGAACCCTACAAGCCCTCTTATTATATTATCTACATCCCTAAAATAATCTAGATCTATATTTTTGCATTCTTGCTTAACGTAGATCTAGAAACTTTTCACAAAACTTTTTATTCCTCCTCTCTTTTTCAACACATCTAAAGTAAGGTTAAAAGGTTCAACGTTTCCCTGAGGACGACCCGTACTCATCTCGGTCTAGCTACACGCGACACCGTTCTGATTGCGGTTATTCTACAAACTCTCTTTCGAATCAATCAAATGGCGCCGTTGCCGGGGATACGTGCGTAATTTTTTATTCTTACTATTTGTGTTGAATTCTTATACGATCTATATCATAAATAAAACAAAACTGCAAATTGTATATTTAACGATTATTGTGTGAATTTTGCGAGGGAATCTGGAGTCACAGACTTGAGAAAACAGGAGACAGATACATTCATTGAGATCCAGAGAAGTAGAGAAGGCCACAGAAAAAAAAAGTTCATCAATTGATCTCTCCCTCTTGCGGCGGAACCGCGGCCGGAAGTGCACATCGGCGGCGGAAGCACGGCCAGTTAGGAGATCTAGGGCTTCAGTCTTCTCTGGTAAGATTCTAACCTCCTTTTCTCTCCTCTGAAATCCAATAAAATATCTTTTCTGCAGGATTCTTTGCAAAAAACCGCCGCTCAAAAATCTTTTTGCAAAGTTTTGTTTTGCGGTTTGTTTTTGCATATTTTAATACGGATTTTTAAGGGGCAAGACCAAAATCCAGATTAGGTGGGGATTTCATCACCCTTCCTAAGCCCCACAAATCACAAACCGAGCATCTAGATCAACCCTTCATTAATTTAAAAAATATCTAGACCAGACTCTAAGGACTGTCGCGCTCAATAAGGACAGAGGAAGGTCGTGGGTAATCTATCGCTTATCCGCATTACTTTTGTAGTGTCTAGGCAAGTGTGTCAAAGGCTAGTGGTTTTTAATTAGGCCCACTACTGTGGTTCCTTCCCACTTACCTGGCACTTACTTGGCTACAAGGGTAGTACAGAGGCGGTAGAGGATTGATCCTGCGGCTTGTCCTTTGAAAGTCTAGGAGCGGTCTAGAGACTGGACCTAGGTAACCATAGTTCTAGGGTTGTTTATGCATTTTTGTGTGATTTGTCTAAATCCGTCATTTTTCAAAACAAACCAATTATTTTCTCCCCTATTTTTTTACCCCTTCCCCCTTCTTCTCTTCTTATAATGGGTGACCTAAACAGAAGAACAATTGCCGAGCTTTGCTGTCCACAACCAGATATCTCTTGTTTTTGTAATCCCTTCGGTATACCGTCCGGCTCTTCCATGTCCTTAAGAGATCATATAGAACAAGCAGGAAGAAACAGTTGGGCACCTCAGTCTAGTTCTTATCAACCGTATCCTAATCCTACACCTGTTTCAGTTCATACCCAAAGTGAGGAAGCCCCTAGACGAATGTCCATTGCTGAGCACATAGCTAGGTCTAGAGGCCAAAGTTTCAACCCGGACCAATATCAACCATCACCACTACTGTCCAAAGAAGAGTTTGATATGCGGTTTGTGGCATATAAGATGTCTATTGAAAATAGCCAACCAACCAACCTATATCAATATTCTTCTTATCATAATATTGATCCTACTCTTACCCAAGTTTCACAACCATTCTATTCCTATCAATCCAATCTGACTTTTCCACCTACTCTAGACAGTTCTTCTAATCAGTCATTTGGGAGTTTTAATTATCCACAGGAATTTCAATTTTATACTGAAACCCCTTATCAACCCAAGACTAGTCTAGAGCAGACATTAGAAAAATTTCTGGAACTGTCGAACCAAATTAGGAAGGACTTGGGTAGTAAGACAGAACTGTACACCCTTCCTAATCAAACCTCCCTATTCCAAACTGAAATCCACAACTCCAGTTTCATAGATTCATCAAGTACACCAATTAGAATGACTGATAAGTTGTGTGACTTTGTAGTGTTTGATTTACCCGACTGTGAAGGGTCCGTTTCAAGTGAAACCATGCCCAACTCTTGTGATCTCTACACCTCCACTCTTGAACCAAAACTGATTGAAAACCATACTTTTGATGAGGCGTTTGAGAATTTTAACCTTCACTTGAATGAGGTGATTGATGTTGGGGATATATTGATTGATGAACCCGAAATTTTGGATGATTTTTTCCCACCAATTCATCAAATCCTTTCACTTCCTTGTGGTCATCATCTTGAGCCTTTAATTCTTCCCGAACCCCACATATGTCTTGAAGTTGATGATAATGGTATACCCGAAGATCAGACCGAAATACAGCCTCCATCTTCCACATCTGGTACAGCAACACTCGACACACCAATTTGTTTACCCATTTCACCTTCCATTTTCTCCGGTTCTTCTTCTGTTCCTATAGTTTCAGTGAGTTTTGATGAATCACAATCCGTTAATTAAAGTTCAATAATACCAGAAATTCAACTTGATTTGATATTTTTGAAAATGAGGTAGATGATTTTTTCGAGTTCTCTACCTCAATGATTTTTGATGAATCAAGTAGGATAAATTCTGGCACAAAACTCTTTGACAGCAAAATGTTCAATCACACCATTGATAAAAGTTTTGAAGAACTTTTTGCTGACGAACTTGAATATTTAAACAATACGGATTTTGTGATTAATCAATCTCCACCTATAGAGGTTGAACCGTCACCATTCTTTCTTCCTAATAATTCACATTCATCCTCATTCTTTCTTTTCTCTAATTTCAAACCCTTTCCAGACCACCTCTTATCCCTTCCCCATTTTTTATTGACTCGATACAACACATTCTTCCGCCGACCTATACGCTATACTGATAAAATCTTTGAATGGTTGGTGTTAACTTTTGGTCTTTGTAAAGTCTTACTTTGACCAAATGACTCACCCCCTCTTAAAATGCTTCGTATTGTCTAACTCATGTTTGAGGGGGGGTATATTTTTGGCTCTTGAACATAACTTTTGTCCTCAAATTTGTGAGCCAAAAATAAGTTTGGGGGAGGATTTTCACTTTCATATATTTTTGCCCCCATTAATAATGTCCCCCCAAGCTTATAGGTTTTTGTGATCCAGCAGATAGCAACAGTGAGGACACTGTTGAAAACAAGTTTGGGGGAGGTTTGTGCTTATTTACACATCAATTTGCATCAGATTTTGCATAAGCACAACATTTTCAAAAAAAAAATTAAAAATTTTCTTTTATAACAAAAGAGTAGAAAGTGAAAAATTACATCCGAAAGATAGGAATAGTTTAAGAAAACCAAGAAAATTAGAAGTTTTCTTAAACGAACTGGTAATAAGTAGTTATGAGCTGTTGTCCCAAGGGTTAGTAAGATGAAGGAAGTCACTAATCTGAGGATAAAAATAAGTCTGAAAAATAGTTTCTATTCTGGAAGCCAAACATTTGAATGTTGATACCCTACTATATGCACTTACACACGTCTTGAAACTCGGGATAGTAGATGATACCTTGAAATGCTCTTGTCTAAAAGCCAAAAGTATGAAGGAAATAAAAAATGAAGAAAATATAAAAATGGTGAAAAGAAAAAAATGAACACTGGTTTTGTTATCGCCAAGGCAGCAATAAAAAAATATAGCGAGGGTGTCTCTTCACCTAGTGCCCTAAGGCCAACTAGTCTGGGAGTCACTGCTAAGCCTTAGGTCGTGCAAGACGAGAAAAATATTATCACCTAATCAGCAAGCACATGGGTAATCGGTTGGTTAGTACCTCAAGAAGTATTAACGGTCGCATGAAAATGTGTGAGCAAATCTAAATATTCATCAAATTAAAAAGTACTGAGGTAGATGGACAAGAGTATGATAGCTTGAATTGAATTCTCCGAGTGTAGGGATGTCCATTTCACACACGTAGGGTTATATGATCGATGTTTGGATGAAAGGTAGGAATGAAGAATAAAGACGATCTTTTATTGAGGGATGATGTGATTTCTAACATCTTTTCATGACTTTTAAGATAGGGCTCATGACAACTGAAAAGCTAGTGTAGTTGGAAACTCTAAATTTTCAAAGTATCTCTTTTATGGTTCTTATCTTTATATGTAAATTTCACCATCTCTCTTTTATTATAGGATTTTGTGGGTGTAATCCGCCGAAAACCCTCAGGAGACAACACTCCTCCTACTAGGGACACCTAGAGGTTTAACGGCTTGTTGCACGTGCTCAGTGCAATCGTGTCTGCCTACGAAAGTGTGCTTAGCTTTCTCCTTTCTTTTTTCTCCTTCTCTTGAATAAACTAGTTTGCTCGGGACGATCAAAGATAAGTTTGGGGGTATTTGTTCAGTTGATAAAACTGCACATTTGTTATTACATTTTTCCTACCATTTCCATATTTAAAAAGGTCTTTATTATAATATATCATACATATGAGGGTTTATTTGTAAAAATACTATTTTCCATATGTTAATATATTATAATTAGAATTTGGTGGGAAAATGTATGCATATAATATCATTGACCTAATCCTAGTAGAACTAAGTTTACTAAATATTATTTAAGTTGTTGTGCAGAATTTTCAGGTCTTAAATCAAGGAAATCAAGTTATTAAAGCTAACCTGCCTAATTAAGAAATCAAAATTAAGAAATCAATTCTGGCAGAAGAAAAGAAAAGATTTCCAAATTCTGAAGGTTCAAAGGATCGCCAAATGTCACTACGAGCCAGCCCCTAAAAATTGATCAATGGATATGATCATCAGGCAGCGGATCCGCGGCATGAGCCCCTTTATGCCGCAGATCCGCCGCGTTATAGTGGAGTTAGAGGGTGGGATTTCTCTGGTGGAATCCTAACTAAAAGTTTCCAATTTAGGAGACTACATTTCTGGCCTTTGGACTATAAATAGGGACCGAGAGCCTCTTGGAAAATTTATCAAGCCGACGAGATCACGAAGTCCAAGACGGCTCACGCATCCAAGCTAATCATCAACGGTTCATCTACCTCCTTGGAAGAGATCGAGAAGCAAACTAGTATTTGTAATCATTTTCTAAGGGATCAAAGTGTAATGAATATTGTTGATTAATAAAGGTAGCTCTTTTTCATATTCTATTTCTTTGTAGTTTAATTATGCATTTTCTCTCCATCTCTTTTTCTCCCAACATGCGCGAGTAATTCTCCGCTTGTTAGGGTTCGTAGGATTAGGGTAGGCTAATGGATGATGAACATCCCTAAACCCTTTTTAAGTCCTATAAAATTTATGAACTTTATCAAAAGAATCATTAACATCCTAATCGGGCGCGCTAACAATTCTTTGTTAGTTCCGACCGCGATTAGAGATTAGATTAATGATTGTTTTGGTAAAGGCTAGATATGAACGGAGTTCCGTGTCGAGATAAGGGTTAAGAGTGGGATTCATTTTCCCTCCAGAAACCCTAATCTACACGCATCACCGTCATTCTAGTTTTAAATCTATTAAAGGATAAAAATGGTAACTTTTAATTAATCGTCCATGACTACTAAATTCTAACGAACCCTACAAGCCCTTTTATTATATTATCTACATCCCTAAAATAATCTAGATCTATATTTTTGCATTCTTGCTTAACGTAGATCTAGAAACTTTTCACAAAACTCTTTATTCCTCCTCTCTTTTTCAACACATCTAAAGTAAGATTAAAAGGTTCAACGTTTCCCTGAGAACGACCCGTACTCACCTCGGTCTAGCTACACGCGACACCGTTCTGATTGCGGTTATTCTACAAACTCTCTTGCGAATCAATCACCACCAAATCTGCGGAGTGGCTAATAGATCGTCGAAACTATTTGAATCTTTAGGTTCTTCTAAATTTTCATTAATCGTTTATGGTTCTGAAATCACTTCTAATTCTACCATACTCCCACTAATGTTTTCTGAAAAGAATCCATTTTACTAAAGTGGTGAGTCAAGAACAATATAACTATTGATCTTCCAGATGATATAAAGTTAACCCTCGTCAAAGTCCGAGATAATCCATAAACTGCCATTACTGAAACGTGCCTTGGGTTTATCCAGATTCTGGTTTTAAGCATAAGCCGGACAACTCCATATACCTTAACATCGTTAAGATATGAATCCATTCTATATATCTAATATAGAAACAAATGCATTAATTTAATTGGAACCAGATTCAAAAATCATGCAGCCATTTCCAGTGTATATCAACCAAATGGAAGGAGGCCAAGAAACATTACTCATCAAGGAATGCATCCACGTATGAGTAACCTAAAAGAGAAGCAAGTTCTCAAAATTATTACTTACGACGGAATACCAAACACAAGTATCTACATCTACAAACACCTTAAAGAATACTGATACTTGCAACAAATGGTTCTCTACCTTATTCTTATACCTATAACTTCTCAAAATTTAGACCTTGTATTTCAACGAAATACTTGTTTAAAACTAGAGAAGTCATGAGTAAACAGAATATAGTACGAGTACCAACCTTATGTCCTAACGGATATCGGACAACATACAATACTTTGTATAAGTCCACTGAGTTTAACAACTCAAAACCTGTGCGTCGAAGGTTGAAAATTTTACCATGGTTAAGAAGAATTACACCATTGTTGAATGCACTTTACCTAACCATCAACTTATATAGGTAAATGGGATAGACATAATTTCAAAAAGTTATATCTCACTTTATAAAATAAACGTACAGATATATCAGTTTGAAATTGGTGCATAACTATGGATATTCAAAACCAAATATTTGTCGTTAGGCAAAACCCAAGTGATTTCCTCAAATATCACTAATTACAAAGAATTCCGATATATAAAGAATATAATCACCCAATTCCCAATATTTTACTCCCACCCACCATCTATAACACTATACAGATGTGAGAATCAAATCTGGTAAATACATAACCTGGAGTTAGAATCTAATTGGGAAAACAATTTTCAATTAACACCGCATAGTAAAACTGAAACATGAGAATGTTTCGAAGGGGTTGCCGGGTATTTCTAGTAATACCTCTTCCACTATCCAGATTCATGATAGTAGTCGTATACTTCCTTACTCTCACTCCAATCCCTTTATATGTCTTTACTTGTAACAACTCCATTTTTTTAATGTACAAAGAATTGATTTAAATTCAATGTATACTTAGAGTATTTATTACGGCTGATATCTCTTTAAGTATTTATTTCACCCCATAATTACAAGAAGGAGCTTGTAGCTCATTGGAAATACCTTGCACTGCTGAACCAAGCCACCAGAGTTCAAATCTCATGCCCCACATTATTTTTATATTTATTTTGTTTTAAATTTTTGGAAAGTCAACAGTCAAAACGCCATAACTCACAAAACTTGAACTGAAGACCAAAAACTAAATATACCATAAATCCCCCCAGGAGACCCCCACCCAACAACACCCCGACTCGGGCCGGCGCCGCCGGCCGGACTCGGCCGGACGGCCGAGTCGTCAACACGGAAAAAATCCATGTTGACCTGGTCTTCTCACCTGCATACACTAAATTCCTAGATCGGTTATCAAATGCCCATTAAACCTCTTTTACTCCCAATTTTTAATGAATTTAATGATTTTTATATAATTTTTTATATTTTTCTAATTAAAACCCTAGTCTAACCCTATATATACCCCCATACCCTCTACCCTCTCATCCTAAATTCCTAAGTCCACTCTCTTAAAATTCCAAGAGAACTTTGGTACGTCGGAAAACGAGCGAAAGGCGAAGCGCTGACGAAATCGACGGCGACTTTCCGGTGATCGTGCTAGGAGCTCTCGACGACGTTTCGACGCGCCGGCAAACCCTCTACCTCCTTCTCACTCTCTAGCGTTGTCCAAACCCGTAAGTCCCTCTTTTCTACCTTTCTTTTCTTCCATTAAAATACGACTTTTCAAACCCGACGGAAATCGGAACAAACCGATTTCCGATTCGGTTTTCTATCAAATCTCACTATCACCAATTCCATAATGCTTAAACATCTTCATGTTGACTACTAATCACTTAAAAATTAATTTGAACAAGTTTTCACATATGAAATGATAGCTTTTGCAATATACCGTATTTTTGCACTTAAATACCACCATGTTTAGTTTATCACATTTAACCCTTTAACACTGCTATAGCTTAAAGTAGATCACGAGGTAATGACCTACCTCCACACACACGCAAATACAATCCTAATTGATATCATCAAAACATAGAATACGATAATACAAGATTTTACATTTAAATACCCTTTTCTTAATAAAACTTTTTCTAAAAGTACTAAGTTTTAAACAATTTTTAAAACAATATCTTTTAATAGGAAAATACGATATGTCGTGGACATCGATCGTTTATCTAAACCTGACTTTGTGGTGTCTAGGCAAGTGTGTCTAAGGCGAGTGGTTACTTAATTAGGACCACTACTTGTAGTGGAGAGCCTCCCACTCACCTGGCACTTACCTGGCCACAATTGGCGGTGAAGAGGCGATTTGAGGTTTCTAATGACTTATCGTTTAGACCATTCAGAAATAGATTAGTTGGCTTAGGAAACCTTAGAATCTAAAATACGGAAATTTACACCCTTCTACAAATAAATACCTTATCTTTATAAAACCGTTTTCTAAATGATTAGTATTTATTAAATCTTTGCAAAGCGCCACTACAACCCACCTTTGGGGAACTCGTTAGAGATAGTACGGTTTATCGTTCACCCTCAGGCTTAGTAGTGCGAGATTCAGACCTCTGCAAGGAGCATTCAGTCTCGAAAGGTTTAAAATACGACATTTAATAAAAATGAGATTTTTGGAAAATAAAATATTTATTAAAAATTATTCTTGTATAAACATAAGTATATTTATCATTTAAACACCTATTTTATTATAAAATAAAGTTTCCACCTTTTTCTAAAAATTACACGATTAAAAGTTATATTAAAATACCATGAATTTCAAATAAATCAATATTACAAATTAATACCTTTATTTATGTAATTTAGGATATTTTCACTAGAAATATCACAAAATAAAATCACACTCATTATAACAATAAAGACGAAAAAATAAATACTTGAGGTGTATCCTATACAAAGTTATTTTTACATAAAACCCCCTCAAGTTTTATAAATTACAATAATGACCCTAACAAATATAGAACTTCGACTTACATTTCTTTTGGTCTGACTCGGGTTTGAGTCTGATTATTTCTGACTTGAATATGATTCAAGTCAATCTATATTCTTTAATATTCCAACTCAATATGAACACATGAATCCAAGAATCCAGTTAACAATCTATGCAACTTGACTGAATCAAACCATGGATATACATCCATTATCCCGTTATACCATTTACCTGATTATGCAGTTACAATCTGTTTACTGATATCATGGTTTTGGGAAGTCATCCAACTTACACAATAAAATACAACAATAATATCAAAATACTATGGGGTTTAAGGGATAGATTAGTACGGAAGGTGTTAAAGGTGGAACGATGTAACAAGCGAGTTCAGTTATACAAATTTCTGTTTCCGTATTTGTTTTCCTGTGGTATTTTATTGATTTATCATGTTTGGATGCGAATGGTAGTTTACTTTTACATTGCATTCGACCCGACCCGCTTACCTGAACTGGTTGATTCATATTTATAGATTACCCTGACTTGTTATATAGACACGTGCATCTCATGTATACTGCATACTGGCATTTTATCTAGTATCGCATCTTTTGCATATAACAATTTAAATCACGTAAAATAATTTAAAATTGCATTTCATAGCCTGCATGATACTCCTAACCCCGTGGTAGCATCCGCGCATCTAGTTCTCGTCCCGTTCAGTGAAACGGGCGTGTTTGGATGGCTACGCGCACGTACGTGCATCCGTTTTTGGGGATATGCTTTTTCGTTACCTGAGCACTCGTTTTGAAATTCGGAAGTCACATATATTTTTCATATTTTAAATCTGAATTTTTAGACCCGACCCGGACGTGTTTTGGAGTAAATTTGTATTTGCCAAAATCTCAAAACGGACTAATATTATAATATTATTCAAATCTTCTTTAACTATATAAATATTTTATAATCATTTAATAAAAATTAAAATCTCTCTCTCTCTCCCGATTCTCTCTTTCTCTCTGTCTCGTCTCTCTCTCTTCTCATTTTCTCTCTATCTCTAAAAAAAAATATATATATTTTATATTTTTAAACAGTTTATATCTCTCTCTATCTCTCTCTATGCACATGCATAAAAGATTTGTTACCCTTAAATTTTAACACGTCTCTCTTTCCTCCCTATTCTTCTTCCCCTTTATATTTTTCTTTTCCGCCATCCTTCTTCGCCCGCGCCCGTCGCCTCGTCGTCGTCTCCTCACCTCGCCATCACCAGATCACCCCACTACAACCTAGTAAGCTAGTTTAGTCTCATTCCTCTTCCTTTCTTTCCCTTCTTCTCTTCCTGTTTCTTTGTGCATTTTCTGTTCTCTTTTATTCACTGTTGTTTTTAGATCGCCGGAATCTGGTCCGGCCGTCGACGATCTCGACGACCCAGCGAGGACATCTGACCCGTGTGATCCCACTGTTCGTTGTTTGGACTCATTCCGTGTACCGTGCGCGCGTCACGACTTTTCCCGCCGACGCGTGACGTTCCGTTTACCGCTTCGCGATCCGTCGAGGCAAGTGAAGCTTGCTACATGCTATTCATACTATTCCTATATTAATTTATCTATTTTCTTATTAAATCTGTAAATAGAATCTAAATCCATGAGTTCCAAGTTAGCAGCACGATGTCCCGTTTATATATTTCAGATCTAGAACTTGAAACCTAACTGTCGCATTTAGTTTACTAAACCTAATAACCACATTTATATGTTAGATCTCATAATCCCAATTGTTTGTATAGCTATAATACCCTTTTGTAGTTTATACCCTATCGGACGACCGGTTGCATACATCTAGTCTAATTCATATTCAAACGCATCTTTAGATTGTTTTAGTACATATTAATATGATTTCATCATCCACATTTATTATACTGCATGCATGTAATGTTGAAACTAACTCTTAAACCCAAACTGATAACCGTGCATCCAAGAAGTTTAATCTGTACCTATTCGCATATCATATTACATGTGCCAGTTTACTGTTCTGATAATACCCATACTTGTTTATTTATAACCATGATTATGTTAGTTGATTATGAGCACCCACATGATATCTTTTACACCCTGACATGACTTGCTACGCACATATTACTTGACCCGACACGATACCGTACACTCTCGACATGACCTGGCACCTAAATACGCTACTTGACTTGACCTGATGTACCATGGCTTTACCTGTTACCTGATCTTGTGTCTAATGCCAACAAACCTGACATGTAGTCCTTACGGACCGTTCCTGTTGTCTATCCAGACAAACCTGCACCTACCTGATCCTGTGTTGGCATTAGTTCTTGATTACGGAATACCTGACTTGAACACATAACCTTGGGGGTATGGTGAAATCAAAAGTGTAAACTAAAGTGTAACTTAAAAGGGTATTACTTGATCCGTGGTCCCGGGGGTAACAGGACAGAGCCATTCGTGACTCTTACATCTTGATCCGTGGTCCCGAGGGGTAACGGGACAGAACCACTCTTGGTTCATATATTCCTGATCCGTGGTCCCGGGAGGTAACGGGACATATCCTTTGAGTTACATGGAGGATTATATTAATTGATTTCAAACAAACTTTAGAGTAAACAACCCAGTAGCACAGTTTAGATTGA
This sequence comes from Agapanthus africanus, assembly GCA_030015575.1. NCBI lineage: Eukaryota > Viridiplantae > Streptophyta > Magnoliopsida > Asparagales > Amaryllidaceae > Agapanthus > Agapanthus africanus. The sequence continues at coordinate 66,061,333 of JASDDO010000012.1, read as the reverse complement.
TCACTGTACGTCACATACACTGATACACTTCACTGTTATACATCCCTGTTGACTTGTTACTATTTATGATTCATGCTTGCATATCTCGTGTATCCTATTCATTTATTATTGCTTGATGTTATAACGCGCTGACGTCTGGGTTTTGCATGGCCCAGATCCTCTACCTTTGTTGCAGACCGATCAGGAGTTTTGCCGCTGTTAAATTGAGCAGTAGGCATCATGTCGGTATCCAGTCTTACTTTCCAGGTGTTTATTTGATCTTTTGCTTCCGCATACTATAGCATTTCTTGACTCTTTTACTCTGGCTTATGGACATGTACTAGATAGTTAGTTTACTTTCCTGTTCTTGATATCTTTACAGCCGTAATGTGACTGTGGAAGGATTTTTCCTAACCACAGGTAGCATGGTTGGCTATATCACGAACCTATATTAGCGTACTCTGGGAAGTGGGGCGTGACATGGTTTTTTTGGTATCAGAGCCATGGGATATAGGTTAATCGGGTTTGATTCTTTTGTAATTGGGTATTGGACCCAATACACGAATTGGAATACTCGTGATTAGGAACATATCCTGCCACCTTGTTATCGTGATTCTTGAATCATATATTTCTTTTGATCCTTTTCTTGACGATATGCAAACGACTTTGCATCTCGGCTTGAAACCTTTTGGGTTCACTATTTTCCCTCCCTGTTCCTTGATTCTGATACTAGGATCTGGGCGACTTGAGTGGAGTTATGTAATTGTACCCATGAACTGCAGTATGGTTACAATGCGGTACTCTATTTGAGTAACTTGGAGTTCTGGTCTTGATTCACTTCCTTATTTCATGATCGTTGTATTACCTTATTTTTCTCGGTTTCATTGCTTACCAGCTATTGTTTTATCGCCAGCTTGAATCATGTTTCCTGTGCTTAATCCTCTTCGGTATCTTGACTTCGGATGAAGTCATCTCGGTATCTTACTTGTTCTTGTTTTTCCTGCATTAGGATCATTCAATCCTGGTGCACCCCTTGTTTGTTGTGGTCTTGGGAATGGATTTTCGCGGTACTTTCCATGCTTATATTGATGGTAAGGAAAGGAAAGTGATTTTCCAGATTTCCAGACATCCGGAGTTTGTTTTGTTGGAGGAAGCAGTTCTGTCGGGCCAGTCGAGTTTAGGGCTAGGCCGACAAACAGTGTCCGTTTGTCGATGGAAATTGATAAGAAAGAAGCGCCGGCTATAGTTCGAGAATTCATGGATGTGTTTGAAGACATACCAGGTTTACCGCCGAGGCGAGACGTGGAGTTCGCGATTGATCTTGTTCCTGGTGCAGCGCCAGTTTCTAAAGCGTATTATCCAATGGCACCAGTGAAGTTGGAAGAAGTTAAGAAGCAGGTTACCGAATTACTTGAGAAGGGTTGGATTCGAAGCAGTAACTCGCCTTGGGGAGCTCCAGTTCTTCTAGTCAAGAAGAAAGATGGCACAAGAAGGATGTGCATCGACTATCGAGAATTAAACCGGGTGACTATTAAGAACAAGTACCCGATCCCTCGCATTGGCGAATTATTTGAGCAGCTTAGTGGAACGAGAGTATTCTCGAAGCTAGATTTGCGATCCGGATATCATCAGGTCCGAGTGAAAGCAGAGGATATTTGCAAGACGGCGTTCCGAACTCGGTATGGACATTACGAGTACTTAGTGATGCCCTTCGGAGTTACGAATGCACCAGCGATATTCATGGACTTGATGAATCGAATCTTTTCAATATTCTTGGACCAGTTTACAGTAGTGTTCGCTGAGGATATTCTGGTCTACTCGAGGAGCATTGAAGAGCATGCAGAACACTTGAAGATCGCACTGCAGACATTGAGGCAAGAAAGATTATATGCAAAGATGAGCAAGTGCAAGTTTTGGCTTGAAGAAGTAAAGTTTTGGGGCATATCGTAGCTAGAGATGGCATCGCCGTTTACCCAGGGAAGATTGCAGCAGTTCAAGGCTGGCCGATTCCGAAGAACGTTGTAAAGATCAGAAGTTTCTTGGACTTGCAGGATACTATAGAAGGTTCGTGGAGAATTTCTTTGCTCGTCTGGCGGAGCCGTTGACCAAGCTTACGCGCAAGGAGGAACCTTTTATGTGGACGGAGAAGTATGCGTCAGCCTTTGAGACGTTGAAGCAGAGATTGATAACCACTCCTATTCTGACCGTGCCAGACAGTTTCGGAGGATTGGTGATTCACAGCGACGCATCTGGGAAAGGATTAGGATGTGTTTTGATGTAGCATGGGAAGTTTATAGCGTACGCATCGAGACAGTTGAAGACCCATGAGAAGAATTACCCAACTCATGACTTGGAGCTTGCAGCTGTCATCTTCGCTTTGAAGATGTGGAGACACTACCTATTGGGCGAAAGGGTCGAAGTATTCACCGATCACAAAAGCCTAAAGTACGTGTTCACTCAGAAGGAGCTAAATATGAGGCAGCGTAGATGGTTGGAGATGATGGCTGACTAGGATCTTGATCTTAGGTACCATCCAGGAAAAGTTAATGTCGTGCCAGATGTGCTTATTCGGTTGCCAGCAATTCAGATGTTGACTGCACAGAAGGAACTTATTGAAGACTTTCAAAATTTTGATTTGGTGATTGTGCTACCGCATTCTTGGGGGACAGTTGATGCAGCTGCAAGTACAGTCGTTGTTGATCGAGAATATTAAAGCAGCATAGTTACAGGACCCTAGATTGCAAAAGTTTTGAGAACAGGTTGAAGCTAGACTTCGAACAGACTTATTGATTCATGAAGATGGTTCGTTACGGTATGGCAGTCGTTTGTGTATGCCAAAGGAAAATATTCACGAAGAAGTTATGAAGGAGGCACACAGTTCAGCATATTCCATACATCCAGGAGGCATAAAGATATACCGTGATCTACGACAGTATTTCTGGTGGGAAGGCATGAAACGGGAGATTGCCCGCTTTGTAGCAAAGTGCTTGGTGTGTCAGCAAGTTAAGGCTGAACATCAACGGGTTGCTGGTTTATTGCAACCACCTCCGATTCCTCAGTGGAGGTGGGAACATATAACCATGGATTTCGTGACGACTTTACCGCGGAGTCCAAAGGGCCACAATACAGTTTGGGTGATTGTTGATAGATTGACCAAGGCAGCTCATTTCATCCCTTTTCGAGTTGGTCAATCAGCAAAAGTTTTGGCAGAACGGTACATGCAGGAGATTGTAAGATTGCATGGAGTACCGGTGAGCATCGTGTCCGACCATGACACTCGTTTCTTATCACACTTTTGGAGGAGCTTACAGGAAAGTTTGGGGACTCGATTGAAGTTTAGCACAGCTTATCATTCTTAAACAGATGGCCAGTCGGAGAGAACGATCCAAACTCTTGAATACATGTTGAGAGCTTGCATGTTAGACTTCAAGGGTTCATGGGAGGATCATCTACATTTGGTGGAGTTTTCTTACAACAACAGTTTCCTGGCAGCTATTCAGATTGCTCCATCGAGGCTTTATATGGTCGCAAGTGTCGTTCACCTTTTGTTGGAACGATGTTGGTGAACGAAGATTATTGGGACCAGATTTGGTTGTGCAGACAGTTGAGAAGGTTAATACCATTTGGAATCATATGAAAGTAGCACAAGACCGACAGAAGGAGTTGGGCAGATACGTCGAGAAGACCTCTAGAGTTCTCCGTGGATGTTTTGGTATTCTTGAAGATATCACTGACTAGAGGGGTGATTCGTTTCGGAAGTCGAGGAAAACTTAGTCCTCGATTCATTGGACCTTTTGAGATTTTGAGCGTGTTGGAGAAGTGGCATATCGTTTGGTGTTACTACAATCTTTGGAGAATGTTCATGACGTGTTTCATGTATCTCAACTCCGTAAATATGTTCGAGATGAAACACACGTGCTGCATCTTTCGGAGCTGACTGCCCGAGAAGATTTGACTTTTGAGGAGCGACCGATATCGATTGTGGATCGAAGAAAAAAGGTTTTTAAGAACAAAATTATCCCTCTTGTACTTGTTTCTTGGGGTAATCGCTCAGATGGAGAATCAACTTGGGAACGAGAAGATGAAATCCGGCAGAAGTTTCCACATCTATTCTTGTAGTGTGTTGATTGTTTATCCTTTCTTGTTCTTGGAATTTCGAGGACGAAATTCTTTTTGTAGTTGAGTATAATGTAACAACCGAGTTCAGTTATACCAATTTCTATTTCCGTATTTGTTTGCCTGTGGTATTTTATTGATTTATCATGTTTGGATGCCAATGGTAGTTTACTTTTACATTGCATTCGATCCGACCCGCTTACTTGAACTGGTTGATTCATATTTATAGATTACCCTGACTTGTTATATAGACACGTGCATCTCATGTATACTGCATACTGGTATTTTATCTAGTATCGCATCTTTTGCATATAACAATTTAAATCACGTAAAATAATTTAAAATTGCATTTCATAGCCTGCATGATACCCCTAACCCCGTGGTAGCATCCGCGCATCTTGTTCTCGTCCCGTTCAGTGAAACGGGCGTGTTTGGATGGCCACGCGCACGTACGTGCATCCGTTTTTGGGGTATGCTTTTTCGTTACCTGAGCACTCGTTTTGAAATTCGGAAGTCACATATATTTTTCATATTTTAAATCTGAATTTTTAGACCCGACCCGGACGTGTTTTGGAGTAAATTTGTATTTGCCAAAATCTCAAAACGGACTAATATTATAATATTATTCAAATCTACTTTAACTATATAAATATTTTATAATCATTTAATAAAAATTAAAATCTCTCTCTCCCTATTCTCTCTTTCTCTCTCTGTCTCGTCTCTCTCTCTCTCCTGATTTTCTCTCTGTCTCTGGAATTTTTTTTTTATATTTTTAAATGGTTTATATCTCTCTCTATCTCTCTCTCTGCACATGCATAAAAGATTTGTTACCCTTAAATTTTAACACGTCTCTCTCTCCTCTCTTTTCGTCTTCCCCATTATATTTTTCTTTTCCGCTTTCCTTCTTCGCCCGCGCCCGACGCCTCGTCGTCGTCTCCTCACCTCGCCATCACCAGATCACCCCACTACAACCCAGTAAGCCAGTTTAGTCACATTCCTCTTCCTTTCTTTCCCTTCTTCTCTTCCTGTTTCTTTGTGCATTTTCTGTTCTCTTTTATTCACTGTTGTTTTTAGATCGCCGGAATCCGGTCCGGCCGTCGACGATCTCGACGACCCAGTGAGGACATCTGACCCATGTGATCCCACTGTTCGTTGTTTGGACTCATTCCGTGTACCGTGCGCGCGTCACGACTTTTCCCGCTGACGCGTGACGTTCCGTTTACCGCTTCGCGATCCGTCGAGGCAAGTGAAGCTTGTTACATGCTATTCATACTATTCCTATATTAATTTATCTATTTTCTTATTAAATCTGTAAATAGAATCTAAATCCATGAGTTCCAAGTTAGCAGCACGATGTCCCGTTTACATATTTCAGATCTAGAACTTGAAACCTAACTGTCGCATTTAGTTTACTAAACCTAATAACCACATTTATATGTTAGATCTCATAATCTCAATTGTTTGTATAGCTATAATACCCTTTTGTAGTTTATACCCTATCGGACGACCGGTTGCATACATCTAGTCTAATTCATATTCAAACGCATCTCTAGATTGTTTTAGTACATATTAATATGATTTCATCATCCACATTTATTATACTGCGTGCATGTAATGTTGAAACTATCTCTTAAACCCAAACTGATAACCGTGAATCCAAGAAGTTTAATCTGTACCTATTCGCATGTCATATTACATGTGCCAGTTTACTGTTCTGATAATACCCATGCTTGTTTATTTATAACCATGATTATGTTAGTTGATTATGAGCACCCACATGATATCTTTTACACCCTGACATGACTTGCTACGCACATATTACTTGACCCGACACGGTACCGTACACTCTCGACATGACCTGGCACCTAAATACGCTATTTGACTTGACCTGATGTACCATGGCTTTACCTGTTACCTGATCTTGTGTCTAATGCCAACAAACCTGACATGTAGTCCTTACGGACCGTTCCTGTTGTCAATCCAGAAAAACCTGCACCTACTTGATCCTGTGTTGGCATTAGTTCTTGATTACGGAATACCTGACTTGAACACATAACCTTGGGAGTATGGGGAAATCAAAAGTGTAAACTAAAGTGTAACTTAAAAGGGTATTACTTAATCCGTGGTCCCGGGGGTAACGGGACAGAGCCATTCGTGACTCTTACATCTTGATCCGTGGTCCCGGGGGGTAACGGGACAGAACCACTCTTGGTTCATATATTCCTGATCCGTGGTCCCGGGGGGTAACGGGACATATCCTTTGAGTTACATGGAGGATTATATTAATTGATTTCAAACAAACTTTAGAGTAGACAACCCAGTAGTACAGTTTAGATTGATCACTGCACGTCACATACACTGATACACTTCACTGTTATACATCTCTGTTGACTTGTTACTATTTATGATTCATGCCTGCATATCTCGTGTATCCTGTTCATTTATTATTGCTTGATGTTATGACGCGCTGACGTCTGGGTTTTGCATGGCCCAGATCCTCTACCTTTGTTGCAGACTGATCAGGAGTTTTGCCGCTGTTAGATCGAGCGGTAGGGATCATGTCGGTATCCAGTCTTACTTTCCAGGTGTTTATTTGATCTTTTGCTTCCGCATACTATAGTATTTCTTGACTGTTTTACTCTGGCTTATGGACATATACTAGATAGTTAGTTTACTTTCCTGTTCTTGATATCTTTACAGCCGTAATGTGACTGTGGAAGGATTTTTCCTAACCACAGGTAGCATGGTTGGCTATGTCACGTGCCTATTTTAGCGTACTCTGGGAAGCGAGGCGTGACATGGTTTTTTTGGTATCAGAGCCATGGGATATAGGTTAATCGGGTTTGATTCTTTTGTAGTTGGGTATTGGACCCAATACACGAATTGGAATACTCGTGATTAGGAACATATCCTGCCACCTTGTTATCGTGATTCTTGAATCATATATTTCTTTTGATCCTTTTCTTGACGATATGCAAACGACTTTGCATCTCGGCTTGAAACCTTTTGGGTTCACTATTGTCCCTCCCTGTTCCTTGATTCTGATACTAGGATCTGGGCAACTTGAGTGGAGTTATGTAATTGTACCCTTGAACTGCAGCATGGTTACAATACGGTACTCTATTTGAGTAACTTGGAGTTCTGGTCTTGATTCACTTCCTTATTTCATGATCGTTGTATTACCTTATTTTTCTCGGTTTCATTGCTTACCAGCTATTGTTTTATCGCCAGCTTGAATCATGTTTCCTGTGCTTAATTCTCTTCGGTATCTTGACTTCGGATGAAGTCATCTCGGTATCTTACTTGTTCTTGTTTTTCCTGCATTAGGATCATTCAATCCTGGTGCACCCCTTGTTTGTTGTGGTCTTGGAAATGGATTTTCGCGGCACTTTCCACGCTTATATTGATGGTAAGGAAAGGAAAGTGATTCTCCAGATTTCCAGACATCCGGAGTATGTTTTGTTGGAGGAAGCAGTTCTGTCGGGCCAGTCGAGTTTAGGGCTAGGCCGACAAACAGTGTCCGTTTGTCGATGGAAATTGATAAGAAAGAAGCGCCGGCTATAGTTCGAGAATTCATGGATGTGTTTGAAGACATATCAGGTTTACCGCCGAGACGAGACGTGGAGTTCGCGATTGATCTTGTTCCTGGTGCAGCGCCAGTTTCTAAAGCGTATTATCCAATAGCACCAGTGAAGTTGGAAGAAGTTAAGAAGCAGGTTACCGAATTACTTGAGAAGGGTTGGATTCGAAGCAGTAACTCGCCTTGGGGAGCTCCAGTTCTTCTAGTCAAAAAGAAAGATGGCACAAGAAGGATGTGCATCGACTATCGAGAATTAAACCGGGTGACTATTAAGAACAAGTACCCGATCCCTCGCATTGGCGAATTATTTGAGCAGCTTAGTGGAGCGAGAGTATTCTCGAAGCTAGATTTGCGATCCGGATATCATCAGGTCCGAGTGAAAGCAGAGGATATTTGCAAGACGGCGTTCCGAACTCGGTATGGACATTACGAGTACTTAGTGATGCCCTTCGGAGTTACGAATGCACCAGCGATATTCATGGACTTGATGAATCGAATCTTTTCACTATTCTTGGACCAGTTTACAGTAGTGTTCGCTGAGGATATTCTGGTCTACTCGAGGAGCATTGAAGAGCATGCAGAACACTTGAAGATCGCACTGCAGACATTGAGGCAAGAAAGATTATATGCAAAGATGAGCAAGTGCAAGTTTTGGCTTGAAGAAGTAAAGTTTTGGGGCATATCGTAGCTGGAGATGGCATCGCCGTTTACCCAGGGAAGATTGCAGCAGTTCAAGACTGGCCGATTCCGAAGAACGTTGTAAAGATCAGAAGTTTCTTGGACTTGCAGGATACTATAGAAGGTTCGTGGAGAATTTCTTTGCTCGTCTGGCGGAGCCGTTGACCAAGCTTACGCGCAAGGAGGAACCTTTTGTGTGGACGGAGAAGTATGCGTCAGCCTTTGAGACGTTGAAGCAGAGATTGATAACCACTCCTATTCTGACCGTGCCAGACAGTTTCGGAGGATTGGTGATTCACAGCGACGCATCTGGGAAAGGATTGGGATGTGTTTTGATGTAGCATGGGAAGTTTATAGCGTACGCATCGAGACAGTTGAAGACCCATGAGAAGAATTACCCAACTCATGACTTGGAGCTTGCAGCTGTCATCTTCGCTTTGAAGATGTGGAGACACTACCTATTGGGCGAAAAGGTCGAAGTATTCACCGATCACAAAAGCCTAAAGTACGTGTTCACTCAGAAGGAGCTAAATATGAGGCAGCATAGATGGTTGGAGATGATGGCTGACTACGATCTTGATCTTAGGTACCATCCGGGGAAAGTTAATGTTGTGCCAGATGTGCTTAGTCGGTTGCCAGCAATTCAGATGTTGACTGCACAGAAGGAACTTATTGAAGACTTTCAAAATTTTGATTTGGAGATTGTGCTACCGCATTCTTGGGGGACAGTTGATACAGCTGCAAGTACAGTCGTTGTTGATCGAGAATATTAAAGCAGCACAGTTACAGGACCCTAGATTGCAAAAGTTTCGAGAACAGGTTGAAGCTAGACTTCGAACAGACTTATTGATTCATGAAGATGGTTCGTTACGGTATGGCAGTCGTTTGTGTATGCCAAAGGAAAATATTCACGAAGAAGTTATGAAGGAGGCACACAGTTCAGCATATTCTGTACATCAAGGAGGCATAAAGATATACCGTCATCTACGACAGTATTTCTGGTGGGAAGGCATGAAACGGGAGATTGCCCGCTTTGTAGCAAAGTGCTTGGTGTGTCAGCAAGTTAAGGCTGAACATCAACGGGTTGCTGGTTTATTGCAACCACCTCCGATTCCTCAGTGGAGGTGGGAACATATAACCATGGATTTCGTGACGACTTTACCGCGGAGTCCAAAGGGCCACAATACAGTTTGGGTGATTGTTGATAGATTGACCAAGGAAGCTCATTTCATCCCTTTTCGAGTTGGTCAATCAGCAAAAGTTTTGGCAGAACGGTACATGCAGGAGATTGTAAGATTGCATGGAGTACCGGTGAGCATCGTGTCCAACCGTGACACTCGTTTCTTATCACACTTTTGGAGGAGCTTACAGGAAAGTTTGGGGACTCGATTGAAGTTTAGCACAGCTTATCATTCTTAAACAGATGGCCAGTTGGAGAGAACTGTAAGTGCATGGCGGCGTCCCGGCCGTCAATCCGACGGCCAAATGCGGAAGCGGTGATAAACTTAAATTTTCTTGAACTGGAAAACCGCCGCGCACTAATACCCGGATCGAACCATTAATTAGTCCTAGCTAACAACAAGAAAGGGAATAGAGATATACCGACGATCCAAGTCCTCCGGTCTTCTCATCATCGTCCCGATCTCTTGTGGAATGTCCCGTCTCCTCCTCGTCGCCGGAAGTGCACCACATCGCCTACTTCTTTTACGGGCTCCCACCTCAATGCCGAGGCAACTCGGGCACGAAGCCGGCTACTCGACGTGCCCAAGATTTGCTGTAGAATATAATGTGGATTACATGTCTCATTTGGGATTATGGAGTTGCCTTTTGTGGTGGAGGAAGAAGAACTTGGAGAGAGGTGAAGGAAAAAATGTGATAGACCAAGAAGAATGAGAGTATCATATTTTTCCCACTCAAAAGAGAAGCATTTTCCTCATCCTAACAAAGTGGCCGCCCCCCCCCCCATTAGTGTGATTGGAGAGAGAGAGTAAGGGCAAGGGGGTGGGTGGAATGCAATGATGCAAGCAAGTGATGATGAAAGAATCCAATGATCACAACCATAACCCACACTCCAAAACAAGTAATCAACAACCATGATTGCTACAAAAAGTCAAGCAATCATGAAGCATGGAAGGTCAAGGGATGGGCTCCATCATGAAACCATCATGATAAAACAAAAATGCAAAGACCCCCTCCACAACCACTTATTTGCAACAATGCAAATAAGCCCTCCTCCACCAAACTTCGGCCAATGAACGGAACAATGGAAATCGGCCGAAACGGAAAGCAAACTGGCAACTCCAGAAAACTGGTCCCGTAATAAATTACAGGAAAACCCCGATACTGTGCATACACACCCGCATTTGTATTCCGACCGAAATACAAATGCAATGAGACAAAATCTCCACTGTACTATACTAGAATCCGGCTTATACCAAAACCGGCTAGTAATATCTGTTCGATCCTGATCCGTGCAATACCGTACGTATCTGATCGAACGCTGCCATATATTCATACGGCCTATAGTACAGACTGTCCGATCCTGATCCGTGCATTACCGCACGTATCTGATCGGACCTTGCCATATCTCCATACGGCCTCTACAACCTTTCGCCCGAAAGCTGAGTAACTGAATGTGGGGGACTCTAAAGACTCATCAACACCTTGGTTGTGGATTTAACCACTAGCACGTTAGAGGTATAAGCCAATACATAACGGGCCACCAGGTATTGACCAAAAGGGACGTCTGTGAGCGAACTCAGCCTGACACCCTACTGAGCCTGTCAGTGACAATATCCGTACAGTCCGGTCCGTTCGTCTATGAGCATCGCATGGCGGGCCTAGGGGGTTGGTAAAAGTCAGACCCCCAAAAGCGGTACAAGTCGTGTCGGAGTGTAGCCCAGAACACCCTGAGATACTACTGGAATACCTACCAGTAAATCTCCTTGCCTCGGCCGAGGGCTTCGTGTAATGGCTCTCCTAGACACAGCACGACCTCACCCCCAATACCGGGAGAGACGAACCCCTGAAGATACGCTCACTGCCTCCATGTGGCTCGGGACTGTACCCAACTAAAACCTGTTTGCACGACTCCTTTGAGCCGTGGTAGGGTAGTAATCAAAGTACAGTGGGAACTCACACGAGACAAATGACGATCCCCAGGTCGATGAACTAACCTGCACACATGTCACCAGGGAACTGCCATCTGACGTCTGGTATATGACCAACTGGCATGTTCCCGGCGAGTCCTGTCCGGTGTACTCATAACCCAATGAGCACCTGTATACATCTTAGGTGATCCAACTGACACCAGTGGCTTGTGAGACCGGCCACCGCCCCTCGTCGGGGTCTCGACTGTATACACTAGTCTACTATGGAGAATCGATGCCCTGTCTCGAAACTCTCATGACTAGGGACCTTTTGAAGGATATGCTTATAGACCCCCAGCTCCCACTTATATGATCGCCCTCATACTGCTGGTGGTCAAGCAAGAATCCTAGGGGCTCTATCAACGTGTAATAGCGACGTGTCAGGTCACTTAAAACAGTACACGATGATAAAGGTAAACCAGATAGCATACTATCATCTCGAGTAAGACTGTCCTACCGGGATAGGTCCCCCATCAATCATTGCAATCACGTACCTGTGACCTAATAATTGACTCTGAGGGCACTATCTCCAACAATCTCCCACTTGCACTCAAGGCTAATTATTGCGATGTCACATACTCACAGCCCGTGTGATACCGAACACCCAACTCCTCTACTAGTCAGTCTCACAAAGCTCGTTTGCGAAACTATTGCGTTCGAGGAATAGCCTCAGTGAGTGGATCCGCTTTGTTGTATCTTTCTATGTCTCTCTATATCTCAAGTTCGCGGATAAAGCCATCTCCCGAAAAGAGCAATACCTGTCTTAGAATGTGTCTGGATGTCTGATGGGACATAGCTCATAAATGAACTCCAAATCCAAACTTCTTAGACTGTATCGTCAACTGAACTTAATCAGTATCCTGCGCCATGCCTCCCTCAGTATTGCCTTGGACCAACTGTCCAAAATACTGCCCCTCGTCAGAAGGAAAACTATAACTCTGACAACCTCCCTGTCGTCCAGGTCACCTTGGAAGCCTGGAATGATAACTGTCTCCTCAACGAGGCTGTCGTTATCATATCCCTAGAACATCCACTTATGTTCTAAAACTGCTTCCGACTGTTTCTCCAGGATAGGATCAATATCAACTTATTGCATCTAGTGTAAGAACAACATCTGGTGTGGTACTTGACATCTCATGATTGACTCAATTGCCTAAGCAAGTGATCTGTCAATCATGCACATCCCTCTCCCCTTTAGTCTATAAGACACCTTTAGAGAGGGTGACTCCATCTTCTGCAGGTACACTACCGTGCATGGAGTCGTCCATTCTAAATACTCTTAGAATGCTGTCTAAGTACCCTGATTGGGAAACCACCCAAATCTAGATCTAAAACCATAGATCTAGTAACCAGTATGTCTGATATAATGTCCAAGTCCTGTGTGGAGAAACCACTGTGTGACGACCAAAGTATAACCGATTGTAGTATAGGAGTTTCCTTTCCTACTCTGTGTATGTCATCCAAATGCCAGGATATCACACCCTACTACCTTCTCAACAGATGCATCCCCTATTCTGATGAAGTCAAACCTATGACTGTCACGTCAGAAATAGATGATCTATCTCCGCTACTGGTGCTTCAGTCTATAAATAGACATAAGCTACCTGTCCACCAATGCTTCCGCTGCTCCCACTGACTACGACAACCCTCTGGCAGAGTCATATACACGTACACTTCTAAAACTAGTTTAGAACGACGCTATACTCATCCTCCCGCCGGGTCTCGCAACCTGGAACAACAGCAATGGTAATTGTGGGTAAACAAGAACTTCCCTGTCACCGTTCTTGAGGCTACCGTAGTACCTCTTGGGTGCCTGAAGTTACCCACCATATCTGCGGAGTGGCCAATGGAATGTCAATCCAGATTGAATCTTTAGGTTCCTTGTCAAATCTTCAGTAATCGTTTGTGGTTCTGGAATCACTTCCAGTTCTACCATGCTCCCACTACTGTTTTCTGAAAAAATCCATTTTTAATAAAACTGTGGCGAGTCTAGAACAATATCGCTATTGTTCATCCAGATGGTAGAAAGTCAACCCTCGTCATAGCCTGGGTCAACCCACAAACAGCCATTACAGAAACGTGCCTTGAGTTATCCAGAGTCTGGTTTTAATCATAAGCCGGACAACTCCCCGTACCTTAACATCGTTAAGATACGAACTGTTCTATATCCCATATAGGACCAGAGGCACTGATTTAATTGAACCAGATTCAAATCATGCAACTGTCTCCAGTGCATGTCAACTGAATGGAAGGAGGCCGATCAGCGTTACTCAACTTAGGAATGCTTCCAATTATGAGTAACCTGAAAAAGAAGCAAGTTCTCTTAGTCATTACTATCAACTTAATACCATACACAAGTATCTACATCTTCGATCTCTTTGAAGAATCCCGATACTTGCTACACCTGGTTCTCTACTCTATTCAAATACCTATAACTTCTCAAAATTCGGACCCTGTGTTTCCTACGAAACACCTGTCTAAAAACTAGAGAAGTCATACGTAAACCGAATATAGTACGAGGACCAACCCCTCTGTCCTGATGGACCCTGGACAACATACAATACTCTGTATAAGTCCCTTGAGTCTGATAACTCATTCACTGTGTGTCGTAGGTTGAAAACTGTACTTATGGTTAAGAAGAATTACACCGCTGTTTAATGCTCCTTACCTAACCATCCACTGATATAGGTAAATGTCGTAGACATAATTTCAGAAAGGTATATCTCACTCTATGAAAATAGACGTACAGATATATCAATTTGAAATTGGTGCATAACAGTGGATATTCAAAACCAAATATTTGCCGATCGGCAAACAGCCCAGGTGATTTCCTCAAATATCACCGATTACAACGAATCCCGATATAATGAGGATAATCACCCAATTCCCAATAACTTGCTCCCACTCATCATCTGTAAAGCCATACAGATATGAGAATCGTACCTGGTAAATACATACCCTGGAGTAAGTATCTAATCGGGAAATCAGTTTTCCTTTAACATTACACAGTGAAACCGAAACATTGAAATGTTCCGATGGGGTAATCTGGTATTCCTAGTAATGCCTCTTCCAGATTCACGACTGTAACCGTATAGTTCTTTGCCACCTCTCCAAATCCCTTCATATGTCTTTAGTCTTTACCTTTTGTACACCCCTTTAGGCCAAATGGTTTTCTTCCTTCCCTACCGTTCGGCACCAGCCTATGGTTTGGAAGAAGACTATCCAATAAGCATAATGGGTGTACTGTCCCAATCCTAGGAACACTCACAATGAGAGAGGGTGAAGATAAAAGACAACCGAATAAACCTTATTCCTATTTCTCCTGGACCAGAATCCATCCCCGAACTGAAACAAGTTCCTTTCGAGTTCGTATATAACCATATGATGGAGTATCCAATAAACTGTGGATCTTCGTAGTGATACGGAGTGTCCTGGAGAAATACAAAGGTGATGTGGGAGTAGTAACGAAATATTTGGTTTGGTCGTGAATATCTGTTGCAATTTACTTTGCCCTCTTACTAATCCCTTGCTTTGTCTTAACTTAATACCTTCTGTACACCATCGTTAGGCTAATTGGTTTTCGTCATTCCCTACCGGTCGGCACCAGCCTAAGGTTTGGAAGAAGACTATCCAATTTGCGTAATAGGTGTACTATCTCCTAAACCAAGGAGTACTCGCAACCTGAGAGAAGGTAAAAGGAAAAGACAACTGAATAATCCTATCCGTTTTCTCCAGAACCTGAAACCATCCTCGAATAAATTCTTTCGAGTTCGTATCTAACCATACGATGGTTTTGTCCAATGGAAGTGGACGTTCGTAGCAATACGGGGTGTCCTGGAGAAAAGGGTAAAAGTAGGAGTGGCAATGTGGTCTGCAACTCTGACAATCCAAAAGCCAGTGTCAAGAAGGTTCGGTCAACTTGGTCACTGAGTCATAGTCTTAGGGTCGGGTCAATGGTCGCTGCCAGAAAGAGAGAGAAAAGAAACACTCAGCGTGCACTCTAACCTAGATCAGAATGGTTACCAATTTATCTAATCTGGAATCCTCCCACTGTACCTCAAATTCTCCTCCAAACCTGAAAGAAGAATTAGTCGGGGTCACCCGAGGAGTAAACTAACTCATCAGTGGGAATCGGGATCCAACTATCATCGCATGATAACGTGACGGAATCCGCTCACGGTGTCACACTCCAGAAGGTATGCGCATATCTGGCAAGTTTCAGTTCTTTTGAAACTCCCGATGAGATTTCTGCCCCATGCTCTTATGACCTTGGCGTGAGGTCAAAATATCATAAGTCACATGTCAAGTTCTGCCCGTCATTATCCAGGTTAATCTGAACCCACCCGTACATACCCTTGACGTAGGCCAAAATAGTAGTACGACTGTCCCAAACCAACGCATCTATCTATGCAACAGATAAATACCCGGCAGCTACCAATCACTATGCCTTGGCGTGAGGTCAAAATACATAGCTTGAATACTACCGAATATTTAACTGAAATGACGGAGGGCTACGAATGGTTTCTGGCGAAAACCTTTAACGTAATGAACTTGATATCGTTGAAGGAACGGATAGCTTTTAAAAATATAGTGACGAAAACCTTTGCTAAAGAGGTCACTCCCGGTGAAGGGATCTCGGCTCTTTCCCCGTAGAATGAGGTGCAGGATATTCCAACTGAATACCACGGTGCAAAGCAAATGTAATCGGCTATAGTGAAGTTATTGCCCTGACGCAAACTTTTTGTCCAAGGGGTCACTCCCGGTGAAGGGATCTCGGCCCTTGCCTCGTCGACTGAGGAGCAGGATATTCCAACTGAATACCACGATGCAAAACAAAAGTGAACGTCCTTGCAATAACAGCTTTTTGAAAAGTGTTCCAACAACATCAGATTAGGTTTGTTTTTAACTTGCATTGATCCGAATCAACGCAGTCCCATCAATTGATCACACCACAAAGAACGAAAATATACTGATGTACGTATATGCCATCCGCATTCACCACTGGGTCCCGTCATTACCCGTTAGGTTAGCTAACTAACGACAGAGCGGGGACTGGACTAGCGCGGATGCAAAACATATACAACATCTACTAATATATATACCAATATATTATATTCGCTCAAGGCGTGAATAAAATGCAACATCACATAAATGTACAGCATCACAGAAACAATACAGATATCTGGGATCCCCGGGTTTCACAGAGCCGCTAAAACCCGACGTTCCCCTGGTCGTGTGGATAGCCTGTGCAATGAAATCCTAGACCCCTACGGGCGCGGCAAGTCACCCGCCAAAACCTGAAGCGAGGCAGCCCCCTTCAGTGCCGTGAATGGACCACCCAGCACTTTACGGAATCCGGTAACTTGGGCACCCCTCCTGGGTCAACCTGTACCCCCTACGAGTGCGGCGAATAGCCCGCCAATCCTAGAGTGAAGCCCCCTCCGTCCTAATGCCATGAGATGCGGGCTTGTTGCCCTCTAGAATCCGGCTATCCGTGCACCCCTCCGCGGGGTAATCCTAGTACAGAAAGTAAAATATACATACAACGGGTACATCGACCGCAACCTGGTCGTGCCCTAAAATAATAATACAAACAGGCAGTGACGGCAGTCCACATGTCGGACGCTCGCCCCGCAATATCAAATGTACATAATACAACCACAACTGTACTAGCATTGCATCCAGGCTATCCCCCACGACCGATCTGCAACATCACAGCAAAAACAGAACATCAACGTGAAAGTCACGTTCGCAAATCCGTCTAACCGGGCTATAGCAGTTAGAATGGATTTACCGATCAAGTGACATTCACGGTCGCAGATATAATGTAAATACTGTGAAATAATGTGTTTAAAATATCCGACCGATCAAAATTTAACAAGTGGGCCCCAAAATAATACTGTAGCAGTTAAAGAAATTATGGGCCCAAAATTAATGTTCCAAAACCCCTAAAATAAGCCCAAAGGCCCACTGGAAAAATCCGACCCATTGAACCTTTCATTCTGCGGCGGAACCGCGGCCCCAGGTGGGTATTGGCCGTGGTTCCGCGCTCTGACTGAAAAGTCAACGGCTCGAATTTTTCCAGAAGTCTTATGTCATCCTGTACAGTACTTTTATACAACCTGAAAAATTTTTGGGGACCAAAAAATTTCAACAGAAAACTGTCGTGAGCAAATACGGGTTTTTGGACATTTCGATCGATCGGAACTGAAAAACACATTACACAAAGCTAGACTAAGTTAATGGGGAGGCTCTGATACCACTGTAAGTGCATGGCGGCGTTCCGGCCGTCAATCCGACGGCCAAATGCGGAAGCGGTGATAAACTTAAATTTTCTTGAACTGGCAAACCGCCGCGCACTAATACCCGGATCGAACCATTAATTAGTCCTAGCTAACAACAAGAAAGGGAATAGAGATATACCGACGATCCAAGTCCTCCGGTCTTCTCATCATCGTCCCGATCTCTTGCGGAATGTCCCGTCTCCTCCTCGTCGCCGGAAGTGCACCACATCGCCTACTTCTTTTACGGGCTCCCACCTCAATGCCGAGGCAACTCGGGCACGAAGCCGGCTACTCGACGTGCCCAAGATTTGCTGTAGAATATAATGTGGATTACATGTCTCATTTGGGATTATGGAGTTGCCTTTTGTGGTGGAGGAAGAAGAACTTGGAGAGAGGTGAAGGAAAAAATGTGATAGACCAAGAAGAATGAGAGTATCATACTTTTCCCACTCAAAAGAGAAGCATTTTCCTCATCCTAACAAAGTGGCCGGCCCCCCCCCATTAGTGTGATTGGAGAGAGAGAGTAAGGGCAAGGGGGTGGGTGGAATGCAATGATGCAAGCAAGTGATGATGAAAGAATCCAATGATCACAACCATAACCCACACTCCAAAACAAGTAATCAACAACCATGATTGCTACAAAAAGTCAAGCAATCATGAAGCATGGAAGGTCAAGGGATGGGCTCCATCATGAAACCATCATGATAAAACAAAAATGCAAAGACCCCCTCCACAACCACTTATTTGCAACAATGCAAATAAGCCATCCTCCACCAAACTTCGGCCAATAAACGGAACAATGGAAATCGGCCGAAACGGAAAGCAAACTGGCAACTCCAGAAAACTGGTCCCGTAATAAATTACAGGAAAACCCCGATACTGTGCATACACACCCGCATTTGTATTCCGACCGAAATACAAATGCAATGAGACAAAATCTCCACTGTACTATACTAGAATCCGGCTTATACCAAAACCGGCTAGTAATATCTGTTCGATCCTGATCCGTGCAATACCGTACGTATCTGATCGAACGCTGCCATATATTCATACGGCCTATAGTACAGACTGTCCGATCCTGATCCGTGCATTACCGCACGTATCTGATCGGACCTTGCCATATCTCCATACGGCCTCTACAACCTTTCGCCCGAAAGCTGAGTAACTGAATGTGGGGGACTCTAAAGACTCATCAACACCTTGGTTGTGGATTTAACCACTAGCACGTTAGAGGTATAAGCCAATACATAACGGGCCACCAGGTATTGACCAAAAGGGACGTCTGTGAGCGAACTCAGCCTGACACCCTACTGAGCCTATCAGTGACAATATCCGTACAGTCCGGTCCGTTCGTCTATGAGCATCGCATGGCGGGCCTAGGGGGTTGGTAAAAGTCAGACCCCCAAAAGCGGTACAAGTCGTGTCGGAGTGTAGCCCAGAACACCCTGAGATACTACTGGAATACCTACCAGTAAATCTCCTTGCCTCGGCCGAGGGCTTCGTGTAATGGCTCTCCTAGACACAGCACGACCTCACCCCCAATACCGGGAGAGACGAACCCCTGAAGATACGCTCACTGCCTCCATGTGGCTCGGGACTGTACCCAACTAAAACCTGTTTGCACGACTCCTTTGAGCCGTGGTAGGGTAGTAATCAAAGTACAGTGGGAACTCACACGAGACAAATGACGATCCCCAGGTCGATGAACTAACCTGCACACATGTCACCAGGGAACTGCCATCTGACGTCTGGTATATGACCAACTGGCATGTTCCCGGCGAGTCCTGTCCGGTGTACTCATAACCCAATGAGCACCTGTATACATCTTAGGTGATCCAACTGACACCAGTGGCTTGTGAGACCGGCCACCGCCCCTCGTCGGGGTCTCGACTGTATACACTAGTCTACTATGGAGAATCGATGCCCTGTCTCGAAACTCTCACGACTAGGGACCTTTTAAAGGATATGCTTATAGACCCCCAGCTCCCACTTATATGATCGCCCTCATACTGCTGGTGGTCAAGCAAGAATCCTAGGGGCTCTATCAACGTGTAATAGCGACGTGTCAGGTCACTTAAAACAGTACACGATGATAAAGGTAAACCAGATAGCATACTATCATCTCGAGTAAGACTGTCCTACCGGGATAGGCCCCCCATCAATCATTGCAATCACGTACCTGTGACCTAATAATTGACTCTGAGGGCACTATCTCCAACAAGAACGATCCAAACTCTTGAAGACATGTTGAGAGCTTGCATGTTAGACTTCAAGGGTTCATGGGAGGATCATCTACATTTGGTGGAGTTTTCTTACAACAACAGTTTCCAGGCAGCTATTCAGATGGTTCTGTAAGTCCATGCTACCTCTCCCGGTACTTTCGGGCATGCGGAATTTGGTGAAAAACAATTTTCTAGAGGCGGTAAAATGGACTCAAAACCGGATCTTTGTTAAACATCTAACTAACAACCTAACTAGGAGTTGTTAACTACTCGGTTAGGGGGTTATACCTTTCTTTCTTGAACTCCTTCGTCTTCAAGCCTCGATGGTTGTCCGGATCAACTTCACCCCATCGTCTCCTTGCGCCGAAGATCGATCCACCTGAAAGCTTCTACCTTTGGCTTCTTCTTCGAACTTTGAAGAAACTAGTTCACCCGGTTTGCCAAACCTTGTGAACTAGAGTGAGTAGAGGAGAGTGTGTTGGGATTTTCTCTATGGTTCTTGGTTCTCAACACATGAGACAAGTGAACCATAGACTAAAGAGAGGGAGAGCAAGAGGAAGAAGATGAGAGCTCTAGAACACAAGAGAGAGAAAGGAAATGAAAGAATGAGCAAGACTTTTTCCCTCTTGGCTCTCATAATCCAAAAGCATTATAACCAATAATAGCAATCAAGTATTAGTGATGGTTTAAGCTACAATAGCCATATCATTTCATGCACTCATTTTGCACAAGAGAACAAGCAAGCAAAAGTCTTTGCCATGAAATGATAGCCATTGTCATCATGATGGTCAACTAGTCCAACCTAGTCAACCGGTCAACAAAGTCAACAAGTCAACAAAGTCAACCCCTCAACAACCATGTCACTATAATACTTAATTAATATCATTGTTAATTACATATATCTTATTCTCATTAGGGTTAAGCAAAAGTCAATGGTCAACAGTCAACGGTCAACAACCCTAATGAGAATCCTCTACCTCTGTCTCTCCGTCAACTGTGCATACACACCCGCATCCGCGTTCCGAGGAACACGAATACATACTGGATAAAATCAATCCCAAAACGTACACTAGAATCTGGCTTAAACCAAAGCCCGCTAGTGTTAACTGTCCGGACACTGTACGTGCACAAGTGCATGGATGTGACCGGACCCTGTCGCAAAACCATGCGACCTGTCGCAAAACCATGCGACCTCTACTCTTTTGCCTAAAGGCGAATAACTTTCTGTGTGGGACTCTAAATACTCGACACTACGCTGGCAGTGGGTTTAACCACAGACCGCAAGCGGCACTAGCTGTGCGTAACGGTCCCCAGGTAGATGCCGACAAGAAGACTGACGAGGTGAAACCCATCTGAACTCCTACTGAGCCTGAATGTGACAATCTCCGTACAGTCCGGTCTGTTCGTCTGATACATCGCATGGCGGGACTAGGGGCGGTAAACGTCAGTCCCCTAATAGCGGTACAAGTCGTGTCGGAGTGAAGCCCAATACACCCTGAGATAACACTGGAAGCCTACCAGTATATCTCGCTTGCCCTGGCCAGGGACTACTCGTGTAATGGCTCTCCTAGACACAGCGCGATGTCAACCCCCAATACCGGGAGAGACGAATCCTGTCTAACCGTCACTGCCTCCAAGTGCTTCGGGACTGCACCCAACTACTACCTGTTTGCACGACTCCTTTGAGCATTGGTAGGGTAGTAATCAAAGTACAGTGGGAACACACTCGAGGCTAAGTGACAGTGTCAAGTCAGCGGACTAAGCTGTACTCATGTCACCTGGGAACTGATAACTGACGATAGGTATAATACCAACCGGTCAGTTCCCGACGAGTCCTGTCCAGTGTACTCGTAACCCAACGAGCACCCGCATACTATCTCCAGTACGACGTACTGATGGCTGTGGGACAGACCATCTCCCACACTGGGATGAGAAGCGCATGCACTAGTCTACTCCGGAGTATCGATGCCCTGTCTCGATAGTCCTGCGACTAGGGACCTGCATAAGGATGTGCTTATAGATTACCCAGCCCCCACTAGTGTGACTGCCATCACAACGCTGGTAATCAAGCAAAGATCCTAAGGGCTCCACTAATGCGTATAGGTGATATAATAAAATAAACACATGTACACATTGAAGTAGAAAAAAACCAAGTAGCATACTACTATTTTGAGCAAGATTGTATATACAAGGTGAATATCCTAAGCTTCCATTAAGTAATATACAAACTAGTATGATACAGTAATGGCCTCTAGGGCATATACACTAACAGGCTCCATCGAGGCTTTATATGGTCGCAAGTGTCGTTCACCGTTTGTTGGGACGATATTGGTGAACGAAGATTATTGGGACCAGATTTGGTTGTGCAGACAGTTGAGAAGGTTAATACCATTTGGAATCATATGAAAGCAGCACAAGACCGACAGAAGGAGTTGGGCAGATACGTCGAGAAGACTTCTAGAGTTCTCCGTGGGTGTTTTGGTATTCTTGAAGATATCACTGACTAGAGGGGTGATTCGTTTCGGAAGTCGAGGAAAACTTATTCCTCGATTCATTGGACCTTTTGAGATTTTGAGCGTGTTGGAGAAGTGGCATATCATTTGGTGTTACTACAATCTTTGGAGAATGTTCATGACGTGTTTCATGTATCTCAACTCCGTAAATATGTTCGAGATGAAACACACGTGCTGCATCTTTCGGAGCTGACTGTCCGAGAAGATTTGACTTTTGAGGAGCGACCGATATCGATTGTGGATCGAAGAGAAAAGGTTCTTAAGAACAAAGTTATCCCTCTTGTACTTGTTTCTTGGGGTAATCGCTCAGATGGAGAATCAACTTGGGAACGAGAAGATGAAATCCGGCAGAAGTTTCCACATCTATTCTTGTAGTGTGTTGATTGTTTATCCTTTCTTGTTCTTGGAATTTTGAGGACGAAATTCTTTTTGTAGTTGGGTATAATGTAACAACCGAGTTCAGTTATACCAATTTCTATTTCCGTATTTGTTTGCCTGTGGTATTTTATTGATTTATCATGTTTGGATGCCAATGGTAGTTTACTTTTACATTGCATTCGATCCGACCCGCTTACTTGAACTGGTTGATTCATATTTATAGATTACCCTGACTTGTTATATAGACACGTGCATCTCATGTATACTGCATACTGGCATTTTATCTAGTATCGCATCTTTTGCATATAACAATTTAAATCACGTAAAATAATTTAAAATTGCATTTCATAGCCTGCATGATACCCCTAACCCCGTGGTAGCATCCGCGCATCTTGTTCTCGTCCCGTTCAGTGAAACGGGCGTGTTTGGATGGCTACGCGCACGTACGTGCATCCGTTTTTGGGGTATGCTTTTTCGTTACCTGAGCACTCGTTTTGAAATTCGGAAGTCACATATATTTTTCATATTTTAAATCTGAATTTTTAGACCCGACCCGGGTGTGTTTTGGAGTAAATTTGTATTTGCCAAAATCTCAAAACGGACTAATATTATAATATTATTCAAATCTACTTTAACTATATAAATATTTTATAATCATTTAATAAAAATTAAAATCTCTCTCTCTTGATTCTCTCTTTCTCTCTCTGTCTCGTCTCTCTCTCTCACCTGATTTTCTCTCTATCTCTGAAAAAAAATTATATTTTTAAACAGTTTATATCTCTCTCTCTCTGCACATGCATAAAAGATTTGT
The DNA here is from genome assembly GCA_030015575.1 of Agapanthus africanus. Classification (NCBI taxonomy): domain Eukaryota; kingdom Viridiplantae; phylum Streptophyta; class Magnoliopsida; order Asparagales; family Amaryllidaceae; genus Agapanthus; species Agapanthus africanus. The sequence goes on along the minus strand of JASDDO010000012.1, from coordinate 66,037,623 downwards.
TACCCTTAAATTTTAACACGTCTCTCTCTCCTCACTCTTCGTCTTCCCCATTATATTTTTCTTTTCCGCTTTCCTTCTTCGCCCGCGCCCGTCGCCTCGTCGTCGTCTCCTCACCTCGCCATCACCAGATCACCCCACTACAACCCAGTAAGCCAGTTTAGTCTCATTCCTTTTCCTTTCTTTCCCTTCTTCTCTTCATGTTTCTTTGTGCATTTTCTGTTCTCTTTAATTCACTGTTGTTTTTAGATAGCCGGAATCCGGTCCGGCCGTCGACGATCTCGATGACCCAGCGAGGACATCTGACCCGTGTGATCCCACTGTTCGTTGTTTGGACTCATTCCGTGTACCGTGCGCGCGTCACGACTTTTCCCACCGACGCGTGACGTTCCGTTTACCACTTCGCGATCCGTCGAGGCAAGTGAAGCTTGCTACATGCTATTCATACTATTCCTATATTAATTTATCTATTTTCTTATTAAATCTGTAAATAGAATTTAAATCCATGAGTTCCAAGTTAGCAGCACGATGTCTCGTTTACATATTTCAGATCTAGAACTTGAAACCTAACTGTCGCATTTAGTTTACTAAACCTAATAACCACATTTATACGTTAGATCTCATAATCCCAATTGTTTGCATAGCTATAATACCTTTTTGTAGTTTATACCCTATCGGACGACCGGTTGCATACATCTAGTCTAATTCATATTCAAACGCATCTCTAGATTGTTTTAGTACATATTAATATGATTTCATCATCCACATTTATTATACTGCATGCATGTAATGTTGAAACTATCTCTTAAACCCAAACTGATAACCGTGCATCCAAGAAGTTTAATCTGTACCTATTCGCATGTCATATTACATGTGCCAGTTTACTGTTCTGATAATACCCATGCTTGTTTATTTATAACCATGATTATGTTAGTTGATTATGAGCACCCACATGATATCTTTTACACCCTGACATGACTTGCTACGCACATATTACTTGACCTGACACGGTACCGTACGCTCTCGACATGACCTGGCACCTAAATACGCTACTTGACTTGACCTGATGTACCATGGCTTTACCTGTTACCTGATCTTGTGTCTAATGCCAACAAACCTGACATGTGGTCCTTACGGACCGTTCCTGTTGTCTATCCAGAAAAACCTGCACCTACCTGATCCTGTGTTGGCATTAGTTCTTGATTATGGAATACCTGACTTGAACACATAACTTTGGGGGTATGGGGAAATCAAAAGTGTAAACTAAAGTGTAACTTAAAAGGGTATTACTTGATCCGTGGTCCCGGGGGTAACGGGACAGAGCCATTCGTGACTCTTACATCTTGATCCGTGGTCCCGGGGGGTAACGGGACAGAACCACTCTTGGTTCATATATTCCTGATCCGTGGTCCCCGGGGGTAACGGGACATATCATTTGAGTTACATGGAGGATTATATTAATTGATTTCAAACAAACTTTAGAGTAGACAACCCAGTAGCACAGTTTAGATTGATCACTGCACGTCACATACACTGATACACTTCACTGTTATACATCTCTGTTGACTTGTTACTATTTATGATTCATGCCTGCATATCTCGTGTATCCTGTTCATTTATTATTGCTTGATGTTATGACGCGCTGACGTCTGGGTTTTGCATGGCCCAGATCCTCTACCTTTGTTGCAGACTGATCAGGAGTTTTGCCGCTGTTAGATCGAGCGGTAGGGATCATGTCGGTATCCAGTCTTACTTTCCAGGTGTTTATTTGATCTTTTGCTTCCGCATACTATAGCATTTCTTGACTCTTTTACTCTGGCTTATGGACATGTACTAGATAGTTAGTTTACTTTCCTGTTCTTGATATCTTTACAGCCGTAATGTGACTGTGGAAGGATTTTTCCTAACCACAGGAAGCATGGTTGGCTATGTCGCGTGCCTATTTTAGCGTACTCTGGGAAGCGGGGCGTGACACACGAGGTGGTCAGATTAAGACACCTAACCTATATTCCGTTGCTGTTGTACCGTGGCTTAACGGTTCCTTGTACATTCCGTTTACCCTGGTCTCTGGGATATAGAGACCCCTCTCGTATACACTGGCATTCTTCTGTACCAAGTTACAAACAACAGCGTTAACACAATATTCTATAATATTTTACAATCTCTTTAGAAAATACCTCTTATTCTGTTTTTTCTAATTCTTCTTTATCTTTGGGACTTACCGAGCGACCTGTTCGCTGACGACATTCTATTTCTTTCTTCTTTGAATGTCGTCAGGTGCTTTGGACCAAGCAGAGATCGAGCCCACCGGTGAAGAATTGGATCAGTTTCACGAAGACCCCGAGCTCTAGACATTGTACCTTGTTCTATTCAGTATTTTCATTTCCTGTTATGCCACTGTTTAGGCATCGCTTTTCATTTCAGTTGTATTTACTTTTCATGCATTGTACAAAAGAATGTTATTAATAAAGTTGCTGATATTTCTATATCTCTTGTCTCTTGTGATTTAATTTTATATTGCTTAGATACGCTTAGCGTATATACTTCTAAATATATACGTAGCGGACCTCGTCGCATCCCCTTCACCGTACACCGGGAAGTGGGGCGTGACAGGTTTTGTTGGTGGCCCATGCAGGTCTGAGCTGTATGAATCCCTGTCATGCAGTTCTGGTCTGCGTGAACAACTTAAGCAATATAACACAAGAACCAGCAACTAAAACATTCTTTACAATTCATGTTTCTTGAATCTTACAAATTTCTATTCCTTGAATCTTATCATTTCATGTATTTGAATCTGCCATAACCCAAATTTTTCTTCAAGGTTATGGATTCCCCGAACAACACCAGCACCAACGTCAACAACACTCCTCCAGCACTACCTCTTGCACCAGCTGTTCCTGCACCACCCACCGAGCAAACAGTGCTACTTGAAGCGATCCGCAGCCTTCTCGAGGGACAACAACAACTCCTGAACCGTCCTGAGACCGACGCAACTGGGGTAAATCTATTCAGGGCTTTGCACCCTAAGCAGTTGATTGGTAGATTTTTTTGCGTGCTTAGTTAATTACCGCAATCAAAACGGTTTCGCTTGTAGCTAGCCGGTTGAGTACGGGTCGTCCGCAGGGAGATGGGAATCTTTTTCTATGTGCTTTAACGAGTTAAGTCCAAATGTCCAGGTTTGTTTTGAGATTAACTATGTGCTAGAATGATATATAAAGAGAGCTTTTTAGGGCTAGGATTAGGTTAGTTTGAGTTAGGAGTCGCTCACTTCTTTCGTTGCCACTCTTAATATCGGTGTTATGGTAATCGGAAAAACCGGAGATTAGCACGACTAGGAAGGAACTTACGAGTATAAGCTAGGCTTTCCAACGCTTAAGTTCTTCTTTTTGGTGCTTGTCCGTCCGTTCTTGGTACTTAGCCTTAACCTCTGGTTAATTCAACCACAACCGGTCTCACTAAGGAATCGCCGCTATCATATAGGATAGGGTGCCGTAGGGAGCGGATTGTGGTTCAATTAACGGGAGTCCGAATTAAGATGTTGGGTAAGGAAAGAGTGAGAGAGATGTCCTTCTCTCAAACTTTCCTTATCCTACCCTAACAAGTATGAAAACTACTCACCCATTACAAGAAAAAGGAAAATAAAACAAGGGAGGAAGATAGAAAGAAAGAGGTTAGAAGATTACAACTAGTTATTTGCGACCTCACTTTGGCAAGGATCAAGCTTAAGCATCATTGTTGTTTAAGGATAAAGAAAAAGAGAACAAGAAAGAAACAAACACAAATAACAACAACTAGATTAGCAAATGAAAAATACAAGCAATTATAATTAACAAAATAAGAAGACAAGCAAGGTAACAAAAAAGAACTCTTTTATTCATCCTTCACTCACAAATGCTCACTACAAGTTTTTAATGGAGAAGAGATGAGAAGAGGAAGAAGAACAACATGTATTCTAAAATCTAAATACAAGAATAAGCACCCTTGGCTTTGGCAAGTTCTGGACTATTTATAGGCAGGAAACTGGAAACCTAGGGCAAAAATCTGCCTCTATATACAATTACCAAACTGCCCCTAAAATACGACCCACTGAAGACATTGTCAGGCCGCGGTTCCGCGGCCTAAGCCTGCTTATGCCGCGGAACCGCGGCTATAATAGGAAGTTGGGCCATCGGATTTTGTGGGGTTCCCTGGTTTGATGTTGTCTGCTGAGTGGTATATGTTTTTTCTCAGAAACTCTTCACAATTTTTCCAGAATTCCAGCAGATCAAAAGGTGATTTGATGTGGATCTTTTGTCATGATTTTTCTTGAGCTCCGCGTAGATATGTTGGATCTTGTGTTGCCATTGAGCTTTGTGCATGGAAATGACACCGATTTGCCATTTTGTCCCTTAAACTGGTGTGCGGCAACATACGGATAGAGAGCGGAGACCCGTGTTTTATCTGTGGTTGGCAGTAATCCGGAATTTGTCGTGCTTTTCCATGAATTTCATTGTTTAGAGCTGAGAACCTGTATTCTGCAATTAACTAGCAAACACGGCTCAAGAGTACCTACCGATAAGCAATGTGATAAAAATTGGGCGGTATAAAAATGCAAAAATCTGATATGAACAAATACCCCCAAACTTATCATTTGCTCGTCCCGAGCAAAGCCAATTTATTCACAAAAATTCCTAACCTCACTTTCGCAGGGAACGCGATTGCACTGAGCATGTGCAACAAGCCGTTAAACCTCTAGGTGTCCCTAGTAGGAGGAGTGTTGTCTCCTGAGGGTTTTCAGCGGATACTACCCACAAAATCCGGTCAAGCTAGTTTTGCAAAATAACTATGATTCAAACCCCTAAAGTTTTGTTTCAGAAAATAACAATTCTATGATCCTAAGTCTAGACTATCGAACCCTTATTTTTCACACCTCGCTTCTTATTTAACTAAACATTTTATATGTCTTTACGTGCAGTGCAAATAGTGTCGTTAAGTTCCAGAAGGATCGATTAAAATCATGTCACACAATAAAGCCCAGATAACAATTTTAAAAGGATCACATAAGTTTTATAAAGAGTTAAGCTTTTTTCAAGTTTCGTTTTCCAGTAAGGTTTCAACTTCAGAATTTCTATCTTCATTAACAGGAAACTAGGTCTTATTTTTCACTCCACCTTTTTCTTGTTTTCATTTCATACACACCTCTGTGAACGTGCAATAGTCTTTATCATAGAATAAAACCTTCATATCTCCGCTAGAAATATTTTTTTATAAAAACCTGTCTTTTGTCAAGATTATTCTCACACAAAGAACCGTTAGGAATTTTAACTCGGAGAGAACACTTGCTTGACTTTGTTTTAATCTGGACTTTCTAGGCTTCTTAATGAGCTTTGGGCCAATGCACCCAAACCAGTTGGCTTTAGGGCATTAGATGTAGAGACACCCCAGCGGACTTAATTACTCAAGTTACCTAGGCCCAAAAACAAAAGACAATTTAGCGTGAAAATCATGATGATTCAATACGAACGGAGATATAACCGGCAGTTCAGTTATTTTTTTTTGGATAAAAGACGTGTTTAGTGGGTTAGGTGTGTAATCATTCCAATCAAATTCCAGATGGGTTATTTTCCAGAATTAGTTCCAATTAAGGCATCAATAACATTCCTTCATATTCGCTTCACTTCATAAACTATTCTTGATACTACTTATTTCAGAACAAACCTATTTGATCCTCAGAAAATCATTTATCCATTTAAAAGTTTTTAGACATAAAAGACTTGTCATCTAATTTCCAAAACCCACGACACGTGTAGTGTGATGTAAAGACGTATATCAGCTATAGTTAACTTCAAAGGAGAGTTATCTTTCAGGTTTTCAAAATCTAAAAAATAAGATTTAGTTATTCTTATCTTATCAAACAAAACCGTCGAAATGTTGAATCAGAGTTCTCCCATTAGCTAACTTGACAGAAAAGTTTTTATGTTTTTAGAAAATTTTCTGATTTTTATGGATTTTAGTATGCAGATGCAAAATATACATATGAATGCGAGGGTTAGAAATGCATACCGAGCGTACCCCCAAACTTAAACTGGACAGTGTCCTCACTGTCATTGCATGAAGAGATCATTGAAGGGTCAAAATTGTCGGTTAGATATAAACCAATTTTTTTTGTTTTTGTTTTTAAAGAAAAGAAAAATAGCAAAAATGGAAAAGAATATCCACAAATATATACAAAATGGTATATACATACCCCCAAACTTATTTGGAGCAGTGTCCACTGTTCTTGGCTGGATAACCGAACTTTGGTGGTAAGCAGAGGAAGATTATGCAGGGTAAACCGGCTCCTGTAAGACCAGGAGTTCCTCTGTTGGTTCGGCACTAAGGTACGGTTTTAGTCTGTGTCCGTTTACTTTGAAAAATGAACCGTCCTTTGGATTGTCCAAATCCACAGCGCCATGCGGATACACATTCCGCACAAAATACGGCCCTTTCCAGCGAGATCTGAGCTTTCCTGGATAGAAATGTAGCCGGGTGTCGTAAAGCAGTACCTGTTGACCAGGTACGAAAGTTTTGCGCAAAAGATGTTTATCGTGAAACACCTTCGTTCGGTTTTTAACGACAACCGCGTTTTCGTAAGCCTCATCCCTAAGCTCGCTCAATTCGTTCAACTGCAGCTTCCGATGGCTACCCGCATCTTCGAGAGACAGATTCAGCTCCTTTATCCCCCAAAATGCGCGATGCTCTATTTCGACAGGGAGGTGGCAAGCCTTTCCGTACACAAGCCGATAGGGAAACATGCCAAGATCGGTCTTATAAGCGGTTCGAAATGCCCAAAGGGCATCAGTGAGTTTCAACGACCAATCCTTACGGTTCTTGGAAACCGTCTTCTCCGGTATCTGCTTGATTTGCCGATTTGAAACTTCGGCCTGTCCATAGGTTTGGGGGTGGTAGGGCGTAGATAGCTTATGATTAATGGAATATTTCCGAATCAAGGCCTCGAAAGTCTTATTGCAGAAATTAGTTCCATTGTCGCTAATGATCGCTCGAGGGTGCCCAAAACGGGAGAAAATGTTTTCTTTAAGAAACCTAACGACAACCTTGTTGTCGTTAGTCCGGCTGGGCACAGCCTCGACCCACTTAGAGACGTAATCAACAGTGAGAAGGATGTACAAGTTCCCGAAAGAGCTGGGAAACGGCCCCATGAAATCTATCCCCCAAACGTCAAAAATCTCCACAACCAAGATTGGTTGGAGCAGCATCTCGTTCATCCGGGATATCCGGCGCAAGTGTTGGCACCGGGAGCAAGTCTTGCAGTAGTCATGAGCGTCTTTGAAGAGTTGTGACCGGTAGAAACCACACTGCAAGATCTTCTCAGCTGTCTTTCTGGGGCCAAAATGCCCGCCACATGCTTGATCGTGGCAAAATGACAGCACACTCTTGAATTCATCGTCAGGGACACACCGACGAATAATCTGGTCGGGACAGTACTTGAACAGATAGGGTTCGTCCCAGTAAAAGTGTTTTACTTGGGATAAGAAGCGAAGTCTGTCCTGACTTGACCATTCAGTCGGTAGTAATCCTGTGGCCAAATAGTTCACAATATCTGCGAACCAGGGTTCGCAAGATACTGTCAAGAGCTGTTCATCCGGGAAAACGACGTTGATCGGAATTTGAAGCGACGGCGAAGAAGGAAGTCATGAGAGATGGTCGGCGACTACGTTCTCACATCCTCTTTTGTCCTTGATGACAAGGTCAAACTCTTGAAGTAAGAGGATCCAACGTATTAGCCGAGATTTTGCATCTTTCTTCGCAAAAAGATGGCGCAGAGCAGAATGGTCTGTGTAGACAATGACTGGAGAGCCGATGAGGTAGGGCCTGAACTTTTCTAAAGCAAATACAACAGCTAAGAATTCCTTCTCAGTTATTGTATAATTGAGTTGGGCGTCGTTCAAGGTTCGGCTAGCATAATAGATTACGTGCGGCATCTTGTTGATGTGTTGTCCAAGGACAGCACCAATAGCAAAGTCGGATGCATCGCACATAATCTTAAATGGGTGCGTCCAGTCAGGTGAAGAAAGAACAGGAGCAGAAGTGAGTGAGCATTTTAATGACTCGAACGCAGTCATACAGCTCGAGTTGAAGTCGAATGGCGTGTCCTTGGCTAGTAGAAGAGTCAAGGGCCTAGCAATCTTGCTAAAGTCCTTGATGAACCGTCTATAGAAACCGGCATGGCCAAGGAAGGCTCGGATGTCTCTGACGCATCTGGGAGGAGGGAGATTGGAAATGACCTCAATTTTCGCTTTGTCAATCTCTATGCCATTTTGAGAAATGATATGTCCTAAGACAATACCTTCACGCACCATGAAGTGGCACTTCTCCCAATTCAAAGTGAGGTTCTTGTCCTTACATCGGGTAAGGACAGCGTCGAGATGAAGCAAACACTCATTAAAGGAATCACCGAAGATGGAGAAATCGTCCATGAAGATCTCCAGGAATTTTTCCACCATGTCTGAGAAGATTCCCATCATACACCGCTGGAAGGTACCGGGCGCATTGCATAACCCAAAGGGCATGCGACGATATGCAAACGTACCGAAAGGACAAGTGAATGTGGTCTTGTCCTGGTCTTTTTCGGCGATGGGAATTTGATTATAGCCGGAGTAGCCATCAAGAAAATAGTAGTACTCGTGTCCATCCAATCGTTCAAGCATCTGGTCAATGAAAGGTAGCGGAAAGTGGCCCTTCCGCGTTGCGGCGTTGAGTTTTCTGTAATCGATGCATACTCGCCACCCAGTTTGGGTGCGAGTAGGGATTAACTCGTTCGCCTCGTTAGTGATGACCGTTATGCCTGATTTCTTAGGGACAACGTGAATGGGGCTAACCCACTGGCTATCAGAGATAGGGTAAATGATACCACTATCCAGACACTTTACGATTTCCTTTTTCACAGCCTCCTTCATGACTGGGTTGAGTCGCCTTTGTAGATCCCTGGCTGGTTTGGCATCATCCATCAGATGAATGTGATGTTCAATGATTAGGGGACTAATCCCCTTGATGTCCGCCATGGACCAGCCAAAAGCTTGCCTATTGCTGTGCAAGACCGTAAGAAGGGCTTTCCCTTGCTCTGGAGCTAGAGAAGCCGAGATGATAACAGGGAGGGTCTCGTTCTCACCCAAGTAAGCGTACTTAAGGTGAGACGGCAAAGGCTTGAGTTCGAGCGTTGGAGGTGAAACGATTGAAGGCAAGATTGGTGAAACGGTCTCGAACTCAAAGGATTCCAGCAAAGGTTCAAAATGAGTGTAAGCGACCGAGTTGGATGGTTCAAGTAACTCATCCGGAAATTCGAAGGATTCAAACTCGGGTGGTGAGTGGCTAAGATCGTTCGAGAAAGTGAAACACTCGTAGTCATTGTCGGGTGCAGAAACAGCAGCAGGTTCGAAGAGGAATGCACTAGTGGCGTTAAGGTTATCGTGATCGAACAGAAACTCCTCAAATTCACTCTTCCGGGGTGATCTCCTGGATTGAGCAAACGTCTAGTATATTAGCATTAGGTTCGGAGGGCTGATTCCCCAACCTAAAAATGTTGAGTTCAATTGTCATATTTCCAAAAGATAGGTTCATTGAACCATTTCGACAATTGATCACAGCATTTGAGGTTGCGAGGAATGGGCGACCGAGTATCACCGGAATTTGATTCCGGGGGTTAGCTACAGGCTGTGTGTCCAAAACAATGAAGTCAACGGGGAATATGAAGTCCCCAACCTTGATTAACACATCCTCTAGCTTACCCCTAGGATGGGTGATTGATCGGTCGGCCATTTAGAGAGTACAGTGTGTGGGTTTCAGCTCTCCTACACCTAATTGCTCATATACTGAGTACGGAAGCAGGTTAACACTGGCACCAAGATCTAATAGTGCGTGGTTGATGTTCTTATCCCCAATGGTAATAGAAATCGTAGGACAGCCAGGGTCCTTCCGTTTTTGAGGTAAAGATTGGGTAAGAGAATCACTCACAGCACTAGCCAAGAAAACTTTCTTGGGTACCTGAGATTTCCTCTTTTTCGTGCACAAGTCCTTTAAGATTTTCGCGTAGGACGGGACTTGTTGGACAACATCTAAAAGGGAAATGTTGATGTTAACCTGCTTAAACAACTCCAGAATCTTCTCCATTTGTGGATTTTGTTTATTGGACTTCAACCGGTTTGGAAATGGAACGTTTTTAAAATTGGTTGAATCCAATGCTTGTGGAGGAGATTGTGGAGTTGGAATGGATCCCAGAGCTGGTGTTTTCGTGGAGTGAGAAGTGGGTCCGTTCAGAGCAGAAGAAGAAGAAGAAGAAGAAGAAGAAGAGCCTTTTGACGAATGGAGAATAGGCTCAGAATACGAAGAAGAAGAAGAAGAAGCGGCCGGGGTGTCATTATCTTCAATTGTTGTGCCGATGTTGTTGTGCAGCATCCTTCCCGATCTCAATGTAGTCACGGCACTCACATTATGGTTATGTTGTTCAAGAGCAACATGTACATTATGTGGGTGACCGGGATTTGGGAGTGGTTGAGATGGAAGCTTCCCCTTTTCTCGCTCGCTTAGCGCCGCATTCAGCTGTGCAATCTGGGCTTCGATGGTCTTGATGCTTTGCCCATGTGCAGCAGTGTGTTGCACCAAAGACTGAATAGACGACTGGATGTTTGCGGTGGATTGTGTCGATTGTTTAATGAACGCCTCCAGACTTCGTTCTAGCAAGAAAACCTTATCGTTGTTTGAAGAAACAAAGTTGTTTTGCGGAAAAGAATTGTTGGGTGCAAAGTTGTTCGTCTGATTTTGAAAAGGTTGGGGTTGGAAGGGCTGCTGAAACTGATGTTGAGTTTGTTGTTGCGCTTGTTGTTGCGGAGGAGGGGGCCTCTGGAAATTGTTGCCTTGGAATTGATGCTGATTCTGATTCCAGACGAAATTGGGGTGGTTCCTCCAACCGGGATTGTAGGTGGAAGAGTATGGATCATTTCTCGGTCTTTGCTGAAATGCAGCATTAACCTGATCCTGTCCTTGAGATGGGGAATTGTAAGGACACTCTTCAGTTAAGTGAGAAGGATCGGAACAACAAGCATAAATGGTACGAAGGGGGAGAACAGGGGTAGGAGCAGGAGATGAAAATTTGCTCTCTATCGCTTCAATTTTTCTCGTTATTGCAGCCATTTCAGCTTTCATCGCAATAGAGACATCAAGTTGGTGAATTCCTACCCTAGACTGACCAGTATAAGTGGAGGAAGAAGAAGAAGAAGTTGTTCTGGTGCTCTCCCATTGAAGCGTTTGTTCCGCAAGGTCGTCGAAGAATTGTCACGCTTCCTCGTCAGATTTCGATAGGAAGTGGCCCTGACAAATGGTTTCCAACAACTGCTTGGTTGCTGGGTTCAGGCCCTCGTATAAGGTTTGGCAAAGTTGCCATTTCTCAATACCATTGTGAGGGCACTGAACAAGAAGGTCTTTATACCGGTCAAAGCACTTCCAGAAGGGTTCAGTAGGAAGCTGAGAGAATTGGTTGATTTCGTTACGGATCCTTGCGGTTTTATGATTCGGATAGAATTTCTTGAGAAACGCTTTCACAAACTCGTCCCAACTGGTTATGGAGTGGGAAGCGGTGCTATACAGCCATTTTTCAGCAAGATCGCACAAAGTGAACGGAATGACCCGTAGCCGTATAGCATCGTCTGACAGCTGGGTAGTTTTCATTAGGGCACAAACATTTTAGAACTTGTTGATGAAGATATAGGCATCTTCATATTCAAGCCCATAAAATTTCGGAAGCATGTTAATGAAGTGGGTCTTAATTTCAAAATTATCCCCATTGGCCGGTGGAAGGGAAAGACAGGTGGGAAGTGCAGAACGGGTGGGATAGAAACGATCCTGGAGCGCGATTCGCTGTGGCGCTACGACAGGCGGTGGTGATGGGTTATTCGCAACCATAGGAGGTCGAATCAATCCCGGGAGAGTTGTAGGGATGTTTGGATTAAATCCTGATATCGCGGAAGAAGAGGTTTGTGATGGTGATGGTGAAGGTGAGGATGTATGAACAGAATTCCGGTCAACGTCGGAGTTAGCCGGCAAAGGTAAGGGTGAAAAAGGTGTGGACGGAGTTTCGACGTCTGAGTCGATCGCGTAGTCGGTAGCGACTAACGTAACACGGACTAGGCGGGCGCTAGTGTCCCGAGTCCAAGCGGACATACACTAAACGAGTTTAGTATAGTCAAAGCGGAGAAGGTGAGGGTAAGAAAACGTCAATGGAGAAATACGATGGGTGGTAGGTGAAAAAAGTGGGATTTTGGCGACAAAGGGCAAGTTTTTATAAAAGTTTTTGGTTTTGTGTTTTTTTCTTTTTAGAAAGAGCTTTACAGAAATATGTACGGACTTACGGCTTCAAGCAATCACAAACAAGATATGCGCAATCACACCTAGATCTAGGGTCACCTAGGTCAGCTAGACAGCTCCTAACTGTTCCAAAGGGCTAGAAATAGGACCTCAAACCGCCTCTTCTCCGCTAATTGCGGCCAGGTAAATGCCAGGTAAGTGGGAGGCTCCCCACTATGTAAGTAGTGGTCCTAATTAAGTAACCACTTGCCTTGGAGACACTTGCCTAGACACCCAAAGTCAGGATAGGATAAACGGCCGATGCCTGTAACTAGTCCTCTGTCCTATTGAGCGCGAAGTCCTTAGGGCCGAGTCTAGTATTTTTTAATTAAACAATGGTCAATGCATATGCTTTTTTTGATTTCTGGGGTCCTGGGAAGGGTGATGAAATCCCCACCCAGTCTGGATTGGTTTCAAGCCCTTTAAAGTCCGTATTAATATATGCAAAACAGTAACAATCAACTGCAATCAATTTTTTTATTTTTTTAAGCGCGGCGCAAAGAATCCTGCACAAAAACAATTTATTGGAAGGGGGAAGAGAATTTGCGCAAAGAATACTGCAGAAAACACAGTTCAGTGGAGTTCAGAGGAGTGGGGAGGAGATAAGGAACACTCACAGGGAATTTGGCACCCTGAAGGCACCAAACGGCCGCGGTTCCGCGGCCTAAGCCTGCTTATGCTGCGGTTCCGCGGCAATAAGGTGGAATTGGGCTTCTGAAATTTTTGTGTGTGCTGCCTTGGCTGTCCTCTGCTTGTCTGGAGCTCCTGAATCTTGATTTGCTCACTAAATCTACTCCAGAATTTTACAGTAAACCGTTTGCTTCGTCTTGATCCGTCGCGGTGTAGCCACGAGATATGGGTCTAACTTCCCACGTCTTTGGCACTGAACACGAACTTCTTTTTATCCTGCACACTTGCACAAAAATTAATCAAAAATAACAAGATGATTTTTTTTTTACAATGTATATTTTTTTTGTTTTGTTTTTCGGTTAGATTTATATTCACAAATTAACCCGAAATTACACAAAGAAATAAACTACCGTCTCCCCGGCAACGGCGCCATTTGATTGGTAGATTTTTTTGCGTGCTTAGTTAATTACCGCAATCAAAACGGTTTCGCTTGTAGCTAGCCGGTTGAGTACGGGTCGTCCGCAGGGAGATGGGAATCTTTTTCTATTTGCTTTAACGAGTTAAGTCTAAATGTCCAGGTTTGTTTTGAGATTAACTATGTGCTAGAATGATATATAAAAAGAGCTTGTTAGGGTTAGGATTAGGTTAGTTTGAGTTAGGAGTCACTCACTTCTTTCGTTGCCACTCTTAATATCGGTGTTACGGTAATCGGCAACAACGGGGATTAGCACGACTAGCAAGGAACTTACGAGTATAAGCTAGGCTTTCCAACGCTTAAGTTCTTCCTTTTGGTGCTTGTCCGTCCGTTCTTGGCTCTTAGCCTTAACCTCCGGTTAATTCAACCACAACCGGTCTCACTAAGGAATCACCGCTATCATGTAGGATAGGGTGCCGTAGGGAGCGGATTGTGGTTCAATTAACGGGAGTCCGAATTAAGATGTTGGGCAAGGAAAGAGTGAGAGAGATTTTCTTCTCTCAAACTTTCCTTATCCTACCCTAACAAGTATGAAAACTACTCACCCATTACAAGAAAAAGGAAAATAAAACAAGGAAGGAAGATAGAAAGAAAGTGGTTAGAAGATTACAACTAGCTATTTGCGACCTCACTTCGACAAGGATAAGGCTTAAGCATCATTGCTGTTTAAGGATAAAGAAAAAGAAAACAAGAAAAAAACAAACACAAATAACAACAACTAGATTAGCAAATGAAAAATACAAGCAATTATAATTAACAAAATAACAAGACAAGTAAGGTAACAAAAAAGAACTCCTTTATTCATCCTTCACTCACAAAAGCTCACTACAAGTTTTTAATGGAGAAGAGATGAGAAGAGGAAGAAGAACAACATGTATTCTAAAATCTAAATACAAGAATAAGCACCCTTGTTTTGGCAAGTTCTGGACTATTTATAGGCAGGAAACTGGAAACCTAGGGCAAAAATCTGCCTCTATATACAATTACCAAACTGCCCCTAAAATACGACCCACTGAAGACATAGTCAGGCCGCGGTTCCGCGGCCTAAGCCTGCTTATGCCGCGGAACCGCGGCTATAATAGGAAGTTGGGCCATCGGATTTTGTGGGGTTTCCTGGTTTGATGTTGTCTGCTGAGTGGTATATGTTTTTTCTCAGAAACTCTTCACAATTTTTCCAGAATTCCAGCAGATCAAAAGGTGATTTGATGTGGATCTTTTGTCATGATTTTTCTTGAGCTCCGCGTAGATATGTTGGATCTTGTGTTGCCATTGAGCTTTGTGCATGGAAATGACACCGATTTGCCATTTTGTCCCTTAAACTGGTGTGCGGCAACATACGGATAGAGAGCGGAGACCCGTGTTTTATCTGTGGTTGGCAGTAATCCGGAATTTTTCGTGCTTTTCCATGAATTTCATTGTTTAGAGCTGAGAACCTGTATCCTGCAATTAACTAGCAAACACGGCTCAAGAGTACCTACCGATAAGCAATGTGATAAAAATTGGGCGGTATAAAAATGCAAAAATCTGATATGAACAAATACCCCCAAACTTATCATTTGCTCGTCCTGAGCAAAGCTAATTTATTCACAAAAATTCCTAACCTCACTTTCGCAGGGAACGCGATTGCACTGAGCATGTGCAACAAGCCGTTAAACCTCTAGGTGTCCTAGTAGGAGGAGTGTTGTCTCCTGAGGGTTTTCAGTGGATACTACCCACAAAATCCGGTCAAGCTATTTTGAAAAATAACTATGATTCAAACCCCTAAAGTTTTGTATCAGAAAATAACAATTCTATGATCCTAAGTCTAGACTATCGAACCCTTATTTTTCACACCTCGCTTCTTATTTAACTAAAGATTTTATATGACTTTACGTGCAGTGCAAATATGCGGCAGAGAAGATGGTTAAAACTCATGGCGGACTTTGACATCAACTTACAATATCACCCAGGGAAGGTGAATGTAGTACCTGATGCTCTTAGTCGCCAACCATTAGCAATGAATCTCACCGCTCAGTGGAAGCTTCAATAAGACTTGCATCAAATGGAGATTGAAGTAGTCATGCCAGGTAATGCTTCAAGTTTGATGTATTTACAAGTTCAATCAACCATTGTCAATCAGATCAAAGCAGCTCAAGCAAGTGATGCTAAGTTGCAAAAGATCAGAGAACAAGTGGAGAATGGACTCAGAACAGACTTCATCATCCATGAAGACGGATCTTTGAGATACAGCAGCAGATTGTGTGTACCAAAAGGTCCTGTAATGACCCCAAAATCTTTATACATTTGTATTATCCCTCTTCAAAAATATACTGTATTTATTTGTACTTGGTATTTTCCTTTTTCTATTAAATTTATTATTATTTTATTTCTCAATCTATTATGTATTTTTTTCTAGGTACAATTTCTTTTTCTTATATTTAAGTTTTTAACTTCTCATTCTTATTTTTCCTTTCATAAATATTTAACCCAAATCCATTATTCTTATTCTCCATAGCCCATCTAAAAAGCCCATTTTCTTTTTAAGCAACATCATATATTTAATTCTAATTAAATATATGCATGAACAACTTTATAGCTCGTTGGTTAAGTCCTTGCATTGTTATTCCATAAGTCGCAAGTTCAAATCCCCATTCTTGCAATTATTTTTTATCATTTTTTATTCTTCTCATAACCTACAAATGAGACCTTTCATTTCCAAAATGAATGGTGACTTTTCATTTCTCTTTTAATTCTCATGTTAAATGCATATATTATAATTCACCATTACACCATCTTTATTGTCCTCCTCTATCTTTTCATTCCTCACATTTTTCTATCTCTCACTTCTCCCTCTTCACCTAAAGTTCAAGAAGAAGAACATGAAGAAGTCTTCAAGAAGGTCTCGCTAGTAACGCGAGGCTATCGGCGGATAGACAAGCCCGGTGACAATACCGGCTTGTGTATGTAAGTCCCTTCTCTTTCCTTTCCCCTCACCTCTATTTTTCCTCTTGTCATGCATCGTGAACCCCCTATTCTTTTCATATCATAATCCATAAGAGAAGACACACATAAACATATACATATACATATACATAAGTTTAGATATATATGATTCTATATGGTTTAATAATATCTTATTATCTCTTGTTCAAATTAAAGTATTTTTAATTCTTTCTTCATGATTATGAATGTTTATTACAAGTTGTGAGAACATAGATTTCAATCCATAATATATCTACGATATCTCATGGAATCGGTTTGGTTATTAAAAGAAAGGATAAAGCTTGCATAAAAATACTAGTTAATCTTTTTGCCGATTTTAGTATACACATCAATACCTTTAGGTTTAAAATAATTTTTAGACATTGATTTTTACTTCTGAAAATTTCATGGAATTTACATATGATAGATTATATTATTTTATACATGCTGTAAAAATTTTAGATTGATCCGCATAACGGTTTGTGAATTACATCGTATTTATTCACTGATCGTAAAACAGAAAACTGCAGTTATCGGTCAATTTCTAGGACATATAACTTGGTATACCGGTATCCAAATTGAGCAAACTCAGGTGTTTTTCATATCTACATCGAATGATCTAGATTTTCTTAGTTTTATAGTTTTACTGAAAACCCATCTAAGATAAAGAAAACTGCATTACAATATTAAGTGACGGATCTGGACAGAATCTGTTCCGATTCGCACACTGTTTTTAAATTGGACATAACTCGAACACCCGATGTCCGTTTATGACAAAATTTAGATGTGTAGATGCACCATTGATAGAACTATAATTTTCTGTATATTATATTACTTAGGAATGCATGAAACAACCTGATATAGGCTTTGCAATAGAATATATAGTTGCTGTCCAGAAATCTGAATTTCTGTTTTAAATGCTGATATTAAAATGATCATAACTAGAGCTTCATAAATCCAAATCGTATGAATCTTGGTGTTTTCGATAAGTACATCGAAATACCTACAATTTTCTAATAATTTTCGTAATCTGAAACCTGATACAAATTAACTCAAACTGCGTTTTAAAAATATGTGACGGTGCCGAATAGATTCTGATCTGTTTTGCGCGACGATACGAAAACATATATATCTCTCAAACCGGTAGTCATATTTAGGTAAAACTGGAACTCACGCATGCAAAACATTTAGAGCCATATTTCTGTTTATATTTCGCATTCGTTCAACTTGATTAATTAGTCGTACATAATATTTCTTTACAGCATTGTTTATGGTAGTTACTCGAATAATATACTTGACTCATTTCATGTTATTCGAACATGTATACATATTTATCTTGATCATTAAATTGTTGTATGTACATAAAGATGATAATTAAATACTTGAGTTATATTTTGAAAAATATACAATAGTATTTTTACAATAAACCCCCTCAAGTTTTATAAATTACAATAAGGCCCTTAACAATTATTGAACTTCAACTCACTTTCTTTTAGTCTGACTCGGGTTAGAGTCTGACTATTTCTGACTTGAAAATGATTCAAGTCAATCTATATTCTTTATATTTCAACTCAAGATGAATACATGAATTCCAGAATCCAGTTAACAATCTATATAACTTGACCGAACCGAACCATGGATATTCCTTTTACATGATTCCCAGTATTCCATTTACATGACTCTATGGTTATAACCGTTTCCTGATATCATGGTTTCGGTCAGTCAATCAGTCAATCAGTCAATCAGTCAATCAAGTCAATCAAGCAATCATTACAAGTTTACAAGATAACAATACAAATATGACATCGCGGGGTTTAAAGGGGTAGATTGGTACGGAAGATGTTAAAAGTGGAATGAGGTGGTCAGATTAAGACACCTAACCTATATTCAGTTGCTGTTGTACCGTGGCATAAACGGTTCCTTGTACTATACGTGCCCTTAGTCTCTGGCATATAGAGACTCCCCTCGTATACACTGGCATCTTTCTGTACCA
Source organism: Agapanthus africanus (assembly GCA_030015575.1). Lineage (NCBI taxonomy): Eukaryota > Viridiplantae > Streptophyta > Magnoliopsida > Asparagales > Amaryllidaceae > Agapanthus > Agapanthus africanus. Next base: position 66,019,192 of record JASDDO010000012.1, on the reverse strand, counting down.
AGCTACAAACAACATCGTTAAACAATATTCCACAATTTACTACAATACAATACTTTAGAAAATACCATACTCTGCCACTCTCATTCTTCATTCTTCTTTGGGACTTACCGAGCGACCTGTTCGCTGACGACATTCTATTTCTTTCTTCTTTGAATGTCGTCAGGTGGTTTGGACCCGGCAGAGATTGAGCCATCGCAAGAAGACTTGGAGCAGTTTACTGAAGACCCTGCACTGTAGTTTCATTGTACACTTTTCCTTTCTGTACTTTTCGTTTCCTGTTATGCCACTGTTTAGGCATCTTTTATTTCATTTGTATTTCCTTTCATGTATTATACAAAGAATGTTATTAATAAAAGTTGCTGTTATTTCTATTATTCGTCTCTTGTGATTCATTTTATATTGCTTAGTTACGCTTAGCGTATGTACTTCTGAGTACATACGTAGCGGGCCTCGTCACGTCCACTTCGCCGTACACTGGGAAGCGGGGCGTGACAGGTTTTGTTGGTGGCCCATGCAGGTCAGAGCTGTATGAATCCCTGTCATGCAGTTCTGGTCTGCGTGAACAACCTAAGCAATATAACACAAGAAACAGCAACTAAAACATTCTTTACAATCATGTTCCTTGAATCTTACCATTTCATATTCCTTGAATCTTATCATCCGTTGAATCTATCCTAACCCTATTCTTTCACTCACAATCACCAAATTGTTTTGAAACTGTTACACTTTCCTTTTACAAATTTCGAGGACGAAATTATTTTTAAGGAGGGTAGAATGTAATGACCCCAAAATCTTTATACATTTGTATTATCCCTCTTCAAAAATATACTGTATTTATTTGTACTTGGTATTTTCCTTTTTCTATTAAATTTATTATTATTTTATTCCTCAATCTATTATGTATTTTTTTCTAGGTACAATTTCTTTTTCTTATATTTAAGTTTTTAACTTCTCATTCTTATTTTTCCTTTCATAAATATTTAACCCAAATCCATTATTCTTATTCTGCATAGCCCATCTAAAAAGCCCATTTTCTTTTTAAGCAACATCATATATTTAATTCTAATTAAATATATGCATGAACAACTTTATAGCTCGTTGGTTAAGTCCTTGCATTGTTATTCCATAAGTCGCATGTTCAAATCCACATTCTTGCAATTATTTTTTATCATTTTTTATTCTTCTCATAACCTACAAATGAGACCTTTCATTTCCAAAATGAATGGTGACTTTTCATTTCTCTTTTAATTCTCATGTTAAATGCATATATTATAATTCACCATTACACCATCTTTATTGTCCTCCTCTATCTTTTCATTCCTCACATTTTTCTATCTCTCACTTCTCCCTCTTCACCTAAAGTTCAAGAAGAAGAACATGAAGAAGTCTTCAAGAAGGTCTCGCTAGTAACGCGAGGCTATCGGCGGATAGACAAGCCCGGTGACAATACCGGCTTGTGTATGTAAGTCCCTTCTCTTTCCTTTCCCCTCACCTCTATTTTTCCTCTTGTCATGCATCGTGAACCCCCTATTCTTTTCATATCATAATCCATAAGAGAAGACACACATAAACATATACATATACATATACATAAGTTTAGATATATATGATTCTATATGGTTTAATAATATCTTATTATCTCTTGTTCAAATTAAAGTATTTTTAATTCTTTCTTCATGATTATGAATGTTTATTACAAGTTGTGAGAACATAGATTTCAATCCATAATATATCTACGATATCTCATGGAATCGGTTTGGTTATTAAAAGAAAGGATAAAGCTTGCATAAAAATACTAGTTAATCTTTTTGCCGATTTTAGTATACACATCAATACCTTTAGGTTTAAAATAATTTTTAGACATTGATTTTTACTTCTGAAAATTTCATGGAATTTACATATGATAGATTATATTATTTTATACATGCTGTAAAAATTTTAGATTGATCCGCATAACGGTTTGTGAATTACATCGTATTTATTCACTGATCGTAAAACAGAAAACTGCAGTTATCGGTCAATTTCTAGGACATATAACTTGGTATACCGGTATCCAAATTGAGCAAACTCAGGTGTTTTTCATATCTACATCGAATGATCTAGATTTTATTAGTTTTATAGTTTTACTGAAAACCCATCTAAGATAAAGAAAACTGCATTACAATATTAAGTGACGGATCTGGACAGAATCTGTTCCGATTCGCACACTGTTTTTAAATTGGACATAACTCGAACACCCGATGTCCGTTTATGACAAAATTTAGATGTGTAGATGCACCATTGATAGAACTATAATTTTCTGTATATTATATTACTTAGGAATGCATGAAACAACCTGATATAGGCTTTGCAATAGAATATATAGTTGCTGTCCAGAAATCTGAATTTCTGTTTTAAATGCTGATATTAAAATGATCATAACTAGAGCTTCATAAATCCAAATCGTATGAATCTTGGTGTTTTCGATAAGTACATCGAAATACCTACAATTTTCTAATAATTTTCGTAATCTGAAACCTGATACAAATTAACTCAAACTGCGTTTTAAAAATATGTGACGGTGCCGAATAGATTCTGATCTGTTTTGCGCGACGATACGAAAACATATATATCTCTCAAACCGGTAGTCATATTTAGGTAAAACTGGAACTCACGCATGCAAAACATTTAGAGCCATATTTCTGTTTATATTTCGCATTCGTTCAACTTGATTAATTAGTCGTACATAATATTTCTTTACAGCATTGTTTATGGTAGTTACTCGAATAATATACTTGACTCATTTCATGTTATTCGAACATGTATACATATTTATCTTGATCATTAAATTGTTGTATGTACATAAAGATGATAATTAAATACTTGAGTTATATTTTGAAAAATATACAATAGTATTTTTACAATAAACCCCCTCAAGTTTTATAAATTACAATAAGGCCCTTAACAATTATTGAACTTCAACTCACTTTCTTTTAGTCTGACTCGGGTTAGAGTCTGACTATTTCTGACTTGAAAATGATTCAAGTCAATCTATATTCTTTATATTTCAACTCAAGATGAATACATGAATTCCAGAATCCAGTTAACAATCTATATAACTTGACCGAACCGAACCATGGATATTCCTTTTACATGATTCCCAGTATTCCATTTACATGACTCTATGGTTATAACCGTTTCCTGATATCATGGTTTCGGTCAGTCAATCAGTCAATCAGTCAATCAGTCAATCAAGTCAATCAAGCAATCATTACAAGTTTACAAGATAACAATACAAATATGACATCGCGGGGTTTAAAGGGGTAGATTGGTACGGAAGATGTTAAAAGTGGAATGAGGTGGTCAGATTAAGACACCTAACCTATATTCAGTTGCTGTTGTACCGTGGCATAAACGGTTCCTTGTACTATACGTGCCCTTAGTCTCTGGCATATAGAGACTCCCCTCGTATACACTGGCATCTTTCTGTACCAAGCTACAAACAACATCGTTAAACAATATTCCACAATTTACTACAATACAATACTTTAGAAAATACCATACTCTGCCACTCTCATTCTTCATTCTTCTTTGGGACTTACCGAGCGACCTGTTCGCTGACGACATTCTATTTCTTTCTTCTTTGAATGTCGTCAGGTGGTTTGGACCCGGCAGAGATTGAGCCATCGCAAGAAGACTTGGAGCAGTTTACTGAAGACCCTGCACTGTAGTTTCATTGTACACTTTTCCTTTCTGTACTTTTCGTTTCCTGTTATGCCACTGTTTAGGCATCTTTTATTTCATTTGTATTTCCTTTCATGTATTATACAAAGAATGTTATTAATAAAAGTTGCTGTTATTTCTATTATTCGTCTCTTATGATTCATTTTATATTGCTTAGTTACGCTTAGCGTATGTACTTCTGAGTACATACGTAGTGGGCCTCGTCACGTCCACTTCGCCGTACACTGGGAAGCGGGGCGTGACAGGTCCTGTTCGGGAAGAGTTAATGAAAGAAGCTCACAGCTCTCCCTATTTAGTACACCCTGGAGGTACCAAAATGTACAAAGATCTACGTCAGAATTATTGGTGGCATGGAATGAAGCGTGAAGTAGCCAGAAGCGTCGCAAAATGCTTGGTGTGTCAGCAAGTAAAGGCTGAACATCACAGGACTGCTGGATTACTTCAACCGTTACCAATCCCAGAATGGAAGTGGCAACACATCACGATGGACTTTGTGACTGCTCTTCCTCGCAACACAAAGGGTAACGATGCCATATGGGTCATTGTAGATCGACTCACAAAGTCGGCTCACTTCATCCCATTTCGAGTTGGCCAATCTACTGAGACACTAGCAAAGAAGTACATGGAGGTAATGATCTAATTAAGATTTAAATTCTTCATAATGTACTATCTCTGATACCTATGAACTCATACAGGAAATTATGAGATTTCATGGAGTACCGGTCTGCATTGTCTCCGATCGTGACACCAGGTTCTGATCGCAATTTTGGCAAAGTCTGCAAGCAAGCTTGGGAACAAATCTGAACTTCAGCATGGCTTATCATCCACAAACAGATGGTCAGTCGGAACGAACTATTCAAATCTTGGAGGATATGCTTAGAGCGTGTATGCTAGACTTCAAAGGATCGTGGGAAGATCACCTACATCTTGTGGAGTTTTCGTATAACAATAGCTACCAAGCAAGCATAGGAATGGCACCTTTTGCAGCATTGTATGAAAGGAAGTGTCGATCGCCATTAAGTTGGGACAACATCGGAGATAGGGAACTTCTTGGACCAAAAATGATAGTAGCAACTGTTGATATGGTTCGTACTATCAGGGAAAGGATACGCATAGCCCAAGATCGACAGAAGCACTGGGCTGATACAAAGAGACGACACTTGGAGTTCCATCCAGGAGATCACGTATTCTTGAAGATATTTCCGAACCGCGGAATGATCCGATTTGGAAGACGGGGTAAGTTGAGTCCGAGATATATTGGACCGTTCGACATACTCGAACGAGTCGGTGAAGTGGCATACCGCTTAGCGCTTCCACCTTCATTAGAAGGAGTGCATAATGTGTTCCATATATCCCAACTCAGAAAGTATGTGAGTGACCCCAGCCATGTTCTCGATCATTCCGAGCTCATTATACAACCCGACTTGTCTTGTGAGAAACAGCCTATGGAAATCCTGGACAGGAAGGTGAAGACACTTTGGAACAGGGAAGTTAACTTGGTTCGAGTGATGTGGAGGAAAGACACTCCAGGAGAGTCCACTTGGGAAAGGGAGGATGAAATGCGTACTAGATATCCACACCTCTATGTAAACTAGTCCTTAAATAAAAGTTGTAAATTTCGAGGACGAAATTTTTATAAGAAGGGTAGACTGTAACAACTCCATTTTTTAATGTATAAAGAATTGATTTAAATTCAATGTATACTTGGAGTATTTATTGTGGCTGATATCTCTTTAAGTATTTATTTCACTCCATAATTACAAGAAGGAGCTTGTAGCTCATTGGTAATACCTTGTACTGCTGAACCAAGCCACCAGAGTTCAAATCCCATGCCCCACATTATTTTTATATTTATTTTGTTTTAAATTTTTGGAAAGTCAACAGTTAAAATGCCATAACTCACAAAACTTGAACTGAAGACCAAAAACTAAATATACCATAAATCCTCTCAAGAGACCCCCCACCCAACGACACCCTGACTCAGCCGAGTCGGCCGGCGCCGCTGGCCGGACTCGGCCGGACGGCCGAGTCGTCAACACGGAGAAATTCCGTGTTGACCTGGTCTTCTCACCTGCATACACTAAATTCCTAGATCGGTTATCAAATGCCCATTAAACCTCTTTTACTCCCAATTTTTAATGAATTTAATGATTTTTATACAATTTTTTATATTTTTTTAATTAAAACCCTAGCCTAACCCTATATATACCCCCATACCCTCTACCCTCTCATCCTAAATTCCTAAGTCCACTCTCTCAAAATTCCAAGAGAACTTTGGTACGTCGGAAAACGAGCGAAAGGCGAAGCGCTGACGAAATCGACGGCGACTTTCCGGTGATCGTGCTAGGAGCTCTCGACGACATTTCGACGCGCCGGCAAACCCTCTACCTACTTCTCACTCTCTAGCGTTGTCCAAACCCGTAAGTCCCTCTTTTCTACCTTTCTTTTCTTCCATTAAAATACGACTTTTCAAACCCGACGGAAATCGGAACAAACCGATTTCCGATTCGGTTTTCTATCAAATCTCACTATCACCAATTCCATAATGCTTAAACATCTTCATGTTGACTACTAATCACTTAAAAATTAATTTGAACAAGTTTTCACACATGAAATGATAGCTTTTGCAATATACCGTATTTTTGCACTTAAATACCACCATATTTAGTTTATCGCATTTAACTCTTTAACATTGCTATACCTTAAAGTAGATCACGAGGTAATGACCTACCTCCACATACACGCAAATACAACCCTAATTGATATCATCAAAACTTAGAATACGATAATACAAGATTTTACATTTAAATACCCTTTTCTTAATAAAACCTTTTCTAAAAGTTCTAAGTTTTAAACAATTTTTAAAACAATATCTTTTAATAGAAAAATACGATATGTCGTGGATATCGATCGTTTATCTAAACCTGACTTTGTGGTGTCTAGGCAAGTGTGTCTAAGGCGAGTGGTTACTTAATTAGGACCACTACTTATAGTAGAGAGCCTCCCACTCACCTGGCACTTACTTGGCCACAACTGGCGATGAAGAGGCGATTTGAGGGTTCTAATGACTTATTGTTTAGACCATTCAGAAATAGGTTAGTTGGCTTAGGAAACCCTACAATCTAAAATACGGAAATTTACACCCTTCTACAAATAAATACCTTATCTTTATAAAACCGTTTTCTAAATGATTAGTATTTATTAAATCTTTGCAAAACGCCACTACTACCCACCTTTGGGGAACTCGTCAGGGATAGTACGGTTTATCGTGCACCCTCGGGCTTAGTAGTGCGAGATTCAGACCTCCGCAAGGAGCATTCGGTCTCGAAAGGTTTAAAATACGACATTTAATAAAAATGAGATTTTTGGAAAATAAAATATTTATTAAAAATTATTCTTGTATAAACATATGTATATTTATCATTTAAACACCTATTTTATTATAAAATAAAGTTTCCACCTTTTTCTAAAAATTACAAGATTAAAAGTTACATTAAAATACCATGAATTTCAAATAAATCAATATTACAAATTAATACCTTTATTTATGTAATTTAGGATATTTTCACTAGAAATATCACAAAATAAAATCACACTCATTATAACAATAAAGACGAAAAAATAAATACTTGAGGTGTATCTTGAAAACTATACAAAGTTATTTTTACATAAAAACCCCTCAAGTTTTATAAATTACAATAATGACCCTAACAAATATAGAACTTCGACTTACATTTTTTTGGCCTGACTCGGGTTTGAGTCTGATTATTTCTGACTTGAATATGATTCAAGTCAATCTATATTCTTTAATATTCCAACTCAATATGAACACATGAATCCCAGAATCCAGTTAATAATCTAAGCAACTTGACTGAATCAAACCATGGATATACATCCATTATCCCGTTATACCATTTACCTGATTATGCAGTTACAATCTGTTTACTAATATCATAGTTTAGGGCAGTCATCCAACTTACACAATACAATACAACAATAATATCAAAACACTACGGGGTTTAAGGGGTAGATTAGTACGGAAGGTGTTAAAGGTGGCACGAGGTGGTCAGATTAAGACACCTAACCTATATTCCGTTGCTGTTGTACCGTGGCTTAACGGTTCCTTGTACATTCCGTTTGCACTGGTCTCTGGCATATAGAGACCCCTCTCGTATACACTGGCATCCTTCTGTACCAAGCTACAAACAACAGCGTTAACACAATATTCTATAATATTTTACAATCTCTTTAGAAAATACCTCTTATTCTGTCTTTTCTAATTCTTCTTTATCTTTGGGACTTACCGAGCGACCTGTTCGCTGACGACATTCTATTTCTTTCTTCTTTGAATGTCGTCAGGTGCTTTGGACCCAGCAGAGATCGAGCCCACCGGTGAAGAATTGGATCAGTTTCACGAAGACCCCAAACTCTAGACATTGTATCTTGTTCTATTCAGTATTTTCATTTTCTGTTATGCCACTGTTTAGGCATCGCTTTTCATTTCAGTTGTATTTACTTTTCATGCATTGTACAAAAGAATGTTATTAATAAAGTTGCTGATATTTCTATATCTCTTATCTCTTGTGATTTATTTTTATATTGCTTAGATACGCTTAGCGTATGTACTTCTAAGTATATACGTAGCGGACCTCGTCGCGTCTCCTTCGCCGTACACCGAGAAGCGGGGCGTGACATTACTTATTACTTTCTGTACACCAAACTTAGGCTAATTGATTTTCTTCCTTCCCTACCCTTCGGCGCCAGCCTAAGGTTTAGAAAAAGACCATCCAATAAGCACAATAAGTGTACTCTCCTAATACTATGGGCTCTCACAGCCTGAGAGAAGGTAAAGAGAAAAGACAATAGAATAATCCTTATTCTATTTCTCCTGAACAAAAAAACCATCCTCGAACTGGAACAAGTTCTTTCGAGTTCGTATGTAACTATACGATGGAATATCCAAGAAATGTGGATCTTCCTAGTGATACGGAGTGTTCTGGAGAAATGCAAAGGTGATATAGGAGTGGCTGGGGTATACGTTGTTTCGTTGTGAATGATAGCAGTCGCAATTTTTTTTGCCCTTTATCTAATCCCTTTATATATCTTTACTTATTACCTTCTATACACCACACTTAGGCTAATTGGTTTTCTTCCTTCCCTGCCTTTCGGCTCCTACCTATGGTTTGGAAGAAGACTATCTAATAAGCGTAATAGGTGTACTCTTCTAATACCAGGAGCCCTCGCAACCTGAGAGAAGGTAAAGATAAAAGACAACCGAATAATCCAATTCAATTTCTCCAGAACCAGAAACCATCCTCGAACTGGAACAAGTTTCTTCGAGTTCGTATGTAACTATACGATGGCATATCCAAGAAATATGGATTTTCGTAGTGATACGGAGTGTTCTGGAGAAATGCAAAGGGGACGTAGGAGCGGCAATGATATATGCTACTCAATGTCAATCTAAAAGCCAAAGTGTTTTTAAGAAGGTTCGGTTAACTTGGTTCATGAGTTTTTAAGGTCAGGCCATGGTCGCTGCCAAAGAGAGAGAGAGAAAAGAAACACTGGGCGTGCACTCTAACCTAGATCAGATTGGTTAATCACTTTATCTAATCAGGATGGCTCCCACTTTTCCTCAAAATCTCCTTTAAACCCTAAAAAGAGAATTAGTCGGGATCATCTGAAAATCACCCGAGGAGTAACACCTACTCATCAGTAGGAATCGGGATCCAACTATCATCGCATGATAACTTGATGGAAGCCACTCAAATCACCATACTCCAGAAGGTATGCGCATGCCTGGTAAGTCTCCTGTATATTTGAAACTCCCGATGTGGTTTTTACCCCAAGCGTCATATGGTCTGGATAAAGACCAACGTACCATAAGTCGCAAGTTAAGTTCAACCCGTCATTATCCTGGATTAACTTAGACCCACCTGCATAAACCTTTGATAGAGACCAACATGGCTATGTAACTATCCTAATTAATCGCATCCTAAAATGCAACAGATAAGTAATATTTAGATACCGTTCACTATGTCTTGATAGAGACCAACATACATAGCACGAATACTAACTGCTACTTATCTGAAATGATGGAGGGCTACGGCTGGGTTTTCGGCAAAAACCCCTTTAACGTAATAAACTTGATGTCATTGAAGGAACCGAGTGGTTTTACAAATAAATAGTGGCGCAAACTTTTGCTAAAGAGGTTACTCCCTGTGAAGGGATCTCGGCTCTTTCCTCATCGAATGAGGTGTAGGATATTCCAAACTGAATACCACGATGAAAAGCAAAAGAATCGACTATAGTGAAGTTATTACTTATTACACTGACGTAAACTTTTGCCCGAGAGGTCACTCCCGGTAAGAGGATCTCGGCTCTTGCCTCGTCGAATGAGGTGCTGGATATTCATAACCGAATACCACTGTGCAAAGCAAAAAGAAACGTCTGTAATGTCAGTTTTCAAAAACTTGGTTCCAACAACATCATATATAGGTTTGTTTTCCTTGCATTAATCAGAATTAATGCAGTCCCATCAGTTAATACATATCATACTAGAAAAGTACGAAAATACAATGTACATATATACCATCCATATTCGCCACAGGGTCCCGTCATGCACCGTTAGGTTACTTAACTAACGGCAGAGCGGGGGCTGGACTAGCGCCGATGCAAAACATATACAACATCTACCAGTATATATATAAATATATATAACATTCGTCCCAGGCATGATATAAGCAATATCACATAATCTCAGCAAGCAACATAGAATGGTGGATAATCTTGGAACATCAGGTTTCATTTGAGCCGCAAATGAGACCCGACGTTCCCTGTCGTGTGGATAGCCTGTGCAATGAAAATCTGGACCCCTACGAGCACGACAAGTTACTCGCCAATCCCAAAAGTGAGGAAACCCCAATCAACAAAGTGAATGGGCTACCCAGCACTTCAGGGAATCCGGTAACTTGATCACCCCTCCGTGGGTCAACTTGTACCCCCCACGAATGCGTCGAATAGCCCACCAATTCTAGAGTGAGGCCCCCTCCATCTCAACGCCATGAGATGCTGGCCCGTTGCCCTCTATAATCCGGCTATTCGAGCACTCCACCACGGGGTAATCCTAGTACAGAAAATAAAAATATATGTACAAGGGTGACATCGACCTCAACCCGGTCGTGCCCCAAACAAATAATATACAAACTGGCAGAGACGGCAGTCCACATGTCGGACGCTCGCCCCGCAATAACAAATGTACAAATGAATCTGAACTATACAACTATCATTGCAACACTGGCTATCCACCATGACAATCCAACCACAAGCTCAGCACAACACAGAACATCAACGTGAATGTCATGTTCGCAAACCCGTCTAAAAGAATATATAGCAATTAGACGAGTTATACCACTCTAATGACATTCACGGTCGTAGATAGTAATGTATGCACTGATAAACTAATAAACAGTGTTAAAATAGCGACTTCGAAATACTCCGTATTGCCCCAAACCAAGAGATGACAGAATATGAAATCTAGGCAAAAACAAACAACACCTGAAAACCAATATTCAAGAACCTAGAACACCACAAAAACTTCGAGTCCCAGAACCAAAGTGGGCCAGGCCAGACCGATTTTTCTGGCAATCTCGCCGGCCAAATTTTGGTTTTTGGGTGTCATGTTTCGGTGGTTTTCTAGTTACAACATGAATAGCCTTCTGCAATTGTTTAAAATAATTTTTGAAGACTATAAAAAATCGACAGAAACTTGAATATTCTTCAGATTGTTTCGGAGTTGTTTTGATTTTGTTACTTTAAACGTCGTTTAAACTGCTTGTTATGGGTTTATGGGCTGGCCCTGATACCATGTTGGGTTATGCCAGCGCCCTGGCCATCAACCGTGACCGTTTGCGGAACAAAAAATTTATAAACTGGCGCTAGAACAACCCGATAACCCGGATCTACCATAAACCTATAAGCTAGCAAACTAAAGAGGAGTTAGAATGGTTATACCGAATAATCCGTATCCTTCGGTCTTTTACAATCTTTCTAAGCTCTTAGAGGCGTCATGAATCGAGTTTGGCCTCTGGTCTCCTTCTCTCGAAGATGATCCACCTGAGAATTTGTAGTTCAAGCTCCAACCTCAAAACCGAGGTAACTAAGGTACCTAGTTCGCTAAACTAGATAGCCCAGAGGATGTAGAGTCTAAATATGGATTAATATGTCTCATAACACCCTGGGTTTCTCAACACATGAGACTTTAGGGTGGAGGTAGAAGAAGGAAGCCACCCATCTTTCAATAGGTTGCTGAGACAGAATTTGAACCACCCCTAAGCAACTAACAGTTTTTGGCATTAGGGACCTTGAGGAGATGAGAGTGTAGTGAGTGAAGCCACCATAGAAAAATGGCTAAGTCTTGTGAACTCAAGAAAACTCTAGCATACCAAACTATCTCACAACACAAATAAATCAAGCATGCTTCAATAGTAACCCATGAGTCGCCCCATAAGTCACCAAGTGAGCCATGCTTCATTTAATGTAAATAATACCTCATCTCCTCCACCTCATTAACCATTTAATCTAAATGGTTAAAATACAAATGATGTGTCTTCTTCTAGAAGCACCTTGTAATAAGTTACAAGAATACCCCTCACCGTATATACATACATGTATCCGTATACGAATACAAAGAAACAAAAATAATCCAATAATAAAATACTAGGATTCGGCTTAAACCAAAGCCCACTAGTATTAACCGTCCGAATCATGATACATGCACAAGTGAACGTATATGATCGAACCCTGCCGTAATACCATACGGCCTCTACATCGTTTCGCCCGAAGCAGGGAAACCCTCTGTGTGGGACTCTAAAGACTCGTCAATACGCTGGCAGTGAGTTTAAACACAAGCACGTCAGCGGCACTAGCTGTACATAATGGTTACCCAGGTATTGAGCGAAAGGGTGGCCGACGAGCAAACTCATCCGAATCCCTACTGAGCCTGTCCATGACAATCTCCGTACAGTCCAGTCTGTTCGTCTAAGAGTATCGCATATCGGGTCTAGGGGTGGATAAAGTCAGACCCCTAATAACGCGATATTTCGTGTCGATATGAAGCCCATCACCAACTGAGAAACTACTGATCCAAATCAGTAATTCTCGTCTACCTTGGCCAAGGATTTATAGTGATGGCCACCCTGCACCACACAATATCAACCCCCAATACCGGGAGAGACGAATCCCCGATGATCCGTTCACTGCCTCCATGTAGCTCGGGACTGTACCCAACTAAAACCTGTTTGTACGACTCTTTTGAGCCGTGGTAGGGTAGTAATCAAAGCATAGTGGGAACTCACACGAGACAAATGACGATATCAAGTCGACAGACTAACCTATACACATGTCATCTGGGAACTGCTATATGACAATAGGTATAATACCAACTAGCATGTTCTCGACGAGTCCGTCCAATGTACTCATAACCCAATGAGCGTCTGTATACTATCTTAGGTGACAAACTGACACCAATGGCTTATGAGACCGGCCATCGCCCCTCGTCGAGGTCTCGATCAGTATACACTAGTCTACTCTGGAGTATCGATGCCCAGTCTCGATACTCTCTCGACTAGGGATATTTAAGGATGTGCTAATTGACCACCCAGCTCTCACGTATATGATCGCCATTATATTTCTGCTAGTCAAGCAAAAATCCTATGGGCTCTATCAACATGTAATAGTGATCCGTAATACCACATAATGCATGTACATGATAATAAAGACAAACCAGATAGTGTACTATCATCCTGAGTAAGACTGTTCTATCCATATAGATCTTCCCTCAATTATCATAATCACCTGCCTGCGATTACAATAATTGCCTTGAGGTCACTATAGCCAACAGATCCAACGGCTCTCCATTTAACAAAGAATATTTGATCAGGGAGATATTTTTTCCCTATAGAATTTAATTCGATCATTTTGATAATTTATAGTCACCATTGTATTTTTGATCTAACGACTCTGTTTAACAGCAAATAACCCAGATTTTAGGGAAATATTCTCCATATAGAATTTAATTCTACCCTCTTTAATTTGGACGCTGACGCTCACGTGCTATGCACGAGGGTGCTGCCTAAGAATTTAATTCTTTTATAACTAGTCACCCTCATGATTTGCATACCGGCACTCACGTGTGTTCCACGTGAGGTGCCACTATAGAATTTAATCTTAACAGAGGCTGGCGCTGGTGCTCACGTAGGAAACACGTGAGGCGCTTAAGAATTTAATCCTATTTGAAGCGATAGTTACATGCTTTGCATGTGGATACACGTGTTTAACACGTGGAGCTTTCCTTTTATTTTTATAAGGGAACAGCTGGCTCTGACCCAAAAAAATTTGGCGAGAACAACCGCCAAAATGAGATGTAGAGTTCGCGATTGATCTTATTTCTAGAGCAGCGCCAATTTCGATAGCTTATTATCCGATGGCACCGTCAGAACTGGAAGAGATGAAGATACACTGAATTATTTGAGAAGGGTTGGATTCGCAGCAGCGGTTCACCGTGGAGATCTCCGGTTTTTTTGGTCAAGAAGAAAGATGGCACGTGGAGAATGTGTATCAACCATCGAGAGTTAAATCGGGTGACCATCAAGATTAAGTATCCAATTTCTCGCATAGGCAAATTATTCGATCAACTCAGTAGCACGAGAGTATTCTCGAAATTGGATTTGCGATCAGATTATCACCAAGTTCGGGTGAAAACGGAAGACATTTGCAAGACGGCGTTTCAAATTTTATCAATCATATTTATTGCATATTTTTACAGTCATTTTTCCTATTTTTATTAATTACTAAATGTGTTATTTATAATTTAAGAACATATGTGGTTTTATATGTAAACCGATTTTGGCATATGTTTCTTAACTTATAATTAATATAATTGGGTGTAATATATGCAAATCATATTTAAATAAAATATCCATGTGATTCTTAACCATTATTATTAAGATGTACATATCATATCATATCAAATATCCTTGAATTTCTTAATCATTAAGTAATTTATTTATGAATGAATTTTTCGAATATTATCTCAAATAAAATAAATCTTACTAATGATTTGATTTGAGATATTGTGCAGATATTAAAATAACAAATCAGTTCAAAACTACAAATATGAGTAAGAAATCAAATCAAATCAAGTTAGCAAACCAAATCTGCCAAATTTAGGAGCAAATTGAAAATTCTCGCAACTACAAAAATAAAACAATATTTTCAGGATTTTGTCGTCGAAAAGATCTCCTAAAATCGAGAGAAGAAAGAGGAAAAAATCTGGAGACGCTATCTCACCATAAGGCGGCGGTTCAGTGGCCGAAGAAGGCTTTTGGCAGCGGTTCCGCGGTTCAATCGTGGCCGTTCGATGTGATATTGCAGGGGCATGATCATTTTTCACATACATCGAGATGATATCTAAGGTTTCAAGTTGCAGAGCCTATATAAAAGACCGAGCTGCAATCTAGGGTTATCAATCTAGGGTTTTTAGTTTTTTAAGCACTTTTAGCCAATTTAATTCCGTAATGCAAATTTTTATTAATAAAAGGTAGAGTAATTTTTATTTCTTGTCTCTTTAATTTTCTGCAATTTATTTCTTCGGATTTAATTTTAGTGGTTAAATTGAATTGTTTTTCTTAATGAATTTAATCTTTTCCCTTCTTGTTTTTTTTATCGATTTTGAAGAGATGATGCTAACAAAAGAAACTCCTTGTTTTTCGTAACGGATCTTAAAAGAAAGCTTTATAATATATTTCCCAAATCCTTTTCTATTAACTTGTCTAAAACAAGAAAAATAGTTTACCATTTCCCTGTGGACGACCCATTCTCACTATCGGCTAGCTATTTGCGACACCATTATTGATTGCGATAACTAGGACACTTTAAAACCAAGTTTTTCTCACAAATAAAATGGCATCGTTGCTGGGAAAATGATAGTAATATTTTTCTTATTATTCCGGTTAATTTTTTTAATAAATAAAAAAACAATTTTTATTTTAAAAAAATAAATAAAAACTGCATCTTGTATTTTTAACGATTCTTATGCGAGTTTTGCAAGAAATCTGGAATATTTGGAGCGAACCAACAGAGATTCAGAGATTGTCAAATAGTAGCAGAGGAGTAGTGGAGTTCAGTGCCAAAATTAGGAGATGAGATCTCACCATACGGTGGTGGAACTGTGGCAAATTAGTGGATTTGACGACGGAACCGCGGCCAAATTGTGGATTCAGGCCCCCAAATTTTTCTGGTATCATTTCCTCTTCTTCCTCTCTCCTCTGAAGCTCCAATAAACTGTTTCTATCTGCAGCATTCTTTGCAAACAGCGTCGCAAAAAAAATCTTTTTGCGTGTTTTAGATTTTGGATTATTTTGCATATTTAAAACGGACATTAAGAGGCAAGAAACCCAAATTCAGATTAGGTGGGGAGTTTATTACCCTTCGTAAGCCCCAAAAATCACAAACAAGTATACGCATCACTCTACATTAATAAAAAAAATATCTAGACTAAGTCTCTAAGGACAATCGTGCTCAATTAGGATAAGAGAGGGTCGTGAGTAATCTATTGCTTATCCGTATTTTTCCTGTGGTGTTTAAGGAAAGTGTGATTAAGGAAAGTAGTTTACTTAATTAGGTCCGCTATTTCGGTGATTTGTATAGCGGATACCTCCTATTTACCTGACTGCAAGATTGATAAGAAGGTGATAGAGGATTTATCTGGTCCTTTGGAAGTCTAGGTGTGGTCTAGTGATTTGACCTAAATGACCCTAGCTCTAGGGATTGTTTGTACATTTTGTGATTGGTTGAGTCAGGTCTTGCGTTTGTCACTCTTGTTAAAGGAAAGAATTTTTAAAACCGTTCACACCACTTTCTCACACGTTGCCACATGCACTAAACCCGCTTAGTGCATGTTCGGTTGGATACGGGATTCTAGTGCCTGTTTAGTCCGCGTTTTCGCTATCGACTCCGAGGTCGAGACTTCTTCACCTTATTTTTCTCCTTCACCTACCACATCTCCCGAGATGGATGGACCTCTACCAGGTTTTAAAAACACCACAATGCAACCACCTCTAGGTGCGCAAATTCAAAATCCACCACGCATCGATCTCCAAGACCGATGCTACCCCATACATAGACCCCTTCCTACATGTCTGTCTCTTCCACCAGCTAATGGGGATAATTTCGAAATTAAACCCCACTTCATCAACTTGTTGCCCCAAATCCCACGGGCTTGAATATGAGGATGCCTACGTTTTTATAATCAAATTTCAAAACGTATGCGCAATGATGAGCACCACCCAACTTTTGGGAGATACTATGCGATTACGTATTCTCCCTTTTACCTTGTGCGATTGTTTGACACGAATTATTACATTTTTATACCGCTCATTTCCTATCATTTTGTCAATAAATAGTGTTATTTTATCTGTGTCTGCTCATTAGTACAGATTACAGGTACACAGGAAAAAACACTGGAGACGGTACACAACATGCATAGAAACGACGGTTTTCAGCCGAAACTGCAAATGGGACAGATAACAGATCAAGACATTGAGTTTTGCAAACAAATAATGTTGTGTACAAATAAATATGATTTTTGGTCCAACATGATACAATATCAAATTCATGTATGAACCATCATGGATCTAGTGGGTATGAGCCATCATAAGACATCAAGTTGCAAACACAATCATGGTGTCTTGCAAGTGGGTACACAAGTGGCTTGATCAAGTGGGCATGATGATATGGAAAAGTAGTGATTTGAAGCGTGAACACAACACACACCCACTTGATCCTTCTTTGTACATTACTCCAGATTACACTAAGGTGTAAATTAAAAGAAATTGCAATTACAGAGAGATTCTCAAGAGAGTAGAAGATCACAACCAAATATGAGCCCCACTCTCCAAACCAAGGCCGCAAATAAAATCATCTTGGCCGCAATTTGCGGCCAAGTTGGGGCCAAATTGGTTCGTTAAGTTATGGTGGGTCCCTGGTGGTCTTGTCAATCCAGTGTCATATGCAACTTTTGATTTTGGGTTGCCTATAAATAGCAGATCACAGATATAGTTCTGTGGGGGGGGGTTGGGGGGTTGGAGTGAGAAAACAGTTTGTAACTCTTGATAGCTTCTTCTTCTTCCTTCTTTGAGCTCTCATTTGAGTGCTCCATTAAGAAGGTTGAAGTTGCTATCTATCTTGTAGCTCAAGCCCTCCATTATGTTAATAAAGAACTTGCACTTCCCTTTTATTTAAACTCTTATTCTTGTTATTGTGTTTTATGTTTTTCTTTGGTGTTTCATGTTTCTATTTTATAATGTCTAACTAATCTTTGGTTGTGGTAATGGTAAGGATGTGAGATGAATGGTTTTGCCTTCCTCCTCCCCTTGTTCATATTTAATGTGCTTATATTTGTGATTCTAACTTAAAAATTGCTTTATGTATTGATGTGATATGGTATTTTGAAACCATGGTTACTTGGTAACCTCTTCATATACCACTTTCACACCATCCCCATTTTACAATGTTTAAGTTAAAATCAATTTAGTGTTAAGTTTGCTAAGTTTAGTTATGGTATTTTATGATCAAGTGGCTTGACAAACCTCTTGGTTTCATATATCCTATACTATCAAAAACACTTAGCAAAGTTAACACTAAAACAACTTACTCTCACTCACTAATTTGTGTTTTTGATGTTGTGGTATACTTGCTAACCCTTGTGCTTAGTGTTGATACCTCAAGATTGGACATACAAACGGACTCGTTTCGTGTTTTGAGTCGAAATCCAAGAACTTGATGACCTATGCTTCATAATCGCGCTGACAAGTCATACTTCGCATCGAGATCGACACAAGGACGGACAACTCATGATCAAGGGAGTGTCAAAGGAATCGTCACAATTCAACCATCCGAGCCAAAGCCACGGCCACCTTTCTTCCTTAACTTAGTTCTATATTTCCATATTTTATAACTAGTGACAACCAAACCCAATTCTTTTATTTCTCAAATCTTAAGCAACAATCTCTAATCACCAATTCCCTGTGGATTAACCCGTACTTACTAGCTCGCTACAACGCGCCGTGCACTTGCGGTTTATAAATTTTAAAACGAGACCGAGCTCGCGTAGGCATTATTTCTTAAACCATTTTCTTTCAAATCCGTAAAAGAGCACGTGGGTAAAGTCCCAACAAGTTTTTGGCGCCGTTGCCGGGGACTTGGTATCATTA
This sequence comes from Agapanthus africanus, assembly GCA_030015575.1. Lineage (NCBI taxonomy): Eukaryota > Viridiplantae > Streptophyta > Magnoliopsida > Asparagales > Amaryllidaceae > Agapanthus > Agapanthus africanus. Next base: position 66,000,197 of record JASDDO010000012.1, on the reverse strand, counting down.
GGCATTGTTTTTTCTGGTTCGTACTAACAAACTAACTATTAACTCAAAAAAAAATTCAAAACTAACAAAACACTAACTTTTCGGACATTTGTTCTCTGTCTTTTTTATCTGCTATCATATTGAGTTTAATTATAAGATTTTGCATATAACATTGGGACACTAATAAGACAAGAACCATACAGTGAAAAGTTGGAGCACTAACTCAAAGAATTGGCCGCCAATTAATTCAATATGGCTGCAATTTGTGGCCCATTTGCCACCATTTGTTCTAATTGTTTGTTTTTTGCTTTTATGTCCCATTTGTGATCTATTGGTATATGCAAAATTTCACAATTATGTGTGTTCATCTAACTGGCCATATATATCGCTTTTTGCACTAAATATCGTATTTTCCAACATTTTCAGATTTCGACGGGATTACGAGAAGCGATCGTGTAGAGCAAGATTCAATTGCAAGACGTTAGTGAAGTATGGTGCCAAAGATCCGGATAGTTTGACCCACGCAAGCGAACATTCAAATACCCGTAATCACTTCAAAGGGGGTTTCTAAACCCAAAATCACATCGGTACGTATTTTTCTAACACCTTTGCTCAAATCCGACATATTCCAATATTCTATCTTCTGCAGGATTCTTTGCACAATTTGCCACTAATTGCACAGAGAACTAACCCGTATTTGTTGCAGCGCTTAAGCTCAAAACGATAAAAGAATTGCTTGATTGATTGATTTCTTAAGTTTTTTTATTGATTGCGCATTTGCATCTTAATACGGATATTAAGGGCACGAAACAAAACAAGATACGGTAAAGGATTTCATCACCTTTCTCCGTGGCCCACAAATCACAAAACTGCATTCTTGCATAGCCCCAGTAATTTTATAATGAATTAGAACTCTGACTTTAAGGACTTCGCGCTCATTAGGAGAAGTAACTGTGTTTAGAACACCGCTTAATGGTATATTGTTCACGGGGTGTCTAGAAAAGTGTTCGCGGCGAAACTGCCAAAAGAGAAAGGGTTATTCTAATTAGGAAAATTCGCGAAAGCGTTGGATAACCTCCCCTTATCTCTGCACTTACCTAGTTTCGTGATCCGTATATATTGAGCCTGTTTCTCGACACAATTTTACTTCGACAATCAGGTTCTTGCGCAGGTCCAGTTGACTTAGCATAACATAGACTGCTAGGGGTGTGATATTCTTTATTTTTTGTGATATTTGTGAATTCTTGTTAGTATGGGTGACACACAATTCAATTCAATTTTTCACGATTCTTATTCTTTTTTATGCTCAGTCCCAATTCGTTTGTTCAAATTGCCAAGATTCTTCCCACATTCATGATAACTGTTCTTTCGTAGGGGATGTCCAACCGTCCCAGAGTTTTGATAACGGTCATCACCTAACACTTTTGAACCCAGTCCCACTTCAACCATAAATCAAATGATTGAACACTTAAAGAAAGAGGTCGACAGATTGACTATTTTAGCATCACTACCATCACAACCCCTCCAACCCGAAACAATTAAATCATCATTAGGGAATGATAGTGAGATGGATGCTAAGTTGATCGCTTTAGAGAAAGGTATTGAAGTGATGACTGCAGTCGAGAATCACTCAGTTTCGACGCTAGCCCTATTCATACAACAATATGAGCAATTGTTTCTTACTTAAGCTCAATCATTGACTAGAATAGAAGAACAAGTGAAGCATTTAGATGTGTGGATTCTCGAGAGTGAACACAATCAATTGGAATCAAATAGTGTCAATGTCTGTCATCTAGGAAGTCACCCGAGTGAGATAAATGATCAAACAAATTTTGATGATTTTATAAATGATGATATGATTGATTCGACTCAGTGTTATCAGGACACACAGAAAAAACCCGTAAGTCAGTCCAACACTTTCCTTCAGGTACCAACTGAACCTCTTGTCACTTGTGATTTAGAGGTTGATTTAACCGAAGTACTACTTGAAGAGGAAATTCTTGAACCGGCTGATTTTTGCACTCCAATTTTAGAGGAGGGAGATTGTGAATTTGAAGGGTATGGTTGGGATAGATTGTTAGAGAAAATCAAGGATCAAGAACACACAATTTTTGTATCACCTATTGATATTGTTTCGGAAGAAACGTTAGTGTGGAAACCTACTTTTTTAGATGACATGAACCTACCCAGATATGAATGTGATGAAGGAAAACTCTTTTTGGGAGAATTAGTGAGCTATAACGATGAGAGTAAGATTGTGCAGGATTATTGGGAGGAAGACAGCCTTGAAAAATATTCTTTCATATCTAGTTTTGAGGAAATATTTGCTGATGAACTTGATATTCTTTGTGAGTTTGAGTCAGGATCAATTCGGAAATATCCTATGAACCTTTCCTTTTCTGAATTTTTTGCGGATGAACTCCAGTTTTTAAACGAACTTGACTTCAAAACTCAACACATGCTTTTTAAACATTCAATTCATTCGGGCAACAATTTTTTGACCTCTTAAAAATTTCATCTTCACCTTCAACGTTTTCCGATCCCTACTTTCATACACTCATGCCCTTCACTAACATCTAACATATACATTTTCTTTTTCTTTTTTATTATATAAATTTTCTGTTACCAGCCCTTGCATTATATAGACAAAAATTTTGAATGGCTGGTATTAATTTCTGAACTAACTCAATCTTTTAATTTGTATATGCTGTAATTAGTCTTAGGTTTTTTCTTTTTCTTTGAATAAAATTCTCATCCCGATGTCTAAGTCTAGCTACCGGAGATGGGGGCAACGATGAAGACATCGTAAAATTCATGTTTGGGGGTGAGCACTGCGTTTATTTTGCTGCATCATGTGTATATTCTGCATTGCATACATATTAAAAAAACCCATAAAAATTTGAAATTTTTTCCAAAAAACATAAAAACTTTTTCATGTTAGCTAGCGGGGGAATTTAGACTCGAAGTCTGACGGTTTGGTTGATAAGATAGAAACAACTAAATCTTTTTCGAGAGATTGAAAACCCGAAAGATAATACTCTTTTGAGTCTAACCGTAGCTAATATACATCTTTTATATCACTTTACACGTGTCATGAGTTTTTGAGAATTAGATGAATGTCTGACATGTCTTTAACCTTTTTAAAATTGATAAACAACATTAGGATCAAACAAGTTTATTCTGAATTAAGTAATATCAAGATTAGTTTACAAGGTGAAGTGGATATGAAGGATATTATTGAGATTTTAATAGAAGTTATAAGTATGAAAAATAACCCATCTGGAATCTTGTTGGAGTGATTACACACCTTATCCACATGAGCAGGTCTTTGGGATTTAAAAGAAAAATGCTGGTTATATCTCCATTTTTACTACTTTCAGAATATTTTAAACACAAACAAAATGGGTCTTTTGTTTTGTGGTCTTGGTAACTTAAGTAATTAAGTCCTTGGGATGTCTCCACACCTAATGCCCTAAAACCATCTGGTTTGGGAGTCATTGACCCAAAGTTCGCTAAGTTTCCAATTGCCAAATAAAACAAGCTAAGTAAGTGTTCTCTCCGAGTTAAAAATCCTCACGGTTCTTTGTGGGAGAATAATCTTGGCGGATATGAGTTTTCTACTATAAACTGTTTTTTCGCGAAAATATGAAGGTTTATATTATAAGACGTTGTGCACGATCATGAAAGGTGTGTATGAACAAAAACAGGTGAAAGGTAGGAGTGAAGAATAAGACTTGATTCTCTGTTAAAAATGATATAAATTCTGACTTGAAACCTAAGTGGAGAACGAAACTTGAGAAAATTTTAAATCTTTTCAAACTCGTGTGATCCTTTATAAGTCTATCCTGGTCCATACATATGACATGATGACCCTAATCAAGTTCTTAAAAACTTATCAACACTATTCGCACAACCACGTAAAGACGTGTAGGAGTTTATGTTAATAAATTGTGAGGAGTGAAAAATAGGGTTTGACGTTTCTGATTAGGGTGATAGAACTTCTACCTTTGATACTTACCTTAAGATTAGAATCAATTGTTTCTTCATGACACTAACTTGACAGGATTTTGTAGATGTAATCTACTGAAAACCATCAGGAGACAAAACTCCTCCTACTAGGGACATCTAGAGGTTTAACGGCTTGTTGCACGGGCTCAGTGCAATCGCGTTCCCTGCGAAAGTGAGGCTAGGATTTTGTTTTGCTCGAGACGAGCAAAAGATGGGTTTGGGGGTATTTGTTCGGCACGAATTATTACATTTTTATACCACTCATTTCCTATTGTCACGCCCCCGCTTCCCGGTATACGGCGAAGGGGACGTGACGAGACCGCTATGTATTTGCTGTGAAGTAAATACGCTAAGGGTATCTAAGCAATATAAAAGTAAAGCACAAGAGACAGGATATAATAAACAGCAACTTTATTTATTCACATTCTTTCTGTACAATGCATGGAAAGTAAATACAACTGATAAAAAAATGCCTAAACAATGGCATAACAGAAATGAAAAGTACTGAATGGAAAGTGTACAATGACTAGAGCTCGGGTTCTTCACTGAACCGGTCTAAGTCTTCAGTAGTGGGCTCAAACTCTGAAGTGTCCAGATCACCTGATGACATTCAAAAAAGAAAGAAAGAGAATGTCGTCAGCGAACATGTCGCTCGGTAAGTCCCAAAGATAAGGGAGAAATAGACAGAATAAGAGGTAACTTTTAAAGTTGTATTATATTGTTATAATGTTGTGTTAATTGTTAGTGTATATGCCCTAGAGGCCATTACTGTATCATACTAGTTTGTATATTACTTAATGGAAGCTTGGGATATTCACCTTGTATAAACAATCTTGCTCAATATAGTAGTATGCTACTTGGTTTGTTTCTACTTCAATGTGTACATGTGTTTATTTTAGTATATCACCTATACGCATTAGTGGAGCCCTTAGGATCTTTGCTTGATTACCAGCGTTGTGATGGCAATCACACTAGTGGGGGCTTTGTAATCTGTAAGCACATCCTTATACAGGTCCCTAGTCGCAGGACTATCGAGACAGGGCATCGATACTCCGGAGTAGACTAGCGTATGCGCTTCTCATCCCAGTGTGGGAGATGGTCTGTCCCACAGCCATCAGTACGTCGTACTGGAGATAGTATACGGGTGCTCGTCGGGTTACGAGTACACTGGACAAGACTCGTCGGGAACTGACAAGTTGGTATTATACCTATCGTCAGTTATCAGTTCCCAGGTGACATGAGTACAGCTTAGTCCGCTGACTTGACACTGGCACTTCGCCTCGAGTGTGTTCCCACTGCACTTTGATCACTACCCTACCACGGCTCAAAGGAGTCGTGCAAACAGGTAATGGTTGGGTGCAGTCCCGAAGCACTTGGAGGCAGTGACGGTTAGACAGGATTCGTCTCTCCCGGTATTGGGGGTTGACATCGCGCTGTGTCTAGGAGAGCCATTACACGAGTAGTCCCTGGCCAGGGCAAGCGAGATATACTGGTAGGCTTTCAGTGTTATCTCAGGGTGTTTTGGGCTTCACTCCGACACGACTTGTACCGCTATTAGGGGACTGACGTTTTACCGCCCCCTAGGCCCGACATGCGATGTATTAGACGAACAGACCGGACTGTACGGAGACTGTCACATTCAGACTCAGTAGGAGTTCAGATGGGATTCACCTCGTCAGCCTTCTTGTCGGCATCTACCTGGGGACCGTTACGCACAGCTAGTGCCGCTTGCGGTCTGTGGTTAAACCCACTGCCAGCATAGTGTCGAGTCTTTAGAGTCCCACACAGAGGGTATTCGCCTCTGGGCAAAACAGAGTAGAGGTCGCATGGTCTTGCGACAGGGTTCGTTCTCATCCGCGCACTTGTGCACGTTTGGAGTCCGGACAGATATTACTAGTAGGCTCTGGTTTGAGCCAAATACTGGTATATGTTTTGGGGTTGATTTTATCTCTTGGTATTCATGTTCCTCGGAACAAGAATGCGGGTATGTATGCACAGTTGATTGAGGCGGAGGAAGAAGATTTTCATTAGGGTTTCGGAACGGGTGCGTATGCACAGTTGACAGTCGTCTTTTTCCAAACCCTAATGGAATTATGATATATCAATTAATAATATTAATTAAATGAAATTGTGTCATGGTTGGATTTTGTTGACTTGTTGACCATGGTTGACTTGTTGACCATGGTTGAAGGTTTGACCATCATCATTACAAAAGAAAGATGCTTTTTGATTCTTGCAAAACCATTTAAAGAATGTAATGATAATGGTCATTCCAAACCATCCATCAACTATTTCATTTTATTATTATTGTTAATTGTTAATTCTTTTCATTTGTGATATGGTTGCAAGAAATGAAAAGAATAAGCTCATTCTATCATAACCATTCTCTCTCCTCACTTGTTCTTCCTCCTCCTCTAGTTCAAGGAGAATCCTTCTCATGAGTTGAGAATCCCTCTCCTTGAGATAAAAACACCCCAAAGACACTCTCTACTCACTCTAGGGTCAAAGGTTTAGCAAGCCAAAAATTCTAGTTCTCTCAAAGTTCGAGAAAGAGCCCGAAGGTTGAACCCTCAGGTGGATCCATCTTTGACGGAAGAAGGCAACAAGGAAAGAACCATCAACCCCTACAAAAGTTTCAAGAAGAAGGAGTTCAAGTTAGGTATAACCTTTTATCCGAATAGCTAACTCTCTTTAGCATGATAGCTAGTTTAGTTTAGAAAAGATCCCGACTTTGTTAGTCCATGTTGCCCCATGCGCTAAAAATTTGATTTTTATACCGTTTCCGCCTCCCCGTAAGAACCGGGGGTCGCAACGTGGACTTACAGTGGTATCAAAGCCTAACTAAACTTAAATTAGCTTTTTAGTAAAGTGTATGGAAGTTCGATCGAGAAAAATCGCAAAACCGGAAAAACCAAAACCCTAAGTTTCTGTTGAATTTTTTTGTGCTCGAAATGTAAAAAGTTTTACTCCTAAATTCGGCTCAGGGTTTTGTAAAAACACCCACAAAATACGATCGCATGATTCCTTCAAAGCGCCGCGGTTCAGCGGCAATGGGTGGCTTAGGGCGCGGAACCGCCGCCGTTTTGTCTCTTCGTGTGGTCCTGTTTTGTGCAGTGTTCTTCTGGTAGGGTTTTGGGATTTTTAAGATATGTCATTTGTGCCCAGATTTTCCAGAAAAGAAATTTGTTTTTGGGGGCCTATAAATCCGTATTTTTATCGAACTTCACTGCACTTTGACTACGATGGTTGTATCTGTGATGTTTGCATGTATTGAACGTCGGCTAATCGCTATATGTCGATTAGTCGGGGTTATACACATCTGTGATCTGTGTTTGTTGATGGTATGTGTATATGAATGGATTGGATTGTCGCGGGTGAATAGCCGGGATGGATGTGAGATGAGTGTTGTTTTTCTTTCATTCATTTGTAATATGTAAATTGATGTAATATTATTATTTGTATGGCCGCACAACCGGGTCGGGGTTGTAGCCGTCATTGTATAATTCTTTTTACTATTTTTGCTCCTAGGATAAACCCATGGAGGGGTGCACAAACTACCGGGTACTTAGCGGGTAGTTTGCCGCACCCGTAGGGGTCTTGGGTGGGGTTTTGGCTATTCACCGCAACCGTGTAATCCGCTTTTCGTTGCAGGCTCGAACGGATTGCGGATTCCTAGTATATCCAATGTATTCATCTGTGATCTGTAATGTCTATCATTGCTATATTTATAACTATTTAGACGTTGCTTATGTTTTACAGCCGCGCTAGCCCAGCCCCCGCTCTGTCGTTAGTTAAGTAACCTAACGGGTGATGACGGGGCCCCGTGGCGAATGCGAATGGCATAAGCGTACGTCATATTTTGGTTGTTTTCTGCAATGGTAGGATTAAATGATTGGACGCATTAAAAGAACTAATGCAAGAATATCACGCATTAAAAGAACTAATGCAAGATAATAAACCAAGTTAAAGTCGTTGGAACACTTTCGAAAAACCACTCGGTTCTTTTCAAAACTAACTTTTAAATGCGGAGCTTGAGCCACTCCTTCTAAAAGCTATCTCGTTCCATCGATTATATCAAGTTCACTACGTTCACGGTTTTACCAAAACCATTTGTAGCCCTCCGTCGTTTCGCATGAATAGGCAATAGTATTCAAGCTATGTATGTTGGCCAAAGTCAAGGCATAGTGATTGGTAGCTATTGGGTGTTCATGTGTAGCATAGATAGATGCGTTGGTTTGGGACAGTCGTACTGCCATTTTGGCCAAAGTCAAGGATAGTTACGGGTGGATCCAAATTAACCTGGATAGTGACGGGTAGAACTTGACATGTGACTTATGATATTTTGGCCAAAGTCAAGGTCATAAGAGCATGGGGCAAAAATCCACATCGGGAGTTTCATAAGTACTGAAACTTGCTAGATTTGCATACCATTTGGAGTGTGATAATTCTGGTAGGATTCCTTCAGTTTCGTCACGCGATGATATTTGGATCCCGATCCTACTGTGAGTATATGCTACTCCTCGGAAAATTTCTCACTAAACGATCAATGCTATAAACCTAGTAGGTGCCTAGAAAGGTGTTAGCGGGGCTACGCCCCCAGGGAAAAGAGGTTCTTAAATTAAGGAACTTCGCGAAAGCGTTGGAAAACCTCCCTCGAAGTACCGACACTGGCCTGGCTGAACGGTTAAGCAAGTATTGTGCGGTGGGATTGATCCCGACTGATTCTTCCTTTATGGTTTGAGGAGGGATTCGAGAGACAGTGGGAGCCATCCTGTTTAGACAAATTAAAAACCACTCTAAACTTGCAAGAGCATCATGCTAAAGTGTTTCTTCTCTCCCCCCCTGCAGCGACCAAATCGAAATGACTGGACTTAAGTTACTTCTAGATAAAAACATACTGACAGGGCCAAACTACATAGATTGGCTCAGGAATGTCAAAATGGCAATCACTTACGACAAGCTGGGGTATCTTCTTACCACCAAAGCTCCCCCCGTCCCAGGTCCCACCTCCAGCGTCGCGGATAAGGAAATCCGTAAGACTTGGGAGATTGATTGCGCGAAGGCCAAGTGCCTCGTGCTTGCCTCTATGGACAACGAACACCAGAGGAGGCACGAGAATATGGACCTGGAATCCATATTTCTTCATACAAAAGAACTGTATGGAGAGTAGTCTCGTATCGCAAGATACGAAGTGTCGAAGAAGTTATTTTCGGCAAAGTTGGCCGTCGGATCATCGGTAGCGGACCACGTGCTTAAGATGATTGGCTACATTGAGGAGCTCACGGAACTTGGGACCACGTTGGAAAGTGAACTCTATACGGATTTAATTCTCCAGTCCCTTCCATCCACTTACGCCCAGTTTATACTAAACTTCAACTTACAAGAAAAAGAAGTTGAACTTTCAGAACTCCTCAACATGCTGAGGAGCGCAGAGGGTACCCTACAGAAAGGTAGGAAAACACCCGCTTTGTTTGTAGGAGGATCTTCTTCCTCTAGGTCCAAGGCGAAAGCCAAGGGAAAGAGAAAGAAAGCCCCCGCCAAACCAAGGGGCGGTGTTAGTAAAGTGGGTACGAAGGGAAAGTAAAAGGCAACAAAGATTGCGGGGAAGCTTGTGGGAAAGGAAGAATGCTTCTATTGTCATAAGAGTGGACACTGGAAGAAAGATTGCAGGGCTTGGAAGGCCAGGACACAGGAACTGAAGCAGGTTGCGGCTTCAGCTTCAGGTGTGTATGTTATTGAAAACTGTCTTTCTATAAACTCTACTTCCTGGGTATTGGATACCGGATCAGGATCTCATATCTGTAATTCTTTGCAGGCGTTGAGAAACCGTAGGTTTTTGAAGGCAGGTGACATGACCCTCAGAGTTGCGAACGGAGCTAGCATGAATGCTAAAGCCGTGGGGGACTATCACCTGGGAATGACAGATGGGCATGTTTTGGTTTTGCGTAATTGCTTTTTTTTGTACCCAACGCAACTTGTAATATCATTTCTGTATCTTTGGTTTCGCGTTTGTAAGTAATGTTGTAAACATTCACCTTAATCAAGTTCTGATTGGGTCAGGTACATTGAGCAATGGTATATACGTATTAAACCAACCACAGATTTTCAATGTCCAGAATACACACAAAAGAAAGTCTCCAGAAATCAATCAGACTTTCTTATGGCATTGTAGACTGGGTCACATCAATGAGAGAAGGTTGACTAAGTTACATACAGAAGGATATTTGGATCCGTTCGAATATCAATCATATGCCACTTGTCAATCCTGTCTCAAAGGAAAGATGACAAAGACTCCGTTCACTGGACACGGAATAAGAGCAAGCGAGCTCTTGGGGCTCGTACACAGCGACGTGTGCGGTCCAATGTCTACACATGCGCGAAACGGTTACTCTTACTTCATTACTTTTACGGATGATTTTTCAAGGTACGGTTATGTATTCTTAATAAAACATAAGTCCGAAGCCTTTGAAAAGTTCCGGGAATATAAGAATGAAGTAGAAAAACAAACCGGCAAAAGTATTAAGATTCTAAGATCGGATCGAGGTGGAGAATACTTGAGTGCCGAGTTCCTGAATTATTTAAAAGAGAACGGAATTCTCTCTCAGCTTACTCCTCCATACACTCCGCAACACAACGGTGTATCGGAGAGACGGAACCGAACCCTATTGGATATGGTACGGTCCATGATGAGTAACGCTGAGTTACCGCGATCATTCTGGGGGTATGCGCTAGAATCAGCTGCGTACCTTTTGAACCGAGTTCCTACTAAGACAGTGCCTACTACACCATATGAGATGTGGTGTGGGAAGAGGCCCCATCTCAGTCACACTAAGACTTGGGGAAGTCCAGCTTTTGTTAAAAAGCAGCATGCGGACAAGCTCGAGGCGCGCTCAGTACTGTGTAAGTTTGTGGGATATCCAAAGAATTCCAAGGGATATCTCTTCTACTACGAGGAGGAACAAAAAGTTCTTGTTTCTCGTCATGCCCACTTTCTAGAACACCAGTTCTTAGAAAAAGAATTAAGTGGGAGCGCAGTAGAACTGGAAGAAATTCCAGAACCACGGACTATTACTGAAAGCTTAGTGGAACCAGAGGGTTCAAATGAACAGGACATTCCTATGCCGCTCCGTAAGAGTAGTAGGCAGTCTCATCCGCCCGAGAGATACTACGGTTTTCTCATAGACGGGGACAGAGAGGATTGCATCATAGATTATGATGAGCCTACTAGCTTCCAGCAGGCCGTTCAGAGCGTTGACTCGGTAAAATGGCTGGATGCAATGCGGACCGAAATGGAGTCCATGTACACCAACAAAGTATGGACGTTGGACATTGCTCCAGACGGGGTAAAACCCGTAGGATGTAAGTGGATCTTCAAAAGGAAGATTGGTGTAGATGAACAGGTTGAGACCTATAAAGCTAGACTTATAGCAAAGGGTTTCCGTCAAAGACCTGGCTTGGACTATGACGAAACTTTTTCTCCAGTGGCTATGCTGAAATCCATTCAGATCCTTCTTGCCATTGCTGCCTTCCACGATTATGAGATTTGGCAGATGGACGTAAAAACCGCTTTTCTAAATGGAAATTTAGAGGAGTGTGTCTATATGGACCAGCCAGAGGGTTTCATTCAGAGTGGGAGCAGCGGGAAGGTGTGCAAGTTGCTTAAGTCCATCTATGGACTAAAGCAGGCATCGCGGAGTTGGAACATCTGCTTTGATGAGACGGTCAAAGAATTTGGCTTTATCAAAAATCCAGATGAACCATGCATCTATAGTAGATTTGTAGCGAGAACTGTAGTATTCCTCATTTTATACGTAGATGACATTCTCTTAATAGGAAATGACATTCCTATGCTACAATCTGTCAAGGGGTTCTTGTCACACAGGTTCTCCATGAAAGACATGGGTGATGCCTCATACATCCTGGGGATCCGGATCCATCGTGATAGATCCAAGAGGATATTAGGACTTTCACAGTCCAGGTACATCGACACCGTACTGAAAAGATTCAGTATGGAAGATTCCAAGCGCGGTAATCTACCGGCTTGTCACGGGATCACCCTCTCTAAAGAGATGTCCCCCAAGACTGATTTGGAGAGGGATCGCATGTCTATTATACCCTACGCTTCTACGGTAGGCTCTATAATGTATGCGATGTTGTGTACCAGACCGGATGTAGCTTATGCACTGAGTGTGGTAAGCAGGTATCAGTCAAACCCTGGGGAGAAACACTGGATAGCGGTAAAGAACATTCTCAAGTACCTGAGAAGGACTAAGGAGATGTTCTTGGTGTATGGCGGAAAAGACCTCCAGATCGAGGCCTTTGCTGACTCCAGCTTCCAGAGTGACAAGGATGATTCCAAGTCCATGTCGGGTTTTGTCTTTACCCTCAATGGAGGGGCGGTGTGTTGGAAGAGTTCCAAACAGGAAACCGTTGCAGACTCGACGATGGAAGCGGAATACATCGCTGCATCTGATGCCGCAAAAGAAGCTGTCTGGATGAGGAAGTTCTTGAAAGAACTTCAGGTGGTTCCGTCCATTGTTGACCCAATACCTCTGTATTGCGACAACAACGGGGCTATAGCTTTAGCGAAGGAACCCAGGTCCCATCAGAGATCCAGGCATATCTTGAGGCGGTATCACCTAATCAGGGAGATCGTGGATCGCAGGGAGATCGAGGTTCGGAGGGTTGCTTCAGAAGAAAACACTGCAGATCCATTCACCAAGGCACTGCCCCAGACTCAGTTCGAGCGGCTGATCGAGATGATAGGTCTTCGATACGCCAGTACATGGCCTTAGTGCAAGTGGGAGATTGTTAGTGTATATGCCCTAGAGGCCATTACTGTATCATACTAGTTTGTATATTACTTAATGGAAGCTTGGGATATTCACCTTGTATAAACAATCTTGCTCAATATAGTAGTATGCTACTTGGTTTGTTTCTACTTCAATGTGTACATGTGTTTATTTTAGTATATCACCTATACGCATTAGTGGAGCCCTTAGGATCTTTGCTTGATTACCAGCGTTGTGATGGCAATCACACTAGTGGGGGCTAGGTAATCTGTAAGCACATCCTTATACAGGTCCCTAGTCGCAGGACTATCGAGACAGGGCATCGATACTCCGGAGTAGACTAGCGTATGCGCTTCTCATCCCAGTGTGGGAGATGGTCTGTCCCACAGCCATCAGTACGTCGTACTGGAGATAGTATACGGGTGCTCGTTGGGTTACGAGTACACTGGACAGGACTCGTCGGGAACTGACAGGTTGGTATTATACCTATCGTCAGTTATCAGTTCCCAGGTGACATGAGTACAGCTTAGTCCGCTGACTTGACACTGGCACTTCGCCTCGAGTGTGTTCCCACTGCACTTTGATCACTACCCTACCACGGCTCAAAGGAGTCGTGCAAACAGGTAATGGTTGAGTGCAGTCCCGAAGCACTTGGAGGCAGTGACGGTTAGACAGGATTCGTCTCTCCCGGTATTGGGGGTTGACATCGCGCTGTGTCTAGGAGAGCCATTACACGAGTAGTCCCTGGCCAGGGCAAGCGAGATATACTGGTAGGCTTCCAGTGTTATCTCAGGGTGTTTTGGGCTTCACTCCGACACGACTTGTACCGCTATTAGGGGACTGACGTTTTACCGCCCCTAGGCCCGACATGCGATGTATTAGACGAACAGACCGGACTGTACGGAGACTGTCACATTCAGACTCAGTAGGAGTTCAGATGGGGTTCACCTCGTCAGCCTTCTTGTCGGCATCTACCTGGGGACCGTTACGCACAGCTAGTGCCGCTTGCGGTCTGTGGTTAAACCCACTGCCAGCGTAGTGTCGAGTCTTTAGAGTCCCACACAGAGGGTATTCGCCTCTGGGCAAAACAGAGTAGAGGTCGCATGGTCTTGCGACAGGGTTCGTTCTCATCCGCGCACTTGTGCACGTTTGGAGTCCGGACAGATATTACTAGTAGGCTCTGGTTTGAGCCAGATACTGGTATATGTTTTGGGGTTGATTTTATCTCTTGGTATTCATGTTCCTCGGAACAAGAATGCGGGTATGTATGCACAGTTGATTGAGGCGGAGGAAGAGGATTTTCATTAGGGTTTCGGAATGGGTGCGTATGCACAGTTGACAGTCGTCTTTTTCCAAACCCTAATGGAATTATGATATATCAATTAATAATATTAATTAAATGAAATTGTGTCATGGTTGGATTTTGTTGACTTGTTGACCATGGTTGACTTGTTGACCATGGTTGAAGGTTTGACCATCATCATTACAAAAGAAAGATGCTTTTTGATTCTTGCAAAACCATTTAAAGAATGTAATGATAATGGTCATTCCAAACCATCCATCAACTATTTCATTTTATTATTATTGTTAATTGTTAATTCTTTTCATTTGTGATATGGTTGCAAGAAATGAAAAGAATAAGCTCATTCTATCATAACCATTCTCTCTCCTCACTTGTTCTTCTTCCTCCTCTAGTTCAAGGAGAATCCTTCTCATGAGTTGAGAATCCCTCTCCTTGAGATAAAAACACCCCAAAGACACTCTCTACTCACTCTAGGGTCAAAGGTTTAGCAAGCCGAAGATTCTAGTTCTCTCAAAGTTCGAGAAAGAGCCCGAAGGTTGAACCCTCAGGTGGATCCATCTTTGACGGAAGAAGGCAACAAGGAAAGAACCATCAACCCCTACAAAAGTTTCAAGAAGAAGGAGTTCAAGTTAGGTATAACCTTTTATCCGAATAGCTAACTCTCTTTAGCATGATAGCTAGTTTAGTTTAGAAAAGATCCCGACTTTGTTAGTCCATGTTGCCCCATGCGCTAAAAATTGATTTTTATACCGTTTCCGCCTCCCCGTAAGAACCGGGGGTCGCAACGTGGACTTACAGTGTTAATGCTGTTGTTTGTACCTTGGTACAGAAGGATGCCAGTGTATACGAGAGGAGTCTCACTTGCCCCGGAGACTAAGGTATCAGAAACTCAAGGAACCGTTGGGCCACGGTACAACAGCAACGGAATATAGGTTAGGTGTCTTATGGTTGCAGTCTCGTGCCACTTCTAACACCGTCCGTACCAATCTACCCCTTAAATCCCGTAGTGTTTTGATTGTATTGGTGTATTGTGTTGGATAGATTGTATAGTTGAATGACTGACCAAAACCATGATATCAGTAAACGGATGTAACTGCATAATTATGTAAATGGAATATCTGGAGAATCATGTAAATGGATGTATATCCATGAATCGGTTCAGTCAATGTAGATTGAATGTATTGAATAGATTGAATATAGGGATTGAAGGGTTACACTAGCGCACCGGCCAACTTCCGTGGCCAAATGCGGAACAAATTTTTTTCCGACGAACATAAACTTGGCGCTAGAATAACACTAAAATCCGGATCTTTACCATAAACCTAACTAGCAAAAGAAGAGTTCTATTTACCATGATAGAAAGTTATACCTTAAACTTGAACTCCTTCTTCTCCTTATTGTGAGCTCCTTGGAATGATCTAGATGGCTCCTCCTCACCGGCTTCTCTATATCGAAGAAGATCCACCCGAAGGCCTCTACCTTGAGCTCCTACCTCATCCATGAAGTAACTAGAGTGCTTTTCTTGCTAGACTAAGAACCCTAGAGTGAGTAGAGAGTTGTTTTAGTGGTTAGATCTCACAAAGCTCTTGATTTTCAACTCATGAAACAAGAGAGTTTTGAGAGAGGAAGAAGAGAGAGCTAGCAAGAGAGAGAATGTATCATGATAGAAAGAGAAGAGATAGCTCTCATATGAACAAAAAGAATAATGATAATTTTAATTAGGATAAATTGTCATGGTTGATGTTGACTTGACCATTATCATGTCACAATTAATGCTAAGCATGCTCACAAAAATATCTAAGTCAACATGGGTCAACTTAGTCAAATGGTCAAACCAATTAACCATGATACAATTATCTCTAATTAAAACTCATTAATCAATTTTTTCCATCTCATTATGGTTTTAATCAAGTCAATGGTCAAAACCCTAATGAGGTTCCTCTGCCTCTGTCAACTGTGTATACAAACCCGCATCCGTGTTCCGAGGAACACGAATACAATGAGACCGAACCAACCCGAAACCAAATACTAGGATCTGGCTTAAACCAAAGCCCACTAGTATCAACTGCCCGAACACCGAACACGCACAAGTACGCATATGTGAACGAACCCTGTCGTAAAACCATACGACCTCTACTCGTTTCGCCCAAAGGTGAACAACCCTCTGTGTGGGACTCTAAAGACTCGACACTACGCTGGCAGTAGGTTTAACCATAGGCCGCAAGCGATACTGACTGTACGTAACAACCCCCAGGTAGATGCCGATAAGAAGACCGATGAGGTGAACCCATCTGAACTCCTACTGAGCCTGAATGTGACAATCTCCGTACAGTCCGGTCTGTTCGTCTAAGAGTATCGCATGTCGAGCCTAGGGGGCGGTAAACGTCAGACCCCTAATAGCGGTACAAGTCGTGTTGGAGTGTAGCCCAGAACACCCTAAGAAACTACTGGAAACACTACTAGTAAATCTCGCTTACCCTGGCCAGGGACTTTGTGTAATGGCTCTCCTAGACACAGCGCGATATCAACTCCCAATACCGGGAGAGACGAATCCTGTCTAACCGTCACTGCCTCTAAGTGCTTCGGGACTGCACCCAACTACTACCTGTTTGCACGACTCTTTAGAGCCATGGTAGGGTAGTAATCTAAGAACAGTGGGAACACACTCGAGGCGAAGTGACAGTGTCAAGTCAACGGACTAAGTTGTACTTATGTCACCTGGGAACTGTTAACTGACGATAGGTATAATACCAACCAACAGTTCCCGACGAGTCCTGTCGAATGTACTTGTAACCTAACGAGCACCTGCATACTATCTCCAGTACGACGTACTGATGGCTGTGGGACAGACCATCTCCTCTGCTGGGACGAGAAGCGTATGCACCAGTCTACTCTGGAGTATCGATGCCCTGTCTCGATAATCCTACGACTGGGGACCTGTATAAGGATGTGCTTATAGACTACCCAGCCCCTACTAGTGTGATCGCCATCACAACGCCGGTAGTCAAGCAAAGATCCTAAGGGCTCCATCAATATGTATCAGCGATATGTTAAAAGAAAGATATACACATATTAAGATGGAAACAAACCAAGTAGCATACTACTATATTGAGCAAGACTGTCGTAAACCCGTATATATATCCCAAGCTTCCAAAATGTATTATACAAACTAGTACTATACAATAATGGCCTCTAGGGCATACATATCCAACAATCTCCCACTTGCACTAAAGGCCAATAATTAGTGTACCGCATACCCATCGTCCGCTCTATGGCCAGCTGCTGGCGTACCGCATTCCCAATAGCTCAAAAATTTGCTCGAACTGTGTTTGAGGGAGGGCCTTTGTGAATAGATCCACCGTATTGTCTTTTGTGTCCACTCTCCGTACCTCAATCTCCTGGCGATCAATGATCTCCCTGATCAGGTGATACCGCCTTAAGATGTGTCTGGACTTCTTATGGGACCTTGGTTCTTCGCTAAAGCTATAACCCCATTGTTATCGCAATACAAAGGTATTGGGTCAACAATGGACGGAACCACCTGAAGTTCACTAATGAACTTCATCATCCAGACTGCCTCTTTTGCGGCATCGCTTGCAGCAATGTTTTCGGCCTCCATCGTCGAGTCTGCGACGGTATCCTGTTTGGAACTCCTCCAACACATCGCCCCTCCGTTGAGGGTAAACACAAAACCCGAGACAGACTTGCTGTCATCCTTGTCACTCTGGAAGCTTGAATTGGTAAAGGACTCGACCCTGAGGTCTCCATTACCGTAAACCAGGAACATCTCCTTAGTCCTTCTCAGGTACTTAAGAATGTTCTTCACTGCCGTTCAGTGGTTCTCACCTGGGTCTGACTGATACCGGCTCACCACGCTCAGCGTGTAAGCTACATCTGGTCTTGTACATAGCATCGCATACATTATAGATCCTACCGCCGAAGCGTAGGGTATAGTGCTCATGCGAACCCTCTCCTCGTCAGTCTTGGGAGACATCTTCTTGGAGAGGGTGATTCCATGCAATGCGGGTATATTACCACGCTTGGAATCTTCCATACTAAATCTCTTCAGTACAGTCTTTATGTATCTGGACTGCGAAAGTCCCAGTAATCTCTTGGATCTATCTCTGTAGATCTTGATCCCCAGAATATACGAGGCATCACCCAGGTCCTTCATAGAGAACCGTTGTGACAAGAATAGCTTGACCGATTGTAGCATAGGAATGTCATTTCCTATCAAAAGAATGTCGTCCACGTACAAGACTAGGAATACGACAGTTCGTCCTACAATCTTCTTATAAATACAAGGCTCATCCTCGTTCTTAATGAAATCAAATTCCTTGATTGCTTCATCAAAATAGATGTTCCATCTTTGCGATGCCTGCTTTAATCCATAAATGGATTTAAGCAACTTGCACACCTTCCCGCTGCTCCCACTGTCTACAAAACCTTCTGGCTGATCCATATAAACGCACTCTTCCAAACTGCCATTTAGAAAAGCCGTTTTTATGTCCATCTGCCAGATTTCATAGTCATGGAAGGCAGCAATGGCAAGTAGGATCTGGATGGATTTGATCATAGCCACTGTAGAAAAAGTTTCGTCATAGTCCACACTAGGTCTTTGACGAAAACCTTTTGCAACGAGTCTAGCCTTATAGGTTTCCACCTGCCCGTCTACACCAAGTTTTCTTTTGTAGATCCATTTGCATCCAACGGGTTTTACCCCAGGTGGAGCAATATCCAAAGTCCACACTTTATTGGTGTACATGGACTCTATTTCGGATCGCATAGCATCCAGCCACTTATCAGAGTCCCTACTGATAATGGCCTGCCTGAAACTGGTAGGATCATCTTCTTCCAAGATGCAATCCTCTCGATCCCCGTCTATGAGAAAACCGTAGTATCTCTCGGGCGGATAAGAAATCCTACCAGATCTGCGGAGTGGCTGAGGTTCGTCTGGGACTACTGAATTTTCTGGTTCTATTAAATCTTCAGTTTGAGTTTGTAGTTCAGATATTTCATCCAGTTCTACCGTGCTCCCACTTATTTCTTTTGGAAGAAATTGCCACTCCAAAAAGGTGGCGTGCTGAGCAACAAACACCTTCTGTTCCTCGGTGTGGTAGAATAGATATCCATTTGAATTCCTGGGATATCCTACAAACTTACATAAAACTAATCGTGCCTGAAGTTTGTCCGGGTTCTGGTTTTTCACATATACGGGACAACCCCATATCTTAACCCTTTTAAGACATAGTTTTCTACCACTCCATACTTCATATGGAGTCTTAGGCACAGATTTAGACGGAACCTGATTCAACAAGTACGCTGCTATTTCAAGCGCAAGTCCGCAGAATGAAAGAGGTAACTTGGCATTACTCATCATGGAGCGAACCATGTCCAATAGGGTACGGTTCCTCCGTTCCGATACGTCGTTATGCTGTTGTGTGTACGGAGGAGTAAGCTGAGAGAGAATACCATTCTCTTTTAGAAAGTCCTTAAATTCAGTTCTTAAGTACTCCCCTCCTCTATCAGATCGGAGGATCTTGATACTTTTGCCAATCTGGTTCTGTACTTCGTTTCTGAATTCTTTGAATTTCTCAAAAGCTTCAGATTTGTGTTTCATCATATACACATATCCGAACCTAGAGAGATCGTCAGTGAATGTGATGAAGTATGAGAACCCACCCCTTGAATGTATAGACATCGGACCACATACATCACTGTGTATGAGTCCCAAGAGCTCTGCTGCCCTTTCTCCATGTCCGGTGAACGGAGATTTGGTCATCTTTCTTTTGAGACAAGACTGACAATTTTCATAAGATGAAAATTCGAATGTATTCAAGAGTCTATCTTTATGTAACTTACTTAGTCTTTTCTCTTCGATATGACTAAGTCTATAATGCCACAAGTAGGATTCGTTCATATCTGAACTCTTCCTCTTGCGCGTGTTTTGTATATTGAGAACTGTATTTTGATTTAGAACATAGATACCATTACACAGTGTACCTTCTGCAACCAGTACCTTATCAAGGTAAATGTTCATGATAATTCTATCAAGAACAAAATTATATCCATCTTTATTAAGTAAAGACACTGATATTATGTTGCAAACCATGGAAGGTACATAGTAGCAATTGTTCAAAATCATAATATTGCCATTTGGCAAGACTAGGTGATATTCACCGACGCTGCAGCATTAACTTGTGCTCCGTTCCCTACCCTGAGGGACATATCACCAGATTCAACTATCCTACTTTTTCTCAGTCCCTGCAATAAATTACAGATATGAGATCCTGATCCGGTATCAAGTACCCAGAAGGTAGGGCTGACCGAAAAGCAGTTCTCAATTACAAGAACACCTGAAGTAGATGCAATACTATGCTTCTTCTTCAACTGGGTCTCCTTGGAATCCATACAATCCTCTTTCCCTTGCTCATACTTATGACTGTTGTCGTAAGTTAGAGCCGAATCGATGTTCCCCAGCCCCGAATAAGAATTCGGATCGGTCAAGCGATACATTTTATTATCTTGATTAGGGCATGAAATGGTTGCTACCTGGAGAGAGAGAGAGAGAGAAAAGAAACAACTCAGCGTGCGCTCTTGCAAGATTAGATTGGTTTATTAATTTATCTAATCAGGATGGCTCCCACTGTTTCCTCAAATTCTTCTTCAAATCTTAAAAGAAGAACCAGTCAGGATTAATCGCACGTCACAATATTTACTTAACCTTTCAGCCAGACTAGTGTTGGTACTTCGAGGGAGGTTTTCCAATGCGTTCGCGAAGTTCCTTAATTACATAACCTCTTTTCCTTGGAGGCGTAGCCCTGCTAACACCGTTCTAGACACCTACTTGGTTTATAGCATTGATTGTTAAGTGAAATAATCTCCCGAGAGTAATCCAACTCATCAGTGGGATTGGGATCCAACTATCATTATGTGATGGCCTAGATGGAATCCACTCTAGTCACCACACTCCAGAAGGTATGCTAAATCTGCAAGTTTCCTGTATGTTTGAAACTCCTGATGTAGTTTTTGCCCCAAGCAGCTTCATGACCTTGACAGAGGTCAATATGTCATAAGTCGCAAGTAAAGTTCATCCCGTCATCGTCCTGGATTGATTTAGACCCACCCGTACAAGTCCTTGACAGAGGTCAAAATGACCGTGCGACTGTCCTAAATAATCGCATCTATTTATGCAACATACGAGCATTGCTTAGCTACCATTCACTATGCCTTGACAGAGGTCAACATACACAGCATGAATACTAAGCAATATTTGTAAGAAATGACGGAGGGCTACGGATGAGTTTTTGGCGAAAAACCCGTTAACGTAATGAACTTGATATCATTGAAGGAACCTGATAGCTTTTTAAAAGGTATAGTGGCGAAAACTTTTGCTAAAGAGGTCACTCCCTGTGAAGGGATCTCGGCTCTTTCCTCGTCGAATGAGGTGCAGAATATCCCAAACTGAATACCATGATTCAAAGCAAGAATGATCGACTATAGTGAAGTTATTACGTTGACGCAAACTTTTACTCAAGGGGTCACTCCCGATGAAGGGATCTCGGCCCTTGCCTCGTCGAATGAGGTGCTGGATATTCCAAACTGAATACCACTGTGCAAAACAAAAGAGAACTTCTGTAATGTCTGTTTTTAAAACTTGGTTCCAACAACATCTTTTAGATTTGTTTTTCTTGCATTAATCAAAATTAATGATGTCCCATCAATGTAACATACCACACCAGAAAAGAACGAAAATACAATGTACGTATATGCCATCCGCATTCGCCACTGGGCCCCGTCATCACCCGTTAGGTTACTTAAATAAAGACAGAGCGGGGGCTGGACTAGCGCGGGTGAAAAACATATACAACATCTACTAGTATATATATATAAGTATATACAATATTCGTCCCAGGCATGATAGTAAACAACATCACAGAAACACAGCCAACAATACAGAATGGTGGATAATCTTGGAGCCCCGGGTTTCATTCGAGCCACAAATAAAACCCGACGTTCCCGGTCGTGTGGATAGCCTATGCAATGAAAACCAGTACCCCTTAGGAGTGCGGCAAATAGCCCGCCAATTCTAGAATGAAGCCCCCTCCGTCTCAACACCATGAGAAAGAATTCCCTACGTCTCAACGCCATGAGATGCGGGCTTGCTGCCTTTCTAGAACCCGGCTATTCGTGCACTCCACCGCAGGATAATCCTAGTACAGAAAAAGAAAATAATATGTACAAATGGTGACATCGACCTCAACCCGGTCGTGCCCCAAAATAATATACAACCCGGCAAAGACGGCAGTCCACATGTCGGACGCTCGCCCCGCAATAACAAATGTACAAAAGAATTTAAACTGTACAACAAACATTGCAACACTTGCTATCCATCACGACTATCCAACCAACATTACAGAACAAGCACACAACATCAACGCGAATGCCACGGTTAGCAAATCCAGTCTAAAAGAACATATAGCAATCAGACGAGTTTTACCGATTGAGTGACATTCCCGGTCGCAGATAAAAGTGAATATACTGTAAAATACACATTTAAAATTTCGATCGACTAAACTTTTCCAAATAGGCCCCAAAAGCAAATCCAGCACTCAAATAAACCTGGGCCAAAACTATATATCACAAATATCATATTTTTATGAAATAGAGCCCCAGAAAAAAATTTGGATACTGTAGCCCAAAACGCTCCGCGGAAGCGCCGCCAAATGCGCCATTTTGCTCACTTTCCGCGGCGGAATTTTGGAGTTAGGCCCCTAAATTTTTTCTGTAGCTATATTTTTGCCTGCATGTAATTCTAAGATACTCATAAAACTTTTAGGACAACTTCGAAAATCGACAGCAAGCTCATGAACATAGATTCGTGATTCGAAAAAATTTGTCAATCGAGATTTTAATCTTGTGCAAACAAGCTAGTAGGGTTTATGGGTAGGCTCTGATACCATGAAGGTCAGGCAGCCACCCCATCCAATAGGGTCACCGTGGCACCAACGGATCCCTCAGCAGCTACTTTTTATGCATGCCCCCTCGTGATGACTACAACCCGCCGGAACACCTTCCGGTCTCGGGACAATCTGGGGGTAAGAGCCTATGCATCGCCACACTGTCACACAGTGAGAATCCCCCATAGGTTGACATCCAATTCCTAGTAGCTCTGATACCATGAAGGGTTACACTAGCGGCCCGGCCAACTTCCGTGGCCAAATGCGGAACAGAAATTTTTCCGACGAACATAAACTTGGCGCTAGAATAACACTAAAAACCGGATCTTTACCATAAACCTAACTAGCAAAAGAAGAGTTCTATCTACTATGATAGAAAGTTATACCTTAAACTTGAACTCCTTCTTCTCCTTGTTGTGAGCTCCTTGGAATGATCTAGATGGCTCCTCCTCACCGGCTTCTCTATATCGAAGAAGATCCACCCGAAGGCCTCTATCTTGAGCTCCTACCTCATCCATGAAGTAACTTGAGTGCTTTGCTTGCTACACTAAGAACCCTAAAGTGAGTAGAGAGTTGTTTTAGTGGTTAGATCTCAAAAAACTCTTGATTTTCAACTCATGAAACAAGAGAGCTTTGAGAGAGGAAGAGGAGAGAGCTAGCAAGAGAGAGAATGTATCATGATAGAATGAGAAGAGATAGCTCTCATATGAATAAAAAGAATAATGATAATTTTAATTAAGATAAATTGTCATGGTTGATGTTGACTTGACCATTATCATGTCACAATTAATGCTAAGCATGCTCACAAAAATATCTAAGTCAGCATGGGTCAACTTAGTCAAATGGTCAAACCAATTAACCATGATATAATTATCTCTAATTAAAACTCATTAATCAATTTCCTCCATCTCATTATGGTTTTAATCAAGTCAATGGTCAAAACCCTAATGAGGTTCCTCTGCCTCTGTCAACTGTGTATACACACCCGCATCCGTGTTCCGAGGAACACGAATACAATGAGACCGAACCAACCCGAAACCAAATACTAGGATCTGGCTTAAACCAAAGCCCACTAGTATTAACTGCCCAAACACCGAACACGCACAAGTACGCATATGTGAACGAACCCTGTCGTAAAACCATACGACCTCTACTCGTTTCGCCCAAAGGTGAACAACTCTCTATGTGGGACTCTAAAAACTCGACACTATACCGGCAGTGGGTTTAACCACAGGCCGCAAGCGGTTCTAACTGTACGTAATGGCCCCCAGGTAGATGCCGATAAGAAGACCGATGAGGTGAACCCATCTGAACTCCTACTGAGCCTGAATGTGACAATCTCCGTACAGTCCGGTATGTTCGTCTAAGAGTATCGTATGTCGGGTCTAGGGGGCGGTAAACGTCAGACCCCTAATAGCGGTACAAGTCGTGTCGGAGTGTAGCCCAGAACACCCTGAGAAACTACTGGAAACACTACCAGTAAATCTCGCTTGCCCTGGCCGGGGACTTTGTGTAATGGCTCTCCTAGACACAGCGTGATATCAACTCCCAATACCAGGAGAGTCGAATCCTGTCTGACCATCACTGCCTCCAAGTGCTTCGGAACTGTACCCAACTACTAGCTGTTTGCATGACTCCTTAGAGCCGTGGTAGGGTAGTAATCTAAGAACAGTGGGAACACACTCGCGGCAAAGTGAAAGTGTCAATTCAACGGACTAAGCTGTACTCATGTCACCTGGGAACTGTTAACTGACGATAGGTATAATACCAACCAACAGTTCCCGATGAGTCCTGTCCAGTATACTCGTAACCTAACAAGCACCTGTATACTATCTCCAGTACAACGTACTGATGGCTGTGGGACAGACCATCTCCCGTGTTGGGATGAGAAGCGTATGCACCAGTCTAGTCTGGAGTATCGATGCCCTGTCTCGATAATCCTATGACTGGGGACCTGTATAAGGATGTGCTTATAGACTACCCAGCCCCCACTAGTGTGATCGCCATCACAACGCCGGTAGTCAAGCAAAGATCCTAAAAGCTCCATCAATATATATTAGCGATATGTTAAAAGAAATATATACACATATTAAGATGGAAACAAACCAAGTAGCATACTACTATATTGAGCAAGACTGTCGTAAACCCTTATATATATCCCAAGCATCCAAAATGTATTATACAAACTAGTAATATACAATTATGGCCTCTAGGGCATACATATTGAACAGGGATTCATGTTGAATCAAAATATTGTAGATTGTAAATTGTAGATTATAGATTGTAGATTGTACTTGAATTATATTCAAGTCAGATTATAATGAAACTCAAAGTAAATTGAAGTCCTGGTTGTTTTGATATTATCGGTAACCGCTACACATGGGCGGCAGGATTTATGTCTTTTTCAAAGACGATTACCTTTTCGATAACACCATTGTTAAGTTGTCTACCTTAGATAGGCAAGCACCCACTTCTCCGGCTCCCTGAGGCTCAAGAGCTTGGTCCCGCTTAAACCTATGTTTACTAGGGTCTTTATTGTAATTTATAGAACTTGAGGGGTTTTTATGTAGAAATACTTTTATATACTTTTCAAAATATACCCCAAGTATTTATTAATCGTCTTTAGAGTTGTAATGAATATAGATTTTATATTGTGATATTTCTAGTGATTTTCATAAATAAAGGTATTTATTTGTAATATTGATTTGTATATAATTCATGGTATTTTAGTGTAAAATGATTCTTGTGGCATTTTTAGAAAAAGGTGGAATATTTATATCATAAAAAATAGGTATTTTAATAATAAATATACATATATTTATAAAAAAATAATTTTAATATATATTTTATATTCTAAAATCTCATTTTCTCAAGATGTCGTATTTTAAATCTTTCGAGACCGAATGCTCATTGCGGAGGTCTGAATCTCGCACTACTAAGGCCGAGGATGTGCGATAATCCGTACCATCCCGAACGGGTTCCCCAAAATGGGTTGTAGCGGCGCTTTGCAAAGATTGTATAAATACTAAATCTTTTAGAAAACAGTGTTATTAAGTAAATGGTATTTATTTGTAAAGATGTCAATTTCTCGTATTCTATGTTCTAGCGTCTTCTAAATCAGTTAGACTGCTCCTAACTGGTCCAAAGTGACAAGTTGTGAGATATCCCTCAAATCGCCTCTTCACCGCCAATTGTAGCCAGGTAAGTACAAGTGAAGAAAGGAGGGATCCGCTCATGAATCACCGTGAGATGGGCCTTTTAAAGTTACCTTTCTCACTTGTCTAGCCTAGGCACCACAAAGTCAGGTTTAGATAAACGACTGAATGCCTAAAACCTTCCTCTGTCCTAATGAGTGCGACAGTCCTTAATTGGCTGAGTCTAGATATTTTTATTATTAGCTCAAAGGTTATTTATTTGTAAAGATATATCAATACTAAATCTTTTAGAAATGGTTTTATTAAGTAAAGGGTTTTTAAATGAAAATGTTTGTTTTCCTGTATTCTAAGTTCTCGAGATTATTGTGTTATGTTGCATATGAGTATGTAAGGAGGTAGGTCATTACCTCGTGGTCTACTTAAAGGTATAGCAAGTTTAATGAAGTTAAATGTTTAATTGAAACAATGTAGTATTTAAATGAAAAATACGATAAAGTGAAATAGCCATCATTTTATGAAATGAAACTTGATCAGTTTGGTTGATTAGTGTTTAGTAGTCAATATGAGCGAGTTTAAGCATAATTGTATTAACGAGAAGTGAAGTTTTATAAGAAAACCGAATCGGAAATCGGATTTGTTCCGATTCCGTCGGATTTTGTAAATCTGTATTCTTAGAATAGAAAAGAGAGATAGAAAATGGGACTTACGGGTTTTGGACAATAACGAGAGTGAGATGGATGAAGAGGAATCGCCGGTGCGTCGATTCGTCGCCGAGAGTTTCTAGAACGATCGCCGGAAGTTCACCGTAGCTTCGCTTCGTGCTCGTTTTCAAAGTACACAAGATTTCTTGAGAATTTTAGAGAGTTGGCTCAGAGTTTTGGGGTGAAAGGGTAGAGGGTAGGAGTGTATTTATAGGGTTAGGCTAGGGTTAGGGTAGATGTAGGGTTTTAATTAAAAAAAAGTAAAAATGTGTGAAAAATGTATTAAAAGTGAAGTAAATGAGAGTTAATGGGATCTCTGGAATTGATATCAGAAATTGATGTATGCAGGGGAGTGGGAGAGTTGAAAGGCCACAATTTTCCTTCAGGTGACTCGGCCGTCCGGCCGAGTCCGGCCAGCGGCGCCGGCCCGAGTCGGCCGGTCCGCCGACCGACTCGACCAAGTCAGGCCGAGTCGAAGTGTCGGGAAGTGGGGGGGTCTCGAGGTGTAGGCTCTGGTGCATTTACATTTGTGGGTGTAGTGGAAAAATTGGGGGTTATCTTGTGTGGACTGTTGGGCTTCTATAAAATTTTAAAACAAATAAATATTAAAAATAATGTGGGGCATGGGATTTGAACTCTGGTGGCTTGGTTCAGCAGTGCAAGGTATTACCAATGAGTTACAAGCTCCTTCTTGTAATTATGGAGTTATTTAATTACTTAAAGTAGTTACAGAAAATGTAAATACCCCAAGTATACATTAATTTTCAAGCAAATTTTTGTACACTAAAAATAGAGTTGTTGCATTCTTTTAATTTGTAATTAAAAAGCAAAATAATTACTTATAACTTGTGCTCAGGCTAAAATACCCCTTTATGGATTTTGAAAAAAATATTTGAAAAAAATTTGTATAGGAAAATTAGGGTTGTTACACCTATCATTTTGTCAATAAACAGTGCTATTTTATCTGTGTCTGCTCATTAGTACAGATTACAGGTACATAGGAACAAACACTGGAGACGATACACAACATGCACAGAAACGATGGTTTTCAGCCGAAACTGCAAACGGGACAAATAAAAGATCAAGATATTAAGTTTTGCAAACAAATAATGTTGTGTACAAACAAATATGATTTTTGGTCCAACATGATACAATATCAAATTCATGTATGAACCATCATGGATCTAGTGGGCATGAGCCATCATGAGTTATCAAGTTGCAAACACAATCATGGTGTCTTGCAAGTGGGTACACAAGTGGCTTGGTCAAGTGGGCATGATGATATGGAAAAGTAGTGATTTGAAGTGTGAACACAACACACACCCACTTGATCCTTCTCTGTACATTACTCCAGATTACACTCAGGTATAAATTAAAAGAAATTGCAATTACAGAGAGATGCTCAAGAGAGTAGAAGATCACAGACCAAATATGGGCCCCACTCTCCAAATTAAGGCCGCAAATAAATTCATCTTGGCCGCAATTTGCAGCCAAGTTGGGGCCAAATTAGTTCGTTCAGTTATGGTGGGTCCCTGGTGGTCTTGTCAATCCAGTGTCATATGCAACTTTTGATTTTGGGTTGCCAATAAATAGCAGATCACAGATATAACTCTGTGGGGGGGGAGGGCGGGGGTTGGAGTGAGAAAACAGTTTGTAACTCTTGATAGCTTCTTCTTCTTCTTCCTTCTTTGAGCTCTCACTTGAGTGCTCCATTAAGGAAGTTGAAGTTGCTATCTACCTTGTAGCTCAAACCCTCCATTTTGTTAATAAAGAACTTGCACTTCCCTTTTGTTTAAACTCTTATTCTTGTTCTTGTGTTTTATATTTTTCTTTTGTGTTTCATGTTTCTATTTTGTAATGTTTAACTAATCTTTGGTTGTGGTAATGGTAAGGATGTGATATGAATGGCTTTGCCTTCCTCCTCCTCTTGTTCATGTTTAATGTGCTTATGTTTGTGATTCTAACTTAAAAATTGCTTTATGTATTGATGTGATATGGTATTTGAAACTATGGTTACTTGGTAACATCTTCATATACCACTTTCACACCATCCCCATTTTTCAATGTTTAAGTTAAAATCAATTTAGTGTTAAGCTTGCTAAGTTTAGTTATGGTGTTTTGTGATCAAGTGGCTTGACAAACCTCTTGGTTTCATATACCCTATACTATCAAAAACACTTAGCAAAGTTAACACTAAAACAACTTGCTCTCACTCACTAATTTGTGTTTTTGATGTTGTGGTATGCTTGCTAACCTTTGTGCGTAGTGTTGATATCTCAAGCTTGGACATACAAATGGTAAGTGAACAAACGGACTCGTTTCGTGTTTTGAGTCGAAATCCGAGAACTTGATGACCTATGCTTCACAACCGCGCTGACAAGTCATGCTTCGCATCAGGATCGACCCAAGGACGGACAACTCATGATCAAAGGAGCGTCAAAGGAATCGCCACAATTCAACCATCCGAGCCAAAGCCACGGCCATCTTTCTTCCTTAACTTAGTTCTATATTTCCGTATTTTATAATTAGTGACACCAAACCCAATTATTTTATTTCTCAAACCTTAAGGAACAATCTTTAATCACCAATTCCCTGTGGATTGACCCGTACTTACTAGCTCGCTACAACGCGCCGTGCACTTGCGGTTTATAAATTTTAAAACGAGACCGAGCTCGCGTGGGCATTATTTCTTAAACCATTTTCTTTCAAAACCGTAAAAGAGCGCGCGGGTAAGGTCCCAATAGCGATCTCGCAGAGAAGTGGCTTTATAGCACCTCTTCACATTCCATCTCCAATTGGGATGAATTTGTTCAAGCATTTCCTAAAATTTTTTATCCTAATCATAAGACTGTCTACATTAGGAGCAAGATCAACCAGTTTGCCCAACTTTCCAATGAACCCTTTTGGAAATGTTTTGAAAGGTTCAAAAATCTCCTTGTCCAATACCCTCATCACGGATTCGAAAAATGAAAACTTTACCAAATTATGTTTGAGGATGTTATTGCAGTGGCAAAACAAATGCTAGAAACCATTTTTCAATGTCATTTCATGTCAAAATCTAACGAAGAGGCATGGTAATTTCTTGAAGGTCTCGCCGAACAAACACTACACTGGGAGAGCACAAAACCGACAATATCATTTTCATCTAGGGCAGATATCCATCAGCTCGACGCTTCTATCGCAATGAAAGCCGAAATGGATGTGATGCGAAAAAACTCAAAGCTATTGAAAGCAAATTCTCTTCAGCCTTCCTAAACCAAATTTCTCTCCTTAAAACCACGTGTAGTTGCTGTTTTCACCCATCACATTTAACTGAAGAATATCCTTTGAATCCTTCATCTCAAGGTCAAGAACAAACTAATGCCGCTTTTCAGCAATGACCTAAAAATGATCCTTATTCATCCACATATAACCAGGGATAGAGAAATCATCCTAATTTTGCTTGGAACCAAAACCAAAATCTAAATCAGTTCCAAAGTTAAAGCAATTACCAAATGCTTCCTCCACAGCAACAACAACCACCACAACAAATTCAGCAGCCTTTTCAACCACAACCATTCCAAAATCCGGCCAACAACTTTCCCCATTATAACAATTCTTTCCAACCATAAAATAATGTTCCTTCTGCCGGCACCGACAAATTCTCTGCACTCGAGAGAAGCTTAGAAGCTTCTATTAAACAATCCGCGCAAATGTTCGTTAGTTTAACTTCTTCTATCCAATCGTTAGTACAACACACTGCTTCCCACAGTGAAAGTATCATATCTATCGAAACACAAATTGCATAGTTAAACGCAGCGAAAGAAAGAAAAGGGAAATTTTCATCACAGCCTCTACGAAATACCGGCCACCCACAAAACGCTAACGCTATTTTTAACCAACAAAATTATAATGTGAATGTCGTAACTACGTTGAGATCGGGAAGAATGCTGAACAACCATGTTGGAAAACAAGTTGATAACTTCGATGACACCCCGGCTACTACTTCTACTTCTTCTTCTTCTAATCAATCATCTTCTTCCGAACCCATTCTCCATTCTTCACTGGGCTTGAACTCTCCATCCACTTTCTTGAATGGATTACCCTCTCATGCTATCCCAACTCCAGTTTTGGGATCTATTCCATCTCCACAAACTTCTCCCGAAGTGTTGGACCTAACCCCTTTTAATAAAGCTCCTTTTCCAAACCGATTAAGGCCCAACAAACCAAATCCACAAATGGAGAAGGTTGTAGAAATGTTTATGCAAGTTAATATTAATATTCCTCTCTTAGATGCTATCTAATAAGTTTCATCCTATGCAAAAATTCTTAAGGACTTGTGCACTAAAAAAAGAAAAACCCAGATACCTAAAAAAGTTTTCTTAGCGAGTAATGTAAGTGATGCTCTTACCCAAAATTTACCTAAGAAACATAAGGACCCCAGTTTTCTTACAATATCTATAATTATTGGGGGTAAAAACATCAATCGTGCTCTTCTCGATCTTGGTGCTAGTGTTAACTTGCTCTCTTATTCTATTTATGAGCAATTAAGTATAGGAGAGTAGAAACCTACGCACTGTACTCATCAAATGGCCGATTGATCTATCACCCACCCTAGGGGTGAACTAGAGGACGTGTTGATTAAAGTCGAGGAATTTATATTCCCTGAGGACTTTATAGTTTTAGATACACAGCTTGTGGTGAATCCACAGAACCAAATCCCGGTGATTCTTGGTCGACCATTTCTCCCAACCTCAAATACGGTAATCAATAGTCGTAACGGTTCCATGAACCTGTCCTTTGGGAAAAAGATAATTGAATTTAACATTTTCAGGATAGGAAGTCAACCCTCCGAACCTTCTGCTCATATGATAGATATATGTTTCGTCCACGAGATACCTCCCGACAGTTGTGAATTTGAGGAGTTTTTGTTCTACGATAATGAACTTGACGTCACTAGTGTGTTATTGTTTAATCCCGCCGCTTCTTACACAAATAGAGAATATGAAAGGTTCACTTTCCTTGATGATCTTGATTCAAGGGACCCTTCTGTCAATGAGTCACCCACCGAGTTTGAATCCTTTGACTTTTCGGACGAGTCAGTTGAGCTATCTGAGTCAGTCTCTTACGCTTACTGGAACTCAAGCCGCTTCCGTCTCATCTTAAGTATGCATATTTAGGTGAGAATGAGTCTTTTCCCGTCATCATCTCAGTTTCTCTAGCCTTAGAGCAAGAGAAAGCTCTTCTATCTGTCTTGAAATCAAATCGGCAAGTTTTTGGTTGGACAATGGCGGACATTAAAAGGATTAGCCCCTTAATTTTTGAAAATCATATCTATATGATGGATGAGGCCAAACCAGCCCATGACCCACAAAGACGGTAATCCCGTCATGAAAGAAACGGTGAAGAAGGAAATCGTCAAATGCTTAGATAGTGGTATTATTTACCTAATATATGATAGCCAGTGGGTGAGTCCTATTCGCGTTGTCCCTAAAAAGTCTGTCATCATGGTCATAACTAATGAGGCAAATGAGTTGATTTCAACTCGCACCCAAACCGGGTGGCGGGTATATATTGATTATAGAAAACTCAATGCCGCGATGAGGAAAGATCACTTCTCTCTATCCTTCATTGACCAGACGTTGGAACGCTTAGCTGAGCATGGGTTCTACTGTTTCTTGGACGGTTATTCAGACTACAACCAGATTCCCATCACCGATAAGGATCAAGATAAGACAACTTTTACTTGTCCTTTTGGCACTTTCGCTTACAGACGCATGCCCTTTAGGTTATGCAATATTCCCGCTACATTTCAGCGGTGTATGATGAGGATATTCTCTGACATGGTCGAGAATTTTCTGAAAATATTCATGGACGATTTCTCCATCTTTGGTGATTCCTTCGAGGAATGCTTATGTCATCTTGACGATGTTCTTACCCGCTGTAAGGACAAGAATCTAATTTTGAATTGGGAAAAATGCCATTTCATGATTCAAGAAAATATTGTCTTAGGGCATACCATCTCACGAAGTGGCATTGAGGTTGACAAAGCTAAAATAGAAGTCATTTCCAATCTTCCTTCTCCCAAACGCGTCAAAGATATACGACACTTTCTTGGCCATGCCGGTTTTTATAGACGGTTCATCAAGGACTTTTGCAAGATTGCTAGACCTTTAACTCTTCCCTTGGCTAAGAATACAACGTTTCACTTCGACTCGGATTGCTTGGCTGCTTTTGAATCGCTTAAACGTTCCCTCACTATCGCCCCCGTTCTATCATCTCCAGACTGGAATCATCCTTTTGAGCTTATGTGTGATGCATCCGACTTTGCTATCGGTGCAGTCTTAAGACAGCATATCGATAAGATGCCGCATGTTATTTATTATGCAAGTAGGACCTTGAACGATGCCCAAATGAACAATACAATCACCGAGAAAGAACCCTTGGCAGTTGTCTTTGCATTAGAAAAATTCAGGCTCCAACTAATTGGTTCACCAGTCGTAGTTTACACCGATCATTCCTCCTTAAGTTATATTTTATCAAAAAAAGGATACTAAATCCAGGCTAATACGTTGGATTCTCTTGTTGCAAGAATTTGACCTTGTCATAAGAGACAAAAGTGGATGTGAAAATATCGTAGTCGATCATCTTTCACGACTTCCCTCTTCACCAATGTTGACCTTGCCAGTAAATGACTCTTTTCCGGAAGAACATCTCTTAACCTTATCTTGCGAACCTTGGTTCGCTGATATCGTGAATTATTTAGCAATGGGATTTCTACCCAGTGACTGGTCAAATCAAGACAATCACAGATTTTTATCCTAGGTAAAACACTTTTACTAAGACGAATCTTATTTGTTCAAGTATTGTTCCGATCTGATCATTCGCCATTGTGTCTCTAATAATGAGTTCAGGAGTGTATTGTCCTTCTGCCATGATCAAGCATGTGGCGATCACTTTGGCCCAAGAAAAACTGCGGAAAAGGTTTTTCAATGCGTATTTTATTGGACAACGTTATTCAAAGATGCACATGATTATTGAAAAACTTGTTCATGGTGTCAGCACATAGGCCGGATTTCACGGAGGAACAAGATGCCACTCCAACCAATCTTAGTTGTTGAGATATTTGATGTGTGGGGAATTTGATTTCATGGGTACGTTTCCCAACTCTTTTTGGAACTTATACATTCTCTTAGCGGTTGATTATATCTCTAAATGGGTTGAAGCAATGCCGAGCCGTACTAATGATAACAAGGTTGTCATTAAGTTCCTTAAAAACTATCTTTTCGCCGTTCGGGCACCGTGGCGCTATCATTAGCGACAATAGGACGCATTTCTGCAATCGGTCTTTCAAAGCTTTGATGCGGAAATATTCAATCAACTACAACCCTTTTACGCCTTATCATCCCCAAACGAGCAGGCAAGCTGAGGTCTCTAATCTACAGATCAAGAAAATTTTGGAGAAAACGATTTTAAGAACCGTAATGATTGGTGCTCTAAAATGACTGATGCTCTTTGGGTATTTCGTACTGCATATAAGACCGATCATGGTATGTCTCCTTATCGTCTTGTGTTTGGAAAGACTTGTCATCTCTCTGTCGAGATAGAATATAGGGCGATGTGGGTAATTAAAGTGCTTAACATCAATCTTGATCAAGCTGACCAAGCGGGCAGCTATCGGAAGATGCAATTAAATGAGCCGAGCGAGCTTCATGATGAAACCTACAATAACGCGGCTATAATAAAGAACCGGACAGAGGTATTTCACGACAAACACCTTCTACGAAAAACATTTATACCGGGATAACAAGTCCTTCTTTACGATACCCGTCTCCATTTTCATCCGGGTAAGCTGAGATCTCGTTGGATGGGACCTTTTGTGGTGTGGTATTTATACCCGCACGGTGCAGTGGATGTAGAAAATCTTAAAGACGGTTCATTTTTCAAAGTAAATGAGCATAGATTAAAACCGTACTTTTCCGCTTACCCATCGGAGGAGCACCTGTTCTTGCAGGAGCCGCTTTATCACAACTAACTTTCCTCCGCCTCTCCTCCATGCTTCGGTATTCCAGCCATAAACAGTAGCAACACTATCTCAACTAAGAATGGAGGTTTTTGAGCTCGAATAACAGCATCAGTAAGGACACTGCTGTAAACAGATTTGGGGGAGGTTTGTATTTATTCACGTATCATTTTGTACTTCATGAAAAAAAACTAGAAGATCTTGAAAATAAAAGTTAGAAAGTAAATAATACATATAAAAAAGAGAAAGAGACTTAAGAAATGCAAGAAAATTAGATATTTTAGAACAAAACTAGTAATACATGGTCATGAGTTGTTGTCCCAAGGGTTAGTAAGATGAAGAAATTATTAGTCTGCGGATAGAAATAAGTCTGGAAAATAGTCCTTATTTTTGAATCCAAACTCTTAAATGTTGATACCCTACTATAAGCACTTCCACACATCTTGAAATTTGGGATAGTAGAGTATACATTGAAATACTCTTGCCTGAAAACCTTAGTATAAAAAAAATTCATCAGCAAAATATAAATGACATATAAAAGAAAATTTAAAATAAAAATGAACACCGGTTTTGTAATTACTTAAGGCAGCATAAAAAATACAGCGAGGGTGTCTTATCACCTGGTTCCTTAAAACAACTGGTTTGGGAGTCACTGCTAAGTCTTAGGTGTTACAAAACTAGCATATTGCTAAGTATGCCTTAATAAGTAAGCACATTCGGTAATCGGTTAGTTAGTGCTTCAAGAAGTTTTAACGGTCGCATGAAAAATGTGTGAGCAAATCCATCTAAAAAACCACTGACTAAAAAGTACTAAGAAATATGGACAAAGAGTATGATAGCTTGAATTGAATTCTCCAACTATAGAGATGACTTTTACACACACGTAGGGGTATATGATCGATATTTGGAGGAGTGGTAGGGAGGAAGACTAAACACGATATTTTATTGAGAGAGGATGTGATTTTCAGCATCTTTTCATGACCATTAAAATAGAACTCATGACAACTAAAAAGCGAGTGTAGTTTGAAACTCTTATTTTTAAGTTTTTCTTTTATATAATCTTATTTTTGCATGTAATTTTTGTCTTCTTTTCTTTATTTTCTAAATTTAGGAATTTTGTGGGTGGAATCCGCTGAAAACCCTCAGGAGACAATGCCCCTCTTGCTAGGGACACGTAGAAGTTTAACGGTTTGTTGCACGAGCTAACTGCAATCGTGTTGCCTACGAAAGTGTGCTAGATTTTTTCTTTTTCTTTTAAAAATAAAATAGTTTGCTCAGGACGATCAAAAGATAAGTTTGGGGGTAATTGATCAATTATATTTATTGCACATTTTAACGGTCATTTTCCCTATTTTTATTAATTACTAAATGTGTTATTTATAATTTAAGAACATACGTGGTTTTATATGTAAAAAGATTTTGTCATATGTTTCTTGATTTATAATTAATATAATTGGGTGCAATGTATGCATATCATATTTAAATAAAATATCCAGATGATTCTTAACTATTATTATTAAGATGTGCATATCATATTATATCAAATATCCTTAAATTTCTTAATCATTAAGTAATTTATTTGTGAATGAATTGTTGGAATATTATCTCAAATAAAATAAATACTACTAATGATTTGATTTGAGATATTGTGTAGGTATTAAAATAACAAATCAGTTCAGGACTACAAACATATGAGTAAGAGATCAAATCAAATCAAGTTAGCAAACCAAATCTGCCAAATTTAGGAGCGAATTGAAGATTCTCGCAACTACAAAAATAAAAGAATATTTTCAGTATTTTATCATCGAAAAGATCTCCTAAAATCGAGAGAAGAAAGAGGAAAAAATCTGGAGACACAATTTCACCATAAGGCGGTGGTTCAGCGGCCGAAGAAGGCTTTTGGCGGCCGTTCCGCGGTTTAATCGTGGCCGTTCGATGTGAGATTTCAGGAGCATGATCGTCTTTTCACATATATCGAGATGACATCTAGGGTTTCAAGTTGCAGAGCCTATATAAAGGACCAAGCAGCAATTTAGGGTTATAAATCTAGGGGTTTTAGTTTTTTTTAACACTTTTAGCCAATTAAATTTTGTAATGCAAATTTTTATTAATAAAAGGTAGAGTAATTTTTATTTCTTGTCTCTTTACTTTTCTGCAATTTATTTCTTCACATTTAATTTTATTAGTTAAATTGAATTTTTTTTTCTTAGTGAATTTCATCTTTTTCCTTCTTATTTTTATCGATTTTGAAGCAATGATGCCAACAAAAGAAACTCCTTAATTTTTGTAAGGGATCTTAAAAACTAGTTTTATAATATATTTCTCAAATCTTTTTCTATTAACTCGTCTAAAATAAAAAAATAGTTTACCATTTCCCTGTGGACGACCCGTTCTCACTATCGGCTAACTATTTGTGACATTGTTATTGATTGCGGTAATTAGGACACTTTAAAACCAAGTTTTTCTCACAAATCAGAACTCGATATGGGCATTACGAGTATTTAGTTATGTCATTTGGTGTTACTAACGCACCGGCGATATTTATGGACTTTATGAACCGGATTTTTTCACCATTTCTAGATCAGTTCGTGGTAGTATTCATCGACTAGTTTACTCAAGGAGCAAAGAAGAGCATGAAGAACACTTAATAATCACACTGCATACGTTGAGATAAGAAAAGCTGTACGCTAAGACGAGCAAGTATGGGTTTTGGCTTGATGAAGTGATGTTCTTGGTTATATTGCATTCGGAGATGGAATTGCAGTTGACCCTGAAAAGATTGCAGTCGTTCATGATTGGCTGATTCCAAAGAATTTAGGGGAGATTAGAAGTATCCTTTGGTCTGCTGGATACTATCGAAAGTTTTTAGAGAACTTCACTCGGATAGCAGAACTCTTAACCAAGCTAATATGAAAGGAGATACCATTTGTTTGGTCTGAGAAGTGTGCGTTAGTTTTTGAGGTGCTGAACCAAAAATTGACAACCGCTCCTATTTTAACCGTGCCAGATGGTTCCGGAGAATTAGTTATTCATAGAGACGCATCTGGGAAATGCTTGGGATGTGTTTTGATGCAGTATGGAAAGGTTGTAGCTTATGCATTAAGACAGTTGAAGACGCATGAGAAGAACTACCCAACTCACGACTTGGAACTAGCAGCGATTATCTTTGCGCTAAAGATTTGGAGACACTGCTTATGACGAAAGGGTCGAGGTGTTAACTGATCATAAGTTCCTAAAATATGTGTTCACACAGAAAGAGCTCAACATGAGGCAACGTAGGTGGTTGGAGCTGATGGCCGACTGTGATCTTGAACTAAAGTACCATCCGGGGAAAGTTAATGTAGTATCAAATGCTTTAAGTCGGTTGCTAGCAATACGAATGTTGACTTCACAGAAGGAAATTATAGCGGATTTTCAGAGATTCGAGTTGGAGCTCGTACTACCAGATTCTTTGGGACAGTTGATGTAGTTGCAACTACAGTTATTGTTGATTGATAGTATTAAGGCAGCGCAGTTGTACAATCCTACATTGCAGAAATTTCGATGACAAGTAGAGACAGGACTTCGAACGGATTTATTGATACATGAAAATGGTTCTTTGAGGTATGGAAGTCGTTTGTGTGTGCCTAAAGGAGAAGTTCATGAAGGAGGCTCATAGTTCCGTATATTCGGTACATTCAAGAGGCACGAAAATGTATAGAGATTTGCAAGAACACTTTTGGTGTGAAGGCATGAAAAAAGAGATTGCTCGTTATGTGTCGAGGTGTTTGGTGTGTCGGCAAGTCAAGACTGAATATCAAAGACTAGCTGGTTTTTTGCAACCACTTCCGATTCCTTAATGGAAGTGGGAACATATAACCATGGATTTCATGACAGCATTACTACGGAGTCTAAAGGGCAATAACGCAGTATTGGTGATTATCGATCGACTGACCAAAGCAGCTCATTTCATACCAGTCGACGGAAGTTTTAGCAGAGAGGTACATGCAGGAGATTATGAGATAGCATGGAGTACCAGTGAGTATTGTTTCTGATCGTAATAACCGGTTCCTATCACATTTTTGGAGGAGTCTACAAGAAAGTTTGGAAACTCGTTTGAAGTTTAATACGGCCTATCATCCTCAGACAGATGGACAGTCCGAGAAAACAATCCAACCTCTTGAAAATATGTTGAGAACTTGCATTATAGACTTTAAGGGTTCGTAGGAGGATCATTTACATTTAGTGGAGTTCTCGTACAATAACAGTTTTCAGGCGACTATACAGATGGCTCCATTCACAGCATTGTATAGTCGTAGGTGTCGCTCGCCAGTATGTTGGGACGATATTGGAGAAAGAAGATTGCTGGGATCGAAACTGTTTGTGCAAACTGTGGAGAAAGTTGACTTGATTCATGATCATATGAAGGTGGCACAAGATCTGTTGGGTTTCGCTAGCGTCCCGGCCATCAATCCGTGACCAAATGCGGAAAAACTGGCGCCAACGGAACCTGATGCCCGGATCTACCATTAACCATAGACTAGCAAACACGGAAGAAGTTTAGATGGTTATACCAAATTGATCCGTGTCTTTCGGTCTTCATCCACCTTCCCAAGCTCCTAGAGGCCTCCTTGATCAAGCCTTATCTCCGGGCTCCCTCCATCGAAGATGATCCACCCGAGAGTCTATGAATCGAGCTTCAACCTCATATCCGAGATAATTAGGGTACTTAGATCGCTACACTAGATACCGTAGAAGAAGTAAAGAGTGATGAAGGATTAATTTGTCTCAAGACACCCCAGGTTTCTAAACACATGAGAAGGTTAGGATGGAGGTAGAAGAAGATGCCATGAGGATGAGAGTGAGAGCAACTCAAGAAAAAGAATGGCTTAGTCTTTTATTGTGTTGTGAAATATCTAAAAATAATGGAGCCATCCTAAATAAATATCTCAAGTCTCCAAAATATCTTAAGTCAACAAAAATATCTCAAGTCAACATAAAATATCTCTAGACAATAATAATTTCACAACAAACAAAAGATTAAGTATGCTAGAATAGTAACCATGGGTCACTAATAAGCCATGCCATAAAAAATGCAATAAACACCTCATCCTCCACCTCAA
The DNA here is from genome assembly GCA_030015575.1 of Agapanthus africanus. NCBI lineage: Eukaryota > Viridiplantae > Streptophyta > Magnoliopsida > Asparagales > Amaryllidaceae > Agapanthus > Agapanthus africanus. The sequence goes on along the minus strand of JASDDO010000012.1, from coordinate 65,960,195 downwards.
TAACCTTTTAATCTAAAAAAGTTTAAACCATAATGAGGTGTAATCTTCTAAAAGTAATCTTGTAAGAAATTACAAGAATACCCCTCATCCATACATACATACCTGCATCCGTATTCCGAAGAATACGAATACAATGAGACGAAAATAATCCAACAATATAATACTAGAATCCGGCTTAAACCAAAACCCACTAGTATTATCCGTCCGAACATCATGCGTGCACAAGTACACGTATGTGATCGAACCCTGCCGTAAAACCATACGGCCTCTACATCGTTTCACCCGAAGCAGGGAAACCCTCTGTATGGGACTCTAAAGACTCGTCAATACGCTGACAGTGGGTTTAACCATAAGCACGTCAGCGGCACTAGCTGTATGTAACGGCTACCCAGGTATTGAGCAAAAGGGAGGCCGATGAGCAAACTCGTCCTGAAACCCTACTGAGCCTGACAGTGGCGCATTCGAGAGCGAGGGTCGTTAGTGAACGGCATCGACCCCGGCGTTTGAGGTTGCCCAGTTTGAGGGTGGCACTAGCCCCCGGCGCTTGAGGTTCTATCAAGTAAGAACCCGTTGTCAAGAGGAAGACACTACTACTCAAATAGGAGCGAATCCTTGCCTCAGGGAATCCTATTAGAAGTACCAGACTATGGAATATCTCTTTTTTCTGGTCCGTTCATCTATGAATATCGCATATCGAGTCTAGGGGGTGGATAAAGTCAGACCCCTAATAACGCGACATTTAGTATCGGTATGAAACCCATCACCATCTGAGAAACTACCGATCCTAGATCAGTAATTATCTACTACCTTGGCCAAGGATTTCTGGTGATGGCCACCCATGCACAACGCGACATCAACCCCTAATACCGGAAGAGATGAATCCCCGACTATCCGCTCACTGCCTCCATATGGCTCGGGACTGTACCCAACTAAAACCTGTTTGCACGACTCCTTTGAGCCGTGGTAGGGTAGTAATCAAATCACAGTGGGAACTCACACGAGACAAATGACGATATCAGGTCGACAGACTAACCTGTATACATGTCACCTGGAAACTGCTATCTGACAATAGGTATAATACCAACTAGCATGTTCCAAGCAAGTCTGTCCAATATACTCATAACCCAATGAGCACCTATATACATCTTAGGTGAACAAACTGACACCAATGGATTGTGGGACCGGCCACCGCCCCTTGTCGGGGTCTCGATCAGTATACACTACTCTACTGTGGAGTATGGATGCCCAGTCTCGAAACTCCCACGACTAGTGACATTTAAGGATGTGCTTATATACCACCCAGCTCTCACGTTTATGATCGCTATCATAATGTTGGTAGTCAAGCAAGAATCCTATATGCTCTATCAACATGTAATAGTGATCTATAATACCACCTAAAGCATGTACATGATGATAAAGAAAAACCAGATAGCATGCTATCATCTTGAGTAAGACTGTTCTACCGGCATAAGTCCTCCCTCAATCATCATAATCACCTGCCTGCGACTATAATAATTGCCTTAAGGGCACTATAGCAAACAATCTCCTACATGCACTTAAGGCTAATTATTGCGGTGTCGCATACTCACAGCCCGTGTGATACCGAACACCCAACTTCTCTACTAATCAGCTTCGCAAAGCTCGTTTGTGAAACTATTGCGTTCGAGAAATAGCCTTAGTGAGTGGATCCGCTCCAATATTTCTTCTGTATCTCTCTATATCTCAATTTCACGGAGAAAGCTATCTCCCAAAATGAGCAATACCTATCTTAGAATAGTCTGGATATCTGATGGGACCCAGTTCACAAATGAACTCCAAATCCAGCAAGCTTCTTAGACTATATCGTCCACTGAATTTAATCGGTATCCTGCGCCATGCCTTCCTCAGTATCTGCTTGGACCACCTGTCCAAACTACTGCCCCTCAAAAGAGGGAAAACTATAACTCTGGCAGTCACTCTGTCATCCAGGTCGCTTTAGAAGCCTGGAATGATAACCGTCTCCCGAAGGAAGCTGTCGTTACCATATCCCTAGAACATCCACTTATATTCATAAACTGCTTCCCAACGTTTCTTCAGGATTGGATCAATATATAAACGTATTGCAGCTAGTGCAAAAACAACATCTAGTGTGGTACTTGACATCTCAGGATTGACTCAATTGCCTAAGCAAGTGATATACCAATCATGCAAATCCCTCTCCCCTTTAGTCTGTAAGACATCCTTTAGAGAGGGTGACTCCATCACCTGCAGGTACACCACCATGCCAGTAGTCATCCATTTTAAAACACCTTTAGAATAGTGTCAAAGTACCCAAATTGGAAAACTTCCCAAAACTAAATCTAAAACCATAGATCTAGTAACCAGAATGCCTGATACTATATCCATATCGTATGTGGAGAAACAACTGTGTGACAACCACAGTATAACCGATCGTAGTATATGAATTTCACTTCCTATCAAGTGCATGTCATCCAAATACCAGGGCATCATACCCTACTACCTTCTTACTAAATCCATCACTTATTCTGATGAAGTCAAACTCTATGACTGTCACATCAAAAATAGATGATCTATCTCCGCTATACCTGCTTTAGTCTATAAATAGACACAAGCTACTTGTCCACTATGCTTCCGCTGCTCCCACTGACTACAACAACTCTCTGGCAGAGTCATATACACGTGCACTTCCAAAGCTAGTTTAGAACGACATTATACCCATCATCCTGCCAGGTCTCATAGTCTAGAACAGTAGCAACGGCAAGTCTGGATAAATAAGAACCTCCCTGTCACCGTTTCTGAGAAGATGGAAGTATCTCTCAGGTGCATGTAGAATGTCGAAACCAATTAGATCTTTAGGTTCTATTAAATTTTCAGTAACCGTTTATGGTTCCAGAATCACTTCCAGCTCTACCATACTCCTACTAATGTTTTCTGAAAAGAATCCATTTTACTAAAACTGTGGCGAGTCAAGAACAATATAACTATTGATCTTCCAGATGGTAGAAAGTTAACCCTCGTCATAACCCGGGATAATCCACAAACTGCCATTACTGAAACCTGCCTTGAGTTTATCCAGAGTCTGATTTTAAGCATAAGCCGGACAACTCCATATACCTTAACATCGTTAAGATATGAACCATTCTATATATAATATAGAAACAGAGACACTAATTTAATTGAAACCAGATTCAAATCATGCAGCTGTCTTCATTGCATGTCAACTAAGTGGAATGAGGCCAAGCAGCATTACTCATCTAGGAGTGTATCCACATATGAGTAACCTGAAAAAGAAGCAAGTTCTCAAAACCATTACTATCAACGGAATACCTAGAACAAGTATCTACATCTTCGACCACCTTAAAGAATCCTGGTACTTTGCAACATACGGTTCTCTACTTTATTCTTATACCTATAACTTCTCAAAACTTGGACCTTATATTTCAACGAAATACTTGTCTAAAACTAGAGAAGTCATGAGTAAATGGAATATAGTACGAGTACCAACCCCTTTGTTCTAATGGACACTGGAAAACACACAATACTTTGTATTAGTCCCCTGAGTTTAATAATTCAAACCCTGTGCGTCGTAAGTTGAAAAATGTACTATGGTTAAGAAGAATTACACCGCTGTTGAATGCTCCTCACCCAATTATCAACTGATATAGGTAAATGTCATAGACATAATTTCAAAATGTTATATCTCACTTTATAAAATAAACGTGCAGATATATCAATTTGAAATTGGTGCATAATAATCGGATTCAAAACCAAATATTTGCCGTCAGGCAAAAACCCAGGTGATTTCCTCAAATATCACCAATTACAACGAATTCCGATATAATGAGGATATAATCACCTAATTCCCAATATCTTACTCCCACTCATCATCTGTAATACCATATAGATGTGTGAATCAAATCTGGTAAATATATACTATGGAGTAAGAATTTAATTGGGAAATCAGTTTTCAATTAACAACTCACAGTGAAACTGAAAAATGAAAATGTTAAGAAGGGGTATCCGGGTATTCCTAGTAATGCCTCTTCCACTATCCAAATTCATGACCGCAACCGTATATTTCCTTGTCATCTCTCCAATCCCTTTATTTATCTTTACTTATTACCTTCTGTACACCACTCTTAGGCTAAATGGTTTTCTTCCTTCCCTACCTTTCGGCACCAGCCTATGGTTTGGAAGAAAACTATCCAATAAGCGTAATAGGTGTACCCTCCTAATCGTAGGAGCCCTCACAACCTGAGAGAAGGTAAAAAATAAAAGACAACCCGAATAATCCTATTCGATTTCTCCTAAACCGGAAACCATCCTCGAACTGGAACAAGTTCCATCGAGTTCATATGTAACTATACGATGGCATATCCAATAAATGTGGATTTTCGTCGTGATACAGAATGTTCCGGAGAAATGCAAAGGTGAAGTAGGAGTGGCAATGATATACGCGATTTCGTCGTGAACGATACCAGTCGCAATTTACTTTGCCTTCTTTCAAATCCCTTTATATGTCTTTACTCATTATCTTCTGTACACCACACTTAGGCTAATTGGTTTTCTTCCTTCCCTATCTTTCGGCACCAGCCTATGGTTTAGAAGAAGACTATCCAATAAGCGTAATAGGTGTACTCTCCTAATACCGAGAGCTCTCGTAACCTGAGAGAAGGTAAAGGGAAGAGACAACTGAATAGTTCTATTCTATTTTTCCAGAACCGGAAACCATCCTTGAATCCGAAACAAGTTTTTTCAAGTTCGTATGTAACATATGATGGTCATATCCAATAAATGCATATCTTCGTAGTGATACGGAATGTCCTGGAGAAATGCAAAGGGTAAAAGTAGGAGCAGCAATGATATATGCGACTCTGACAATCCAAAAAGCCAATGTGTTTTAAGAAGGTTCCGTTAACTTGGTTCATGAGTTTTAGTCTAGGGTCGGGCCATGGTCGTTGCCAAAGAGAGAGAGAAAAGAAACACTCAGCGTTCACTCTAACCTAGATCAGAATGGTTAATCACTTTATCTAATCAATATGTCTCCCACTGTTTTCTCGAATTCTCCTCCAAATCCAAAAGGAGAATTAGTCGGGATCATCTAAAATCACCCGAGGAGTAATCCTACTCATCAGTGGGAATCGGGATCTAACTATCATCGCATGATAACTTGATGGAAGCCACTCAAGTTATCACACTCCAGAAGGTATGCGCATGCCTGGTAAGTTTCCTGTATGTTTGAAACCCCCGATATGATTTTTGCCCCAAGCGGCTTATGACCTTGACAGAGAGGTCAACATATCATAAGTCGCAAGTCAAGTTCAACCCGTCATTGTCCTGGATTAACTTAGACCAACCCGTATGAGCCCTTGACAAAGGTCAACATGACCATGCGACTATCCTAAATAATCGCATATCTATGTAACAAACAAGCATTACCCAGCTACCAAGCACTATGCCTTGACAGAGGTCAACATACACAGCATGAATACTAAGTAATACCTGTAAGAAATGATAGAGGGCTACGACTGGTTTTTGGCGAAAAATCTTTAACGTAATGAACTTAATATCGTTGAAAGAATCCAAGTGGTTTTTTAAATATATAATGGCGCAAACTTTTGCTAAAGAGGTCACTCCCAGTGAAGGGATCTCGGCTCTTTCCTCGTCGAATGAGGTGCATGATATTCCCAATCGAATACCATGATGCAAATCAAAAGAATCGACTATAGTGAAGTTATTATATTGACGCAAACTTCTGCCCAAGGGGTCACTCCCGATGAAGGGATCTCGGCCCTTACCTCGTCGAATGAGGTGCAGAATATTCCCAATCAAATACCACTGTGCAAAGCAATAGAAAATGTCTGTAGTGTCTGTTTTTCGAAAACTTGGTTCCACAAACATCAAATAGGTTTGTTTTTCCTTGCATTGATCAGAATCAATGCAGTCCCATCAATTAAACATATCATACCACAGAAAAGGAACGAAAATAAAATATATGTATATGCCATCCACATTCGCCATCGGGCCCCTTCATCACCCGTTAGGTTACTTAACTAACGACAGAGCAGGGGCTGAACTTGAGCCGCAAATGAGACCCGACATTCTCTATCATGTGGATAGCCTGTGCAATGAAAACCTGACCCCTACGAGCGCGGCAAGTTACCTGCCAATCCCAGAAGCGAGACAACCCCAACCAACAACGTGAATGGGCTACCCAGCACTTCACGACATCCGGTAACTTGGGCACCCTACCTTAGGTCAACCTATACCCCTACGAGTGCTGCGAATATCCCGCCAATTCTAAAGTGAGGCCCCCTCCGTCTCAAAGCCATGAGATGCGGGCCCGTTGCCCTTTAGAACCCGGCTATTCGTGCACTCCACCACGGGGTAATCCTAGTACAGAAAAGAAAAAATGTACAAGAGTGACATCGATCTCAACCCGGTCGTGCCCCAAACAAATAATATACAAACGGGCAGTGACGGCAGTCCACATGTCGGACGCTCGCCCCGCAATATCAAATGTACAAATGAATCTAAACTGTACTACCATTGCACCACTGGCTATCCATCACAACGATCAAACCACAACCACAGCACAACACAGAACATCAACGTAAATGTCACGTTCGCAAACACGTCTAAAAGACATATAGCAATAAGACGAGTTGTACCGCTCTAATGACATTCACGGTTGTTCCCGCCAAAAATTTCTGTGCAGAAGAGTCCAAGGTATCAAATGGCATCGATACACTTAAGGAAATGCGAACCAGTATCTTCCGGCCTATATTTTGATAAACTCCTGAAGGAGGAACTATTAAATTCTGATGGTATTGGAAGCATCTCGAAAAACCCTTCGATTTGATATATTATGGGCTTCATAATTCATCCGGGATCAAAATTTATGAGCAAATATGTTATGCACTGTTCCCTGATTAAAAATCAGGAATTACCTCAACGAGGTATCACGTGCTCACACATGATCAATGGTCACGTGTTGACACGTGATAGTTAAAACAGAAATAAAAACAAATGGCTGAAGGAAATACCTCAATGAGGTATCACGTGCTCACACGTGACCAATGGTCACGTGTTGACACATGATGGTTAAAACTGAAGCATAAATGAACGCTGAGAAAAGAACCAATTGGGGGTCACGTGCTCACACGTGACCAAGGGTCACGTGCCAGCACGTGACAGGCTTCGAAAGCCTTACAGATTAATAGAATTAAAATTCTAAATTTCTCTAAATCTTTCCAAATAGAATTAAAATTTTAAATTTCTCTAAATCTTTCCAAATAAGAATTAAAATTCTAAAAACTTCTAAATCTTTCCAAATGGAAAAGGATTATGTGGACCGTTGGATTAAAGATCCAAGGGTGATTAAAAATCACCAGTTTATGGAAAAATCTTAAACAAGAAAAGATTTCCCTAAATCTCACCGAAATAACAAACAGAATATCTTTGGATTGAAAATCCAACGGTAAATAAAATTCACTGAAAGATCTAAAAGATCATATTAATTATGAAAACAAATCAAATCTTTCAATGAAAGATTTGCTAAACAAATTGATTCTTTTCCTCCTCCTATAAATAGGAGCAAGGAGAAGAGAAGGAGATATAGAATTTGGAGAGAGAAAACTTTGGAGAGAATTCTGGGATCTTGAAATTGCAGAGAGAAAAGAAAGGAGAATTTAATTCTCAACAAAGAAAACCCTAGATCAGAAAAGGGAAAAAGATCAACTTCAAAAAGAGAATTTAATTCTCAAAATCCAAGAGTTTAACTCTTGTACAAAAAAGAACTTAGTTCTTCTTCTGGTTGAAGATCTGCACAGAGCACATCTCCCCATAAGTTGAGAATTTAATTCTCATCGGGTCGAGATCCTGCCATGCAGATCCTAAACTTAGAAGGGGAATTGAGTTTTGAGAATTTAATTCTCCTAAAACAGAACTAGGATTTAACCCTAATTGAGAATTTAATTCTCTCAGATCAACAGGAATTTAATTCCTCCTAAAATGAAACTAGGGTTTAACCCTATATAAGAATTTAATTCTTTTACATATTTGGGAATTTAATTCCTTTAAAAAGAAATTAGGGTTTTACCCTAGATAAGAATTTAATTCTTAATCTTACAGAGAATTAAATTCTCAAAATAAAATGGAGAGACGTAAAAGATCTCCATGCATGCAAAAGACCAAGGTCACGTGTCCCCACGTGACCCCTGAAGAGATCTCCAGAAATGAGAAGGAGGAAAGCTTTGAGGCAATGCCTCAAGTGCTCCCACGTGACCTACAAAACACAGAAAGAAAAAGCAAAGTAAATATGAGCTTTGGGCGCTCTCACGTGTCCCCACGTGACCCCTTAGCGAGTGCTTTAATGATCAGTGCATAAATCTCCATCACATGTCAACACGTGATGCTCAAAAGATGAAGAAGTGTTTAACACTTAATTGCAGAACGAAGAAAAGGGATTTGGTCCCACCTTTGGGCGCTCTCACGTGTCCACACGTGACCCCACTTTCTTTAGTGTTTAACACTAATTTGGGGTTTATATTTCCAGTGTTTAACACTGATTGTTTCTAGTGTTTAACACTAAATTGAAGATTATATTTCCAGTGTTTAACACTAATTGTCTTTTAGTGTTTAACACTAATTTGAGAGTTCTACCTCCAGTGTTTAACACTGTTGTTCTCTAGTGTTTAACACTACTTTTAGCCAAATTAGCTAAATTTCCAGAGGTAAAAGTCACTCCTCCAAATGAATCTCAAAATTGAGGAAATCAAAGACAAAATGTTGTCAGAGCCCCCAAACCTCTGTTTAGCACTGCTGAATGATGAGGGGCTAAACCCAGATAAATGTCTAATGGCCCAAAGGGCCAATATTTCAAACATAATTGGACTTAGCCCAAACTGGCCATAAGTCCTCAAATCATCTTGAACTGAGCACATCTGCTCTTTCAACCAACTCATTGGTTCAAGGGTACATCTCTGAGCTCCTCTGATATTTGTCGTTGTAATCTTTTAACTTCTTCAGAGAGGTGATGGGTCCCGACAGCTATACATTTTATTGGACCACTATGTCCCTAAACTGGCAATGGACCACTATGTCCTTAAACTGGTATTGGACCACCATGTCCCTAAACTGGCAATGGACCACTATGTCCCTAAACTGGAACAATAGAGCCCAAATGCTCTTTTGTCGGATCTAAACGATCCCGTTTAAGTTGATCTTAGCCTCAAAAATGGCTAACGTATCCTTAAACTTTCAAACAGACTTTAGTCCCAAATCGGACTATAAATCTCCTAACTAACTTTGGTTCGAGGGTACATCTCTGAATTCCTCTGATATTTATCGTTGTAATCCTTCAACGTCGTCGGAGAGGTGACGGGTCCCGACGGCTATACATTCAATGGACCACCATGTCCCTAAACTGGCAACGGACCACTACGTCCCTAAACTAGAACAATAGAGCCCCCAAATGCTCTTTTGTCGGATCTAAACGATCCCGTTAAGTTGATCTTAGTCTCAAATTAGACTAACGTATCCTTAACAAACGTTTAAGTTGATCTTAGCCTCAAATATGGCTAACGTATCCTTGACCTTCAAACAGAGTTTAGTCCCAAATTGGACTATAGATCCCCCAATCAACTTTGGTTCAAGGGTACATCTCTGAACTCCTCTGATATCTGTCGTTGTAATCCTTCAACGTCGTCAGAGAGGTGACGGGTCCCGATGGCCATACATCCTATGGACCACCACGTCCCTAAACTGGCAATGGACCACCACGTCTCTAAACTGGCAATGGACCACCACGTCCCTAAACTGGAACAATAAAGCCCCCAATTGCTCTTTTGTCGGATCTAAACGATCCCGTTAAGTTGATCTTAGTCTCAAATTGGACTAACGTATCCTTAACAAATGTTTAAGTTGATCTTAGCCTCAAATATGGCTAACGTATCCTTAAACCAAAACCCCAAACCCAAATCTAAGAAAATACGGATTTGGACTAATCCACGTCCTACGGGCGACGACATAAATTAGTCTCCGTATACAATCCACGGGCAACCACAAACAAAACAAACACCCACGACACGAAGTGAAATTCTGGAGAAGGAGAAAGTTGTTACCGCGATGCGGTAGTGTAATTAACTGCAGGGGCTTGCGCATGCAGGGAAGAGCGTCCCCACAATCAAAAACCCCTCAAGCGAGGGGGAATCTGACGAAGTCTGCTACATCGGCCGCATCCGTCTAAACCTCCGATACACAGTGCCATAAATCAACTTGGCATCTTCGGAGAGGTGGACGGATAAAACCAAATAGCATCTGCCCCGAATCTCAGGCAAGACGTCCATGTCTTGGCCGCCGTTCGGAGGGGAACAGATTCTTGCACGCCCGATGGGACCTTTTCCTCTTTCCACTCCACACTTCGTGTGTCGTCTTCGCGAACCAATCGCGGTTTGTTAATGGTTGCTCTTGGGTTTCAAGTGACTAAGATTTGGTCTTTTGCCTGGCACAGAAATCAAGCATCGATGGCCTCCAACTGGTCGAGCTACTCCGAATGCAAGTGCAACCAACGCTCCGCCTCACCTGGAGGTGTAGCCTATGGGCCTCAAGCGGCCTCCATCCTTGCCATGCCGGTGGAACAAGTGACCCAGGCCACCACCGGTCTGTTTTTCGGGACCATGCTCCCACCTGCAAGCTTCACCCTTCCAGTGCCCGCACCGGAAGCGCACAAGAAGTCGGTTTTCGATCGGCCCACTGCTACAACGGCCCCTTCCAACGGGTCGTCCAATATCAAACCGGCAGCCTCTGTCTTTACCAGGCTGAACCAGAACTCTGACGGGCCTGCCGAGAAGCCCACGACCCTTGAAGTGGCCATCCCGAAGAAGATAGCCATATCTGCTCCTAAAGTCGTCAAGGCAGCTTCTCCTGCCAAAGAGTCGGTCTTTACAAGACTGACTATTCCGACTCCCATTCCTGCTCGAAGGTCTGTCTTTGATAGATTGGATACCGCTACTCAAAAGACATCAGTCTTCAAGAGGCTGCCACCAGCGGCGCCTCATCTGGACAGGGGGCAAGAAGAAACCATCCCCATCGCCGAACCGGCCCCAACAGCTCGACATGCTCGACATCGCCACTGGCACCGAGTAAGGAAGGACGGGGGCAACTCCCCCTCTGGGCTAACCCCACCAGCTCCAACGGTGGAAATCAATGCTGCTGTTCTGACTGGGAACAGGTTTGAACTACTCAACAAGGTGCGCAGAAACTCTTCGACTGCCGCGCTGAAAAGATCTCCCCCACCCGCGGAGAATGCTACAGAAACAAGGCCAGAGCAGCCCCCTCAACGGCTGTCCTCCAAAATTTACAAGGTCTGGCGACGAGTTCAAGACTCAGTAATCGTTCAAGATCACTCTCACCGGCAGAAGAGGGTGAAAGTTCAAGAAGAAAAGAACCGTCCTGTCAAACCGCAAAGGACGATAACCACTTGGGTGCCCACTACAACGGCCCCCTCCACGTCGACTATTCACAAGAGCAGAAAGCAGGAGAAAGTCCCCACGCCTGCAGCAAATGTCAAGGACAGTAAGCCTAAACGCCCTAAGTCTGGGGGCATAGTGGTGCATACAGTCTACATGGCGTCCGGGAAAGAGGACAGCCGTACATTTACAGGTCATAGACCGCTTACGCGATCAGTGACTAAAGCTCAGGAACAGCAGCAGAAGCTCCAAGAAATGATGAATGCGATGGCCGCACTCACTGGGCCAAAAGAAAGCCCAGAAGCGTCCTCGGATCAACGCCAAGAGCAAGAAACTGACGCTGAATTCCTTCGTAGGATACTTGAAAAGAAGGACAAAGAGGCTGCGGAACAAGCAGCCAATATAAAGCGAATGGCCCTTCTGTTCCAGGACATGGTGGGTATGATGATCCAGCAGGATCCCCGGCGGAAGATCCTCCGATTGTCCTCGAAGATGACAGAGGGGAAACGTCAAATCTACCTCCGGCTCTTTCAACAGCTGCCCTGGATGACTACATTGCTCAACAAATATGAGTTCACCAGGCAAATGAAGCAGCCGGTCAAATTGTTAGAACCGGACGACCCTATCCAAGCTGGTATGACCAAATTAGTTACCCGCCGGGATATACGATCCCTAGATTCCATGTGTACAAGGGGACGGGGAATCTACACCAGCATGTAGCTCAATTCAGGGCCTTATGCGGCAACACTGGAGGCGACGACAAACTGCTGCTTCGCCAATTCGTCGACAGCTTAGCAAAAACGGCCTTCGAGTGGTATTCGAAGCTACCTAACGACTCTGTCAAAACATTTGCGAAGATGGAGCTACTGTTCACACAAAGATTCGTGAGTGCTAGTGAACGCACCCCGATAACAGCACTGATCAACGCCAGGATAAGGCCAGGCGAAACGTGGGTTCAATACGTAACACGATGGCGGAATCTGTGGTCGAAATGCGAACAGCGGATCGAAGAAGCACCTGCGGTAGGCATGTTCGTGGGCACTCTTGATCCGCAAGCAACCATCTCGCAATTCATGATGTTCTTCAAACCGACCACTTTCCAGGCCTTGATCGACAAGTTGGCCCAAATGGATCAGATGGGACATAAACCGTCTCCTCTAAAGCCAGACTCTCGAACTGAGAAAGAGAAAGCGATCGTCGTTGCTAATACTCAACAACAGCCGAGCAACTTAAAGCCGGTTGTCCGTCGAAACAATATGCGTCCGCGCCCATCCCTTGAGGAGAGACTGGGACGTCCTTACTCGTTTCCCCAGGATAAAACGAGGAAACTGTTCGAGCTGGCAATGCGTAACAGACTCATAAATTTGCCGAATCCAAAACGTCTGTTGCAGCCAGGTGATGTCAACGATCCTAATTATTGCCCTTACCACCAAGCGGTAAGCCATCTAATCGAAGATTGCTTCGTCTTTAAGGGATGGATCGAGGATCAGTACCAATAAGGCAAGTTCGCATTATCCGAAAACTAGAAGGTGAACCCGCCACAACCTCACGCCCCTAAGAAGGTGGACACGCCGGGGGCACCGTGCTCTTTTATAAAAGAAGCTCCGTGGGAGGTCGTGCTGTCAGCTAAAACCAAAAGGATGCTGAATGATCTCCAGACATGCCCGGCGATCGGGTGGAAGGACTCGCTAGAACCCCAGATCGTCGAAGGGATGCTGAAGCCACGCCCAACTCCAAAGATCGATGGTGAAGGCCCCGGCACTCACACCCAGCAGTCAAAATCTTCAAAGAAAAACAAGAAGAAATCCAAGAAGGCCGTGAAGCCTGGCGACAAGCGCACGGATTTGCAGAAACTGATTGACGCGCTGGAAGAGTATAACCAGAAGGCACAGATTCCAATCACGCTCCAAGAGTTCCTCAGCCACGTCCTCGAGGACGAAAACTATGGAGAAGACTCATCAGATGAATCTGAGGATTACGTAGCAAGTTGTCATGTGATCTCTCACTCATTGATAGATGATAAAGAGTCTCCTTGCACCGAAAAATCGGAGGCGGATTCTAAACCGGAACTTCTGTGTCCATCGGACGAGATGATCGATGCCTTCCTGAATGAGATTCGTCTGAAAGTTAAAGCCAATCAAGAGCGTGAGATGGCCATATTTGAAAAGGCCAAACGCCGGCTAATAGACAAAAGGGTCGAAACACTCCCACCAGATCAAAGTACATCCGCCGCAAATGAAAGCAGGATCAAGATAAGGAAACGATTCGCCAAAGACATATCGATGGGGATGAGGCTGCCCTCTTTCAGAGAAAACTCTCCTGGTGGTATACATCTTGATGAAGTGGACGCACATCCTAACTTCTGCTTATATCATCAGAAGATCGCACATCCTACTGAAGATTGCAACTCTTTTAAGTGTTGGTGGCAAGGGTATGTCGCTCATAGGCAACACTTCAACAGGACAAAGCGTGAAGCTCGTAGACAGCAGAAAAATACGACAGATGAGCATAAAAGAATTGCTGGCAATTGTCATAAGGTTGATCTCGAGGGACCGCGAGTTCTCACCTTCGGGAGTGACTCCGACAAAAAAGTAGCCCTCGGCCCTCTCTTTAAGGAATCCATCTCTAAAACGAAAGAATTGAGGAGTTGCGAGAACATTCAGCCGTGCAGTTGTACGATACCCGTAAAGAATCTCGGACCCGCAAATAAGGGATCGAACAAAAAGGATAAAGGGAAGGAAAAAACGGCCTTCGTCGCCAACGCTCAACAACAATCGAGTGGCCCTAGACCGGTTGTTCGCCAAAGCAACAAGTGGGAACCCCTCTATGAAAAGTTGAAACGTCCTTACTCATTTCCCCGGGATGAAACAAGGAGGTTGTTCGAACTAGCAGTGCGCACCAGACTTATCACTCTACCCGAGCCGAAACACCAGCTACAACTGAATGATGTCAACAATTCTAATTATTGCCCTTACCACCAAGTATTGGGCCATCCGATCGAAAACTGCTACGCCTTCAAAAACCGGATTAAAGACCAACACCAACAGGGTAAGTTCGCGCTGTCCGAAAACTGGAAGGTGAGCCCGCCACAACCACACGCTCCGAGAAAGATGGATATGCCGGGGGCATCATGCTCATTCATAGGGAAAGCCCCATAGTCCAAAAAGTCAGTAAACTAGAGATTCGCCTCAAATACGGCGACGGTGGACCGCAATGTCCTAAAACTTGCAAATGACTGAAACGTCGTTAAACTACTACCAGCCCGCGGCATCCTCAGGCTGACGTGTTAAAAAAAACGGTATGTCCATAAGCAAAATGGGCACGGATGAAAACCCGAAAGGGCTCCGTGAGTAAAAACAGCAGGGCTACTGGCGAGTCTTGTGAAAACCCAAGAGGGTGCATTCTCGTTAGAAAAAAAGAGAGAATAAAAAAAACGGTATGTCCATAAGCAAAATGGGCACGGATGAAAACCCGAAAGGGCTCCGTGAGTAAAAATAGCAGGGCTACCAGCGAATGTTTGTGAAAACCCGAAAGGGCGCAACCTCGTTAAAAGACACTTACAGGGCCCTCTCGACCTTGTAAGGAGAAACCACCCGAGTGAGATCCTTACGACTCACAGGGGAGCAACACACTTAGGGATCCTCACGATTCCTAAGGAAAAATTACACTTGCGAGATCCTCACGACTCGTAAGGAGAACTCTCTTATGGGACCCTCACAGCTCATAAGATTTGAAAGTCTTAAGTTACAGAGACCTAAACCTGTTCTTAAGCAACCCCTATAACCTTCGATACTGCCCTACAAGCGGCTCAATACTGACCCTTGTATACAATTCACGGGCACGAATAAACATTTCCCTAACAAAGTCCCATCCGTGACTAGGGATATTTTCGCACGGTGAACAACCCTTATGAGTCCTCTCGACATATAAAGAGAAAACACTCTTGTAAGATCCTTATGACTTATAAGAGAACATACACTTAGGAGTCCTCACGATTCCTAAGGAGAAAACGCACCTGCGAGATCCTCACGACTCGTAGGGAGAAACACCTTTATGAGACCCTTACGGCTCATGAAGTCAAAAGCCTTAGTCGACGGGAGCCTAACCCTGTTTGCTAAGCCACCTTTGTTCGACATCGACAGAGGCAAATAATGATTCGCTCCTGGCAATATTCCAGTTGTAGCGATACTGATGCCTAAACCGGTATCAAATTCCAAGTCCTTTCATGGCAAATGATGATTCGCTCCTGTCCATATTCCAGTTGTAGCGATGTTGATGCTGAGATTGGCACCAGATTCCAAGTTCCACACTCGCGATAAAAAGTCTGCGGGCCATAAATGCATACGAAATAGCCGAAATGATGGGGCAGCTTGCAACAAAATCAGCAAGTAAAAATGTATCCATACAAAATAGCCGAAATGATTGGGCAACTCGCAATAAAAAGCAGCGAGTAAAAATAAAACAAATAGCCGAAATGATTGGGCAACGCGAAAAACAGCCGAAATGATTGGGCAATCGCGATTTTCGCGATATAAAAAGCTGAAATGATAGAGCGTCGCGGAAAGAAAAAAAAGAATGAAATGAAAGAATGAAACTTTTTGCCCTACAGGTGAGATCACATCGATCCCTGTATACAATCCAGGGGCACAAACAAAGAGGGAACCATACCTTCCCAACAGGCTCCATCAGAAAGCGAAGCCAAATCTCGACGGTTCATAGACAACCTAGAGACAATCTCGACATTTGTCGCAATATTGCAGACACAATGTCAACAAAAGATGCAAAAGAAGATCCCTAGCTTCAGGGTCTCGACGTCGATATCGACAACTTAGAGATCACCAACAGCGTTTCTCCTCATTCCAACCAGATGCAGACGCGACGTCAACAATCGACCTCAGAGTCGCAACGAAACGGAACCATAGCAAAGTCCCTAGTTCCAAATCTCAATGGACACATCTGCAGCCTGGAGACCAACGACGGTGGGCCTCCTCATTCCAGCATGACACATATTTTACACCATTAAACGGAACCACGGCATAGTCCCTAGTTCCAAATCTTAACGGCAATATCTACAGCCTAAGAATCAGCAACGGATTTCCTTCGCACCCCAGCAGGATGCAGAAGCAACGTCAACAAGAGACCCCATGGTCGAAACAATGCGGAGTGACGGCAAAATCCCAACTCCACCTTGGCATTCGTCTCGTTACAGCAGACGCAATGTCAACAACGGTGTTCCTTCGCAGTCTAGCAGGATGTAGATGCAACGTCAACAAGAGACCCAATGGTCGAAATAATATGGAGTGACGGCAAAATCCCAACTCCACCTCAGCATTCGTCTCGTTACAGCAGATGCAATGCCAACAACGGCGTTCCTTCGCAGTCCAGCGGGATGTAGATGCAACGTCAACGAAAGACCCCATGGTCAGCTAAGCGGAGTGACAACAAAATCCCAGCCCCCCCTCAGCATTCGTCTCGTTACAGCAGACGCAATGTCAACAACGGCGTTCCTTCGCACCCCAGCAGGATGCAGAAGCAACGTCAACAAAAGACCTCATGGTCGAAATAAAGCAGAGTGACGGAAAATCCTAGCTCCACCGCAACATTCATCTCAATACAGCAGACGCAATGCCAGCAAACGAAGCGAAGGCCAAATTCCTAGCTTCAGGGTCTTAACGGCAAGTCATATAAAGCCTGAAAGACAATTGGAGATCATCTCGCCACCAGTGCAGAGTGGTCACAACCACGACATTCGTCTCAATACAGCATATGCAATGTAAGCAAACGAAGCAAAGGCCAAATTCCTAGCTTCAGGGTCTTAACGACAAGTCATATAAAGCCTGAAAGACAATCGGAGATTATCTCGCACCAGTGCGGAGTGGTCACCACCTCAACGTTTGTCTCGACACAGCAGACGCAACATCACCAAAAGGAGTCACGGCAAAATCCCTGGTTCCAAACCTCGACGGTTCACCAGCAACCTAGAGACAACCGTGACATTCAACTCGATACAGCAGATGCGATGCCAGCAAACGAAGCAAAGGCCAAATTCCTAGCTTCAGGGTCTTAACGGCAGGTCATATAAAACCTGAAAGACAATCGGAGATTATCTCGCACCAGTGCGGAGTGGTCACCACCTCGACGTTCGTCTCGACACAGCAGACGCAACATCATAAAAAGGAGTCGCGGCAAAATCCCTGGTTCCAAACCTCGACGGTTCACCAGGAACCTAGAGACAATCGCGACATTCGTCTCGTTACAGCAGACGCGATGCCAGCAAACGAAGCGAAGGCCAAATTCCTAGCTTCAGGGTCTTAACGGCAAGTCATATAAAGCCTGAAAGACAATTGGAGATCATCTCGCCACAGTGCAGAGCGGTCACCACCTCGACGTTCGTCTCGACACAGCAGACGCAACATCACCAAAAGGAGTCACGGCAAAATCCCTGGTTCCAAACCTCGACAGTTCACCAGCAACCTAGAGACAACCGCGACATTCGTCTCGATACAGCAGACGCGATGCCAGCAAACGAAGTAAAGGCCAAATTTCTAGCTTCAGGGTCTTAATGGCAAGTCATATAAAGCCTGAAAGACTATCGGAGATCATCCCACACCAGCGCGGAGTGGTTATGACTCATCGGGGCTCTCCAAAATGAGCCTAATCTCAAGTAAAAAGCAGCATGGCAAAATTCCCAATGCTTGCTCTTTCCGACGGTCAAACTGCCTAGGAGGATTGCTTGAAGACGTCTTGTCCAGCCCCAGAAGAGATTGGAGACACGACAATCGCAAGGCTACTCAAACAGCAAAACTGCCTATCGAGAAATACATCAGCCGATGCGGCGGTACGACGGACAAAACACTAAGTACCACAGACCCTAACGGATCTCTGTCATAAAGAGCAGAGGTTAACTATGACGTTAGGATATTCTTGCGAGAAATGCTCGATTCGTCTCGACTCGTGAGGAAATTAGTGTCTTTGCGAGAAATGTTCGATTCATCTCAACTCGTAAGGAAAAGCCTTAAGCAGCGGGGATTAAAAAACCTGTTTTCTAAGCACTCGGACCCTGCAAGTCGATCCAAAACGGTCTCCTGCATACTATCCACGGGTCACACTCTCCAAAGTCGAATCTCGACAAAGAGGGTAACAACCGCTTACGGGTCCTCTCGACTCGTAAGAGGGAAAAATTCTCTTATAAGATCCTTACGACTTATAAGAGAAAACACACTTAGGAGTCCTCACGACCCCTAAGGAGAAAATACACCTACGAGATCCTCTCAATCCGTAGGGAGAAAAGTCTTTGTGAGACCCTCACGGCCCATAAAGTTGAAAAGTCTTAGGCTACAAGGACCCTAAACTTGTCTCCTAAGCCCTCAATTCCATGGCTACTCATAACTTTGCACTACTTCACCCATGTATATACTTACGTGGGCAAAGTAGTGGGGGCATTTGTTCCCGCCAAAAATTTCTGCACAGAAGAGTCCAAGGTATCAAATGGCAGCGATACACTTAAGGAAATGCGAACCAGTATCTTTCGGCCTGTATTTTGATAAACTCCCGATAGAGAAACTATTAAATTTTGATGGTATTGGAAGCATCTCGAAAAACCCTTCGATTTGATATATTATGGGCTTCATAATTCATCCGGGATCAAAAGTTATGAGCAAATATGCTATGCACTGTTCCCTGAATAAAAATCAGGAATTACCTCAATGAGGTATCACGTGCTCACACATGATCAATGGTCACGTGTTGACACGTGATAGTTAAAACAGAAATAAAAACAAATGGCTGAAGGAAATACCTCAATGAGGTATCACGTGCTCACACGTGACCAATGGTCACGTGTTGACGCGTGATGGTTAAAACTGAAGCATAAATGAACGCTGAGAAAAGAATCAATTGGGGGTCACGTGCTCATACATGACCAAGGGTCACGTGCCAGCACGTGACAGGCTTCGAAAGCCTTACAGATTAATAGAATTAAAATTATAAATTTCTCTAAATCTTTCCAAATAGAATTAAAATTCTAAATTTCTCTAAATCTTTCCAAATAAGAATTAAAATTCTAAAAACTTCTAAATCTTTCCAAATGGAAAAGGATTATGGGAACCGTTGGATTAAAGATCCAAGGGTGATTAAAAATCACCAGTTTATGGAAAAATCTTAAACAAGAAAAGATCTCCCTAAATCTCACCGAAATAACAAACAGAATAACTTTGGATTGAAAATCCAACGGTAAATAAAATTCACTGAATGATCTAAAAGATCATATTAATTATGAAAACAAATCAAATCTTTCAATGAAAGATTTGCTAAACAAATTGATTCTTTTCCTCCTCCTATAAATAGGAGCCAAGAGAAGAGAAGGAGATATAGAATTTGGAGAGAGAAAACTTTAGAGAGAATTTTGGGATCTTGAAATTGCAGAGAGAAAAAAAAGGAGAATTTAATTCTCAACAAAAAAAACCCTAGGTGAGAAAAGGGAAAAAGATCAACTTCAAAAAGAGAATTTAATTCTCAAAATCCAAGAGTTTAACTCTTGTACAAAAAAGAACTTAGTTCTTCTTCTGGTTGAAGATCTGCACAGAGCACATCTCCCCATAAGTTGAGAATTTAATTCTCATCGGGTCGAGATCCTGCCATGCAAATCCTAAACTTAGAAGGGGAATTGAGTTTTGAGAATTTAATTCTCCTAAAACAGAACTAGGATTTAACCTTAATTGAGAATTTAATTCTCTCAGATCAACAGGAATTTAATTCCTCCTAAAATGAAACTAGGGTTTAACCCTATATAAGAATTTAATTCTTTTACATATTTGGGAATTTAATTCCTTTAAAAAGAAATTAGGGTTTTACCCTAGATAAGAATTTAATTCTTAATCTTACAGAGAATTAAATTCTCAAAATAAAATGGAGAGACGTAAAAGATCTCCATGCATGCAAAAGACCAAGGTCACGTGTCCCTACGTGACCCCTGAAGAGATCCCCAGAAATGAGAAGGAGGAAAGCTTTGAGGCAATGCCTCACGTGCTCCCACGTGACCTACAAAACACAGAAAGAAAAAGCAAAGGAAATATGAGCTTTGGGCGCTCTCACGTGTCCCCACGTGACCCCTTAGCGAGTGCTTTAATGATCAGTGCATAAATCTCCATCACATGTCAACACGTGATGCTCAAAAGATGAAGAAGTGTTTAACACTTAATTGCAGAACGAAGAAAAGGGATTTGGTCCCACCTTTGGGCGCTCTCACGTGTCCACACGTGACCCCACTTTCTTTAGTGTTTAACACTAATTTGGGGTTTATATTTCCAGTGTTTAACACTGATTGTTTCTAGTGTTTAACACTAAATTGAAGATTATATTTCCAGTGTTTAACACTAATTGTCTTTTAGTGTTTAACACTAATTTGAGAGTTCTACCTCCAGTGTTTAACACTGTTGTTCTCTAGTGTTTAACACTACTTTTAGCCAAATTAGCTAATTTTCCAGAGGTAAAAGTCCCTCCTCTAAATGAATCTCAAAATTGAGGAAATCAAAAACAAAATGTTGTCAGAGCCCCCAAATCTCTGTTTAGCACTGCTAAATGATGAGGGGCTAAACCCAGACAAATGTCTAATGACCCAAAGGGCCAATATTTCAAACATAATTGGACTTAACCCAAACTGGCCATAAGTCCTCAAATCATCTTGAACTGAGCACATCTGCTCTTTCAACCAACTCATTGGTTTAAGGGTACATCTCTGAGCTCGTCTGATATTTTTCGTTGTAATCCTTCAACGTCTTCAAAGAGGTGATGGGTCCCGACAGCCATACATTTTATTGGACCACTATGTCCCTAAACTGGCAATGGACCACTATGTCCTTAAACTGGTATTGGACCACCATGTCCCTAAACTGGCAATAGACCACTATGTCCCTAAACCGGAACAATAGAGCCCAAATGCTCTTTTGTCGGATCTAAACGATCCCGTTTAAGTTGATCTTAGCATCAAAAATGGCTAACGTATCCTTAAACTTTCAAACAGACTTTAGTCCCAACTATAAATCTCCCAACTAACTTTGGTTCGAGGGTACATCTCTGAACTCCTCTGATATTTGTCGTTGTAATCCTTCAACGTCATCGGAGAGGTGACGGGTCCCGACGGCCATACATTCAATGGACCACCATGTCCCT
Organism: Agapanthus africanus; assembly: GCA_030015575.1. Classification (NCBI taxonomy): domain Eukaryota; kingdom Viridiplantae; phylum Streptophyta; class Magnoliopsida; order Asparagales; family Amaryllidaceae; genus Agapanthus; species Agapanthus africanus. Next base: position 65,938,554 of record JASDDO010000012.1, on the reverse strand, counting down.
AAACTGGCAACGGACCACTACGTCCCTAAACTAGAACAATAGAGCCCCCAAATGCTCTTTTGTCGGATCTAAACGATCCCGTTAAGTTGATCTTAGTCTCAAATTAGACTAACGTATCCTTAACAAACGTTTAAGTTGATCTTAGCCTCAAATATGGCTAACGTATCCTTAAACCTTCAAACAGAGTTTAGTCCCAAATTGGACTATAGATCCCCCAATCAACTTTGGTTCAAGGGTACATCTCTGAACTCCTCTGATATCTGTTGTTGTAATCCTTCAACGTCGTCAGAGAGGTGACAGGTCCCGACGGCCATACATCCTATGGACCACCACGTCCCTAAACTGGCAATGGACAACCACGTCCCTAAACTGGCAATGGACCACTATGTCCCTAAACTGGAACAATAGAGCCCCCAAATGCTCTTTTGTCGGATCTAAATGATCCCGTTAAATTGATCTTAGTCTCAAATTAGACTAACGTATCCTTAACAAATGTTTAAGTTGATCTTAGCCTCAAATATGGCTAACGTATCCTTAAACCAAAACCCCAAACCCAAATCTAAGAAAATACGGATTTAGACTAATCCACGTCCTACGGGCGACGACATAAATTAGTCTCCGTATACAATCCATGGGCAACCACAAACAAAACAAACACCCACGACATGAAGTGAAATTCTGGAGAAGGAGAAAGTTGTTACCGCGATGCGGTAGCGTAATTAACTGCAGGGGCTTGCGCCTGCAGGGAAGAGCGTCCCCACAATCAAAAACCCTCAAGCGAGGGGGAATCTGATGAAGTCTGCTACATCGGCCGCATCCGTCTAAACCTCCGATACACGGTGCCATAAATCAACTTGGCATCTTCGGAGAGGTGGACGGGTAAAACCAAATAGCATCTGCCCCGAATCTCAGGCAAGACGTCCATGTCTTGGTCGCCGTTCGGAGGGGAACAACGGTCGCAGATAGTAATGTATATACTATACACATAGTTAAAATTTCGGTTGACTAAACCTTTCCCGAATTGGCCCCAAATGCAAATCCAGCACTCAAACAAATCTAGGCCGAAACCATATATCAAAAAAATAATATTTCCATGAACTAAAACCCCAGAAAAAATTTGGGGCACTGTAGCCCAAAAGTGCAGCGGAACCGCTGCAAAATGTGACATTTTGCTCAGGTACCGCGGTGGAATTTTGAAGTTAGGTGCCCAAATTTTTTTCTTAGTTCTAGTTGTGCCTGCACATATTTTTAAGATATCTAAAAAAAATTTTTGAACAACTTTGAAATTCGACAGCAAGCACATGAAATGGAAATTTGATTCGGAAAAATTGGTCGATCGATATTCTAACGTTGTGCAAACAATCTAGTATAGGGTTAAAAGGTTGGCTCTGGTCCTATGTTGGGTTTCGCTAGCGTTCCGGCCATCAATCAGTGACCAAATGCGGAACAAAAATTTATAAAAACCGGCACCAACGGAACCCGATGCCCGGATCTACCATTAACCATAGACTAGCAAACAAGAAAGAAGTTTAGATGGTTATACCGAATTGATCCGTGTCCTTTGGTCTTCATCCACCTTTCTAAGCTCCTAGAGGCCTCCTTGATCGAGCTTGATCTCCGGTCTCCCTCCATCGAAGATGATCCACCCGAGAGTCTATGAATCGAGCTTCAACCTCATATCTGAGATAACTAGGGTACCTAGATCGCTGCACTAGATACCGTAGAAGAAGTAGAGAATGATGAAGGATTAATTTGTCTCAAGACACCCCAGGTTTCTCAATACATGAGAGCGTTAGGGTGGAGGTAGAAGAAGATGCCATGAGGATGAGAGTAAGAGCAACTCAAGAAAAAGAATGGCTTAGTCTTTTGTTGTGTTGTGAGATATCTAGAAATAATGGAGCCATTCCAAATAAATATCTCAGTCTCCAAAATATCTCAAGTCAACATAAAATATCTCAAGGCAATAATAATCTCACAACAAATAAAAGATTAAGCATGCTAGAATAGTAACCATGGGTCACTAATAAGCCATGCCACTAAAAATGCAATAAACACCTCATCCTCCACCTTAATAACATTTTAATCTAAAAAGGTTTAAACCATAATGAGGTGCAATCTTTTAAAAGTAATCTTGTAAGAAATTACAAGAATACCCCTCATCTGTACATACATACCCGCATCCGTATTCCGAAGAATACAAATACAATGAGACAAAAATAATCCAACAATATAATACTAGGATCCAGCTTAAATAAAAGTCCACCAGTATTATCCGTCCGAACACCATGCATGCACAAGTACACGTATGTGATCGAACCCTGCCGTAAAACCATACGGCCTCTATATCGTTTCACCCGAAGCAGGGAAACCCTCTGTGTGGGACTCTAAACACTCATCAATACACTGGCAGTGGGTTTAACCACAAGCACGTCAGTGGCACTAGCTATACGTAACGGCTACCCAGGTATTGAGCGAAAGGGAGGCCGACGAGCAAACTCATCCTGAAACCGTACTGAGCCTGACAGTGACAATATCCGTACAGTCTGGTCCGTTCATCTATGAATATCGCATATCGAGTCTAGGGGGTGGATAAAGTTAGACCCCTAATAACGCGACATATAGTGTCGGTATGAAACCCATCACCATCTGAGAAACTACCGATCCTTGATCAGTAATTCTCTACTACCTTGGCCAATGATTTCTGGTGATGGCCACCCGTGCACAATGCGACATCAACCCCCAATACCGGAAGAGATGAATCCCCTACGATCCGCTCACTGCCTCCATGTGGCTCGGGACTGTACCCAACTAAAACCTGTTTGCATGACTCCTTTGAGCCATGGTATGATAGTAATCAAAGCACGGTGGGAACTCACACGAGACAAATGACGATCTCAGGTCGACATACTAACCTGTACACATGTCACCTAGGAACTGCTATCTGACAATAAGTATAATACCAACTAGCATGTTTCCGGCGAGTCCGTCCGGTGTAGTCATAACCCAATGAGCACCTGTATATATCTTAGGTGAACAAACTGACACCAATGGCTTGTGAGACCGGCCATCGCCCTTCATCAGGGTCTCGATCGGTATACACTAGTCTACTCTAGAGTATCGATGCCCAGTCTCAAAACTCCCACGACTAGGGACATTTAAGGATGTTCTTATAGACCACCCAGCTCTCACGTATATGATCGCCATCATAATGCTGGTAGTTAAGCAAGAATTTTGTGGGCTCTATCAACATGTAATAGTGATCTGTAATACCACCTAAAGCATGTACATGATGATAAAGAAAAACCAGATAGTTTACTATCATCTCGAGTAAGACTGTTCTACCGGTATAGGTCCTCCCTCAATCATCATAATCACCTGCCTGCGACTATGATAATTGCCTTGAGGGCACTATAACCAACAAGATCGACAGAAAAGTTGGGCAGATACTGGAAGAAGACCATCAGAGTTCGTTGTTGGTTATTATGTGTTCTTTAAGATATCACCGACTAGGGGAGTAATCCGGTTTGATAGTCGAGGCAAGCTTAGCTCTCGATTCGTGGGGTCTTTCGATATCATTGAGCATATTGGAGAAGCGGCTTATCGATTGGCTTTACCACCATCCTTGGCGGGTGTTCATGACGTGTTTCATATATCTCAATTTCGTAAGTATGTTCAAGATGAGACGCACGTCCTAGACCACTCAGAAATGACAGTGAGAGAGAATTTAACTTATGAAGAGTAACCAATAACTATTGTGAATCGACGAGAAAAGGTTCTCAAGAATAGAGTGATCTCTCTAGTGCTTGTTTCGTGGGGAAATTGTTCGCATGGAGAATCTACTTGGGAACGTGAGGATGAAATTTGACAAAAATTTCCACACCTCTTTACTTAGATTTGTATCTTCATTGTTCTAGTCTCTTCCTGTTTCGTGAATTTCGAAGACGAAATTCTTTTATAGTTGGGTATAATGTAACACCCTAGCACGATCGTATGTTATTTAACGATATTAATTAGTATTTTGAATTTTGTTTTATTTATTATTTGGGTTGTGATTGGTTTGATAGTATATGTGTTTATCCGACCGGACCCGTTTGCGTGAAACCCGTTACGGTACTAGAGCATCTTTTATTAATATTTATCCGTAGACTAAATCTATATAAATCTTAAATAACAGATATATAATATTTAAATTATATGTGTATACTTTCTGGTAGCCATACGTTAGGGATATTTTTCATATATTAATTGTCAGTATACTATTTAAACATCTCATGATATTATATTGACAATTATATATTGCAATTAAATCTTAAACATCCTAGATACTATGTGTAGGATTCCCATCGACGGCAGCAAGGTTTTGGGAGGCATCGTCCATGCCATTTTCAAATTTTCCCGTTTCAAGGAACTCTAAACAAGAATCGATAACTAGAATATAATACGGAAAACATATAGTAAACCATTTACTATCTAAGTGAAGAGGAAATACAACCTTTGTAGATCGGTCCTTCACTTCATATGCTCCTTGTAGTAGTCCCTTCGCTGCGATCATCGTCCTCCCGGACTCTCGGACGGCTCCATGAGAAGATAGCAACGGTATTGCTTGAAGTCTTCGAGATCGAAGATGATCTACGTCGGGGGATTACTTACTCAAGATACCACTTCACCAAAGTGAAGCAAACACCCTATACTAAAGTGCTAGTCTAGTAGAGGATGATGAAATAGGAAGTGGGTACACTTTAGAATTTCTTTTCTCACATTATTTCTCTCTTTTTATCAAACCCTAGCAAGCTTTTTGACGGAGGAAGAAGATGAGCTCAAGAAAAATGAGAATGAAAACTAATCAAGAGAGAGAGTGAATCATGGGTGAGTTTGTATCATATACTAACTCATGTAGAGACATAACCATGGCTACATTATAATGGTTAGGTTAATTAATATCTTAAGTAAAACAAAACTAGTGGACTAAGTCAATGCAACCATAAGCTTCATGAAGCTTCATGCATGTGCGCTCATCATCCACTAATTTTAGAATTACTTTAAATATAAAAACCTAACACTATAATTAGTATGGTATAAATCTTATACACCCATGTAAGTTGTACCAACAACCATGACACTAAATGAACACAAATAAATATCTATCACATACATATTAAGTTATGCACAAGTGAGAAAAACAAATGCTTAAGTGAACCAATGTTAGTTAATGTAAATTAGTATATCACATATACAATTATACACTAAATTATTAAATCAACACTTGACTTAATAATCCGGTTATATCACATATAACCGACTAACATCCAATGTATCGACTTATCGAATCAACCCTTGATTCGATAACCTGGTTATATCGCATATAACCGATCGATACAAACATCGCGAGAATAGAATACGATATCATATACTCGCATTATTCTCGGTCCCGCACATATCACATATGCGCTCCTATTTCGTTTTGCCTGAGCCAGTAAAACCTCTATGTAGGACTGTAAAGACTCGTCAATACGCCGACAGTAGGTGATGATCATATCAAGCACCCACAAGCCGTCAGCGGTACTAGCTGGACATAACGGCTACCCGGGTATCGAGCGATCAGAAGATCAGCAAGCAAGCCCGCTCCAACTCCTGCAAAAGCCTGACAGTGACACTACCATACAGTCCGGTCTCCTCGTCTGATATGTCGCATATCAAGTCTAGGGGTGGTAAACGTCAGACCCCAATAACCTATAAGTCATGCCGATATGAGGCTCATAACAGGTCGAGAAACTACTGGTAACACTTACCAGTAAATCTTTAAACCAGTCATGGCCAGGGACTTCCCTGTTATGGCCAATCGAGCACAACGCAACATCAACCCCCAATACCGGGAGAGACGAAACCCCTCTTATCGCTCATTGTCTCCATGTGACTCGGGACTGTACCCAAAAACCACCATTTTGCATGCCCTCTTGGACGTGGTAAGATGGAAATCAAAGCACAGTGGGAATCACACAAGACTCTATGACGATCTCGGGTCTACAGACTAACCTGTACCAGTGCCACCAGAGAACTGCCATCTGACGTGAGGTACAATATACATCTCATGTATAGTAATGGCCTCTAGGGCATACATATAACTAACAATCTCCCACTTGCACTAGGGCCATCTGATAACAGTGGTTGAAATATCTCATATTCAACCATCCCATAAAAGTCTCTCTCTAGGAAAATGCCTTTGTGAGTGGATTCGCCGTGTTGTCCTCTGAGTCTACTCTCCTAACCTCGATCCCCTGGAGATCAGCCATCTCCATGATCAGGTGATACTGCCTTAGAATATGTCTGGATCACTAATGGGACAGGCGTTCCCAGGCATAAGCCACAACTCCATTGTCGCACAATGGTAGGAACGAAGTTCATCTCATGAACTAATATACACCCAGACTGCCTCTTTAGTAGCATCTTTGGTAGCGATGTATCCATCCTTTATCGTCTAGTATGCCACGGTATCTATCTTGGAACTCTTCTAATCATACCGTCCCTATACTGAGGGTAAAGACAATGCCTGTGACTGACATTCAGTCGACCTTACCACTCTGGAAGCTGTCCAATGATTCTCCTCAGGATCGATTGATACCATTTCACTACACCTAGTGAGGGTCCTAACATCCATTTAGATCTATCTCATAGTGTTGGATATAGTGCCCTCAGAGTCAATTATTGGATCATATGCACGTGATTGCAATGATTGAGGGAGGACCTATGCCGGTAGGACAGTTTTACTCAAGATGATAGTATGCTATCTGGTTTATCTTTATCATCGTGTATTGCTTTAGGTGACCTTATAGGTCACTATTGCGCGTTGATAGAGCCCTTAGGATTCTTGCTTGACGGCCAGCAGTATGATGGCGATCATATACGTGGGAGCTGGGGTCTATAAGCACATCCTTTAAAGGTCCTTAGTCGTGGGAGTTTTCGAGACAGGGTATCGATACTCCAGAGTAGACTAGTGTATACAGTCGAGACCCCGACGAGGGGCGGTGGCCGGTCTCACAAGCCACTGGTGTCAGTTGGTTCACCTAAGATGTATACATGTGCTCATTGGGTTATGAGTACACCGGACAAGACTCGCTGGGAACATGCTAGTTGGTATTATACCTGATGTCAGATAGCAGTTCCCTGATGGCATGTGTACAGGTTAGTTCATCGACCTGAGATCGTCATTTGTCTCGTGTGAGTTCCCACTGTACTTTGATTACTACCCTACCACAGCTCAAAGGAGTCATGCAAACAGGTTTTAGTTGGGTACAGTCCCGAGCCACATGGAGGCAGTGAGCGGATCGGCAGGGGTTCGTCTCTCCCGGTATTGGGGGTGAGATCGCACTGTGTCTAGGAAAGCCATTACACGAAGTCCTTGGCCAAGGCAGGAGATTTACTGGTAGGTATTCCAGTAGTATCTCAGGGTGTTCTGGGCTACGCTCCGACACGACTCGTACCGCTTTTGGGGGTCTGACTTTTACCAACCCCCTAGGCCCAACATGCGATGCTCATAAACGAACGGACCGGACTGTACGGATATTGTCACTGACAGGCTCAGTAGGGTGTCAAGATGAGTTCGCTCATCGACCTCTCATTTGGTCAATACCTGGTAGCCCGTTACGTACAGCCAATACCTTTGACGTGCTAGTGGTTAAATCCACAGCCAAAATATTGACGAGTCTTTAGAGTTCCCCACAGACAGTTTCTCAATTTTCGGGCGAAACGCTGTAGAGGCCGTATGGATATATGGCAGGGTTCGATCATATACGTGCGGTATTGCATGAATCATGATCGGACGGATAATACTAGCGGGCTTTGGTTTAAGCCGGATCCTAGTATTATACAGTGTAGATTTTGTCTCATTGTATTTGTATTCGGTTAGAATACAAATGCGGGTATGTATATACAGTCGCGGGATTTTCCTGTAATTTATTACCGGATTGTTTTTTTTTTGAAGTTACCAGTTTGCATTCCGTTTCGGCCATTTTTCCTTTGTTCCTTCTTGGCTGAAATTCCTTTGATGGAGGGGCTTATTTGCAAATGTGCAAATTAGCAAAATGGAGGGTTTTTTGTGGCATATGGTTGCTTCATATGGTTCTAGCATCTTTTGCTTTTTCCATACTCATTGCTTGCATTAAATGTGAAGGGATTGATTAAGAAATGGTGTGACAATATTACCTCTTTATCATCACACATTTACCTTATGCTCACCCATTCCTTTTCCTTGTGCTCACCCCCTTGTATTTTCTCTCCTCTTATTTTGCATGGCCGGCCACAGAGAAAGAATGGGTAATTGATTTTTGGTGGTGGGGAAAATGTTGATCTCATTTTTTTGCTTGCAACAAAAATTCTAGTTCATCTCCATAGTTCATTCCTCCATCCAAAATGCAACTTCATTAACCCCTTGAGACAAACCGTTCTACACTCAGTCTACAGCAATCTTGAACACGTCGGCTTGTCAACTTCGTGTCCGAGTTGCCTCGGTTCAGAAGTGGGAGCCCGTAAAAAGACTCGGTGATGTGGTGCCCTTCCGACGAGGAGATCGAGACCGGAGATGCCGCGGGGAGATCGGGATGGTGACCGAAGACCGAAGGACACGGATCGCTCGGTATAGCTTTCTACCCTTTCTCCTGTTAGCTAGTAGTAGGTTAATGGTCCGATCCGGGTTTATAGTCCGCGGTAGCGCCGGTTTCTAGTTTAGAAAAGTTTTCGTATTCCTCATTTTTGCCTCGGACAGACGGCCGGGGCGCTATCGTAGACTTACACATAGATCCAAAATCCAGGATTTAGGACGTATCACCTTGATCCTATATGGAGAATCCTTGTGATATGTGAAGATTGATCGAGTGTAGCACAGGAAACTCCTTTCCTGTCACGCCCCGCTTCCCGGTGTACGGCGAAGAGGACGCGACGAGGTCCGCTACGTATATACTTAAAAGTACATACGCTAAGCGTATCTAAGCAATATAAAGTAAATCACAAGAGACAAAAGATATAGAAATAACAGCAACTTTATTAATAACATTCTTTTGTACAATGCATGAAAAGTAAATACAACTGAAATGAAAAATGATGCCTAAACAGTGGCATAACAGGAAATGAAAATACTGAAAAGAACAAGGTACAATATCTAAAGCTCGGGATCTTCGTGAACTACTCCAAGTCTTCACCGGTGGGCTCGATCTCTGCTGAGTCCAAAGCACCTGACGACATTCAAAAAAGAAAGAAATAGAATATCGTCAGCGAACAGGTCGCTCGGTAAGTCCCAAAGATAAGGAAGAATTAGAAAGATAGAATAAGAGTATTTTCTAAAGTATTATGTTGTAGAATATTATGGAATATTGTGTTAACGCTGTTGTTTGTAGCTTGGTACAGAAGGATGCCAGTGTATACGAGAGGGGTCTCTATATGCTAGAGACCATGGCAAACGGAATATAGAGTACAAGGCTCCGTTATACAACCCGGAACAACGGCAATTGGATTCATGTTAGGTGTCTTAATCTGACCACCTCGTGCCACCTTTAACACCTTCCGTACCAATCTACCCCTTAAACCCCGTAATGTTTTGGTTGTATTGTTGTATTGTATTGTGTAAGTTGGATGACTGACCAAAACCATGATATCAGTAAACGGATTATAACTGCAATATCAGGTAAATGGAATAACGGAATAATGGATGTATATCCATGGTTTGATTCAGTCAAATTGTATAGATTGTTAACTGGATTCTGGAATTCATGTATTCATATTGAGTTGGAATAGTAAAGAATATAGATTGACTTGAATTATATTCAAGTCAGAAATAATCAGACTCAAACCCGAGTCAGACTAAAAGAAATGTAATTTGAAATTCTATAATTGTTAGGGTCTTTATTGTAATTTATAAAACTTGAGGGGGTTTTATGTAAAAATACTTTTGTATAGTTTTCAAGATACACCTCAAGTATTTATTATTCGTCTTTATAGTTATAATGAGTGTGAATTTTATTTATGTTATTCCTAGTGAATATATCCTGATAAAGGTTTTAATTTGTTATATTGATTTATTTGAAATTCATGGTATTTTAATGTAACTTTTAATCTTGTAATTTTTTAGAAAAGGTGGAAACTTTATCTTATAATAAAATAGGTGTTTAAATGATAAATATACATATGTTTATACAAGAATAATTTTTAATAAATATTTTATTTTCCAAAAATCTCATTTTTCTTAAATGTCGTATTTTAAACCTTTCGAGACCGAATGCTCCTTGCGGAGGTCTGAATCTCGCACTACTAAGTTCGAGGGTGCACGATAAACCGTACTATCCCTAACGAGTTCCCCAAAGGTGGGTTGCAGTGGCGCTTTGCAAAGATTTAATAAATACTAATCATTTAGAAAACGGTTTTATAAAAGTAAGGTATTTATTTGTAAAAGGGTGTAAATTTCTGTATTTTAGATTATAGGGTTTCCTAAGCCAACTAGCCTATTTCTAAATGGTCTAAACGACAAGTCATTAGAAGCCTCAAATCGCCTCTTCACCGCCAATTGTGGCCAGGTAAGTACAAGTGGGGAGGGAGGGATCCGCTCACGAATCGTGAGGTGGGCCTTTTAAAGTTACCCAAGCTCACTTGCCTAGCCTAGACACCACAAAGTCAGTTTAGATAAACGATCGATGTCCATGACATATCGTATTTTCCTATTAAAAGATTTTGTTTTAAAATTGTAACAACTTAGGACTTTTAGAGAATGTTTATAAAGAAAAGGGTATTTTAATGTAAAGTCTTGTATTTTCGTATTCTAGGTTTTGATGATATCAATTAGGGTTGTATTTGCGTGTGTGTGGAGGTAGGTCATTACCTCGTGATCTACGTTAAGGTATAGCAATTGTTCAGGGTTAAATATGATAACTAAACATTGTGGTATTTAAGTGAAAGAAATACGATAAATGGAAACGTTATCATTTCATGTGAAAAACTTTATCCAAATTGATTTTTAAGTGATTAATGGTCAACATGAATATGTTTAAGCATTATGTAATTTGTGACAAGTGAGTTTTGATAGAAAACCGAATCGGAAATCGGTTTGTTCCGATTTCCGTCGGGTTTTTAAAAAGTCGTATTTTTCTTAAAAGAAAAGGAAGATAGAAAGAGGGGGACTTACGGGTTTGGATAAGTTAGAGAGTGCTAGGAAGGTAGTGGGTTGTCGGGCGTCGAAACGCCGCGAAGGTTCCTAGTACGATCGCCGGAATTCCCATCAAGAGTATGTCATCCACGTACAATACGGGGATCGCCACCATACTCCCTACTACCCTTTTGTATATACAAGGTTCATCTACCATTTTGATGAAGTCAAACTCTTTGATTACTATATCAAAACAGATGTTCCAACTCGCGATGCCTGCTTTAACCCATAAAGCAACTTGCAGACGTTTCCGCTGCTCCCACTATCTACGAAGCCCTCTGGCTGTGTACTTACAGACGCTCTTTTCTAAATCACTATTTAGAACAGCAGTCATGACACCCAACCGCCAGATATCGTAGTCATGGTATGTAGCAGTGGCAAGTAGGATCCGGATGGACTTAAGCATAGGCCCCAGAAAAGGTTTCATCATTATCCAAGCTTGGTTGATGACGAGAACTTTTAACAAGTCTAGCTTTGAAAGTCTCAACTTTTCCATGTACACCAAGTAATCTTCTCAAGATATACTTGCTCCTAATGGGGATTTAACCCTTTAGATATAGCAACCAAAGTCTATACTTCGTTGGTGTACATAGATTCTATCTCAGATCGCACAGCATCCAGCCATTCTCACAGAGTCCCCACTGCTGATGGCCTGCTCGAAACTAGTTGGGTCATCATCTCATGATGAAATTCTCGCTCCTACTGTCATAGAGAAACCAAAGTATCTCTCAGGTGGGTGAGGAACCCTACCAGATCGGCGGAGAGACTGAGATTCGTTGGGAGCTATTGAATCCTCCGGTTCTACCAAATCATCAGCTATAGTTTGTATAGCTGGAACTCTTTCCAGTTCTACCTCATGACCACTAATTTGTTTCCAAAATAAATTCCTTTTCCTAAAAAGGTGGCATGCCGAGAAACAAAACACATTTTGTTCCTCGGTGTGGTAGAAGATATTCCCTTGCAAATGCTTGGGATATCCAACAAACTTCCATAGAATTGACCTTGCCTCGAGCTTGTCTGGATTTTGCTTTTAGACATAGGCCGGACAACCCCAAATCTTAACTTACTTAAGAGATGGGCTCTTCCCATACCATATCTCATATGGAGTGGTAGACATCTGATTTGGTTGGAACGCCATTCAATAGGTATGCAGCTTCTCAAGTGCATAACTCCCAAAAGGAAATAGGCAACTCAGTAATACTCATCATAGAGCGCACTATATCTCATAGGGTACAATTGCTCCGCCTCGATACACCGTTGTGCTGTGGTGTATACGGAGGAGTAATGCTGAGAGAGAATCTGATTCTCCTTTAGAATAGTCCAGGAATTCCGTGCACAAGTATTCTCCTCCCTGATCACATCAAAGGACATAATACTTATACCCATTTTAGTTCTCTATTTCTGACTTATATTCATTGAATATCTCAAAAGGTTCAGACTTGTGTTTCAATAGGAACATATATCCGAATCTTGAGAGATCATCAGTGAATGTAATGAGGTACAGAGAACCGGTCCTTGCATGTGTAGACAGGGGACCTACATATATCATCATGTATCAATCCCAAGAGTTCACCAACTCTTTCTCTGTTTTCATTAAACGGATCTATGGTCATCTTATCTTTGTGACATGACTGGCAAGTTTCACAAGATGTAAATTCAAACTGATTTGAATATGCATCTAAATGTAACTTAGCTAGTTGGGTCGAATTGATATGACCTATTCTATAATGCCTCAATAAGGATTCGTTCATTTCTGAACTCTTCCTCTTGTGTATGTTCTATACGTTAAGAATTGTGGTTTGATTTAGAACGTATATGCTTTTAGATAACGTGCATGAACCGATCAACACTTGATATAGGAAATGTTCAAAACATTATCCAACAATACAAAATTATATCCTTCTTTACTAAATAAAGAGACTAATATGATGTTGTATATCAGGTTCGGTATCTAATAACATTCATTCAGAATCAATGTATTTGGTAATACAGGGTGATAACTGCCAACATCTTGGCTGCAACAATTGCACCGTTTCCAACTCTTGAAATTTTATCACCCGTTCTCAGTTCTCTACCTATCTGTAGCCCATGTAACAGATTACATATGTGGGATCCTGGTCCGGTATCTTATACCCAGGACGTAGAGGATACTAAGAAACAGTTCTTGGTAATGAACACACCCGAAGAAGATGCATCATCATGCACTTTTTTCGTTTGGGCGGCACGGGAATCCTAGTAATCCCCTATTTCCTGCTCGGTCTTATAACAATTATAAGTTGGAGCTGGATCAACATTCCCCAGCATAGTATAACAAGTGGGTTCGGTCAATACATCCATATTATTATCTTGATTAAGGCGTGACATAGTCGCTACCTGGAGAGAGAGAAGAAAACACTCTGCGTGCGCTCTTGCAAGATTAGATTGGTTATTATTTTATCTAATCAGGATGGCTCCCACTATTTTTATCAATTCTTCCTTCAAACCCTAAAAGCAAAGACTAGCCGGGATTAATTACACCCTACAATTTCGCCAATCTTTCAGCCAGGCCAGTGTCGGTACTTTGAGGGAGGTTCCCCGTGCTTACGCACGGACCTAATTAAAATAAACATCGTTTTCCCAGAGGCGTAACCCCGTTGACACCTTTCTAGACACCTACTTGATCGGCTAATTGTCCTGTGTAAAACTCTCCCAGGAGTAACAATTACTCGCAGTGGGTATCAGGATCCAACTATCTCATAGAAGGTATGCAATCTCATTGCAAATTTCAACACTTGAAATTCCCGATAATATTTTGCCCCAAACGATCTATGACCTTGACAAGGTCAACAAACCATAGACCGCAAGTCAAGTTCAACCCGTCATTTCTTGATTGAATTAAACCCACCCGTACGACCCTTGACAAGGGCAACAAGGCCGCACGACTACCCTAATCCAATCTGCATCATATGCATAAGCAGATAAATACTAGTCAGCTACCGCACACTACGCCTTGACAAGGTCAACAAACGCAGCACGAATACTAAGTAGGACTTATCTGAAATGACGGAGGGCTACGACAGGTTTTCTGAAAACCTATTGCGTAATGAACTTGATATCGTTGTAGAATCAAATGATTTTAAAATGGAGTGTTTTTGAGGCTTTAGCTAGTTTCGCTAAAGAGGTCACTCCCGGTGAAGGGATCTCGGCTCTTTCCTCGTCGAATGAGGTGCAGGATATATCACATATATCATTATACAAAGCAAAAACTATAAAAGCAATCAAAATACAAACCGAGGGTTGTAGCATCTGCCAGTTATTACTAAAGGGGTCACTCCCGGTGAAGGGATCTCGGCCCTTTTCTTATCGAATAAGGTGCAGGATGTTCTACAAGGAACACCGCTATGCAAAGTAAGAACTGTAGCTACATGTTTTTGAAAATTCGATTTCACAACATCTTTTAGGGTTCTTTTCTTTCATTAATCACATTAATGAAGTCCCATCATATAAGTCACCTAAACATCACAGATAAATACAACGTACGCTTACGTACGCTTATGCCATCCGCATTTGCCTCGATATCCCCTCGTGCACCGTTAGGTTAGGTAACTAACGGCAGAGCGGGAAAGTGCTAGCGCGGGTGTAAAACATAAGCAACGTCTATATAATATATCATATATACTATATACAATATATATCTCAACATATCAAATGATCACATCACAGATATCGCAGCAGAAGAAACATATGAAATATTGGATATACTAGGAGGTCCTTGTTTTATTTTGAGCCTCTATAAAACACGGATTCCACGGTCACGATGAATAGCCAAACCCATACCCCTAGACCCCTACGAGAGCGGCAAGCAACCCTCCCAATTCTAGAGTTAGGAGACCCGGACTCGACTCCTCGAGTTGGTATCCCACTGGACTCTAGAACCCGGTTACTTGTGCTCTCCTCCTTGGGTCTATCCTAGTACGGAAAAGTAAATAATATACATATGGTGACATCAACCTCAACCCGGAAGTGCCCCAATGAAAGAATATTACATACATTTAAATTTTACATGAATGAAAATAAAAACTCTCATCTCACATTAAAAAACCGGCTATTCAAAACACGACGATCCAATATAACATATCCAGCAACACATAACATCACATGTCATCAACGTAAGTAAATATGCGCATCCCAATTGTCGTTGACATATAGCAACGAAACCGGCGATATCAACATATTACACTTACGGTCGCAGAAAAGAAACTGTAAAACTACAACATTTGGAATCCACAAACTCCTTAGACATCATAAATCCGAAATATTACATACTTCGTATTTCATGCCTAACAGTATGAATTCCACATATTGTATCATATTACAGAAAAAGCTAGACGATGTTAAATATTCCAATCGAATCATTAAACACCCAAATTACCCAAAAAGCTCAACACTTGAACGTAGTTTTATAGTTATTCAGCACACACCACAGTACCAATGAACCAGCCGTAGAAGGGCCAAACCAACGTCTCACATGTGGCACCGCTGAACCACCACAAACCCGAGGGTTCAGTGGCGGTTCTGACGGTTACATAATCGAGTTAAGGTTTTGTTCTTCTAGAGGGTCCATCGCATAACTTGCATGATATTTGAAAGTTTTTTAACTACGGGAAAAATCCAACACTTGAAAAATTTTCCGGCAAGGGAAAAAGTGGGTATTTGACATCCGATTGAACTTTTTAATATCGTCTATAGTAACCCGAAAATAGTTAAAATATGACTACGAAACACTCCGATTTGTTATTATAGTAAATTAACATCACATGACAATTTAGCAAAAATAAACAACACCTGAAGCACCAAAACCCATGTAACAGAACACTGGAGAAATTTGGAGGGGGGGCTCGGAAATGGCCGGTATGGGGGGTCTCGCCGGCCCAAAAGTTTCCAAATGCCCCCAAATTTCAACAGTGTTCATGTTATCACATATATATGACTCTGTACTTGTTTAAAAAATTTTTAGGGCTCGTTTTAAAATCGACAGAAACATGGATTTTAGGGTTTCAAGTTCGGAGTTTGTTTCGTGTTCGTAATCTAACAATATCCGTATAATTTCCTAGCTAGGCTCTGATACCACTGTAGGGTTCCCATCGACGGTATCAAGGTTTCGGGAGGTATCGTCCATGCCATTTTCAAATTTTGCCATTTCAAGGAACTCTAAACAAGAATCGATAACTAGAATATAATACGGAAAACATATAGTAAACCATTTACTATCTAAGTGAAGAGGAAATACAACCTTTGTAGATCGGTCCTTCACTTCATATGCTCCTTGTAGTAGTCCCTTCGCTGCGATCTTCATGCTCCCGGACTCTCGGACGGCTCCATGAGAAGATAGCAACGATATTGCTTGAAGTCTTCGAGGCCGAAAATGATCTATGTCGGGGGATTACTAACTCAAGCTACCACTTCACCAAAGTGAAGCAAACACCCTACACTAAAGTGCTAGTCTAGTAGAGGATGATGAAATAGGAAGTGGGTACACTTTAGAATTTCTTTTCTCACATTATTTCTCTCTCTTTATCAAACCCTAGCAAGCTTTTTGAAGGAGGAAGAAGATGAGCTCAAGAAAAATGAGAATGAAAACTAATCAAGAGAGAGAGTGAACCATGGGTGAGTTTGTATCATATACTAACTCATGTAGAGACATAACCATGGCTACATTATAATGGTTAGGTTAATTAATATCTTGAGTAAAACAAAACTAGTGGATTACGTCAATGCAACCATAAGCTTCATGAAGCTCATGCATGTGAGCTCATCATCCACTAATTTTAGAATTACTTTAAATATAAAAACCTAACACTATAATTAGTATGGTATAAGTCTTATACACCCATGTAAGTTGTATCAACAACCCTGATACTAAATGAACACAAATAAATATATATCACATACATATTAAGTTGTGCACAAGTGAGAAAAACAAATGCTTAAGTGAACCAATGTTAGTTAATGTAAATTAGTATATCACATATACAATTATACACTAAATTATTAAATCAACACTGTTCCCCTCCGAACGGCGGCGGAGACGACTGAGGACGTCTAGGCCTGAGGTTCGGGGCAGATGCTATTTGGTTTTATCCGTCTACCTCTCCGAAGATGCCAAGTTGATTTATGGCGCCGTGTATCGGAGGTTTAGACGGATGCGGCCGATGTAGCAGACTTCGTCAGATTCCCCCTCGCTAGAGGGGTTTTTGATTGTGGGGACGCTCTTCCCTGCAGGCGCAAGCCCCTGCAGTTAATTACGCTACCGCGTCGCGGTAGCCACTTTCTCCTTCTCCAGAATTTCACTTCGTGTCGTATGTGTTTGTTTTGTTTGTGGTTACCCGTGGATTGTATACGGAGACTAAGTTATGCCGTCGCCCGTAGGACGTGGATTAGTCCAAATCCGTATTTACTTAGATTTGGGTTTGGTGTTTTAGTTTAAGGATACGTTAGCCGTGTTGAGGCTAAGATCAACTTAAACGTTCGTTAAGGATACGTTAGTCCTGTTTAAGACTAAGATCTACTTAACGTGGTGATCTATTTAATATATGGCCGTCGGGACTCATCACTTCTCTGACGTCGTTGAAGGATTACAACGATAGGTGTCAGAGGAGTTCAGAGATGTACCCTTGAACCGAAGTTGATTAGGGAATATGGAGTCTATTGAAATGCTTAAGGATACGTTAGCCTTGTTTAGGTCTAAGATTTACTTAAGCGGGATCGTTTAGATCCGACAGAAGAGCGCTTGGAGGCTCTATTATTCCAGTTTAGGGACGTGGTGGTCCATCCCCAGTTTAGGGACGTGGTGGTCCATCATTAGTTTAAGGACGTTCCGGTCCATCGCCAGTTTAGGGACGTGGTGGTCCATTATTAGTTTAAGAACGTTTCGGTCCAATATTAGTTTAAGGACGTTTCGGTCCATCGCCAGTTTAGGGACGTGGTGGTCCATCATTAGTTTAAGGACGTTTCGGTCCATCATTAGTTTAAGGACATTTCGGTCCATCATTAGTTTAAAGACGTTTTGGTCAGATATTAGTTTAGGGACGTTTCGGTCCAACATTAGTTTAAGGACGTTTCGGTCCACGAGTTTAAGGACCCCGCAGTCCAAATTCATATGTGGTCGTCGGGACCCGTCACCTCTCTGACGTCGTTGAAGGATTACAACGATGGGTGTCAGAGGAGTTCGGAGATGTACCCTAAAACCGGTCGTAAATTGATTTAGGGAGTAGCCGTGCTCAATCAATTTAATTTGAGGACTTACGGCCACGATTGGGCTAAGTCCAATTGAAGATATTCAGCATTTTATCTGCATTTGCATTGCATTTCTTTTTATTTTTATTTGGGCTCTGCCCATGAAGGATGCAGAGCATCAATTTGTTTTGGGCTCTACCCATTTATAAATGATGCGCAGCATCAATTTTACTTGGGCTCTGCCCTTTATTGCTTTGCAATTTAATTTGGCCTGTTAGGTCTTTTTGACTTGGGCTTGGCCCTTTAGGAAATGCATTGCATTTGTCAGGCGCTTTGCGCCAATCACTGAGCGCAAGCGCTTATGGTGTTGACACGTGTCACGCAAGCGCAGTGCGCTACGCCAATGCGCTGCGCTTGCGCTGCAGACACGTGGCGCGCTCTGGTGAGTTGCGCCAATTTCAGAGAGCAAAGCTCTATCTCAAAAGCGCATAGCGTAAATGGTTCAAATGCTGACACGTGGCGCTCTCTGGTGGCTTGCGCCAACCCAAGAGCGAAACAGTGCAAATTTGCAAGTGCAGAGCACTATTATCTTGAGAATCTTTTAGATTCCAGAACCAATGGTTCATAAAAGAAGTGCAAAGCACTATTTGATTTCTTGATCCAATTTAGATCAAAGAAAACAAGTGTTTCTTATTTTTCTCGATCTCAGAGAACCAATGGTTCATAAGCAAAGTGCAAAGCACTATTATTACTTATTTTTCTTTTTATCATTGATCTTCTTCTCAGATTAATGATCCGTTTTTAAGAGAATTTTCTCTTTTTTCTAAAGGTTTTTACCTTTTTTGTTCTTGAGGAATTCTCTCCAATTCTTCAGAGTTCTCAATGATAATGTTGATGCCTTTGATTTGAGGTCTAGGGGTCTTTATATAGTGCCCATAGATTTGTTAATTTTGTTAAAGAGATCTTTCTCTGAGTGATTTGGGGAATTTTCCCCACCGTTGGATCTTTGATCCAAGGGCTTCTGTTTTACAGAAGACAATCTTCTTGTTTTAACAAGAACAGAAAGATCTTTCTGGAATTTAATTCTGTTTGGCGCAGATGCACCAGCGCTTGACACGTGTCAAGCAGCGCAACTGCGCTGACACGTGTCGCGCGGAGCACAGCGCAGCGCAACTGCGCTTGCGCTGACACGTGTCGCGCAGCGCTTGCGCGACTGTGCTGCCACATGGCGCGCAGCGCAAAGCGCAAATCAGCTGAAGCGTTGCTTCTTTAGTTAAAGTTTGAATTTCAAACAGAGCTTTGCTCTGATTGGGTGCGCTGCCTTGAGCGCTGCGCTCCCTGAGCTGGCGTGTCTGATTTTGACACGTGGCGCTCTGCGCGCAGCGCAGGGGATCTGAAACGTTGCTTTATTTATTTTAATTTTAATTTTAATTTTAATTTTCGAAACAGAGCTTTGCTCTGATTGGGGGAAACAGAAGCGTTGCTTCGTTTCCCGCCTTGAAATTTGAACAGAGCTTTGCTCTGATTGGGGTAAACAAATGCCCCCCCACCGTTGCGCTTACGTGGCCTTCAAACGTGAGCGCAGCGGTGGCAGAATTCCAACCGTCACGGCAACTCTTGGAAGTTGAAAGGGCATTTGATGCCTATAAATAGGACCTTTGGTCCCTTAGATGATTTTCATCTCTTCAAAATTTTTACTTTCAAAACTTCAGAGTCTTGCTCTTGCCTTTAAGAACTCCAAGAGTTAGAATTTCTTAAAACTCTTTAGGTGAAAATCTTAATTTAAATTGAATTAAATTAAATTAATTTTAATTATCAGAGCCTTGCTCTCAATAGATCCCTGATCTAAAAAAGACCCATTTAGGGTTTCACTTAGTAGAGCTTTGCTCTTAAGGGGTCTAAAGAAGACTAAGAAGAACCCTATTAGGGTTCCATTAATAGAGCTCTGCTCTCTAAAAGATTTTCCTTGTGTTTTCTTAATTCATTAATGGAGCTTTGCTCCTTCCAAATTATACAGAAGAACTCTTAAGAATTCTTCATGGATCCTGGAAGTTAAAAATGTCATTTGATATTATTATTATTATTATATCATCTTCTTAGAGCAAAGCTCTCAATGTTCTCAAGGGATTTTCTTCAAATTCTCCTCATAACTGATTTTGACCGAAGTCACTCCTGTCTGCAAAGCATTGCTCTCAAGGAGTTTAACTTTTAACTTTCTGTATCTTATTATTTGCTAATCTCCCTGTACTGTTTTCTTCAGGTATCATGGCGGTGCGTCTATATAGCCTGCACGAGTTCATCACTTATGAAGACATCCGTGTACAGGGCCGTCATCAAAACCAGGAGTTTACAGATGCCCAGTGTGCGGAGGTTATGGGTCGCCTTCACGCAAGCATTGGTTGGCTGCTTCCTCGTCGTTCAGCTCTCTTGAAAGTCGTGCTGGGAGCGATTTGGAGAGCACTCCCGGGGTTCCACGAGGCCATGCCGCTCGATGCGCTGGATGACGCCGAAGACAAGGTGCATTCAGTGCACCTGTCGGGGCTAATCTCGAAGAATCGACGGGACAGCCTCGTCGCCATTCTTCATCAAGTCTTCCAGCAGACGACGATAATCGCTGCTTATCGAAGGCTGGGGGCTTGCCGAGGATCTTGACACCCAGGAGCGCGAGAGGCTGTGCACAACGATAATCAGAAAGGCCAGAAGAACTCTGGATGGCCTTACTTTTGACTTCCTCAATCCGTGCCCTGAATCTGAGGTTATTCCATTGTAATAATATTTTTCGTTTATTGCTTTTATGATTGTAAGAACTTTTGGCAATATTAATGGAAATTTTTTATCTCAGCTTGTCTCCATTTTTTTTTGTTCTGAATCTTTTGCTTATGCATGAATGAGTGTGTCTCGAACGCCTGATCAAATGTAAATTGGATGCTCTTTCTATCGCTTTCTTCTTTCTTTTATTATCAGCATGTTGACTTGCTAATCATAATTGGCAGATAACTTAGTTTTTCCAAGAGATAGCGATGGCTTAGGCCGCAGGTTCAGATCTGCCGCCTAAGACTTTTCCACTCTATGAGCCGTGAGGGTCTCATAGAGACTTTTCTCCCTACGGATCGAGAGGATCTCGTAGGTGTATTTTCTCCTTAGGAATCGTGAGGATTCCTGAGCGCGTTCTCTTGAAAGTCGTAAGGATCTTACAAGAGAATTTATTCCCTTGCGAGTCATGAGGACCCGCAAGTAATGGGTGAAGTTGTCCTTATCCGCATTTCACGGAGTCAGGAGTTGCTCTGGATGCTTCCCACGGGTTCACTGCCGTGTTCGGCGAGGACTAGGTTCCGCTCTGGATGCTTCGCACGGGTTCACTGCCGTGCTCTGCGAGGACCAGGATCCACTCTGGACGTTTTCCACGGGGTCAGGATTGACATAAGCCGCTTTCCATGTAGCCAGGAATTTTTTGCTCTGGACGTTTCACACGGGGTCAGGATCGACATAAGCCGCGTTCCACGTAGCCAGGAATTTTTGCTCTAGATGCTTCCCACGAGTTCAATGCCGTGTTCGGCGAGGACTAGGTTCCGCTCTGGATGCTTCGCACGGGTTCACTGCCGTGCTCTGCGAGGACCAGGATCCGCTCTGGACGTTTTCCACGGGGTCAGGATTGACATAAGCCGCTTTCCACATAGCCAGGAATTTTTGCTCTGTACGTTTCACACGGGGTCAGGATCGACATAAGCCGCGTTCCACGTAGCCAGGAATTTTTGCTCTAGATGCTTCCCACGGGTTCAATGCCGTGTTCGGCGAGGACTAGGTTCCGCTCTGGATGCTTCGCACGGGTTCACTGCCGTGCTCTGCGAGGACCAGGATCCGCTCTGGATGCTTCGCACGGGTTCACTGCCGTGCTCTGCGAGGACCAGGATCCGCTCTGGACGTTTTCCACGGGGTCAGGATTGACATAAGCCGCTTTCCACGTAGCCAGGAATTTTTTGCTCTGGACATTTCACACGGGGTCAGGATCGACATAAGCCGCGTTCCACGTAGCCAGGAATTTTTGCTCTAGATGCTTCCCACGGGTTCAATGCCGTGTTCGGCAAGGACTGGGTTCCGCTCTGGATGCTTCGCATGGGTTCACTGCCGTGCTCTGTGAGGACCAGGATCCGCTCTTGATGCTTCGCACGGGTTCACCGCCGTGCTCTGCGAGGACCGGGATCCGCTCTGGACGTTTTCCACGGGGTCAGGATTGACATAAGCCGCTTTCCACGTAGCCAGGAATTTTTTGCTCTGGACGTTTCACACGGGGTCAGGATCGACATAAGCCGCGTTCCACGTAGCCAGGAATTTTTTCTTTAGATGCTTCCCACGGGTTCAATGCCGTGTTCGGCGAGGACTAGGTTCCGCTCTGGATGCTTCGCACGGGTTCACTGCCGTGCTCTGTGAGGACCAGGATCCGCTCTGGACGTTTTCCACGGGGTCAGGATTGACATAAGCCGTTTTCCACATAGCCAGGAATTTTTGCTCTGGACGTTTCACACGGGGTCAGGATCGACATAAGCCACGTTCCACGTAGCCAGGAATTTTTGCTCTAGATGCTTCCCACGGGTTCAATGCCGTGTTCGGCGAGGACTAGGTTTCGCTCTGGATGCTTCGCATGGGTTCACTGCCGTGCTCTGCAAGGACCAGGATCCGCTCTGGACGTTTTCCACGGGGTCAGGATTGACATAAGCCGCTTTCCACGTAGCCAGGAATTTTTGCTCTGGATGTTTCACACGGGGTCAGGATTGACATAAGCCCCGTTCCACGTAGCCAGGAATTTTTTCTCTAGATGTTTCACACGGGGTCAGGATTGACATAAGCCGCGTTCCACGTAGCCAGGAATTTTGCTCTAGATGCTTCCCATGGGTTCACTGCCGTGTTCGGCGAGGACTAGGTTCCGCTCTGGATGCTTCGCACGGGTTCACTGCCGTGCTCTGCGAGGACCAGGATCCGCTCTGGACGTTTTCCATGGGGTCAGGATTGACATGAGCCGCGTTCTACGTAGCCAGAAATTTTTGCTCTGGATGTTTCACACGGGGTCAGGATTGACATAAGCCGCGTTCCACGTAGCCAGGAATTTTTGCTCTAGATGCTTCCCACGGGTTCACTGCCGTATTCGGCGAGGACTAGGTTCTGCTCCGGATGCTTCGCACGGGTTTACTGCCGTGCTCTGCGAGGACCAGGATCCGCTCTGGACGTTTTCCACGGGGTCAGGATTGACATAAGCCGCTTTCCACGTAGCCAGAAATTTTTGCTCTGGATGTTTCACACGGGGTTAAGATTGACATAAACCGCGTTCCACGTAGCCAGGAATTTTTGCTCTGGATGTTTCACACGGGGTCAGGATTGACATAAGCCGCATTCCACATAGCCAGGAATTTTGCTGATTGTATCCGCATTTCACGGAATGGAGGTTTGGCTGTTGGTGACATGTATATTGCCGAGCCATGGAACTAGGGGTTGCCGCTACTCCACTTCGCTTGAAGTTGTGTTCGTTGTTACGAGACGTGTGCTGAGATGATCTCTAAGTCATTCGCGGCCCGTCGAGATTTTGGCTTCTTCTTATGATGAGACCTGGGGGAGGAGTATGGTCACTTCTTTGTTTACGCCCTTGGATTGTATACAGGGTATGATGTAACGTCACCTGTAGGGCATAAATTTTATTTCTTTTTCCGCGATGCTCTATCATTTCAGCTTTTATATCGCGAAGGTCGCGATTGCCCTATCATTTCGGCTATTTTTCGTGGTGCCCAATCATTTTGGCTATTTATTTTATTTTATTTTTTTTACTCGCTGCTTTTTATTGCGAGTTGCCCAATCATTTCGGCTATTTTTTTATGCATACATTTTTACTTGCTGCTTTTTATTGCAAGTTACCCCATCATTTCGGCTATTTCGTATGTATGTTGGCTTGCTGGCTTTTCGCCGCAAGCTTTGGATTAGACACCGATTTTGGCATCAGCACTGCTACGACTGGGATATTGCCAGGAGCGAATCATCATTTGCCTCTGTCGATGTCGAACAAAGGTGGCTTAGCGAACAGGGTTAGGGTCCTGTCGACTAAGGCTTTTAACTTCATGAGCCGTAAGGGTCTCACAAAGGTATTTCTCCCTACAAGTCGTGAGGATCTTGTAGGTGTGTTTTCTCCCTAGGAATCGTGAGGATTCCTAAGTGTATGTTCCTCTGTAAGTCGTAAGGATCCTACAAGAGGGTTTTCTCTTTGTAAGTCGAGAGGACTTACAAGGGTTGTTCATCATGCGTACATATCCCCAGTCACGGATGGGACTTGGTTAGGGAAATGTTTATTCGCGCCCGTGGATTGTATACAAGAGCCAGTACTGGACCACTTATAGGGCAATATCGAAGGTTGTGGGGGTTGCTTAAGCACAGGTTTAGGTCTCTGTGACTTAAGACTTTCAAATCTTATGAGCCGTGAGGGTCTCATAAGAGAGTTCTCCTTACGAGTCGTGAGGATCTCGCAAGTGTATTTTCTCCTTAGGAATCGTGGGGATCCCTAAGTGTGTTGCTTCCCTGTGAGTCGTAAGGATCTCACGCGGGTGGTTTCTCCTTACAAGGTCGAGAGGACTTTGTAAGTGTCTTTTAACGAGGTTGCACCCTTTCGGGTTTTCACAAACATTCGCCGGTAGTCCTGCTGTTTTTACTCACGGAGCCCTTTCGGGTTTTCATCCGTGCCCATTTTGCTTATGGACATACCGTTTTTTTTCTTTTGTTTTACGAGGTCGCGCCCTTTCAGGTTTTCACGAACACTCGCCGGTAGCCCTGCTGTTTTTACTCACGGAGCCCTTTCGGGTTTTCATCCGTGCCCGTTTTGCTTATGGACATACCGTTTTTTTTTTTTTTTTAACGAGGTCGCGCCCTTTCGGGTTTTCCCGAACACTCACCGGTAGCCCTGCTGTTTTTACTCACGGAGCCCTTTCGGGTTTTCATCCGTGCCCGTTTTGCTTATGGACATACCGTTTTTTTTTGTCAGCCTACGGATGCTGCGGTATTAGTTTAAGGACGTTTCGGTCCGTCATTAGTTTAAGGACGTTTCGGTCCGTCATCGCCGTATTTGAGGCGAAGCTCTAGTTTACTGACTTTTCGGTCCCTGGGGCCTTCCCTATTAATGAGCATGATGCCCCCGGCGTCTCCATCTTTCCCGATGCGTGCGGTTGTGGCGGGCTTACCTTCCAGTTTTCGGGGATGACGAACTTGCCTTGTTGGTATTGATCTTCAACCCAGTTTTTGAAGACGTAGCAATCCTCGATCAGGTGACCCAGTACTCGGTGATAGGGACAGTAGTTGGGCTCATTGACGTCATTTGGTTGTGACGGACGTTTTGGCTCCGGTAGATTTATGAGTCGGTTGCGCAACGCCAGCTCGAACAGTCCCCTTGTTTTATCTTACGGAAACGAGTAAGGACGTTTCAACTTTTCTTGGAGGGGTTGCTGCTTGTTGTTTCGGCAAACAACCGGTCTAGGGCCACTCGATTGCTGTTGAGCATTGGCTATGAGGGTTGTTTTTCCCTTCCCTTTATCCTTTTTACTCGATCCTTTGTTTGCGGAGCCGAGATTTTTTTCAAGTAGCGTGCAATTGCATGGCTGAACGTCCTCACAACTTCTCAATTCTTTCATCTTTGAAATGAATTCCTTGAGGAGAGGGTTGAGGGCAGCCTCTTTGTCAGAGTCGCTTCCAAAGGTGATAATTTGCGATCCTTTGGAGTCGGCTATATGACAGTCGTCGGCGGCTCTTTTGCGCTCATCTGTCGCACTTTTTCGACGTCTACGAGCTTCACATTTTGTCCTGTTGAAGTGTTGCATTTGAGTGACATACCCTTGCCACCAACTGTTAAAGGATTCGCAGTCTTCAGTAGGATGTATGATCTTCTGATGATATAAGCAGAAGTTAGGATGCATCTCTACTCGACCGAAAGTATTTTCTTCAGAGGGCGGTAGCTTCATTCCCGCTGATAGGGCTGTGGCGAACCTTTTCCTCGTCTTGAATTTGTTTTTATCTGCAGTGGATGGCTTTTGATTTGACGGGAGTGTCTTGGCTCTTTCCAATATGGCCATCTCACGCTCTTGATTGGCTTTTGCTTTCAGACGAATTTCATTTAGGAAGATATCGATCAACTCATCTGACGGCCATAGAATTTCCGGCTCAGGGTTCGCCCTTGGTTTCTCGGCGCAAGGAGCCTCTTCATCATCCGCCAGTGAATGAGAGATCACATGACAAGTCGCTACGTAGTCTTCGGATTCGTCTGATGAGTTTTCCCCATCGTTTTCGTCCTTGACAAAAGAACAAGCTGCCCCTATCGTGTCCGTCTTCTTTGGAGTGTGCGGCTGGGGTGGATTTACCTTCCACTTTTCAGATAGGGCAAACTTGCCTTGTAGGTATTAATCTTCAATCCATCCCTTGAAGACGAAGCAATCCTCAATCGGATGGCTTGCCGTTTGATGATAAGGGCAATAATTGGGGTTATTCGCCTCGTTGGGTTGTGGCGGTTGCCTTGGATTCGGCAGGTTGATAAGCCTGCTGCGCACAGCCAGCTTGAATAGCCTCTTCGTCTTATCCCGCGGGAATGAGTAGGGGCGCCTCATTTTCTCAATATAGAACCGCCGTCTCTCTCCCAACTGATCCGCTAGCTTTGGTGTGCTGGGTTGCTGATGAGCATTCGCAACGAAGGTTGCCTTCCCTTTACCCTTGTCGTTCCGCGGTTCTGGCTTTGGGGGAGAAGGTCTATGACCCATTTGATCCATCTGGGCCAGCTTGTCTATCAAAGCCTGGAATGTGGTCGGCTTAAAGTACATCATGAACTGTGAGATAGTGGCATGAGGGTCTAGGGTACCCACGAACATGCCCACCGCAGGCGCCTCTTCAATGCGTTGTTCGCATTTCGACCACAAGTTTCGCCAGCGTATAGCGTACTGAACCCACGTCTCGCCCGGCTTTACCCTGGCATTAATCAATGCTGTTATCGGGGCCCGTTCGCTGGCGCTCGCGAATCGCTGAGTGAATAGCAACTCCATTTCAGCGAACGTCTTGACAGAATCGTTCGGGAGTTCGGAATACCATTCGAACGCTGTTTCTGACAAGCTGCCGACGAATTAGCGAAGCATCAATTTGTCATCGCCTCCAGTATTGCCGGATAAGGCCCTGAATTGAGCGACATGCTGATGCGGATTCCCTGTCCCTTTATATATGTGGAACTTAGGTATTGTATAGCCCGGCGGGTACTATATCTGATCATACTAGCCCGGATATGGTCGTCCTGTTTTGACGATCTGACCGGCTGCCTCAGTCGCATGATGAACCCGTATCTGTTGGGCTATATATTCGTCCAGGTCAGCTTTGGAGATTGTTTCCTCCTTGGCTGTTGACAAAGCCGGTGGAGGATTTGACGTTTCTCCCCTGTCGTCTTCAAGGACGACCGGAGGATCTTCAGCAGGAGGGTTCTGCTGAATCATCATCCCTACCATTTCTTGGAAGAGAAGCGCCATTTGTTTTATATTAGCCGCTTGCTCTGCGGCTTCTTTGTCCTTCTTTTCGAGGACTCTGCGTAGGTAATCAGCGTCAGTTTCTTGTTCATGACGTTGCTCCGATGATGCCTCTGAGCTTTCTTTTGGCTCGGTAAGTGCGGCCATTGCAGTCATCATCTCTTGAAGCTTTTGCTGCTGCTCCTGAGCTTTGGTCACTGGATCGGGTGAGTGGTCGGTGACCCGTCGAAGCACGGTTTTCCTCCTTTCCAGAAGCCATATAAACAGTATGCACCACCATGCCCCCAGACTTGGGGCGTTTGTGTCCATCGCTTTTACGTTTCGCCTTGTTCGCAGGGGCTTTTTGCGACCTCCTTTTCTTTTGAGTGATTGACGTTGAGGGTGTCGTTGTAGTGGACACTCGAGTAACCGTCGCTTCTTTCATTTTGACAGAGTAGTCTTCCTCCTGCCGAACCTTCGTCTTTTTCTGTCGGCGGAGATAGTTTTCATCAATCACCGACTCTTGGATCTGTCGCCAGACTTTGTAAATTTTAGAGGACAGCCGGTGAGGGGGCTGCTCTAGCTTCTTCTCTGGAGTGTTCTCCACAGGTGAAGGAGTTCGCTTCAGCACCGCAACAGGAGAGTTTCTGTGCACCGTGTTCAGCAATTCAAAGCTGTTCCTGGTTGGAACAGCAGCATCGATCTCCACCGTTGGAGCTGGCAGAGTTATCCCAGAGGGGGAGTTGCCCCTAGCCTTCCTCACTCGGCGCCAGTGGCGACGTCGAGCATGACGAGCCGTTGGGACTGGCTCGGAGATAGAGACAGCTTCTTTTTGCCCCCTGTCTGAATGAGGCGCCGCTGGTGTTAACCTCTTAAAGACTGAGGTTGTCCTTTGAAGGGTGATATTCAACCTGTCGAAGACAGATCCTCGAGAAGGGGCAGGAGCAGGAATAGTCAGTCTTGAAAAGACCGACTCTTTGACAGGGGAAGCCGCCTTGACGACTTCTGGAGCAGCGGTTATTTCCTTCCTCGGAACAGCCACCTTAGAGTTCATGGGCTTCCTACCTAGCTCCTCATAGTTCTGATCCAGCCTGGCGAAGACGGAGGCTGTTGATTTGGTAGTGGACGACCCGTTGACAGGGGCCGTCGTAGCAGTGAGCCGGTCGAAAACCGACTTCTTGTTCGCTTCTGGTGCAGGCATTGGTATAGAGAAGCTTGCGGGTGGGATCATGGTCCCGAAAAACAGGCCGGTGGCGGCCTGGGTCACCTGTTCTACTGGCAGAGCGAGGAAGGAGGCCGCTTGGGGCCCATATGCTACACCTCCAGGTGAGGTGGAGTGTCCGTTGCAGTGGCACTTCGAGCAGTTCGAGCAATTTGAGGCCATTGATGCTTGAGTTCTACGCCAGGCAAAAGACCAAATCTTAGTAACTTGAAATCCAAAGGCAACCGTTAACAAACCGCGATTGGTTCGCGAAGACAACACACGAAGTGTGGAGTGGAAAGAGGAAAAGGTCCCACCGGGCGTGCCAGAAACTATTCCCCTCCGAACGGCGGCGGAGACGACTGAGGACGTCTAGGCCTGAGGTTCGGGGCAGATGCTATTTGGTTTTATCCGTCTACCTCTCCGAAGATGCCAAGTTGATTTATGGCGCCGTGTATCGGAGGTTTAGACAGATGCAGCCGATATAGCAGACTTCGTCAGATTCCCCCTTGCTAGAGGGGTTTTTGATTGTGGGGACGCTCTTCCCTGCAGGCGCAAGCCCCTGCAGTTAATTACGCTACCGCGTCGCGGTAGCCACTTTCTCCTTCTCCAGAATTTCACTTCGTGTCGTATGTGTTTGTTTTGTTTGTGGTTGCCAGTGGATTGTATACGGAGACTAAGTTATGCCGTCGCCCGTAGGACGTGGATTAGTCCAAATCCGTATTTACTTAGATTTGGGTTTGGTGTTTTAGTTTAAGGATACGTTAGCCGTGTTGAGACTAAGATCAACTTAAACGTTCGTTAAGGATACGCTAATCCTGTTTAAGACTAAGATCTACTTAACGTGGTGATCTATTTAATATATGGCCGTCGGGACTCGTCACCTCTCTGACGTCGTTGAAGGATTACAACGATAGGTGTCAGAGGAGTTCAGAGATGTACCCTTGAACCGAAGTTGATTAGGGAATATGGAGTCTGTTGAAATGCTTAAGGATACGTTAGCCTTGTTTAGGGCTAAGATCTACTTAAGCGAGATCGTTTAGATCCGACAGAAGAGCGCTTGGAGGCTCTATTATTCCAGTTTAGGGACGTGGTGGTCCATCGCCAATTTAGGGACGTGGTGGTCCATCATTAGTTTAAGGACGTTTCGGTCCATCGCCAGTTTAGGGACGTGGTGATCCATTATTAGTTTAAGGACGTTTCGGTCCAATATTAGTTTAAGGACGTTTCGGTCCATCGCCAGTTTAGGGACGTGGTGGTTCATCATTAGTTTAAGGACGTTTCGGTCCATCATTAGTTTAAGGACGTTTCGGTCCAACATTAGTTTAAGGACGTTTCGGTCCGATATTAGTTTAGGGACGCTTCGGTCCAATATTAGTTTAGGGACGTTTCGGTCCACGAGTTTAAGGACCCCACAGTCCATATTCATATGTGGTCGTCGGGACCCGTCACCTCTCTGACGTCGTTGAAGGATTACAACGATGGGTGTCAGAGGAGTTCGGAGATGTACCCTAGAACCGGTCGTAAATTGATTTAGGGAGCAGCCGTGCTCAATCAATTTAATTTGAGGACTTACGGCCACGATTGGGCTAAGTCCAATTGAAGATGTTCAGCATTTTATCTGCATTTGCATTGCATTTCTTTTTATTTTTATTTGGGCTCTGCCCATGAAGGATACAGAGCATCAATTTGTTTTGGGCTCTGCCCATTTATAAATGATGCGCAACATCAATTTTACTTGGGCTCTGCCCTTTATTGCTTTGCAATTTAATTTGGCCTGTTAGGTCTTTTTGACCTGGGCTTGGCCCTTTAGGAAATGCATTGCATTTGTCAGGCGCTTTGCGCCAATCACTGAGCGCAAGCGCTTATGGTATTGACACGTGTCACGCAAGCGCAGTGCGCTGCGCCAATGCGCTGCGCTTGCGCTGCAGACACGTGGCGCGCTCTGGTGAGTTGCGCCAATTTCAGAGAGCAAAGCTCTATCTCAAAAGCGCATAGCGCAAATGGTTCAAATGCTGACACGTGGCGCTCTCTGGTGGCTTGCGCCAACCCAAGAGCGAAACAGTGCAAATTTGCAAGTGCAGAGCACTATTATCTTGAGAATCTTTTAGATTCCAGAACCAATGGTTCATAAAAGAAGTGCAAAGCACTATTTGATTTCTTGATCCAATTTAGATCAAAGAAAACAAGTGTTTCTTATTTTTCTCGATCTCAGAGAACCAATGGTTCATAAGCAAAGTGCAAAGCACTATTATTACTTATTTTTCTTTTTATCATTGATCTTCTTCTCAGATTAATGATCCGTTTTTAAGAGAATTTTCTCTTTTTTCTAAAGGTTTTTACCTTTTTTGTTCTTGAGGAATTCTCTCCAATTCTTCAGAGTTCTCAATGATAATGTTGATGCCTTTGATTTGAGGTCTAGGGGTCTTTATATAGTGCCCATAGATTTGTTAATTTTGTTAAAGAGATCTTTCTCTGAGTGATTTGGGGAATTTTCCCCACCGTTGGATCTTTGATCCAAGGGCTTCTGTTTTACAGAAGACAATCTTCTTGTTTTAACAAGAACAGAAAGATCTTTCTGGAATTTAATTCTGTTTGGCGCAGATGCACCAACGCTTGACACGTGTCAAGCAGCGCACAGCGCAGCGCAACTGCGCTTGAGCAACTGCGCTGACACGTGTCGCGCGGCGCAAAGCTCAGCGCAACTGCGCTGACACGTGTCGCGCGGCGCAAAGCGCAGCGCAACTGCGCTACGCTGACACGTGGCGCGCAGCGCAGAGCGCAAGTCAGCTGAAACGTTGCTTCTTTAGTTAAAGTTTGAATTTCAAACAGAGCTTTGATCTGATTGGGTGCGCTGCCTTGGGCGCTGCGCTCCCTGAGCTGGCGTGTCTGATTTTGACACGTGGCGCTCTGCGCGCAGCGCAGGAGATCTGAAACATTGCTTTATTTATTTTAATTTTCATTTTCATTTTAATTTTCGAAACAGAGCTTTGCTTTGATTGGGGGAAACAGAAGCGTTGCTTCGTTTCCCGCCTTGAAATTTGAACAGAGCTTTGCTCTGATTGGGGTAAACAAACACTTGATTTAATAATCCGGTTATATCACATATAACCGACTAACATCCATTGTATCGACTTATCGAATCAACCCATGATTCGATAACCTAGTTATATCGCATATAACCGATCGATACAAACATCGCGAGAATAGAATACGGTATCACATACTCGCATTATTCTCGGTCCCGCACATATCATATATGCGCTCCTATTTCGTTTTGCCTGAGCCAGTAAAACCTCTATGTAGGACTCTAAAGACTCGTCAATACACCGGCAGTAGGTGATGATCATATCAAGCACCCACAAGCCGTCAGCGGTACTAGCTGGACGTAACGGCTACCCGGGTATTGAGCGATCAGAAGATCAGCAAGCAAGCCCGCTCTAACTCCTGCAAAAGCCTGACAGTGACACTACCGTACAGTCCGGTCTCCTCGTCTGATATGTCGCATATCAAGTCTAAGGGTGGTAAACGTCAGACCCCAATAACCGATAAGTCATGCCGATATAAAGCTCATAACGGGTCGAGAAACTACCGGTAACACTTACCAGTAAATCTCTAAACCAGCCCTGGCCAGGGACTTCCCTGTTATGGCCAATCTAGCACAGCGCAACATCAACCCCTAATACCAGGAGAGACGAAACCCCTCCTATCGCTCATTGTCTCCATGTGACTCGGGACTGTACCCAAAAACCACCATTTTGCACGCCCTCTTGGACGTGGTAAGGTGGAAATCAAAGCACAGTGGGAATCACACAAGACTCTATGACGATCTCGGGTCTACAGACTAACTTGTACCAGTGCCACCAGAGAACTGCCATCTGACGTGAGGTATAATACCATCTGGGAGTTCTCGGCGAGTCCGTCCAGTGTACCCAGTCTCCACTGAGCATCCGTATATCATCTCTGATATCAAACACCAATGGATATGGGATCATCTATCGCCCATCTATATGGGTCGAGAAGCTATACGTTAGTCTACTCTGGTATATCGATGCCCCATCTCGATACACGCACGACTAGAGACCTTAAAGGATGTACTTATGGACTACCATGGCCCCACTAGTATGATCTGCATCATAGTCCTGGTAGTCAAGTACACATCCTAAAGGCTTTACCAACATGTAACAGAGAGACAATCAGTGTACACGTTAAGGTAAAGAGTAACCAGATAGCATACTATCATGTCGAGCAAGAAAGTCCTCCCTATATATGTCCAAGCACCCACTACAATATACATCTCATGTATAGTAATGGCCTATAGGGCATACATATAACTAACACCGTGTGTGTGTATGTGTGTGTGTGTGTTAGAGTAGAATATTTTCTTTTAACCTTTAGATTTATGGTTTAAGGAATCTACGTATGTATAGATTATTTTCTAATATATTTTCTTTAAGATTTAGTAGAGACGGATCAGAGATTTGTAATACCTTTTAAAATATTATTAGTTATATACTAAACTACACATACACACACACATATATATATACACTATACAAAGGAAATATATATTTTACGTATATGTATATAAAACATATCTCTCTATACCTCACAAAACACCCCCTTTCTTTCTCGCGTCTCTCTCTTTCTTTCTTCCTCTCTCCTCATCGCAGACGACACCCATGCCCCAACTCTTTACAATTGAACCCCCTCTCCAAGCACCTCGCATCCTTCACCGCACCTTCCCCTTCGTCGATCTTCAACCGCCGGTGCTTCCCAAGCACCGACCAAGATAACATCTCACCGCCTCCATCGTTTCCATCTTTCTCATCCTTGAAACCCATTCCTAGCATCCCCCACCGCGACTATCACTTCGTCGTTTCCCCCGTCTCCACCTCTGACCACCATCATCGACGCTACCTCATCCCAGTTCCCACCATCAGCAGCCGCGCCTCAAAGCCCCGAGCATCGCCTACAACAACCTACCCAACTCCAGCCCTCGATTCTGATCACCTTGACCCCACCTCTTCGCCATCGTCACAGCACTATCATCATCTTCATCTTCTGCCGTCGAACCACCGAGACCCACACCATCGCCACCTCAACTTCTCCGGATGCAAACCTTAACTCCGGTCATCACTGACCTCCCTAGCAACTCTCTCCGCGATCGCCAGTACCTACTTTTGCTGAGACAACCATCGACAGAAGTGCAATTTGCCGTCGACTTCATCTCCGAGCCTTGCAAGTTAGAGGTTGCTTCGTGTTTGCCGTCGTTCAGTGTTCGTTCGTGTTCCTATTCGTATTCGTCACAATCAAGTCAAGTTTACAACTTGTTACATGCTATAATTATATATATATCGTCGTAATATTACTTACTATTATTATTATACTATTTTATGCAAATATTCCGTATATCGATAATTAGTTAACAATAACAAGTTTAGAATTGCAGTTATAATGGTTATGCAAATTTAATCTATAACTAGAAATTATAACAAACTATTCTAGTTTGATTAATTGGTAAATCGAAGTGTAGGAATTAATATGGTTATCTTTTCGTTATACTATTTATAACATCTAGATAACGGTTACAACTGTATTTAATCACGACCTGTTTGCACGATA
The DNA here is from genome assembly GCA_030015575.1 of Agapanthus africanus. Lineage (NCBI taxonomy): Eukaryota > Viridiplantae > Streptophyta > Magnoliopsida > Asparagales > Amaryllidaceae > Agapanthus > Agapanthus africanus. The sequence continues at coordinate 65,903,828 of JASDDO010000012.1, read as the reverse complement.
TTATTATAAATAAACACTTTATCTAATTTAATATACCACCCTGGCATGCTTATAACCCGTCACCTTGATATTGACATTACTATCTTGCTTATACCTACTTACCTGTAATACTTACCGATACCAACAATCCTAACTTGTTGTCCTAATGGACATGACATGTTGTCTAGATAGACATAACACGTACCTGCCTATTCCTGTATTGGCATTAAATAGATATTATATTCATACCTGACTTGGAAAACGAAACCCGGGGAAATAGGAAAATCAAAAGTGTAACTGAAGTGTAACGTAAAAGGATATTACATGTTTTCGTGGTTCCGGAGGGTAACAGAACAGAATCATTCTTGATTCATATATTTTTCATCCGTGATCCCGGGGGTAACGGGATATATCTTGGTCCGTGGTCCTGGGGGGTAACGGGATATATACTTTTGAGTTATATGGAGTAGTACATTCATTAGTTTCAAATACCCGTGGGATGGTTAACCTAGAACCACAGACCTTAGGATACGTGACATGTTTGACTACCTAAAGCCTGCTGTTATAACACATGTGTTTGATTTTGTTTATACTCATATCTCACTCTTGCACGTGACATCCTATATAGCACACTGTTCAGTTTATTATAATTATTATGATATTTATGACGCACCGATGTCTGGATTTTGTATGGCCTAGTTTTTTTTATCCTTATCACAGGAAGATCAAGAATACTCCGACAGAAAAGCTGAGCAGTGAAGAGCTTTCTGCAGATTTAATTTAGTGATGCTTAAATTTATTTTTCTAGTTATGGTTTTGACGTTATGGTCCCATAAGGGATGATATTAGGATATTAGTTCTTGTTGGATCTTTATTTGTTTCCGCTACTTTTCTCGTTATTATTTATTGTGGCTATTTGGACATGCGATAGTTAGATATTTATTTACTGTTCTTGATATTTGATTGATAGTCGTAATGTGACTATGAGAGGATATTTTCTCACCATAGATAGCATGGTTGGTTTTGTCGCGTTCCTATTTATGTATTTTAGGAAGCGGGGCATGATAACTTGATTTAATAATTCGGCTTAAACCTAAGCTGGCTAGTTTTATCAAACGCCTGATTAAAGTCCGTGTAGTCAGTACACATTTAATCGGATTGCTGCACGTATCATCATACGGCCTCTACATCATATCGTCCGAACCGGGAAAACCCGCTGTGTGGGACTCTAAAGACTTGACAATACGCTGTCAGTGGGTTACTAGATAAATCCATAATCACAAGCACGTCAACGGCGCTAGCTGTACATAACGTCTACTTATGTATATGTCGAAAGAGACATCGACAATCAAGTTCGTCCGTACCTTACTGAGCCTAAAAGTGACAATTTCTATACAGTCCGATCTCTTCGTTTGAGAGTGTCGCATATCGGGTCTAGACGGTTGGATAACGTTAGACCCCAAATAACCCGATAAGTCGTGCCGGTGTCAAACTCATGACCAACCGAGAAACTACTGATCTCCTATCAGTAAATCTAATTCTCCCTGGTCAGGGACTTATGGTGATGACTAATCGAACACAGCGTGACATCGACTCCCTATACCGAGAGAGACAAATCTATTCCGATCGCTCACCGCCTCCACGTAGCTCGGGACTGTACACACTAAAACCTATTTGCACGACTCTTTTGAGCCGTGGTAGGGTAGTGATCTAAATACAGTGGGAACTCATACGAGACAAATGACGATCTCAGGTCTAAAGACTACCATGTACTCATGTCACCAGACAATTGATATCTGACGATATGTATAATACCAACTAGGAGTTCTCGGCGAGTCCGTCCGGTGTACTCACCTTCAGTGAGCACCTATATACAATTTTAGGTGCCACACACCAATGGCTGTGAGACCGGCCACCGTCCCTCATCGGGGTCTAGAAACGTATGCACTAGTTTGCTCTGAAATATCGATGTCTAGTCTCGAAACTCCTACGACTATGGACATTTAATGATGTGCTTATGGACTACCTAGCTCTCACAATATGATCGCCATCATAATACTGGTAGTCAAGCAAGGATCTTACGAGATTTATCATTATGTATTAGCGACACATAATAGCAGGTAAAACGTATACATATAAATGATAAAGATAAATCAGATAGCACACTATCATCTCGAGTAAAATTGTTTTACCCGTATAGATCATTCCTTAATTACCATAATTACCTACATGCAATTACAATAATTACCTTGAGTGCACTATATCCAACACGGACCATCTTTATCTTTGCCGCCCTGTAACCTCCCTACTGCCGCCTCTTGCTCCAAATGCCACCAACTCGGCCTCAACACCACCACCAAACCCTAACCCTCGAAACCCTAATAATAGAGGTCGAGATGAAGCTCACCCTCCGCACACACCTCCTCTCCTCGACACCCCCGCCAGTGACCTCTCCTCCCTCACCGCCCTCCTCTTTTCCTCTCCTTGACACCTCCACCTTCACCCCCATCCCCGACCACCCCAATCGCCTTCCCCTCCTTCCCCCTCCACCTCCCCGCCTTCCCCCTCCTCCCCGCCTTCCCACAACCTCCGCTCTCCTGCCCCGCTCTCCTCCATCGCCGCCACCTCCATCATCATCATTATTGTTGTCACCTTCTTCTTCTTCCACCTCCCCATCCCGACCTATCACTTCCTCGTCCTTGTCCATCTCCTTCGACCTCCTTCCTGCCCTCCTCGCCTCCTCCTCCTACCCTCCTTTGACCGCCCTCCTTCAAATCCAATCCGACCAAAATTTTCGATATTAATCAATAATTTGATATAAAATTAATATTATTAATTAATAATTTAATTAACTATTTTATTTAGAAGGGCAAAATAGTCATTTTACATGCTTACTTAACACCGTGAGCCAATCATCGTTATCTATAGGGGTTATCTACGCCAATCAAACTTTTTGGAGGGTTTTATGGAACATGTACATACGAATTAAGGGTTTTGTGAACTTTAGCCCATTATTTAATAAACAAACAACTGAAAGACAAATTTTTTTTAAGGCCCCAATTCTCATTTTCGATTTTGGGTTTCAGCATACAAACAGCGTGGGCATTGAACATTCATAGCCCCAGAAAAAAATAAAGTCCACAATTAATCCGGAGCAATCAATGATGAACAGCATTGCTGGCAAATCTCCATCATCATCACTTTGTTACCAAATGAGAACGAACCATCATTGTACTTTAACCAATACGTCTTCATGATACTTGGGTCCCGCATTCCCAAGTTAATCCACTCCAGCGGTTCCTGCCTCCTGCCAAAAATAAAGGGAAATAATATGCAAAATAATGAGGAAAGTGGGCAAACTCCACCATTTTAAAAAGCAATAGTAAAAACTCCCTAACCAAAAGATCTGGTGAAAACTCCTGAAATTCAAAAAAGCTATAGGTTTGAGTCTCTATAATATTAGCAATCATCATTTACTTTTTAATATTCCTGTATTACCCTTATCAACTACTGACAAATAACTGCTATATATAGCATGTAAACTGCTGCACTTAGCAGGTAACCGCTACATTTATCAAATATAACAGTTTACATAATTGTTACACTTAGCAGATAACTGCTATATTTATTAGATATATCAGTTTACATAATTGCTACACTCAGCAGATAATACTATATTTATCAAATGTAGCGGTCTACACATTAAATAAAGCAGTTTACTAACTAAATGTAGCAGTTATTTGCCAAAATTGATATAGCTAATATGAGAATATTAAAATGTAAAAAGTAAAAAGTTGTACCGTAAGGAGTTAGATACATGAACTTTGGATATTAGGGAGAGTTTTTAGCAAGTTTTACAAGGCAGGGGCCCTGGTCCTATTCTTTTTTTTTTTGTCACGGAGAGTATGGCCAAAATAAAAATAAAAAGAGGATTTTAGATGAAAGTTCCTTGCACCATTCCTATTTCCATATTACTCTACAATATCTCAACCTTTTCAATTAGGTCCATGCAAGGAATTTGCTTCAAACCGGTACATTTTGATGAAGAACGGCTCATATATCGAAGAATAATCTATTTGATTATTTTATAATGATCCCTTATCTATTAGAACTAATCAGGAACCGACGAAATACTGATTCAATCATTACAACCTTTTATCACTAATGACAATTTTTTCTTTTCTAAGCAAACATAACCTAGTCTATTACGTGGAAATGCTAAGTCAAATACTATAATAAATTCAATATTATTGTCGGCAGTAATCGAGAATTTCATAAATAAAAAGCATATTGTGGTTTTTTTTTATATCAAGTTAAACTCAAAGAAAATTGGGTAGGATCCATCTTCTGATTAACCCAATGTGCTAATGGGTAACTTTGGACGCAGCACCAAATATAACAATTTAGAGGACTTATGTAGAAAAAAAAACCCCGAACCCATCACACCCCTCCATTAAACGCGCGTGGAAAAAAAGGGTTCTAGAGAGAGAAAGTGAGCTGCTTTCCAAATTCAGAGGAGAGAGAAAGCACGAGTTGGGATGAATGCAATCAAAGCAGCGACCTTTCTCTTCGAAGAAGAAGAAGAAGAAGCAGCAGCAGCCAACGACGCGGAGCTACAGCAGCAGCAGCAGCAGCCAACGACGCGGAGCTACAGCAGCAGCATCAGCAGCGGGGGTGGCGCAGAGATCGAGGAGGCTGAAAGCTCGGTCGAAATCGACGCAGAGAGCGACAGATTCATCTAGGGGCCAGACAAAATTGCTACTTCTTTAAATAGCAAATAATCTCATTGATGATTGGCAACAGTGTTTAGGGAAAGTACTCAGCTTTTTTATTAATTTATTATTTGGCGAGGATTTAAAGACCCCCCAACTCTTTCTCTTTGGACTTATCATCAGATCCAATTTCTTGTTCTGATCGATCGCTAGGGTTAGGGTTTGGAAGGAAAGGGAGCTCCTTTTTTGTCGGTACTTGGGAGAATGGGAGGTTAGGGTTTTGAGTTGTTAGGGTTTGGGGTTTGTTGGATTCAGCAGATGGGGTGTTTCTCTTGTTTGCACGCTCAAAAGAAGGAGATTGCTAGTAAAAGGATCGAGGACAGTAATGTTGCTAGATCTGATCATCAGTTTGCTGTCGATTCATCCGTAGGTAATGCTCGATTTCTGCTCAATTGCTTGTTGTTTGCAAAATTTGATTTTTTAGGCTTTTTTTTTGACTTTTTGTAATTTTTATTTTGGGGCAGATAAATGTAAGAAACCACAGGCTCAATGGGACAGGAACAGCTGTGCTCAGAGTTATCACTTCCGGGATCTGGCCACCGCTACGAGGAATTTTAAGGAGTCGAATTTGATTGGAGAAGGGGGTTTTGGAAAGGTTTACAAAGGGCGATTGGAATCGGGAGTGGTGAGCTGCTTTAAGTAATCTTTGTAATTTTATCTAATATTTTGCGATTTACTTGCGGAAGTTGAGGTTTTTATGATCTCTGTGTAATTTAGGTTGTGGCGATTAAGCAGCTGAATAGGGAAGGGGTTCAAGGGAGCAGTGAGTTCTTAGTAGAGGTTCTAATGTTGAGTATGTTGCGCCATCCAAATCTTGTGAATTTGTATGGATATTGCGCTGAAGGAGATGAGAGGCTCTTGGTATACGAGTATATGCCGCAGGGCAGCTTGGAAGAACATTTATTTGGTAATGCTCATCAATGAGAACTTATTTTTATCTGACTTGTTACATTGTTTAGTGTTGATTTATTAACTTGGTTGGCTTATTTAAATGCTCTACAGTTCTGTTTGAGCTGTGATTAGATTTATGTAAACTGTGGTCACCTTGATTGCATGCACCTTCTGTCTTCAAGCATGTTTGATTCAATGTTTGAAAAAATGGTCATGGTTTGTCCCCCCTAGACATCTATTGTTTAATAGTAGGTTTCACATGTTTTTGAAATCTAGATCGAGGCATATGTTATATGCATGGTGACTTGTGCAAGAGAACTAACAAACAAATGACAGCTTCTATGTCATGGTAACCATGAATAAAGAATATGGGAATCATTCTTGATATTTATTTGTATCAGTCTATGACATGCTTTGTCTTTCTTCATCATTTTCTTTAGTATCAGTATCAGCAACCATTAGATCTAGTGCCTATATTTAATAAGTGTTGCTCCTTTAAGAATGAGAAGAGTGGTATTAGTATCTATTTTCAATATTTGTTGCTCAACAAGCCAATTAGAATGAATGGTTTAATCTGAGTTTTATTTCTATGTAGTGCATTATCTACAAAAATAATAGGTGGAACCACTTCAAAGTTAATTGCTAAATTACAGGCTCAATTCTCTTGCTTTCCAAAATGGCATAGGAAGGCTAGTGCCTTCATCAAATGGCAGGTCCTAATCCCTTGTATTTTATCATAATATATTATATTTGTTAGTTCATTATGATTTGCATGTGATCCTGGACTTGTTAATCCTAATGTATTGAATGGCTGGACTGTGCTCACTATAAGTTGTTTGATCTAGTATGAAATTCATGAAGGTCCTACTTTATAATAGAAAGTTCAAATCCAGGAAGTTTTTGAAGTAGGCTCAAATGACTGAGGCTAAGCAAAGCAAAACAGATAACAATAAATAAGTACAACATCTGTTCATTCTGCTGCCTATTAGCAACAATGAAGATCTGTGAACTTTTGAATCAATGGAACTTCTCATGCAAAGAAAACTAATTGCATTTGACTTCAGTTTTTATTTATCTTCTTTAAGCCTTGTATGACGACTTTTCTTCAACAGTATTATATTTATAATTTATTTGATTCGTTTTTTCCTTTAATATGCTTTAATATTTTTCTTACACAACTTTTTTTATTATGGCAAACGCCGCAAACCTGATTTCAATGAATTATACTTTTGGGTTAAAGTTAAAAGTAAGGAGAAAGAGATATATTATTATGTGACCAAAGATCTCTTTATATAGAGATTACAATTACTAAATGCCCAAGAATAATGGTACGGTGTACCCTAATAACAATATAGTCTAAACTATTCTAACACTCCCCCTCAAGCTGGAGCATAGATATCGGTGATGCATAGTTTGGACAATAGATGAATCAATGCGGGTCTTGGAAGATGTTTCTTCAAAAGATCTGCAAACTGTGCATGAGTAGAAACACGATGGAGATTTACTTTCTTTCCAACAATTTTCTCCCGGATAAATTAGCAATCTACTTAAATGTGTTGTGCGTTCATGAAACACTGGATTTTCTGAAGTATGAATTGTAGATTTATTGTCATGGAACAAGGGTGCTGGTGTTGTAGAACTAACACCGAGATCTTGAAGCAATATGAAGAGCCATGTCAATTTTTAAACGGTATGGGCCATAGCCACATGGTCAGTTTCGGCCGATGAGCGCGCAACAACATGTTGCTTCTTGCTGCACCAAGTAACTAGGTTCTCCCCAATGAAAACACAAAATCCACTTGTGGACCAACAGTCATCCACAAATCCGGCAAAATCGACATCAACATAGGTTATTAGAGACAGATTAGAGCATGGTTTATAAAGAAGACCTTGCCCGGGTGCACGCTTCAAACAACGGAGAATGCGCTCGACGGTCTGAAGATGGAAAATTAAGGATGCTTGCATAAACTGGCTCACTGTGCTGACTGTAAAGGATGTGTCTTAGCGAGTAACCATGAGATATATCAGTTTCTTAACTAAACGTTGACCCCGACCTGGATCGGAAAGTGGCTGGTCATCAGGTGAGCTAATACAAGAGAGCTTTACTGTTGTATCCGTAGGAGTATCAGCAGGGCGACGATCAAGAAATCATGTTTCTTTTAGAAGATCAAGAATATACTTCCGCTGGGAGAGATACTGATCTCTTATTTCGATACACCTCTATACCAAGAAAGTACCGTAGAGGATCGAGATCTTTGGTGTGAAAATATGAGGCCAAATGAGTTTTGACCTTAGATATATTTTCGGAATCATCTCCGGTGATTATGTCATCAATATAAACAAGGATAATAATCATTGCTTCTTACTGTTTATGTGTAAAAAGAGATGATCTGCCGAGCTTCTTGTGAAATTTATCTTTCTTAGAACCATACTGAATTTATTAAACCATGTTCGAGAAGATTGTTTTAGCCCATAGATAGATTTTTTTAAGATTGCATAAAAGAGACCCCCTCACGCGCAAAGTAAGGAAGCTGCTGCATATAAACTGTCATGGAAAGATCGTTATTGAGGAAGGCATTTTTGATGTTGAGTTGATGTAGAGGCCAATCGTAGGTAACCGCAAGAGAGATCAAGACACGAACAGTAGTAAGTTTGGCCACTGAAGAAAAAGTCTCAACATAGTCGATACCGTATTTCTGAGTATAACCTTTGGTAACAAAGGCGGACATTCAAATGAAATACATTGCCATCAGGATTATGTTTGATAGTAAAGACCTATTGGAAACCAACCGTCTTTTTCTGTGAAGGGAGGCTGACCGGATCCCAAGTGTGATTAGACCTCAGTGCCTGCAACTTTTCCATTATAACCCTATGCCAATCTGGATGACTCATAGCCTACTGAACATAGTTAGAAAAGAAAACAACAGATAAGGAAGAGATAAACTGACATAAAGCTGGAGTAAGACAATGATATGAAATAAATGAAAAAGAGGATGAGAAGTAGTGCATGTTCGTTTACGTTTGCGAAGAGAAATTGGTAAGTCGTCGGACAAACCATTAGAAGGAGAGGTGAAGGCTTGTCAGCTTCCGGCTGTCTACATAGAGGAGGAGCTTCAATATGTGCTGTTGAATCTATCACTACCTTTTTTGACGAATATAGACATGTGTAATCGGATGGGGAGGATGTGGAACTTCGACAGCAGTAGATCCGGTTTGAATTGGTTGGTCATCTAGAGGTATAGGAAGTGGCGGCGGCGTTACGTGTGGACTTTCTGCTGGGGTAAAAGGGCTGATCCTCAAGAAATGTAATATCATGAGAGACCGCGATGGTGAATGTAGAAGGAAGCAGGCAAATGTAACTTTTTTAAGTTCTAGAATAACTAACAAATATATATTTGACAGCCCTAAGTTTCAATTTATCACGAGTTATTCGGTGATTATGAACATAGCAAACACACCCAAATAGGGTAAAAGGAGCTTGGTCGGGAAATAAAATAGAGAATGGTGTTTGGTTTTGAAGAATAGTGGAATGCATGCGATTAATAAAAAAATATGTAGTTAAGCAAATTCCAAAGACGTTTTGGGACATGCATGTTAAGCATAATAGACTGAGCAATATCAAGCAAGAGGTGGTTTTTTCTTTCAGCAATACCATTTTGTTGTGATGTTTATGAGTGAAGTTTGATGAATAATCTCACGGGATTGATAAAGAGTTTGAAAAATATGACTCGTGTATTTTTTGCATTATCGGTTCTTAGAGTTTTAATAGACGTATTAAACCGATTAACCTCTTCATTAATAAACGTTTTAAACACATGTGGTATTTCAGATCGATCACGTAAAAGAAATAGCCATGTCATTCTAGAGTGATCATCAATAAAGGTAACAATATTTGTAGCTAAATATGCTAGTATGCTTGTAAGGTCCCCAAATATCAAAATGGACTAACTCAAATATCGAAGAACTACAGTTATTAACTGAAAGAAAAGAGGAACGAAAATGTTTTCCCAAAATACATGACTTGCATAGAAAATCAGATAAAGAGAAATTAGGTAACATAGTACGCAACATAGGAAGAGGTGGATGTCCAAGACGTCGATACCAGCAAATGGTAAAAATAACAGCAAATGCAGAAGGTGGCACATCCAATTAGTTCAGGCCATTAACTTCTTTACCCTCACAAATCTGCTCCTTCGTTTGGTTGTTCTGAATCATAAAGTAATTAGAAGAGAAAATTATTGAACAGTTAATATTATTGGTAAAGTGTCAAACAGATAAAAGATTTGTACGAAAAGAAGGAACTACTAGAATATTTTTAAAAGGTAAGATGTCACATCAATATTGGTACAACCATGAACAGGAAGGACATCCCCATTGGCAATGAAAATGAATTTATGCGAAGTGGGAAACACAGAATTAAAAGTAGTATGAGTCATATGGTCTGAAGCCCTGAAGTCAAGGACTCAAGGGTTTGACTGGGATAGTAAAATTATACCTGATGTGGTCAAGTTGATAGTAGAGATATGAGAATACGTTGCAGGTGTTGTAAGTCTTCAGGAGAGATGCGAGGATGATGCTAGTAGTTGGGTCGCTGTGGATGGAGGAGCCATATTCTGTCGGGTAGTAAGAGTCTGATCCGGATAGCCATGTGTCTTCCAGCAGAGTTGATCTGTATGGTTGGTATGACCGTAATGAGAGCAAAAAAAGGAACCACGAGCACACTGCGAGGATCAATCTTGTTGCCCGTCATATTGAATATCGTATGCAAAGAGAGCAAGCAATAGAAGGTGCAGATGTAGCACAATAAAGAGCGAGAGAAAGATGCTAGGTTTTTACTCAAGTCAATTCCCAATTCATTATAGATTGAAAAAAAAAGTTTTTTTTACTTGAGCTGCACCAGCTGTGGTGGTGGCAGCAGTGTGGAGGAGGGCTACGACTTGTAGGTGGTCTGTATCTGTAGAAGAGGGCGTCGATGTGCAACGAAGGCGATGGGGCGACATCGATGATCGGTGAGGGCTTATAGGAAGGTGCTCCAGCGGCAGCAGTCGTGACAACGGATATGAGGGTAGGGGCGCAGCACTAGAAGCAGCAGCGGGTGAGGACGAATCGATGAGGGAGGGGCGCAGGAGTAGAAGTTGCAGTGGGTGAGGATGAGTCGAGCAGCTACGACAACGAGGGCTGCGAGGGAGGAGGGATTCAGAGGGCGAGGACGAGGGCGGCTCTGGATCCGGAGGGCTCTGGAGGCGGCCCTGGATTTGGAGGAGGGACGAGGACTCTGGATCTGGAAGGATGAAGGCTCTTGATCTGGATGGGAATGGATGAGGGCGGCTCTGGAGGAGGCGATCTGGAGTTGAGGGAGGGCGGCAGCGGCGGAAGAGAGGTTAGTTTTTTTCGATAAGAGGATTAGGGTTTAAGAGATCTGCTCTGATACCATGTTAAAGTTAAAAGAAAAGAGAAAGATATATTATTATATGACAAAGGTATCTTTATATAGAGATTACAATTACTTGATGCCCAAGTCTAATAGTAGGGTGCACCCTAATAACAATATAGTCTAAACTCTACCAACAGGGTAGAACACTAGACAATATTGATGCCTCCTCCGGTATATCTTGTATTCTATCGTCACATTGTAACTCTTCCCATAAATATGTTGTATATTTCTTTCACGAGTTTTTAATTATGGCTTGTTTAATATTTAGTACTAATAAAAAATATTAACCCAGTTTTAAATCTAGATCGTATTTATTAACCCGTTATGTCAACCCAAGACTTATATCAACTAGCAAGTCTAACTAGTTATTGAGGAATTTAGATGATTACTAACTGTAAAATTAGACTTGATAGCATTTTAAACAAGCTCTAAGATCGTATATCTTATCAATTTGTCGAAGATAATATTTAACATCTATATGGTTTGTGAGTACACTCTTGTAATCATTTGTCTCTAGTTTCTAGATTGTAAATAGGCTCTGAAAAGCTTGAGGTGAGAGCTCACTCGGGCTACTATAACAAATTAGCGAGCTAAGCTTGAACAAGTTTATATGCTTGTTTGAATAATTGAACGAACATGAACAAACTCAAGCTCCGCTTTGGCTCATTCAACTTTAGATCAAATCATTTGTAAAACAAATTCAGCTTGATAAGGGTCTCTTCGATAGGTCTGTTTGTCTCTATTTATGTTGCACCGATACTCGTAGAAGAGACCTACCCGTATTTGAAATTCTGAATGGATATGGATCACTTTTCGTTGTATCCAAAAATTTACATAATATCTTATATGTATAAAAAAATGTAATGAATGCCTAAGACATTGATAGCCTACGCATCATTGATAGCGTTTACTTTTTAATTAATTCTTATATGTATTTATGTAATTTGGTCATTTTCTTAATACAGAATATGACAGAAAATAATTGTTCTAGTAACTATTGTCTTACATAAACAAAATGGCTTTTGGCATTTCCTAAGTTCTCCTTGTTGAAAGGGAGAGAATCTAGGTTTTGCATTCTTTGACCGACTGAAATTATTTGTATTCTTACTTTGAAGGAAGTTCATACGAATCATACCCCATCATCCTGTCCATCTCTTGAAGAAGTCATACATTACTATATAATTATAAGACTAACTTTATAAAAAAAAAACTAATATCTTGACCGGTTTCATATTGTTCTCCCAGTTTCCAAATTGAATCGAAATGCTAGGCTAAGATAACAAGGATCTAGCCGCCACGGAAATTCCAATGTGGAAGGAACAAGGCTGGTTGTTAATCTTGGCATTGTCACAATATCACGGTCTCTTCTTGAAGTTAGTTTTTTGCTAGTTTTTTAAACATGCCTTATTTTGAGCATTTGCATCGCCAAAACTGCTTTTTTCCCTTTTAATACACATGATAACTTGCAAGTGCATGCTATTCTAAAAACTAATATCTTCCATGATCAACAACCAAATTATACATTCTGGGGCTCTTTAATCTTTTTCTTTATATGACACATCATTAAAAGATGTTTGACTGTCCCCCTTCATATTGTCCTTGGCATAGTTAGATTATTTCTATTACCTTTCTTTCTACCTGTGTTTCTAATGGCAGGGAACAAATATACATTGTCTTCTTGCCGATTTTTTTTATAAAATTAAATTATGTTTCCACATTTTCTCCTTGTAGCATTTGTTCCTGCATAAAATGTTATGATAAAAGCTGTCAGCTATTCCTTTTTTAGTGGATACGGGGAAAAACATGAAATTTGCACCTATGCTGCTTTTTTTTTTGAAGTGCTTTCTTCTCTTGGTTTCCTATGTTTAGAATTTTAGATATCTTTTTAACTTTTGAAGTGTTTCTGTTTTCCTTGATTTATATATTGACTGGCACATTCTTTGTGTACAGATTTGCCTCCCAACAAGCAACCACTTGAGTGGAATACCCGTGTTAAGATAGCTGTTGGGGCTGCAAAAGGACTTACATATTTGCATGATGTAGCAAATCCTCCTGTTATATACCGTGACATGAAAGCAGCAAACATATTATTGGACAATAACTTTGATCCCAAGCTGTCTGATTTTGGACTTGCTAAAGTTGGGCCCGTCGGTGATAAAACACATGTTTCAACAAGAGTGATGGGAACATATGGCTATTGTGCGCCAGATTATGCAATGAGTGGCAAGCTTACCCTAAAGTCTGATGTGTACAGCTTTGGAGTGCTTCTTTTGGAGCTGCTTACTGGACGAAGGGTATTCGACCCTTCCAAGATCAGATCAGAGCAAAATCTAATATCATGGGTAAGTCACTGTGCTGCTGTGAGTTTAATATTTGTCATACACCCACACACAAACATATATTCATGTTTTAGATGCACAAATATTCGTGATATCACACAATTTGCTTACTTATTTATAAGGTTCAACCTGGGTCTTCCAATTAGGGCCGCCCTCTTTCTGTTGAGACATGTTTCATGTAAACCATTCTTCTTGCTTTAGTGACATTTTGAAAGCGATGAACCTCTTGGTTCCTCATGATTCATATTTGATGAAGTACACATGGAAAGAAAATCACTTTGTTTGGATTCTTGTGGACAGAGAATCTTGTCGAAACATATATATGCATTTTTGTATTTCAAAGTCCAAGATGACGGGCAAGAAAGCTTCACTAGAATCTTATTGATAGGTTCTAGAAACAAATCATATCTATAGGATGTAGAAGCAAGTCCTATTGATAAGATGATATGATTTAAAGGCGAAGGTGATGTTTATGTATGCACCTATGCATACATAGATTATGTATACGGATGGAGGGAGAGCTTAGAATCCTTGACAATGCTAGATGGAGTAATTTGTTCCCCATGATGAGAGATCAAATTCACATCTGTAATGAATGATCAATGACCAGCTATGACCATCGAAAGCGACCACAGGTGACCCATTTCGACTGCTGCTCAGAAGTTTTTATTTTCGTATATTTTTCTTTTTCAATTTTAAATTTTATATAACCTCTTTTAAAAATGGCATATCCATGTCTCTCTCTCTCTCAGTTTCCTTTAACTCGTCAGGCATCTTCAGTTTCGGATTTCTCCTCTGTCCTGTATGCATGGTGAGTCCAGGTGTCATTTTAACTTTTCATGAATGCCTGAAAGACGAAGCACACACGCTTGTGTGCGTGCATGCATCCGTCTCAGGCAGTGCAGTTGATTCCACGTCCTTGAATTTCATAATAGACTCCCTTTGGCTGTTGACAAGGACAAAAATACCCTTGAACTATCCTTTTTCGATCTTATCTCAACCCAATAGGCAGCCTGCAAACAGATGTCATTACCAAAATGCTGTCGGCGTCTCTCTCTATCTGTGTGTGTGCACGCGCGTGCACGCACATGTTTGCGTGTGTTTGTGGGTGATGGGTGCGTACACGTGTTATCTTGAGGCCAGAAATAGTTAACAGCATGACAATTCTTTACTCAGTTTTCTGTTGTACATTGTTATTACTAAATATGATGCGTTATCATATCAAGCATCGGTGAATAACTGAATACATATGTATATTAGATTTATTTGACTAGATTCCCTGCTTCATTATTAAATTGACCTGGAATCCTCCTCCACCTACCAAACCCTTGATGCCTATGAGTGTCAAGTGTCTGTTTATGTAGTTATGCTTGACACCAGATATTAATTCTCCACGAATGCCCCACTAAATAAACCTAAGATGACAGCCATCTGACATTCTTAGATAAACATCTTAATTAGTGTTTTATATACCTTAGTCTTTTTCTCCTTGAGATGTGCATCACTCTTGTCCTCCAAAAAATTTAGCTTCGCTGCTCGAGTGCTTGTATGCACTAGGGGTAGGCGCAAATTTTGGTGAAATAAAATTCCAATAAAAGCAAGGTGTTGGTGCATGAGGTTCTAACTCCTTTCATCACGATACAGTTCTTCTGACACACATTTATTACTCCATTTTGAGCAATAATTGTGTAATCTCTTGTATCCAGAATTTGTCATATGATAGGGGGCTTTTTCAAAATTCCAATAGGGGGCTTTTTCAAAATAATATTTGTCATATGATCTTGTCATTTGGAAATTATTATGAAGTTTCTGTGAATCGTATTTTTTCTTTTTGATAATTTATGTCTATATAAATTAGTGTTTAATATATGATAAACTTGGTACTCTGCATGACATTACTATGCCCTATTCTTGTTTAAGCGATGCTATTCGTTTGATAGATGACATTTAGGTTGCGCTTGGTACATGGAATGAAAGCTTACCGGGAATCCTCGCATTTCCAGGAATGGATGACCGGGCATCTAATTTTAAGGAATTTTGCATAACGCGTTTCGTATAATTTAATCATTACCGGTAATATATATATGTGCAACCGACTGCGAGGCCGGAGGAGGGCCGGCGACGAACGACCAATCGGCGGCGACAGGCAGGCATGTGGCCGGCAACGGAGGCGGGATCGGCCGGTGACGAACTATGGCCGACCGGCGGCGAACGTCCGATCGGCTGCGGGCCGGCCGGCAAAAGATTAGCGATTGACGACCGACGACGGGCGGGGGGCCGACCGGGCGGCGGGTGGCGATTGAGGCCGGTGGCGGATGGTCATGGCTCATTCATGTTAGACGGGAATATTTCGAAGTAATTTAGGATAGACATGTTTTGGGGGGAATAGGATTACCATGAAATGGGGTAATTTGATTACCGTGGTAATCCTATATTCCCGGGAATATCTTTTACACCTAAACAAGTATGGTAATATTTCATGATAATCTAGAATTACCTCCTACCAAGCGCACAGACTTATAATGAATGCTAAAAACTGTAATGCCATGGCACACACTAATCACCTATTTCCACGATGGTTGCCAGCATGCCGTCTAAAACAGCACTTTCACACCTGCATGCATCCGCGCTCGGGTGCACACACAATGCATGTCTTTATTATCTTTACTATTTGGGGTGCACACACAATGCATGTCTTTATTATCTTTACTATTTGGGGTCTTTTCCAGATAATAAAATATTTTGTTTGGTATATGTTTGGTTCAGCTTCAATTTCTTTGGTCTACATCAGTTTCCGACAATTTACACCATTTTTCTTAAGTGTATTCAGTCCCTTAATTGTGTTACTGCTCCTGTTTAGCCCCCTAACACTCTAATATCATGACATTTAGCCATACATCTTGATAGAAGCAAAATTTCGTTTATGTTATGTGCAAGTTTCATGTCTATAATATTTTAGCTCATGTGCAAGTTTCATGTCTATAATATTAGCCCTTTGTGTAAGCCCGGAATGGAGTGGAACTCAATTTTTCCATCATTCAGTTTACTAGGAAGTAATCAATAAAATTGACGCATTCCTGTAATAAAGGCCTGTTCTTGTTTTTGTATCCATTGCTATTAAAGTCGTGTCTTTGTCCCCTCCAGGCACGTCCATTTCTAAGCGATAGGAGGAAATACCACCTACTAGCCGATCCATTACTTCAAGGCCGGTTCCCATCCCGTGCATTCTACCAAATGGCTGTGATAACCTCGATGTGTCTTCAAGATCAACCTCATGTTCGCCCAATCATTGCCGACGTGGTTGTTGCCCTCCACCATGTTGCATCTCAGCCCTTCTTCGCCGAACCAGAATCTAAAATCGACGCCTTTCCTTCACCGTCCTCGTCGCCTTCATTGCACAAAGGACGCCGAGGTAAAAAGTGAGCTTGAGATATTTCTTAAAGAACAGAAGAAATTTCATCCCAATTAGATAGACGGGATATATACTAATAGCAGTTGTCGCAAAGTTTTCTTGGGTTATCTAAAAGAAAGATAAGGTACAACCTTGAATTCAAAGCCTGGAGACCCCTGTGTCTGCATGTATTCTTCGGTTGTTTTCATGACCATTTTATAGTGGCGTTTATGTTTAATATGCAACGGGTTTTTGAGTTGTGATCTGGGGGTATTCAGTCATGCCATATATAAATATAGAGTTGTGTCTGATTTGGATGTTGTTGGAAAAAGTGTGTTGCATCTTACTTCGATATATGCAAATTGGGATCTAAATGTTTTGCTGTAGATGGAAATTAATAAATTCGTAGTTGCGAGGTTTTGGCGGCGATGAACGAGAATCCGGAGCCGGATTTTTCGATCTCTATCTTGTGGTGATGCAAATTATAAAGGTATTTTATCTCTGTAGCCTGTAGCCAAATGTTAACCATATGTTGAGCCTATTTTGCATGTCCAAGCTCATTTCTGAGCTTTGTTCTAGACCTGCAGGAAAATTGTGCTAAGTGATTATGGAGCATATCCTTCAATTAATAGATGTTAGTTTTGTTATCTTTGTGAGCTTGTGTTGGCATTCAAGGCAGAAGTATGGCATGGGATTCATATTGGCAACCCTTCAAATGCTTCAAATTTGTGAAGCTGGAGCTTTATAAAATTGTGGCTCTGCATAGTTTGGTTGGTTTTGCAACATGCTTTATGAAACCAAATTTGCGTCGAGCTTTACTAGAAGTGCGAGAGACTCGGAACCAAAGAGCGACGATATGAAACCTTACAAATCTCCTTTTTGACAATGGGGTTTTGAGCTTATGAGATTTTTATAGAACCGTGGTTTGCTAACTTTATTCTGGTAGCCAAAGTGGCAT
Source organism: Agapanthus africanus (assembly GCA_030015575.1). Taxonomy (NCBI): domain Eukaryota; kingdom Viridiplantae; phylum Streptophyta; class Magnoliopsida; order Asparagales; family Amaryllidaceae; genus Agapanthus; species Agapanthus africanus. Next base: position 65,886,064 of record JASDDO010000012.1, on the reverse strand, counting down.
TTTCAATGTTTGGAGCCTAGCATCGAAATCCCATGAAACCAGTGATTTGGCAATCGGAAACCTGTTGCTAAAATGAGGCATTGCTATAGTTCTAAATAACTATAGTGGGTTTGGGATGTTTCCACTAGAAATAATAGTATACTGCTATTGGTTTCCGCATAAACAGCAAAAACAAATGAACTATCAATTCCATCAAATCTCCACATGTAATCAGTGTCTTGTGAATCCCATGAAGTGTCCTGTAAATCCCATGAATTTTTTGTGTCTGTGGGTGAAACTAGTGTTCTATGAACGAAAGTTGAATTTTGTTTTTTCCTGTACTCAAGACAAATATTTAGTTATTTTGTTTGAATCCTATCAAAGATCGATCTATTAATTAAGTCTCAATATATCAAACATCGATATCAAATTTAAGACCTTTTATTTCCCAAAGAATAAAAAATAGGTTGCATAAGATCTCATGAAAGTATGAAACATCTCCTTATACATATAGTCAACACATTTTGAGAAAAAATAGTTTAAATTAAAACAGCTGTAATCTTAGAAGCATATATAATCCCATAGAATCACACAATGTTGAAAAAATTGCTTGATTTTGGAGTGTTGACTTGGGACTCTTTAGTCAATCCTTGCTTGTTAATGAAGTTTCCTAGCATCAATCCTCAAATACTTTTGACTCTTCAGCCATTGAGATAATAATACCCAAAAGTTTTTTTTGAAAAAATGAATGTAGTAAAGAAGTTGTGTATGAAAATGACACTGGGAATCGAAAAAATTTAGTTTATGTTTTTTGCAACGTCCATTTGTTTGTGTTTTCGAGGTAAGGCTACTTGATGTTGACATTTGTTACTGCAGTAACTTTTTTGATTGTACGGGATCATGTCGTCTTGTGTGAGAATTTGGACGTGGCCCTTGTGTAAATGTGGGAACAACATAATGTGTTCATTCATTAGACAAATGATTAATGCAGGCCATCATGCAGGGGTCCATGTGTTTTTTCAGCCATCATGGATCCATTGATATATTGATATATATTGATCAACACTCAACTTTTCACCGATAATCAGCACCGATCTATTTTACCGATCTATCTTGATCTCCGATTTTTCATGTGTTTTTTTATAATTTTTAATCATTGATTTGGTCAACATAATGGATTGTTGACTTTTGATCGGCCAATAAAGACCTTTTTCCAATGCTTTTGATCCTATATTCCATATCTTTTTTTCAACGTTCATAGTTTTTGTTTGGAGACGCAGAGAATTTCAATCTCTTCTTTGTCGGTTAAAAACGCAATTTTTGTAGTTTGCCCTTAATTTGTGCAAGAAGGAAGAATTTTAAATTTTTTTAAATTTCATGTTCCAATTGAACACTTTCCATTTATGATCAAAAGAGAAGATTAGTCTTTTTGCACGTCAATTTTTTTTGAAGGGTAAGGTGCCACTATCAATTTCATATATCACACATAGATAGTTAAATGGAAACAGAGTAAAATGTTAGGTACTTATCTGCTGTTTACATAAATTTAGGTATTTATCTGTTAAAACGGTAAAACTTTGGGTTTACATGCAATTTAGCCTTTTTTTAAACAAAACGTAGAAGGGAAGTGCTCTCGCAGTTATTAATAGATAGTTTTAACAAAACTAATAAATAAGGAAATCAAGAAAACAGACAAAAAGCTAAATGAAAACAACTGAGCTGGGGAGCAAACCCCTACACAACCAGACCAGCTACATCTCTCAAATAGTGAAAAATAACCACCCCTACTGCTAACCTTTGTACTCCTCCCTTTGCCCACTCATCCTTTTGGGCTCGGAGACTTGAGGCCTCATCTGTATCTGTCACATCTGTGTCTGTCATAACTACGTTCCCGAGCTGATCGCGCAGCATCGTAGAAGAATACACTACTTGTTTATTAATTATTGGTAGCTATTGTAAATTAAATTTTGTCATTTCCCAATGAAAATTGGAAAAAATTGACCTCGTATACTGCTGACATTTTTAGATTGTTTTCCACACGAGGGACAAAAACTAACGACAAAATATGCTTTTACAAGTCTTCTAACTTTTATTTGCAGGAAGAATCAATATATACATTGCCTTTTTAAAAATATACATTACATAACAAATCGACCAAATTCGTCTCTAATATATCTGCTCAATTAAATCCCTTGTATTTGACTTCTAATTTTATGTATTAGACGATTAAATGAAACCTTTTCTTTTTGAAGAAAAACAAATAAATGAAACTTGAGCTGCCCAAAGTGTTACCTAATATATATTCATTTCTTGTCAGTTGTCGTAGCCAAATTACAGTTATTGCGTTATAAAATCGGTTACCCGTAGATACTCAGCCATAGTGGTTTGTGAACTTGTTTTTGAATAAATATATAATCCATGCAGGAATTTTTTACTAAGCGATCAGCTAGTACATATTGCTTTTATCAATAGGAAACCATAAATTTGGTATATATAAATTTGAAGTGTAATATATATTCTTGGCTGGCTCAAGATTGAGACACTGAATAATCTACTATAGCTCTATTTGATATTGTAGCATTTAGGTGCAGAAATCAAACTTGATCATCAACGAATCATAGCTGCGGAATAGAAGATCTACACATAATATTCTACAAGAATTACTTTAATCCGAAAGTGGTGGGATCGTTATCCTCCCCCACGTTACCATAACGAACTTTCACCTTTGTGTTCTAGCAACGGCCAGAGAGAAACCATATTTTTGATGAGCGAGAATTTCCCACGTGATCACCTCACAAGCCAATTCTCGATAGAACTTGGAGAAGAGAAGACGACGGCTCAAACCCTAACAATCTCAAATCCCTCCTTTCTTTCAATATAACCCTAGAACCATCTCTCTCTCGCTCTCTCTCTCTCTCACACACACACACAGAGACAGGGACCACTAAAAGCGGCGGGTATTGGGTCGGGTGAAGCCCAATAGCCAATATACTCCCACTCGCACTTTCGAGTGGGTGTCGTACATAGTTTCTTGAGCCGATTCCCTGAACCGTTGACTTCTTGAGAATCTCCTTTTTCATCCTAATTCATGCTCATGCATGTTGGTGCGAGATGGACCGTTGAGAACCTACAAGCAGGTAACCTTGCAGCTAGACCTGTTAGGACTGATACAAGAATTTCCCTAAAAGAAAAACAATATATACCAAATATATGTTAGGCTCACGAAATTTCGTACCTTATATCCGATCAGGCATGTCTGCCCAAATACCTTCGATCTTTCTCGGAAGTGTACTCGAACACCGCGGTACGCAAGGCATTTCTTCTGTGAAACCAATCTGTCCGGTGGGCCCCGTGGGCCCGGTGGTCCCCGTGGGCCCGGACCAGTGAGTGGTTGCCCAGTAGGTAAGCACGAGCGGATAGCTTTGCTGCTAGTGGGCTCGGTGGGCTTTCGAGTTGAACCAAGGTAAGTGAACGCAGTAAACGATAGGGTTTCACGAGGGCAAGTGAACGCAGTGAATGATAAAGGAGTGAAGCGAGGCTACCGAGCGAAACGGCGTAATATTTCTCGATTCATCACACCCTTAAACTTCGCTACCATGGCGTCGATAAGAGCTGGCCATGCGATGCAATCAGGAGACATCCCAATGGATTTTCCTCTGGTTCTGAATGGCTAGGTCTGCTATTTACCCGCTTTTCTGACACTGCTCCGAATGTGCGGTATATAGTCATCGCAATAGGAAACAACAGGCAAACTAGCACTCTTATAACATGCTTACCTAGATAGCCCAGTGTCGCTAAATGGTATATTGACAGCCCGTTCTTCCGTGAAAAAAGTTGTTATAAAGGCTTGCATAATGAGGGAGATGGGATTCATCTTTCAACATCCTTATGTGCACGGTCTCTGCACATGTCGTATGGTAATGCGTTACGGTATAAAATTCTCTTTCTGAGAGTATACGCCATTAAAGTTATACCGCAAGGACCCAAGTCGAATCACTCTATGATTGACTTGCCTGGCTATATCTGTTGATCTCACTCCATAGGATTTTGATTATTGCCAAAGACTTGTCTCGTGTTACGTGTATATTTTGCAGATTTATTTATACAAAATATCAAATGGAGGTAGAAGGATTATGCTGCAAATGTTATATCTAAAAGGAGGATGTAGGCAAATATTACAACTTCATATTCCAACATTTTCATCATCAAATTTGAAGTTAACAAATAACAGGAGCCACTGATTGACCCATCAGGTTTTATTTTTATATTCATTTTCTTTTAAGGACCTTAATGTAACAAGATTAGAATCTAAAGAGCTTGAGAATACACACACATATTTAATTTTCATATTATTTAATGCCTTGAGAAAATATCTTTTCGAGACTAAAAGTATTTTTCATAAAATTTATATTATAAGATATTCTTATATGATTAAAAATAGAGATATAAATTATTATTCAATAAATTCTTGATATTATTATAGAACTAAATATATTTTATTATATTTTTTGAAGTATTTTTGATAGCTATTTTACCTATTTAAACATATGTGCTAAAATATATTATTTTATTATTATGCATTTCCCAGATATTCTTTAATGGTTGTAAATACATATCTAGGCCATTTTGATTGGATCTAATTATTTGGCTCATGCAATTTAAATCCACATGCTTTCTAAGTTTTGATCCCAAACAGCTACTTCATGCATTTATGGTTAACTATCTCAATTAGCGGTAACCTGTGATTAATTGATTTGCATAAGTTTTTGAATTTAGAATAGAACCATTAGCATTTGTAACGGCTAATTAATATTTACTTGGTAAGCTTTTGAATAATATAGCCGTAATATATAATTAGGAATTTAGCTAATATTTTGAGAAAATAAGCATGATAAATTTCATATTGCTTTATGTGCAGAGAAAATAATTTTAAGTTACAAATTATTTTTTTCCTAGTGCTTATATTAATTTATATTATAAAAGATTTTTTAGCAACCATTCATATCAGGGCTTTTGTATTGGTGTAGTAACATCATCGTGATGTCATTGATCAAGGGCTCACGTGATCTTTGGCTTTTATTGTTAATGATATAACATATAGTATTTTTGCAATACAAGCCTATGTGATTCTCCAGGATTTAAATTAATTAGCTTAAATGGCTACTAGGCTCTTATGAAAAAGTATTTGAATATAACCGTTAATATTTTTGATTGCTTGAATAAATTTGAATTCTTAATAGAGCCGTTTGAACTTGATTTGGCAAGTGGCAAATATTTTGATAAAATGCTTTTAAATTTGATTTAAAAATAAACTATATATACTACTAGTGTTTTTTTAAAAGGATATACTTCACTTTTATATCAAAATAGAAAAATAAAAAACCTTACTTGCTCGAATCATATTAAAGGAACCTCTCCTGTGCAAACACTTTTATATTTTTTATCTCATAAATACAAATTGATTTCAAGCTCATTAGTCTTTCAATCCTATAGAAAGAGTTGTATATCTTATTGTGCTGTAAAGTTCTCTTATCTTATTTAAGAGAGAAAATGTTATCTATTGTAAGAGAACGTGAGCTTCTTCGTGTAGAAACGAGACGTGTAAGGATTCTGAAAGAGAAGCGAGACGTGTAAGGGTTTTTCTGTCCGGTTGAAAGTGGGTTATTGCGAAAGGGAAAAATCCTATGGGAGGGGCTTTAGGTAGTGGACTAGACAGAGAGTGCCGAGCCACTCTAAATCGACCGTGTCACAGTTTGCATTTCTTTATCTTTTTACTTTATCGTATTGCTTACATATTTGTGTTACGATTGATTTAGTTTAACTGTGCTTAAAATTGCTCGAACATATTGCTACTTTTATAAAATTATAGATTAATTTTTGAAAACCCTATTCACCTATCTCTTGGGTTATTAGCGCACTTTCAATATCGCCTTGCCATTAACAGAAGCTTAAGCTTCATATGAAGTTTAAGTTTTAGAGGAAAAAGATACAGAGATTAATCTCTATCAAAAAACCCTAAGTGACTATGCGCCAAAGACATATATGCCAATAGCCATCCACCACATAGAGATGCGCAAATCAGGGTGCACCACGAGAGATGCGCCTCGCGTGATATCCACGTGAGCGCCATTTGCCAAAAAAAAGACGCACATCACGTAATATGCACGCGGCGCCACAAAGCAAAGAAGCGAAACTAAGGAGGTGCGCCTCACGTGATACACACATGAGCGCCAGAGACTGCGCCCACGTGATATCTATATGGTGCCACAAAGTAAAAGAAGAATGCGCTAGAGCATAGCGACTCACGTGATATACATGTGAGCGCCATATGTTTGAGTGCTTAGTGCTACTGGATGATATAGAAACCTAATACTTAGCCCCAAATTTGCTAAGTCTTGAAGTTTTAAACTTCTTTGATTTTAATTCGAACGAGCCCATATGGTCATGATATCTAAGTTGACCTTAGTCCCAAATATGATATGGCCCATTAGCTGAATGTTTAAGTTAATCTTAATTTAAAACAAGATTAATGATCCTCATCCCATATTATCCAATTCGATCTTAGTCCCATATACGGCTAATGATCCTCATACCATATTATCTAATTCGATCTTAGTTTCATATACGGCTAATGATCCTCATCTCATAATATCCAATTTGATCTTAGTCACATATACGACTAAATATTCTTAGCGCATGTTACCTAAGTTGATCTTATTCTCATATAAGACTAATAATTCTTAGATAAAATATAAGTTCACCAAGAAACCATTCTCCAATATGTCCTCTTCCCTCATAAATGGGATTTGGTTCAAGGGTACATCCTTCCACTCTTCTGATATACGGCGTAATTTCTCAATGTCTTCAGAGAGGTGGTGGGTCCCAATAACCAACGAGCCCTCCTTTCTCGTCCTAACTTCTTAAAAGATATAGAATTTCATCAAGACATGGAATGCTTTAACCTGGATGCGTACCCTATACAGATGTGCACCCCATATTGAGGCGCACCTTATAGGACGTCCGCACCATCAAGATAAAAGAACAAAGGAGCCTTGGCTTTATGAAAGCATACATATATGTATATGTATATCTTTGGAGGAAATATAAATGCCTTCAAATTGGATCGCAACCCAATATTGGGTGCATCCTATGTAGATGTTTATATCATGCACTTCGCCACATGATATACACGTGCGTGCAAGCTGAAAGATGAACCACTATGTCCCCTAAACTGGCATCTTGCTTTGCGGACTGTCTCCATATTGACTACCGTATACTATCCATATGCGATCAAATGATCAATTGAGCCAATATGCTCATTGTTCCTAAGTTGATCTTAATTTCATATACGACTAATGATCCTTATACCGTATTATCTAAGTTGATTGCAGTACCAAATATAACTAACGGTCCTTAGATGAAATATCCCGTGAATTGATGGACTTTATTTATATGAGATATGTGACCTAAGTTTACCCCAAATCTAATATGTACGGATTTGGACTAGTCCATGTCTTGTGGGCGACAAAATAAATTAGTCTCCGTATACAATCTAAGGGCAACCCTAAAATAACTAAACTATAACACGGCACGAAGTGATAGATATGGAGTAGAGAAAGTTGTTATCGCGTGGAGATAACGTAATTAACTGTAGCGGTATGCGTTTGCAGGAAAAAGTATCCACACAATCAATAAATCCCTTATCATTGAGGGAGAATCTGAGAAGTCAGCTACAATGGTCGTATCCATTCAAAACTCCGATATACGATGTCATAAATCAACCTGGTATCTTCGGAGAGATGGATGGGTATGTTCCATATAACATCTGCCCCTGTATTCAGGCTAAATGCGCTCCCGCACCTCAGACCCATTTTCCGGTGGTAAACACCTATGCCACCGATTGTCATCAATTGTGATAGTGAGGATGCTAGATCGGTAGCCCATAATAAAGTTTATAATGGAAAATCTAGACATCTAATTCTAGGACATAGTTATATCTGATAATTACTTAATGATGAGGGAAAAATTGGGATTAACAATATTCGTACAAATTGGAATATTGCTGACCGTTTTTCTAAAGCATTATCAAGAGATTTGATACAGAAATTATCATTGGGGATAGGGTTAAAACCTTATAAACAGTCCAACTATCATTTAAACCCTAGTCGATACTTGTGCTCCAAGTACTGTGAGTTCAGAGGAAAAGTAGATGGTACGATTGATTGAATAAGCATGGAAAGTTGTACTTATCTCTGAAATGACCATGCTTGGATCTTGTAGGAAAAGAAAGAGAATGAATTATATTCTTAATGGGTGATATCATAAAGTATGATACTATAAGAAATACTAGATTACCTACCTATATGAATATGGGGGTGCGACTGCCTTCTATGAGATTAAAATGATTTCTCAGAAGCATTCATGAAATCAGGACATGCACAAGGTCATAATAGTGCAGACTTATGAATAACTTGATCTTTGAAATGTTTATATGTGCTTTATATCCAGTACGTTCGCAAACGGGTTCTTGGTTCAAAACTTCGGTTGCCATACATCTTGATTGAACTTTAATGTAAATGCACCAAGTAAAAATTCAAGTCCAGAAGATATCGTCATGGTATTTATATACATTGAGTACCGACTTTTGTTTGATTTTGGAATTTTTGAAATTAGTGGGGAATATTATATTATTTGTATAATATAAGTAATTTCAATAAATTAAAATTTCTATTTTTGTTTTTTTATAGTTGACCGTAGTCAAACTCATTTGAATTCAAATCACCCTCCCATTTTGTTGGAGGCAAATCTCCTTCTCATTTTATTGGAGGGAGTAGTTATGAGAGTTATGAGTGGTTATGAGATTTAAATTTTGAATTCAAATGGTGAAAGGATTCCATTCGCAACCTTTCAACTTTTATTTATACCAATTAATTTTTTTTGTTCATAGACACAATAACAATTATTATCTTCTCTTCTCTTTTTGGTTTTTGGTACTCAAAAGATCAAGTTTTCGGAGCAATTCTTTTCTTTCTCAAGATAAATACGCCGCGAGCCTTGTCATGAGTCTGCTACCGTCTTTTGGAAAGCGGGGGTGCCATATTTTATTGGAGGCCTATACAGGTCAGTTCTGCATGAATATTGAAAGCAATATATAACAAGAATTTTGAAATCCAACTATATTTAACTTTTCTTTTGAATCTCATCCTATTCCTTTTAATCCATCTTGAACTTCACTTTCGACTTCTTTGAATATAACCTCTCGAATTTTGAATCCTTAGTTTTAGTTCACCCCTTCTACCTGTATCTCGTAGACTATCCTTGCAGGAGTTCTTGAATTTTCCATATTGACTTAGGAATTTTTCTAGAAAGCATGTACCGGTTTTCAAATCTTTTTGACTCACGATTATTTGGTCCTCTTAAATTTGTTCCATTGTGATCTACGCAAGTCATCTGTTTTCTTACTAGTTGGAGTATCAATCGACGAAACTCGAAAACGACATTATCCTTAGCTTCCCTCGTGCTTTCTTACAACGTACTTCTTGAGAGAATTTCGGGGACAAATTCTTTTAAGGAGAGTGGACTGTAATGACTACACCACAATTTCATTCTTGAACCCATCTCGCTTTCTTCCTTAGATTTTTTTGAAGATCACTTCTCGATTTCTTGAATTCCTAAAATTCATGTTCGTTTCTTCTTGCATCTCTTTGGCCATCTTTTAATTCTATGTTTCGACTTTCAAACTTTCTGATTCAAAAGCATATCTTGTTTACACTGTTCGCCTCTCAAAGGGTCTCCTGGGAATCTCATGACTCTCGGGATGAGCTCACGAGGTCAGATCGATGCAGATCCGCTTGGCTCTTCAGAATGCGATGCGTTACTGCGACGCGGGGTGTTTTTGTGGTGTGTGGCTAGGGGGCCAGATCAATGCGATCGATATAGCGTGACTTCTCAGATTCACCTTTCGGAAAGGATTTTTTTGATTGCAGTGACTATATTTCCTACAGGCGCAAGCCCCTGTAATTTATTACCCCTCCGCATTAAACGAAGAGAACTTTCCACTAGTGGTTTATTTCTAATAAGTATTAAATGGCAATAACAACACAAAATATGAAGCAGGAGTAATAATCACAGTATATATTTCATATTAATAGTTGAAGTAGAAATACAACTCATTTTACGCATTGTTTATGTTCACTACAAAATTGCATCTCTATCCATGTACGCTTTCACCGTTAAGTAGACGTACATTCTTGCTGCTGTATACGCCCCTGGATTGTATACAGGTTTATAGAATGTATGATCCAGACCGTAGGGCAACTTCGACATGCTCGTAGATTGTATATGGTAGATAATATTATTTGACCGCATGACAGATTTGGGTGGTTTATAGAGTTTTGTGGATGATTGGCCATGTCGGGTGGGACTTAAAAGAAGTGTCGATGGGAGTCATTTTAATTGGCTCCGGTAGATACCGATTGTTCAGTTGTTTGAATTCAATGTCACGGTTTGTCGGCTTCTATGCTACGCAAGTTTCACATATGCAGTAGTTTAAAGTCATCCTGGACATAGCAGTAGTTTAGGGTCATTCTGGACTTGGCAGTAGTTTGGAGTCGTTTCGGAAATAGCAGTGTTATTCAGGTAGTATGTGAAGGTATAGTTTATTTGCTGACTTCTATGTCACGAAGGATGTTTGAAAGATGGTGATGATGGGGCAGCGTTGTTCACATCCATTTCAGGGTTCACCCAATAGATGTGCACCTATCATACGATGTGACATGTGCAAGACACGTGCGCATGGCTTAAGGCCATCACATGTAATGTGATGACATGCAAAGCATGTGCGCATGGCTTAAGTCCATCGCATGCGATGCAACACTGCAAAGTATGTGCGCGTGGCAAAGGCCGTCACATGCGATGCGAATACAGACAAAGAACATGCGCATGCATTATCGGTGCAAATGCACTTGTTTAAGCTATTTTTAGAAGAAAAATTTCTATCAATTAACAGACAAACAAATTAAACAAAATTGATTTTTGGATCAATGATCCAATGGTGCGCAAACACTCTAAATTAATAAAAATCAATTTGAATCTGTTTGTTCATCAAACATGACATATCAAATAAAATTGATCTTTGGATCAATGATCCAGTGCGCGCATGCATCCAGAAATTGATATAGATCACTCAAAATCAAATTGATATAAAAACTCACATAATTGTTCGGAATAAACCCTAACAATTCTTATCCTATAAATAGGAACCCCCTCACAATGAAGAAAATGATCGGAAGTCTGAACTTTTTGCTCTCTTCATCTTCTCTGCTAAAAACTGAAGCTTTCTTCGAAGGATCCTAGTTATCTAGGTAATAAAAAAAAGGATCTTCTCTTTTCTTAAAAGTTATTGCTATTTCATAACGAACCTAGTGCTTTTCTAAAAAAAAATCAAACGATCTTAGAGTTTATCTCTCTCCTACAAAAAGTCATTGCATTTCATGAGAGGTCTATTCTAAGGTCTGATACTTTAGACAAAACCCATATTAAACCATAATCACAAACATACAAACCGAAGCGAGTGCTTCTCCTGAAAGTTTTTACTGTCATCAAATTTAAATATGCTATATGAATGCATTTTAAATCAAACAACAGAGATCTTAATTTCTTTGAAAGACAAAACTTTCTACGTGATAGTGCGCATCCTGGTTTAAGGTGTAAACTATTGATCTGCGCATCACGTGATATACACGTGATCACATGTGGAGGATATTGTCCACATCAACTTGCGCATCATGCACATGCGCACTACTTGAACCCAATCAAGTGTGCATCACGTGATATATGCATGCGTGCCCCATATTCATGCGCACCCCATATAATTGTGCATTCTATTTTGATTCGCATCCTATACAGATGCACATCTAACCCAGATGCACGCCATATACAGATGCGTATCGCGTACTCATGTATACCCCTCTAAAAGGGAAAGCATGAATGCTCCATGCGAAGCACGTGCGCACTCTATGAGGTACATGCGCACCTGACCAGCAAGCCATAGCTTGGATACTTAGTCAATAAACATTAAGTATAGAAGCTTATGCTTCATATATATGAATGATTAAGTTGATCTTAGTCTACAACAAGATTAACGATGCTTAATTAAAATATTTAAGTTGACCTTAGTCCCATATACGACTAATGGTCCTTAGCAAAAACCTAAGTAGATCTTAGTCTACAAGGATAACGATCCTTAGATAAAAACAAAAATCCCCTTGAACTGATGGACCTCATTTATATGAGATATGCGACCTAAGTTTAACCCAAATCTTATATATACGGATTTGTACTAATCCGCACCCTACGAGCGATGACAACATTAGTCTCCGTATACAATCCAAGGGCAACCCTAAAATATAACATGACACATAAAGATTTTTGGAGTAGAGAAAGTTGTTATCGATTTACGATAATATAATTAACCGCAGGGGCTTGCGCCTGTAGGAAAAAGCGTCTCCATAATCAAAAATCCCTCATCATTGAGGGGGGATATGAGAAGTCAGCTAAAACGATCGTATCTATCCAAACCTCTGATATAGGGTGCCATAAATCAACTTGGTATTTTCGGAGAGATGGATGGATATGTTCCATATAGCATCTTCCACCGTATTTAGGCTACATGCGCTCCCCGTGTCTCAGTCTAGTTTCCGGCGGTAAACAAGCGTGTCTGGTAGGACTTGGTGAGGATGGTGTATATCATAAGGCGACATCTGGTGGGACTTACAGACAGTCGGATTCCATGCCACGATAGTTACCCGTGGATAGTATATGGAAAGTTATTTTACTCCCTATAGGGCAAAACTTCAGTTTAAGGACGTAGTGGTTCATGAATCCAGTTTAGGGACTTAGGGGTCCATTGAGTAGGGTGGTTTATATGGTTATATTTGGTAATATTTTAAAGTCATTTCGAACATGAATATTAGTTTAGGGCCATCTCGGACCATGATGGTAGTTTAACGTCATCTCGGACAAGGCAGTAGTTTAAGGTCATCTCGGACCAGATAGTAGTTTAAGATCATCTCGGACCATGATAGAGTATATGATTAGCGATATGGCGGGGAAAGACTTCTATGTCATGATGGTTGCCCGAGGATTGTATACGGAAGGCTAATATATGGTAGCTTGCACCGTAGGGCAGGTTGGTGGTGGTTTTGATGACTTCTATGTCACGATGGTAGCCCGTAGATAGTATATGGAAAGTTATTTTACTCGTCATAGTACAAAACTCCAGTTTAGGGACGTAGTGGTCCATGGATCCTGTTGATTATAGTTCCCTCAAGGCAATTACTGTAATCGCATGCAAGCGATTATGATGATTGAGGAAGGACCTATACGAGTAGAACAGTCTTACTCAAGATGATAGTATACTATCTAGCTCATCTCTATCATCGTGTACATGTATAATGTGGTATTACATGTCACTATTACATGTTAATAGCGCCCATATAATTCTTGCTTGACTACTAGGGTTATTGTGGTGATTACACTTGTGAGAACTGGATAGTCTATAAGAAAATCCTTAAATGTCCCTAATCATGGGAATATCGAGATTGGGCATCGATATTCCAGAGTAGACTAGTGTATATGTTTCTTGACCCCGATGAGGGGCGATGGACAGTCTCACAGCCATTGGTGTCAGTTAGTCACCAAAGATAGTATACATGTGCTCATTAGGTTATGAGTTACACTAAATGGACTCATCGGGAATATGCTAGATGGTATTATACCTATTATCAGATACCACATTCTCAGGTGACATGAGTACAGGTTAGTCTGTTGACCTGAGATCGTCATTTGTCTCATGTGAGTTCCCACTGTGCTTTGATTACTACCCTACCACAGCTCAAAGGAGCTGTGCAAATAGGTTTTAGTTGGGTATAGTCCTGAGCCACATGGAGGCAGTGAGCGGATTGTCAGGGATTCGTCTCTCCCGATATTGGGGGTTGATGTCGCACTATGCATGGGTAGACATACCAGAAATCCTTGGCCAAGGTGGATGAGATTTACTGATTTGGATCAGTAGTTTCTCAGTGGGTGATGGGCTTCACACCGACACGAAATATCGCGTTATTAGGGGTCTGATTTTATCCACCCCTAAAACTCGGTATGCGATACTCTTAGACGAACAGACCGGACTGTACAGAGATTGTCACAAATATGCTCAGTAGGGGTAAAAATGAGTTTGCTCGTTGGCCTTCCTTTTGTTCAATACCTGGATAGACATTACGTATAGCTAGTGCCGCTGATGTGCATGCGGTTAAATCCACCGCCAGCGTATTATCGAGTCTTTAGAGTCCCACGCAGAGGGTTTTCCCGGTTCAGACGATATATTGCATATGATGTATGTTGGTACATACAGGTATCCGATTAAATATATGTACAGGCTACACGGATTTTAATCGGACGGTTGATAATACTAGCAGCTTAGGATTAAGCCGGATTATGAAATTAAGTTTTGATTTAATAATTTATATATATATATATATATATTTAATATATCTAGTATTATTGTTCACTATTCATTTTCTCTCTTGGCTATTCGTATTTTTATACGGATACACGTATATATATTTCGACACGTATACCGGACTATATTGCGTATTTATATGGAATTTATTCTAGAAGATGAACACCTCATTTGTGAATATTCATAAAATGAGATAGAGGGTGAGGTGGCATTGGGTATGGTTGAAAACATGTAGAGAGGAATGGGCTTCATTAGTTTATTACAAAATGTTGTGACTTTTTTTATTTGCATGGTTGTAAAAAAATATGAAGTCATTCTATTATTCTTCATTCTTTCTCTCATGCTTTTCTACACTTGCTCATCGCTAAGTTTCCCCACCTCCTCCTCCTTCTTTACTTACTCTCTTGAGTTTTAGATTTGAGAGAAAATTATAGTGGAAAATTGCTACATCCTCACTCTCCATTCCTAGCGAGTTTGGAGTGTCGGTTGCTTCACTAAGTGAAGCTGAAGCTTGGATCGGTTCTCTCAGGTGGATCATCTTCGGCGAAGGAAGACTGGCTTGCAAGCGCGATCCGAAGCTCTTGAGAGCTTGTTCGAGTCCAACCCTATTAGAGCAAATGAAGACGCTACGAAGGTTGTGATTTCTATTTTATTGTTGTTCTAGTTTAAGTGTTTGGTATAAATGCTTGGAGTTTAGTTTCTAGTGTCATCAAAATTTTTGTTTTTGAATTCCGCATTGGCCGCGGATTAGTGGCGAGGGCATTAGGAATTTTCAATAGTATCAAAGTAATTAGGCATGGATTCCGACCCATGGGGGGTTGTCACTGCGTGACAGTAGTGGCGAAGCGCAGGCTCTTACCCCCAGGATGCCCTGTGCGGTTATATCGTCAGACGGGTTGTAGTCTGCCGTGAGGGAACAACGCAAAAAATAGTTGCTGAGGGACCTTTGGGTTCCACGGCCAGTTTCCGCTGCGCTGATTGACCTTTCAACGGTATCAGAGCCACCCAAACACTCTAAACTAGATAGATACGATTCTCGAATCCCGCCAGTTTTTGCCCAGCAAAAACTGCCGTAAAACCAGTGTGAAAATCAATGCTTATTTGATATTTTGACTACCCGCGGGATCTTGGTTTGGACCGTGAAGCCGCAGGGAAGTGCACGGGGACCCTGAGGACACACCGGAAGGACCTAGGGAAGGCCCATACCCCCGAGACCACCCTAAGGTGGCCTGGAGGTGTGTGGACCCGAGCCCTTCCCCAAGATGGCAGGCTTGGGTCTGCTGACCCCCTTAGGCACCTTGGGTTACCCTAAGGGGTGGGTACTCCCCTTATGTGCCTTCCGGGTCGACTCTAATTTTGAGCCGGGGCTGTCCTCAAAGTTTCAGATCAATCTGACCTCATTTCGGACTCCTGGAGTGGGTTTTAGCATGGAATTTTTGCCGATTTTTAGCACACTAGATTTTCGGTATTTTGGAAAATTGAAGTGTTGGGTATTAGTGTGTGGTATTCGATTGTCGTAGGCTTAGTATTGGTTGTGTGTATCATAACGTTTGGTAAAATATCGTCCAATTGCTATATGTATCAATTAGACAGTGTTACGGAATTGATACTCGCAAGTTTGCATGTTCTGTGATGAATAGTGCTACGTTGATTATGGTTTTGCTGGATTGTCGTGATGGATAGCCCAGTGTATGTAGTATTAGATGTAATTCTCTGTGATGCAATGTATATTCATATTGCATGATGAGCGTCCGACACGTGAACTGCCATTATCGCAGCTTGTATTATTCTTTGGGGCGTGTCCTGGTTGCGGACGTAGTTACCGTTGTCTATTCAGGTTTTCATTACATGCACTAGGATTACCACACGACGGTGTACTCGAGTAGCTGTATTTTAAAGGGCAACGGGCCTCCATCTCATGGCGTTGAGACCGGAGTGCCTTACTCTACAATTGGCGGGCTATTCGCCGCACTCGTAGGGGTATAGGATTGACCCGCAGAGGGGTGCCCAAGTCATCGGATTTTAGAAGTGCTGGGTGGCCCACTCACTTTGTTGATTGGGGTTACCTCACTTCTGGGATTGGCGGGTGGCTTTCCGCACTCGTAGGGGTCTAGGGTCTGATCCTGCGGGCTATCCACACGATCGGAAAATTGCATTTTATATTTGGCTCCATACTATGATGATTATCCGCATTTCCATACTATGTTTACTTCTGCTGTGATACTTCTATGATGTTACTTGATATCATGCGCGAGTCGAATGTTCATATATATATATATATATATATATATATATATAGTAGACGTTATATATGTTTTGCATCCGCGCTAGTCCTGTCCCGCCCTGCCGTAAGTTAAGTAACCTTACGGTGAAGACCTGGGATCCTGTGGCGAATGCGGATGTCATATATGTGCATGCTTATTTTCATTTCTTTCTGCCATGATATGATTAATTGATGGGACCGTATTAATTCTGATTAATGCAAGTAAAACAAACCTAAATGATATTGCGGGAACCGATTTTGTTTTAAAATTTGCATTACATGTGTTTCCTTTGGCTTTGCACATCAGTATTTGGTTATGAATATTCTGCACCTCATTCGACGAGGCAAGAGCCTAGATCTCTTCACGGGGAGTTTCCTCTTGAGCAAAAGTTTGCGTCACTGTAATAACTTCACTATAGTCGATTCTTTTGCTTTGAATAGAGGTATTCAGTTAGGAATATCCAGCACCTCATTCGATGAGCAAAGAGCCTAGATCCCTTCACAGGGAGTGACCTCTTTGGCAAAAGTTTGCGCCACTATATATTTTTAAAACCACTCGGTCCTTTCAACAATTCATTACGTTAAAAGTTTTTTGCCAAAAACCAGTTGTAGCCCTCCGTCATTTTAGATAGGTAGTGCGTAGAATTCATGCTATGTTTGTTGGCAAGCATCAAGGCATAGTGTATGGTAGCTGAGTGATGCTTATTTGTTGCATAGAGATGCGATTGATCGGGACAGACACACTGCTTTGTTGGCAATCGTCAAAGGCTAGTGCGGGTGGGTTTGATGCAATCAAGATAATGACGGGTTGAACTTGATTAGGACCCTTGATTTGTTGGCAAGTGTTAAGGTCCTTGGGTCCTAGGGGCAAAAACCATATCGGGAGTATCAAATATAAAGGAAACTTGTCAAGTTTGCGCATAGCTTCTGGAGTGTGGTAATTTTGGTCGGCTTTCGTCAAAATTATCACACAATAATAGTTGGGTCCCGATTCCCAATGATGAGTAGGTATTACTCTTCGGGAGATTTTCACTTAAAAATTAGCTAACCTATTATGTGTCTAGAAAGTGTTAACGAGATTATGTCTCTGCGAGAATGAGGCTATTTAATTGGGTTCGTGCGAAAGCATGAGGGGATTCTTTCGGAGTACCAACACCGGCCCGGCTGAACGGTTAGCGAACTTGTAAGGTGTACATGATCCCGACTATTTCTCCTTTTAAAGTTTGAAAGAGAATTCGAGAAAATAGTGGGAGCCATCTTGATTAGATAAAGTGATTAACCAATCTAATCTTGATAGAGTACATGCTGAGTGTTTTCTCTCGCTCTGGTTTGCGACCATGAATTGCCTTAAATTAAAACTCATAAACCATGTTAACCGAACCTTATCGTTTTATCTAATCAGGATTAGTCCAAATCCGTATATTCTTAGATTTGGGTTTGGGTTGATTTAAGGATCGTTAATCTTGTTTGAGATTAAGATCAACTTTAATGTTTGTTAAGGATACGTTAGTCCAATTTTAGACTAAGATCTACTTAACAAGGATTTAGGATCATCTTGATCTAACAAAAGAGCGTTTGAACTCTATCGCTTTAGTTTAAGGACGTTACGGTCCGTTGTTAGTTTAAGGACGTTGCGGTCCACAGTAGGATGTGCCCGTCAATTTGGGAGTGCACCGAGGAGTTGTTGGTTATTGGGACCCACCACCTCTCTAAAGACGCTGAAGAATTACAACGACATGTATCAGAGGTGTGATGAGATGTACCCTTAAACCAATGTCCGTTGGGAGATCTATAGTCGTGTTTAGGACTAAGGCCAATTTGGAAAATGATGAGCACACGGGCTCGGTTGATCTGAATTGGGGGATTTGGTCAACTTAGACTCAACCCATTCGGTCTTTGAATAAAGTGTTAAACACTTGCTTGGGTTCAGTCCCTTTTCTGTGCAAATAATGCTTTGCTTTACTTTCCCCTCTCTTTTTGTTCCTTTATTTTTTATGGAGTGTTAAACACACTTTATGGCACCCTCGTGTGGAGCACGTGAGGCGCTTGGCGCTGAGCACCAACCACTGGGTGCTAGGCACTCCTTGTTGAACAACGCCCACGTGAGGCGCTTGGCGCTGAGCGCCGACCATTGAGTGCTAAGCACTCTTTATTGAGCAGCGCCCACGTGAGGGACATGTGAGGCACTTGGCACTGAGCGCCAACCATTGAGTGTTAAGCACTTTTTATTGAGCGGCGCCCACATGAGAGACACGTGAGGCGCTTGACGCTGAGCGCCAACCATTGAGTGCTAAGCACTCTTTATTGAGCAGCGCCCACATGAGGGACACGTGAGGCGCTTGGCGCTAGTTTTTTCTTTGGGTTTTCTGTTCTGAAGAGTTCAATTATCTGTTCTTTTCTGGATGTTTGATCCCCAAGAACAAGTTCATCCCCATAAAAATTAAATTCTCATTTGTGGGAGACTTGTCTCATAGACCTCAGATCCAGAGGAAGAACTATGTTCTTTAAGAAGAGTTAAACTCTTGGATATGCAGATGAGATGCTCTGATCTCTATTTTTATTATTATTTTTTATTTACCTCGAAGAAAGGTATTCTTCTTTCTTCCTTCTTAAAGCTTTCTTCTTTCTTTTTCTCAAAGCTTATAAGGGGGGGGGGTTCTCTCTGTACATGACTTGAAGTCTTGGGGCCTTTATACAGTGGAGGCAAGTTTGTTGATTTAGTTAAAAGAAATCTCTTATTAAGAGATTCTTAACTGATTTGGGGATTTTATCCGCCGTTGGATTTTTGATCCAAGAACTTCTGTTTTACAGAAGATATTTTTCTTATTTTTAACAAGATTGGGGAAATATTTCCCAATACAGAATCTTTCTGTATATATATATATATATATATATATATATATATATATATATAGGTGATTTTTAATCACCATTGGATTTTTTAATCCAATGGTGCTCTATTTTACAGAGAGTAATCTTTCTTGTTTAGAAAGATTTGAGGAATATTTTCTCAACAGAATTTAATTCTGTACTCTGATGATTTATCATCTTCGTTGGATCTTTGTTCCAACGGCTCTGTTTAATAGAGAGATTTGGTTCTGGCGTTGGCGCCTTCGGCATGTGAGGCGCTGCCTCAGAGTTTTTAACTCTTGGCGCTGGCGCCTTCGTGCAAGGCACGTGAAGCGCTGCCTCAGAGTTTTTAACTCTTGGCGTTGGCGTCCTTGTGCAACGCACGTCAGGCGCTGCCTCAGAGTTTTTAACTCTTGGCGCTGGCGCCCTCGTGCAGGGCACGTGAGGCGCTGTCTCAGAGTTTTTAACTCTTGGCGCCTCAGAGTTTTTAACTCTTGGCGATGGCGCTCTCGTGCAACGCACGTGAGGCGCTGCCTCAGAGTTTTTAACTCTTAGCACTGCTTTTCAAATTTTGAACAGAGCTTTGCTCTTTTATCGGGGAAACAAATGCCCCCCCACCGCTGCGCTCACGTGGCTCACACGTGAGTGCAGCGGTGGCAGCTTTTCCACCGTTGGATTTTCTTGGAATTTGAATCGACTTCCTCTGCCTATAAGTAGGGCATTTGGTCCTTGAGATGACTGCTATTCATCTTCTTTCTTTTATGAGAATTTAATTCTCCTTTCAAAGTTTAGATCTCTGCCCAAAGAAATCCCTTCTAGAGTTAGAACTCTACTCAAAAATTTGGTAAGGATCATAATCGAACCCATTAACAGAGCTTTGCTCTTCTCAGTTCGTAAATCTTAAGATGTATTTTAGGGTTTCTTAACCCATTAATCAGAGCTTTGCTTATTTTCCATGAAGAACTCTTAGAGTTTTTTTGCAGATCTTAAAGATCTTAGGGTTTTATCCTGTTAAAAAGCTTTGCTTTTGAGGGTTTTGGTAGATTATACCATTGTTTTTACAGGGCATTGCTCTTTAGAAAAAAAATTTGGGGAATTTTATTCCCTCTTAATTAGAGTTGACAGATGTGGAATCTGTTTACAGAGCACAGCTCTCGAGGGAGTTTAACTCCTTAGCCCAATGAGATTTCTCATTAAATGAATATCCTCTTAGGATTTCATTCTTAATGAGTGACTGCCCATCAATGTTGGGACGTCATCTTGATTTTGTGGGGCCCTCCTTGCCGCAGTTCTGATTTTGAGCGTCAAAGAACATTAAAGTTCTGATTTCTGAATCATAACACTGATAGCTGACCCTTCTCCTTTTGTGCAGGTGCAATGGCCTTCGACTCTTCCTTCCCTTTCGTACGCTCAGAGAGCGCCTTTGCCGACGCGACTGTGGATCGAGAAGTTTTCGCACTTATTAAAGATCATGACCCGGAGCAAAAAGCTCTTCACCTATGGGGGTCGTGCTACAATCAGATTATCCATGGCCGGCGCAGTTTTTCTTGTGCAATGCCCTCAGAGCCCATTTCAGCAATTCACCATGCCGACTCGCCTCAAGTGAATTATGCTGTAGAGGAGGTGAACTAGACCTCGGAGGGTTGCCTTCAGCCTTCTATGGCATCGATACCCGTACAGCCGCCGATGGCCTTGGATATTTTGGGTTGACGCATATCTCAAGGCGAGTCGCGCCCTTAGGGACAAGTCTACATGATAGGGTTGATTCCTCGCCATTCAGCCAGATACCTGCAGTGGGCTCGATACATCCTGTCAGCCAAGAAGTCGCTGCTGCTGAAACTCGGGTTGTATCCTACAATTTATGCATCGCTTTTTCAATATCCCGAGCCGCATGTATGGTGGGTCAAGGCTTTTATGGAGCAATAGAATATCCCGACTCACACCTTTCTTTTATCAGATCGGGAAGTTTCAATTTCCTTGGAGGAGTTCGTGGAAATTTCAGGCCTACTCGTCAGAGGGGAACATTACGAGGAGATACTTCCCCCTGATGAGTACATCTTTGCCACCAAATTAGTGGTAATGGGTCTCACCCCAGAGAATGCCATTCAACATCGGTTTCCGAGCCTAATCAAGGTGTTTAACATTTACGAGAGTCTATTTTTAGAGTCTGGAGGGCACAGAGTCAGCTTCGCCGATTTCATCGCCTGCTTTCTTCGCTCTAAAGTCTTATCAAAACAAGCCGCAAAATTCGCCAAGCTTGATGACCCATTTGGTTTCGGTTTGGATGACCAGCCAATGGCGGAAGCAGATCAAAAAATTTCTTTATTCTAGACACTCCGGTCGTCCCTTTTGCAGAACCTGCTGCTTCAGACGTCGATGAAGAGACATTCTTTCTGGGGTTCATCGGCCTGTGGTTGAGCTGGTTCATGCCTTCGATGCACCCTCACTACATGAGGCCGTCTGTTTTTTATCCCGCCCACCGCATGGTTGCAGGGACGCGTGTGTCCGTTGGGATAGCGAGGCTGGCTCATCTATATCACGGCCTGAGCTTAGCGGCAGATACTACTCAGCCAGGGGTAAAACTTGTACATCTTCCGCTGCACTACTTCACGTCCTGGGTCGAGATGCACGTGCTGGGTGCTTTCGGAGTCCACAAACGACCCCGCTTCTACAACAGCTACAACTTTCCCCGGGTCATGTTCTTAGTTGACGCTTCTGCATTAGATCCATCGCAGCGAGAGGCTCGACGTTTGGTCCTTCGCCCGCGTATGGTCGGGGATAGTATGACTTTTGTCAATAGAGTCTTAACTATCAGCAAGAAATCTGCCAAGGCAGTGCAACCGCTGCGTGATACTTTCAAAGACGGGGCTCCTACGTTGAAGGATCGGGAGATCCTGCACTTGTATTCAATTAGGCCAGGCTTTTTAGTGTTCAGGCAAAATGCCTTAGCACTGTTCATGAGGTATAACCCGCACCGTTTCACTTAATAGTCGGGTTACAATTTGGGTGTTCCCCTTGAGGCGTTCTTAGCCGAGCCGGCCACTACAGAAGAGGGTATTCGCAGCGTATTGCACCACTTTATGCGGCTGAATACGGGGTCCAACTTTCTCATCAGCGAACCGAGCTACGTGCTAAAAGCTTCGAACGCTTACGTGGCGTGGTATCAACATGCGACGGGTGCTGTTATCCGGGAAGAGAGGCGGCTATTACTTGATCATAAGGATGCTGTCCCACCTGGTAATCCAGCAGTTCCTTTGAAGCGACGGACCGCCGTTCGTCCCTCCTTAAGAGAAGTCACTACGGTTGTGGTCCTGCGCGCCTTGCCTGAGAAGCCTCAGCCTAGTGTTCCCATAACTGCGGTAGCTGTGGCGTCTCCAGAACCTGGTGTCAGTACTGAAATCGGAACCTGCAGTCCGAAAATGCCCGTCAAGCGCAAAATCTTGTCGTCGGCCGCCGGTGTCCGCTCACAGAAAAGGAAGAAGTCGCTATTTTCTGCCGACATCATATTTGGCCAGGAGCCACATGCTCCCTACAGCGAGGGCTTGTGCGAATACGGTACTGTTTCCCACAATCAGAGCAAAGCTCTGTTTGAAATTCAAATTTCAAAATTGAAGCAATGCTTCAGATGCAGCGCCAAGTGCGCTGCGCCCTAGGCAGCGCACCATGTGTGCGCTAGCGCTAGGTGCGCTGCGCGCCACGTGTCAAACACGGGTGTGCTAGCACAGGGCGCGCTGCGCTCTGAGCAGCGCACCACGTGTCAAACACAGGTGCGCTAGCGCAAATTGCGCTGCGCTCTGAGTAGCGCACCACGTGCAAAGCACGGGGGCGCTAGCGCTGGAATTAAAAAACTCCCCACCGTTAGATCAAAAGATCTAATAATAATGATAAATCATTAATTAATTAGAATTAAATTCTGTTTTGGAAAGATTTTCCAATCTTGTTAAAAAACAAGAAGATTGCCTTCTGTAAAATAGAAGTCTTAGGATCAAAAGATCCAATGGGGGGGAAACATCCCCAAATCAATCAGAGAAAGATCTCTTTAACTGATTCAACAAATCAGCTTACCCTATATAAAGGCCCCAAGACTTCAAGTCTGATAGAGAGAAACCCCCCCATAAACTTTGAAAAATTCAAAAGATAAAGAGCAGGCTCTTGCAAGAAGATATTTCTTCAAGGTAAAGATGATGAGTGATGAACACAGAGATGAAATCATCTCATAAAAAGAAAAATTTCTTTCTTTAAAAAGATCATAGATCTACAAGACAAAAAGTCTTTCACAAAAGAGATCAAAAGATCTCATTATAAAACAAAAGAAGAATATAATTCTTCTCACAGATCATGGATTTATAAAGGCAAAGCCTTTCATCAGAATAAAAGATTGAAAATCTCTCCTGCAGATTTAAGAATTGTTGTTCTTAAATCTTGAGACAAGGTCTCTTTTAAAAGAACATAAATTTTGTTCCCTGATCATAAAATTGATCAAATGCGCCTTGCGCTCTTGAAATGCGCCTTGCGCTCTTGAACTGCGCTTCTGCGCTCTCTGTACCGGCGCTCAGCGCCAAAATGCGCCACGTGTTAACCACGTATGCGCTAATTAACAACTTGCGCTTTGCGCTTCTGAAATAGCGCACTGCGCTCATGGGCTGGCGCTCAGCGCTAAGCGCACCTCGTGTCACTCATGTGTGCGCCACTAAACTGAAAGCGCAATGCGCTCATGGACTAGCGCTCAGCGCTCATAAACTGGCATCATGTGCTCGTCATCTAGCGCCTAGCGCTGAGTGTGACACGTGTCTCTTACATGTGCGCTACTAGGCAGAAGCGCAATGCGCTCTTTGATTGGCGCAAAGCGCCTAGCGCACCACGTGTTGCGCTGACAGAATTAAATTCTATCTTTTAATGAGCCCAGAGCTTTGATCAATGCTCACCATTGTTAAAAGGGCCAAGCCCAAATAAAAGATCAACAGCCCTAAATAAAATGTTAAACATTTTTAATCTGATTGGACTTAGCCTAAAATTGGCCATAAGTCCTCAACTTATATTAATTGAGCCCATCTGCTCATAAATATTTCAACAGATCTTAGTCCCAAATTGGACTACAGATCTTCGAACCAACTCACACTAGTTCGAGGGTACATCTCTTTATTCCTCTGATATTTGTCGTTGTAATCCTTCAACGTCTTCAGAGAGGCAACGGGTCCCGACAACCACACATTCCATGGACTGTGGGGTCCTTAAGCCCATGGACTATGATGTCCTTAACTTTGACTGTGAGGTATTTAAACTCACGGACTATGATGTCTTTAACCTGGACCGAGACATCCTTAAACTAATATTGGACCGAGATGTCCTTAAACTAACATTGGACCGTAATGTCCTTAAACTAATCGGCCGCAATGTCCCTAAACTAAACAATAGAGTCCAAATGCTCTTTTGTTGGATCTAAACGATCCCGTTAAGTTGATTTTAGTCAAAAATTAGACTAACGTATCCTTAACATACGTTTAAGTTGATCTTAGTCTCAAATGAGGCTAACGTATCCTTAAACCCAACCCCCAAACCCAAATCTAAGAAGATACGGATTTGGACTAATCCACGCCCTACAGGAGACAACATAAATTAGTCTCCGTATACAATCCACGGGCAACCAAAAACAAAAAAAACACACATGACACGAAGTGACCATCTGGAGAAGGAGAAAGTTGTTACCGCGATACAGTAGCGTAATTAATTGCAGGGGCTTGCTCCTGCAGGGAAGAGCGTCCCCACAATCAAAAATCCCTCAAACGAGGGGGAATCTGACGAAGTCTGCTACATCGGCCGCATCCGTTTAAACTTTTGATATATGGTGCTATAAATCAACTTGTCATCTTCGGAGAGGTGGACGGATAGCACCAATTAGCATCTTCCCCGAAATTCAGGCAAGACGGTTGTCTTCTCGCGTTTCGGCGGGAAACAGATTTTGGCACGCCCGGTGGGACCTTTTCCTCTTTCCACTCCACACTTCGTGTGTCGTGTTCGCTAACGAATCGCGGTTTGATATGGTTGCCCTTGGGTTCGAGGTACTAAGATTTGGTGTCTTGCTCCGTGCAGAAAACGAAATATCAATGGTGTCTACTTGCACGAAATGTTCCAGCTGCAACTGCAACTTCCGTTCCACCTCATCTAGAGGTGTAACTTACGGGCCCCAGGCGGCCTCCCTGTTCACAATGCCGGTAGAGCAGGTGATGCTGGCTACCACAGGGTTGTTCTTCGGGACCATGCTCCCACCAGTGAGCGTTAACATCCCACTGCCACAAGAAGCGCAAAAGAAGTCGGTCTTTGATCGGCTCACTACCATCATAGCCCCTCTCAACGGGTCATCCAATGTTAAGCCAACAGCATCAGTTTTCGATAGGCTGAGCCTGAACTCCAATGGGCTCGTCAAGAAGCCCACTATACCTGAAGCGGCCATCCCAAAGTGGATAGCCATTCCGACTCTCGAGGTCACTAAAGAAGCTTCTCCCGTCAAAGGATCAGTCTTTATGAGGCTGGCCACTCCGGCTCCCGTTCCTGCCCAAAGGTTTGTCTTTGACAAATTGGATACTGCTGCTCAACGGACGTCGGTCTTCAAGAGGCTGGTACCAGAAGCGCCTCACCAGAACAGGGGGCATGAAAAATCCATCCCCATAGCTGAACCAACACCATCTGCGCGGCATGCTCGCCGTCGTCACTGGCGTCGAGTACGGAAGGCTGGGGGCAACTCCCCCTCTGGGCTAACTCCACCAGCCCCAACGGTAGAAGTCAATGCTGCTGTTCCAACTGGAAACAGCTTCGAGCTGCTTAACAGGGTGCGCAGGAATTCACCTACCGCCGTACTGAAAAGATCTCCTCCACCCGTGGAGAATGTTACAGAAACAAAGCCGGAGCAGCCCCCTCAGCAGTTTTCTTCCAAAATTTACAAAGTCTGGCGACAGGTTCAGGACTCAGTAATTGATCAAGATTACTCTCGCCAACAGAAAAAGATAAAAGTTCGGCAAGAAAAGGACCATCCTGTCAAGCCACAAAAGACGACAGCTACCTGGGTGCCCGCTGCAACGGCCTCTTCGACTTCAACTGCTCAAAAGAGAAGGAGGCCAGAGAAAGCCCCTGTGAACGTGGCAAACCGTAAAAGCGCTGAATCTAAACGCCCCAAGTCCAGGGGCATGATGGTACATACCGTTTATATAGCTTTTGGAAAAGAGGAAAGCCGTGCTTCTACGGGTCATCGACTGCTTACCCGTTCAATAACGAAGGCTCGGGAACAACAACAATAGAAGCTTTAGGAGATGCTAACTGCAATGGCCGCACTCACTGGGCCAAAAGAAAATCCAGAGACCTCGGAGCAGCGTCGGGAACAAGAAACTGACAACGAGTTCCTCCGAAGAATGCTCGAGAGGAAAGAAAAAGAGGCCGCGGAATAGGTAACCAATATAAAATGAATGTCTCTCTTATTCCAAGACATGGCTGGGATGATGTTACAGCCGGAACCTCCAGCTGAAGACCTTCCGATTATCATTGAAGACGACAAAGGGGAGACATCGAACCCTCCTCCGGCTCTTTCAGCAGCCAAAGAGGAAACCATTTCCAAGGCCGCTCTGGATGACTACATTGCTTAGTAAATACGAGCTCACCAGGCGAATGAAGCGGCCGGCCAAGTTGTTAAAATTGGGCGACCATATCCAGGCTGGTATGACCAAATAAGGTACCCGCCGGGATATACGATCCCTAAATTTCATGTATATAAAGGGACGGGCAATCTCCACCAGCATGTCGCCCAGTTCAGGGCTCTATGTAGCAACACCGGAGGTGATGATAAATTGCTACTTCGCCAATTCGTTGGCAGCTTGTCAGAAACGACATTCGAGTGGTACTCTGAACTCCCGAACGACTCTGTCAAGACATTTGCGGAGATGGAGCTGTTATTTACGAAAAGATTCGCAAGCGCTAGCGAGCGCACCCCAATCACAGCATTGATTAACGCCAGGGTAAAGCCAGGAGAGACATGGGTTCAATACGCAATACGATGGCGGAATCTGTGGTCGAAATGCGAATAGCGCATCGAAGAAGCGCCGGCGGTGGGCATGTTCGTGGGCACTCTTGATCCGCAGACGACCATCTCCCAGTTCATGATGTTTTTCAAGCCGACTACTTTCCAGGCCTTGATTGACAAGCTGGCCAAATGGACCAGATGGGTCATAGACCATCTTCTTCGAAAGCAGAGCCTCGGAACGAGAAGGGAAAGGGGAAAGCGACCGTCGTCGCCAATGCTCAACAATAGCCTAGTGGTCTGAGACAGTTGATCGCCAGAATGATAGAACTCGATCTCTTGCAGATAAAATGAGACGCCTCTACTAGTTCCCTCGAGACAAGACGAAGAGATTATTCGAGCTAGCATTACGCAACAGGCTCATCACTTTGCCGGAGCCAAGACGCCCAGCGCAACCAGGCGACATTAGCAATCCTAACTATTGCCCTTATCACCGAATGTTGGACCATCCGATCGAAGAATATTACATCTTCAAAAGCTGCATAGAAGATCAGTACCAACAGGGCAAATTCGTATTATCCGAGAATTGGAAGGTGAACCCGCCTCAGCCGTACGCTCTCAAAAAGGCGGTCACCAGGGGCATCATGTTCTTTTGTAGAGGAAGCTCCATGGGAGATCGTTCTTTCAGCCAAGACAAAAAGAATGCTGAAGGATCTCCAAACATGCCCGGCGATCAGGTGGAAAAATCCACTAGAACCCGAGATCATCGAGGGGATGCTAAAACCGCGCCCAACTCCAAAGATCGGTTGTGATAGCCAAAGCGCTCATACCCAGCCGTCAAAGTCTTCGAAGAAGAAAAAGAAGACTGAAAAGCCCGTGAAGCATGGTGACAAGCGCACGGACCTGCAAAAACAGATTGACTGCTTCACATTTAAAGACTGGGTAGAAAACCAGTATCAGCAAGGCAGGTTCGCTCTATCCAGCAGCTGGAGGGTAACCCCGCCGCAGAAGTATGAACCCAAAGCCGCGAGAGTAGAACCATATCAACATCGGTCTTAGAAGCGATCTCGTACTTGTCATATGATAATGCTGTCAGAAGAAGAGCCCAAGAATATGGATGACCTCCCCCGGTGCTTCGACAACGATGATGACGAGGTAATCTCAGAGTTTCCACTGGCGCCAAAAGAGCTGGAAGATGGGATACATACTACTGCAGATAACCTCAAGAAAATTGATTTGGGGACGGCAAGTGACCCGCAGCTGACGTTCGTCAGTGAGCTGTTGTCTGAAGAAAGGGTGGCTACGCTAAGGGACGTGCTCATGCAGCATAAAGATTGCTTTGCATGGAACTATTCTGAGATGCCAGGATTAGATCCAGAGATTGCCATGCACAAATTGGCGATATCTCCGGACGTTAAACCGATCAAACAAGCGCCGAGAAGAATGCGGGTCGAGCTTGAGATGGGCATCAACGCCGAGGTCAAGAAGCTAATCGACTCCGGCTTCATCCAAAAGGTTCAATATCCTGACTGGATCGCCAACATTGTCCCAATGATGAAGAAGAATGGGAAGGTGCGCATATGTGTGGACTTTTGGGATCTCAATAAAGCCTGCCCGAAGGACGACTTCCCAGTACCGGTCACCGAGCTGATGATAGACAATACGTCCACTCATGAAGTTTTCTCTTTCATGGACGGCTCGTCAGGATACAATAAGATAAAGATGCATCCTGAGGACCAGAAGCACACCGCTTTCCTGACCCCTTTGGGCATATTCTGCTACAAGGTGATGTCCTCCGGTCTAAACAACGCCGGCACCACCTATCAGAGGGCCATGACGAAGATTTTCGACGACCTCATACATGAAATCGTCGAATGCTATATCGACGACCTCGTAGTTAAAAGCAAATCATACAAGGAACATTTAGAGCATCTGAAGATCGTATTTCAACGCCTTCGGCAATACAACTTGAAGATGAACCCTCTCAAATGCGCGTTCGGAGTTTCCTTGGGAAAGTTCCTGGGATTCGTCGTCCGACACCGAGGTATCGAGATAGACCCGTCGAAGATCAAGGTGATCATGGAAATGCCCCCGCCAAAGACTCTCAAGCAGCTGCGGTCTCTCCAAGGAAAGCTCGCATATATCCGGCGATTCATAGCCAATCTTTCAGGCAAGTGCTGCCCCTACAGTCACCTAATGAAGAAAGGAACCCCTTTCGTCTGGGATCGCAAATGCCAAAGCGCACTGGACGAAATCAAGCAATACATGCAGAATCCTCCGGTGCTGACTGCTCCAATCAAAGGAAAACCTCTAATTCTGTATACAACAGCCTTCGAAGGTTCGCTAGGCGCATTATGGGCACAAGAGAATGACCAAGGGAAGGAGAGAGCCCTCTACTATTTGAGTCGAGTTCTCCTGGGGGCAGAAAGCAATTATTCTCCCATCGAAAAACACTGCCTGGCATTGATCTTCACGGTAACGAAGCTCAGACACTACGTGTTGGCGCATGAGGTCCATCTCATATCGAAGGTGGATCCTCTCAAGTATTTGATGTCGAAAGCCATATTAATAGGACGTCTTGCTAAATGGGCCCTGCTCTTGATGGAGTTCTCGATAACTTATCGTCCCCTCAAGGAAGTGAAGTGCCAGGCCATCGCCGACTTCCTCGCTGAGCATCCGATACCTGCCGATTCTCCTTTGAACTGCGAATTGCCAGACGAACATGCGTTTGGTACGATCGACGGGGATGATACCCGGCGGGAACTCTATTTTGATGGAGCATCTTCCTTGAAGAAGCGCAAACAAAGCACCCCAATAATCAAATCAGGGGTAGTCTTCATCTTCGTGACTCCATAAGGAGGGATAATGCGCTTTGCCTTCTCCTTAACAGAGCCGAGGAAAAACAATGAAGCCGAGTATGAAGCTTTGATAGCAGGTCTCGAGATCGCTATCGACATGGGAATTGAAATCCTCCTCATATACTTAGACTCCCAACTGGTCGTTAGTCAAGTAAACAACGACTATCAAACGTACAAACCGGAGCTGGTAAAGTACGGTGAGAGAGTACAACAGTTGTTGACTCAAATTCCTTCCTACACCTTGAAAAGCATACCGCGTGCGGAAAATAGCAAAGCGGATGCATTGGCCAAGCTCGCTAAAGAACTGGCTGACGAAAACCTCGATGACGTGAGGATCGTTGTGCAAAGCCGTCGGGTTCTTGCACCGGCAAAAATATCTCCGGAGTCGTCCGAAGAAAAGGGAGCGACCAAGCAAATGACTCTGCAAATAAAAGACCAGGAAAAGGTTACGGATTGGAGAGAAGTCTTTATAGACCACTTCAAATCCCGTCGAACACCTGAAGATGCATCCTCAAGACATCAGCTTATGAAACGAGCTCTGTCTTTTGATTTCGTCAATGATACTCTATATAAGAGATCATTTGATTCTCTGTGGTTGAGATGCCTGGGACCAGACGAGGCAAAGAGAGTCGTCCAAGAAACTCACGACGGACTCTGCGGTTCTCACCAAGCCGAGCCGAAGATGAAGCTGAAGATCAAACAGATGGGTTATTATTGGCCCACGATGATCCAAGACTGCCTCAAATACGCGAAGCAGTGCCATGCGTGCCAGATTCACGGAGACTTTATCCATCAGCATCCGAATCCGCTACATCCGACAGTGGCTAGCTGGCCGTTCGAAATGTGGGGAACTGACATAATCGGCCCCATCGAACTAGAGGATATCGATTCATTTTGGCGACAACTGATTACTTCTCCAAATGGGCAGAAGCAAGTACCGCTGAGGGAAGTGAAGACGGAGAATATCCTCCATTTTTTCAAGACACACGTCATTTATCGGTTCGGTACTCCGCGACGGATTATCTCCGATAACGGGCCAGCCTATAGAAGCCACAAGATCAGCCATTTCCCACAACAGCATAACATAGACCGAAGATACTTTTCGGTCTATAATCCCCGAGCTAACGGTCTAGCTGAGGCTTTCAACAAGACCTTGACAAAGATCGTGAAAAAGACGGTGTCGCGAAATAAGAAGGACTGGCATGAACGACTGCATGAAGCACTCTGGGCATATCGAACTACGTTCAAAACGGCCATAAACACAACGCCGTATGCCTTGGTATTCGGCACGGAAGCGGTACTCCCTCTCGAGATAGAGTTACCCTCTCTACGAGTGGCCGTTCACTACGAACTAACGGACGAAGAGAATGCTAACCTTCGGCTTGAGGAGCTCGATGCCCTTGATGAAACCCGGCTCATGGCGCAGCAAAATCTGGAGGCTTATAAAGCAAAAATGACGCGCTCATACGAAAGATTGACTAGGCCGCGGACATTCCGCCAAGGCGAACTCGTGCTAGTGGTCAAAAGACCTATGATCCCCAATCATGTCAAACGGGGGAAATTCGAGCCGAACTATGAAGGCCCGTATATCATAGACAAGGTCTACCAGGGTGGGGCCTATTTACTCATGGACATGCATAGCGAAAGGCCCTTCAGACCAATAAATGGTCGCTTCCTGAAAAAGTACTATGCCTGACGAGTCACGGTCTAGGTCAATGATAGATGACGATGACTATGTCCGCTCGCTATCTTCCTAAGCCCAAACTCTATAAGTAGTAGCCGGCTAACGGACCGAAACTTTCTTAAACTAACAACGGACCGAAACGTCCTTAAACTAACATCGGACTGAAACGTCCTTAAAACTAACAGCGGATCAAAACGTCCTTAAACTAACAATGGATCACTATGTCCTAAAACTAGTTGTTGACCGAGACGTCGATAAACTACTGTAGACTGCAGCATCCCAAGGCTGACACAAAATATAATAATAGAAAGAATAAAAAAAAGAAAGAAAAAGAAAACGGTATGTCCATAAGCAAAATGGGCACGGATGAAAACCCGATAGGGCTCCGTGAGTAAAAACAGCAGGGCTACCGGTGAGTTTTGTGAAAACCCGAAAGGGCGCAATCTCGTTAAGAGACACTTGCAAGGTCCTCTCGACCTTGTGAGGAGAAACCACCTGCGTGAGATCCTTACGACTCACAAGGGAGCAACACACTTAGGGATCCCCACGACCCCTAAGGAGAAATTACACTTACGGGATCCTCACGACTCGTAAGGAGAACCCTCTTATGAGACCCTCACGGCTTATAAGATTCGAAAGTCTTAAGCTACAGGGATCTGAACATGTTCTTAAGCGGCCACCACAACCTCCAATGCTGCGCTACAAGTGGCTCAATACTGACCCTTATATACAATCCACGGGCGCGAATAAGCATTTCCCTAACAAAACCCCATCCATGACTAGGGATATGTTTACACAATGAGCAGCCCTTGTAAGTCCTCTCGACTTAAAAGGAGAAAATACTCTTGTAAGATCCTTACGACTTACGAGAAGCCATACACTTAGGAGTCCTCACGATTCCTAAGGAGAAAACGCACATACGAGATCCTCACGACTCGCATGGAGAAATACCTTTATGAGACCCTTACGGCTCATGAAGTTAAAAGCCTTAGTCGACAGGATCCTAACCCTGTTCGCTAAGCCACCTTTGTTCGACATCGACAGAAACAAATGAGGATTCGCTCCTGGAAATATTCCAGTTATAGCGGTGCTGATGCCGAAATCAGTGTCTAACTCCAAGCTTGCAGCAAAGAAGCTAGCGAGCCACACATGCATACGAAATAGCCGAAATGATGGGGCAACTTGTAACAAAATCAGCAAGTAAAAATGTATGCATGCAAAATAGCCGAAATGATTGGGCAACTCGCAATAAAAAGTAGCGAGTAAAAATAAAATAAATAGCTGAAATGATTGGGCACTGCGAAAAATAGCCGAAATGATTGGGCAATCGCGACATTCGCGATATAAAAGTTGAAATGATAGAACATCGCGGAAGGAAATAAAGAAAAATGAAATTTCTTCCCTACAGGTGATATCACATCAATCCCTGTATACAATCTAGGGGCGCAAACAAAGAAGGAATCACACCTTCCCTCCCCAGGCTCCATCAAAAAAACGAAGCCAAATCTCGACGGTTCAGGGATAGCCTAGAGATCATCAACAAAATTCCTCCCCATACCAGCAGGATTCAGACGCGTCAATCAACCCTGGAGCAACAGCAAAGCCCCTACTCCAAATCTCGATGGACAATACGTCATCCACATGACCCCATCACGGAAACACGTCATCCACATGACCCCGTCGCAGAAATACGTCATCCATATGACCCCATTGTGGAAACACGTCATCCACATGACCCCATCGCAGAAATACGTCATCCAAATGACTCCGTCGTGAAAACACGTCATCCACATGACCTCGTCTCGGAAATACGTCATCCACATGACCCCTTCGCGGAAACACGTCATCTACATGATCCCGTCTCGGAAATATGTCATCCATATGACCCCGTCGCGGAAATACGTCATCCACATGACCCCGTCTCGAAAATACGTCATCCACATGATCCCGTTGCGGAAACACGTCATCCACATGACCCTGTTGCGGAAACATGTCATCCATATGACCTCGTCACCGAAACACATCATCCACATGACCCCGTCGCGGAAACACGTCATCCACATTACCCCGTCGCGGAAACACGTCATCCATATGACCCCATCACGGAAATACGTCATCCACATGACCCCGTCTCGGAAATACGTCATCCACATGACCCCGTCGCGGAAATACGTCATCCACATGACCCTATCGCGGAAACACGTCATCCACATGACCCCGTCTCGGAAATACGTCATCCAAGTGGCCCCGTTGCGGAAATACGTCATCCACATGACCCCGTCGCGGAAATACGTCATCCATATGACCCTTTCTTGGAAATACGTCATCCAAATGTCCCCGTCATAGAAATACGTCATTTACATGACCCCGTTTCGGAAATACGTCATCCACATAACCCCGTCGCGAAAATACGTCATCCAAATGACCCCGTCGCGGAAATACGTCATCTACATGACCCCATCTCGGAAATACGTCATCTACATGACCTCGTCTCGGAAATACGTCATCCAAATACCCCGCCGCAGAAATACGTCATCTCCATGACCCCGTCGCGGAAATACGTCATCTACATGACCCCGTCTCGGAAATACGTCGTCCAAATGACCCCGTCGCGGACATACGTCATCTACATGACCCCGTCTCGGAAATACGTCATCCACATGACCCCGTCGCGGAAAAACGTCATCCACATGACCCCTCCTCAGAAATACGTCATCCAACGACTCCGTAGAACACGGCCAAAGTTAACCTTGACCCCGTGGGAAACGCCCGGAGCAACTTCTGACGCCGTAAAATGCGGATAATGTTAATCTCATTAAACACTTATGAGTCCTCTCGACTCGTAAGGAAGAAAACTCTCTTGTAAGATCCTTACGACTTATAAGGGAAAACGCACTTAGGAATCCTCATGATTCCTAAGGAGAAAATACACCTACGATATCCTCTCGACCGGTAGGGAGAAAAGTCTTTATGAGATCCTTACGGCTGATGAAGTTGAAAAGTCTTAGGTAGCAGATCTGAACCTTCTTCCTAAGCCATCACTACTTCTCGAAGAGTTCAAGATGGAATGCTCTCTATCATCTACAGGCTACGCTTACTAAGATAACATGCCGGCAATAAAGAAAAGAGAAGAAAGAAGTGATAGAACAAAAAATATATATGTATCTTTTATTCATGAATTCAATGGAGTACAAGTTGAATCGCATGAAAGAACAAAACTGGATACATGTTATTCAAAAATTACAAGCAAAACAGCTACTGAGAAGGAAGCGTTTTCAACAAGTCCGCAAGCTACTCTCGCACTCCTTTCAGTGCCTTTTCGTGATCAGCCGCCGCGGTCAGCTCCGCTTCAATTCGAGCCCTTTGCTGCAAGCATGATGAAATCTTCTCATCGATTTCCCGTTGGGCAGCTTCGCGATTTTGCGCAACCCGCTCAATAGAGTCGAGCTTCCGCCTCAATACAAGCCCGTCCGAGATACATTGCTGCAAGGTGTCAAAAGCAGCTCTCAGTTGCGTGGCGTTCGCTTTAACTTGGGCACGCAGCCAGGCAGATTCACCCGAAGCTTCCTCGCGTTCCTTCCGCCTCAAGGTTGATTCTTGTTCGAAATGGTGGAGGAAGGACACACTCTGCTCGACCCATGCAGCCCGCTGGGAGTTCAAAGCCTGAATCTCAGGAGCAGGACGCTTAAGCTCAAGCTCATGCAGGCAGGCCTCAATCTTCCTGCAGTGGTTAACCCAAGACTCAACGACGCCTTCGTTATGGAAGTTCACAAGCGTCATCAGCATTGGATTAACTTCGGCAGCAAAATCTACAGCAAACGTAGGGGCCTCCGCGTCAAGCTCTTTGAAGTAATCGCTCAACATACGCAGACTGGTCACAGCACCTTTTGAGGATGGACGTCTGGAAAAAGGCCCTGCCGGCATTATAACGCGAGACTCGAACGGGGCTGGAGTCGATGTGACCGCTACAAAACAAATCACAATCAGATGTCTGCTTAAGAAATAAAAAAATACATGAACAAAAGAGTCTATTATACCGGCTGCAACAGGGGGCAGAGCTGGGAGTTCCGGTGGCGCGGTGATACCCTTGACCCCCCTTCAATTTGTAAGGCTACGAGAAATGCAAAGAAGAATTAGCAATAACGTGATTGCCCGTTAAAGAAAAGAAAGGACGTCGGTTAGAAAAGATACTCACCGACACCAGCGGGTGGACTAATCTCCGACGGGAAAGAGAAGTGCGGGTTCAGCACCTGATACAAATGATCAAAAAGAACTCCTGTGAGATCACGATGATATATGGTCAGTACACGAAAAATGCTGTCCCCGATTTAAATTTATCACAAACCCATACCTTCCAGCATTTGAGAAGATATAAGAGAAGACGGAGGGGCAACCACCGTCAAAGCAACAACTGGCGATGCTTCCTCGGGTGGCACAACCTCAACGCTCGCCACACCTGCATTAGAAGCGAGAGAAATACCGCCAGGAGAGATTAAAAGGGGATTGCAGAATAAAGGGGAAAGAGATGACCCAAAATCTACCTGGTGAGTCGCCGGTCGAGACCGTGACAAGAGTGTCACTAGATGCAGCGAATGCTCCACCCTCCTCCATCGGAACAGTCTCGCCACCTGTAGCCTCATCCCCCGATTCCATGAGAAACGTCGTGACACTCGCAGCGCCCGGCAGCGGCAGGGAGTCGCAAGGGGAAAGAGCGACGATTGGAGTAGTGCTCGACTCTTGAGAAAGAGTGGATACCTCGGGCTCGGCGGCTGTAGCCATCTCACCCACCGCTACCTCGAGCTCGGCAATTGTAGCCATCTTGCCTACCGCTGCCTCGGGTTCGGCGATCGTGGCTATCTCTTCTACCGCTACCCCAGGGTCAGTGGTTGCCGCCACTCCTTCGGCAAGACTCGGCCCTGCAAGATAGGATATATGAGAACCTGAAAGTTAAAATTTTGACAAAAGAACCCAATGTCACATTACCTTGAGTTGGTCTTCCGATTGCTTCCTGAGCATGTGCTGCCTGTCTGTAGGCGGTGGACAAAGCAGCCGGAGCATCTTCTAAAGGAGTAGGGGCAGGGGTAACAACGCTTGAACCCGCACCCGCATCCAAGGCGGCGGAACGCTCCCGTGCCGCGCGCATCCTACACTTCCTCTCCACCCGGACCGTGAGGGCAGATCTTCTAAAGGCCTCCTTCAACAGGACATCCTCGTCTGCCCCAATATTTACCTCTGGAGCCGTTATGGCATCCGTCATCGGTTGCTTAAGTGAAGCTTCTTTCGACAATACCGGCGGAACTGAGATAGCCGGCCCAGGAAGCGTCTCCGCACCGCCCTGTGAAGTCGGTGCTACGCTTGGAATAACCTGAGTAGAGGTAGTTCCTGCGATAAGAAGAAAAAGAGGGGCCAGATCACCTATAAGAAACGAGAGCGGAGACATGATGAACCGAAGAATACCGATGCCTAAGGATTCTCGAAGTCTTTCCTCTTCCTCAAAAGTCTTGAGAGAAGCTGCGAGAGCTTCTTCGGTGGAAATGCCTGTTAAAGAAGGAAAAGTGTCAGTCAAAACATGATGATAGAAATATGATGCAATGACGAAAAATGCAGTTAATGTTTACCTGATTGAGCGAGGATGGCCAGTCCCACTTCGTGGTTTGCCAATTGCTCAGAAGCTGCAATGGCAGCCGCCGGATCAGTATCATCTAGTGGTGTGAATAGACCCTCATTTGTCCCATACTCGCTCAGGCCCTCGCCATAAGGAGCATGAGGCTCCTGACCAAATACAACGTCGGCAGAGAAGAGCGACTTCTTCTTCCTCTTCTGCGAGCGAGCTCCGGTTGCCGCTAACACCAGCTTACGCTTTGTGGGCACCTTGGGACGACGAGTCCCGATGTCTGAACCCACAGCAGAATCTGGAGAAGCTACAGTCACCTTTTCTACAGGAGCCTGGGGTATCGGTAGCTCGGGCCTATCGCGCGGGACTTCGGTCACGACAGCTTCTCTTAAGGGAGGACGGACGATGGTCCGTCGCTTCAGAGGGATGCTCGGATTACCGGCAGGGGGTGCACCCTTGCGGTCGAGCAACAATTTCTTTTTCTCTCTGATAACGGCACCCATGGCATGCTGATACCACGCCACGTATGTGTTTAGGGCCCTAGGAACACAACTTGGTTCACTAATGAAGAAAATAGACCCTGTGTTTAGGCGCATTAAGTGATGCAAAGCGCTACGGATGCCTTCCTCAGTGTAAACTGGTTCTGCCAGGAATGCCTCGAGCGGGACACCCTGATTATAACTTGATTGCTGGGAAAAATGGTGAGGGTTATATCTCATGAAAAGAGCCGAATCGTTCTGCCTGAACACCAAATATCCTGGCCTGATGGAATATAGATGGAGAATTTCCCGAGCTTTCAGGGTAGAAGCTCCATCCTTAAAAGTGTCCCGCAACGGCTGCACTATCTTGGCAGACTCCTTACCAATGGTCATGACCTTATCAACAAAGGTCATGCTGTCCCCGACGGTACGTGGGCAAAGGATTACACCTTGAGCCTCTCACTGACTTGGCTCTACAATGGAAGCGTTGACCAGCCGCATGACCCGGGGAAAATTGCACGTTTCATAGAAATGAGGCCGCTTGTACATTCCAAAAGCATCGAGCACATGTAATTCAAGCCATGAGGTAAAATAATGCATCGGGAAGTTCACGGGTTGCACCCCCGGCTGAGCGGTATCGGCCTCCAAACTAAGGCCGTGATACAAATGAGCCAGCCCAGCAATACCAACAGCAACTTGTCTCCTTTCAACCATCTGATGGGCTGGGTAGAAGACTGACGGCCTCGTGTAACGAGGGTGCATGGAAAGCGCAAACCAGCTTAACCACAAACCAAGGAAACCTAAAAAGAATGCTTCCTCATCAATGCCCGGAGCAACAATTTCTAAAAAAGGGACGATCGCGACATTTGGAAGAAAGAGTCCCTTTTGGTCAGCTTCCAGTATTGGTCGGCGATCCAATCCAAAGCCGAAGGGATCATCAAGTGTGGCAAACTTTTCGCCTTGTTTCAATAGAACTTTTGAATGAAGGAAACGGGCGATGAAATCCGCAAAGCTAACTCCATGGCTTCCAGATTCAAGAAATAGGCTTTCGTAAATGTTTAGCACCATGATTAAGCTAGGAAATTGGTGCTGAATGGCATTCTCTGGTTTTAAACCCTTCATCATCAGTCGGGTAGCGAAAACATATTCATCAGGGGCAAGATCTCCTCATAATGCTCCCCTCTGACAGGCATGCCGGAGATGTCCGCAAACTCTTCCAGAGAGATGGAAACTTCCTAATCTAGCATAAGGAAAGTGTGAGTTGGAACGTTCCATTGTTCCAAGAAAGCTTTAACCCACCATGCGGGAGGTGCGGAGTATTGGAACAGAGAAGCATAAATCGCATGATACAACCCAAGCTTCAGCAGTTCTGACTTCTTTGCCGATAAGATATATTGGGCCCATTGCAGGTACCCAGCCGAGTGATGAGGAGTCAGACTTATATTGTAGGGCTGTCCCCAAGGGCGTGACTCACCTTGGCATATACGCCGCCCTAGGATATCCAAAGCCATCGGCGGTTGTACAGGTATGGAAGCCATAGAGGGCTGAAGACAACCCTCCGAGGTCCAGTTAACCACCTCCACAGCATAGTTCACCGGGGGGCGTCGACATAGTGGATCGCCGAGATAGCATCTGAAGGTATTGCGCAAGAGAAGCTGCGTCGACCCATGATGGTCTGGTTATACCATATCCCCCACAAATGAAGATACTCGTGTTCTGGATCATGGTCTTTGATCAGCGCAAGAACCTCTCGGTCTATGGGCGCCTCAGGAAATCCGCCTTCTGATCGGATGAATGGAAAAGAAGTGTCGAAAGACATGTCGTCTGCGCGAAAAGGAACAAAGTTAACTGTCAGTGCTATAATTTAATTTAAATTCTGACACTTGGTACTTTAGAATTCGTACCACCAAAAGGGGGACCCACAAAATCTAGATGACAATTCATCAATTAATAAAACAGCCTCATCATTTGATGAGACTGTTGTTTAAATGTGGAGATCCTCAAGAAAATTCTCATTAAATGAGAGATCCCTCGGGAAGAGGAGTAAATCTCTCTTTGAGAGCAGTACTCTGTGACAGAGTGACACTTGTCAAACTCTGATCATGAAGGAATAAAAATTCCTCAAGAGTTTGGCTCTGTAAAGATAATGGGAAAAACCCATCAGAAAAAAATTAAAATCAATTTTTATGAATTAAAAATTCTCGGATCTTCAAGATCCATGAACAAACTCGTAAGAGTTCTTCATAAGAGATTAAAAAATCTACATGTTATCAAAAGAGCAAAGCTCTGTTCATGGGCTAAGAAACCCCAAGAAAAGATCTCTTTAGATTTATGGGTTCAGGAGAGCAAAGCTCTGTTAATGAAACCCTAAAAGGTTTTTTTTCTTTAGATCAAAGATCTATGAAGAGCAAGGCTCTGTTAATGGGTAAAACCCTAGATTATCTAAAAAAAAATTACCTAAAATTTTGGCAGAGTTTTGACTCTTGAAAATTCTTAAGATGGAGAGCTATGCTCTATGAGAGAATAAAATTCTCAGAAAATTAAATAAGA
Organism: Agapanthus africanus; assembly: GCA_030015575.1. Classification (NCBI taxonomy): domain Eukaryota; kingdom Viridiplantae; phylum Streptophyta; class Magnoliopsida; order Asparagales; family Amaryllidaceae; genus Agapanthus; species Agapanthus africanus. Next base: position 65,845,264 of record JASDDO010000012.1, on the reverse strand, counting down.
AGATGAACAGAAATCATATATAGGATCAAAGGTCCTATTTATAGGCATTGAAAGGCCTCTTCAACTTCTGAGTTGATCCATGGGCGTAGATGCTGCCACCGCTGCACTCACATGTGGGCCACATGAGCGCAACGGTGGGGGAGCATTTATTTCCCCCAATCAGAGCAAAGCTCTGTTTGAAATTCAAATTTCAAAATTGAAGCAACGCTTCAGATGCAGCGCCAAGTGCACTGCACCCTAGGCAGCACACCAAATGCTCTTTTGTTGTATCTAAACGATCCTGTTAAGTTGATCTTAGTCTAAAATTAGACTAACGTATCCTTAACTTACGTTTAAGTTGATCTTAGTCTCAAATGAGGCTAACGTATCCTTAAACCCAACCCCCAAACCCAAATCTAAGAAGATACGGATTTGGACTAATCCACGCCCTACCGGCGACAACATAAATTAGTCTCTGTATACAATCCACGGGCAACCAAAAACAAAACAAACACACACGACACGAAGTGACCATCTGGAGAAGGAGAAAGTTGTTACCGCGATGCAGCAGCGTAATTAACTGCAGGGGCTTGCGCCTGCAGGGAAGAGCGTCCCCACAATCAAAAACCCCTCAAACGAGGGGGAATCTGACGAAGTCTGCTACATCGGCCGCATCCGTTTAAACCTTCGATACATGGTGCCATAAATCAACTTGGCATCTTCGGAGAGGTGGACGGATAGCACCAATTAGCATATGCCCCGAAATTCAGGCAAGACGTTTGTCTTCCCGCGTTTCAGCAGGGAACAGGTACTAATGAGGGTTTGTTCGACACGCCTGTGACCGACACTGATCTTGAGGCTGCCCTCGCAGCTTCCGAGCGACTGGCTCGCGAGGAAGCGGCATTGATCACCATCTCAAAGTCAGGTATACTTTAGTTGTATTCTTCTGCGTCTATCCCTTTCTTATTATTATGCTTTTACTAATGCTCTCTTCTTCAACAAGTATTTCTGCCGAAGGGGCTTTCGCGGCTTCCATCAAGACGTTCGAGGAGGAAGAGAGGCTTTGCGCTTCTTTGGGCCTTGGTATAAGTTGCTTCATTACACCTTTATTCTTTTTATTCGTGCTCTGACCCTCTCTTTCATCTTATTGTAGGGATTACCTCAACTCAGGCTATTCCAAGTGCAGTGTCGATCCCGAGTGGCGATGCAGCAAAAATTTTAGAGCCAGCCGCCGTAGCCATGGCCCTCCCAAAGTCACCGCCGGAGGCTTTGCTAAAGCAGCCGATGATGGACGCTGTAGCGGCTCCGGAGCCAGAGCTTGGTTCGGATGACAACGTCCCCTTGTTGGAAGTTTTGAGGAGATCATTTCTCACGGCTTAGACCGAAAGGAAGCGCAGGAAGCACGCGGCGAAAGGGCGCGATGCCGCTTTGGCCATAGGTGTAGGCTCGAGCAATATTCCGCCTGTTGATATTCCTTCGGCGGATGTTCCATCTGCCCTGTCTACTGCCCATAGACAAGTTGCACGTGCAGTTAGGGAAGGAACTGAAAAGCTGCTTCAGGGTAATGTAACGTTCAGTCTTTTATTAGAACTTGATCCTCGAATTCTGACATACGCATTTTCTGCAGGGCCAAGCTTTGGCGATGGGATGGCAGACGAAACGCTGGCGATTACAGAGCCCGAAGTGGTTACTCGTTCTCGGGAATCTGGGACTGTCTAGACCGCTGCTCTTTCTCCCTTTGGCTCCTTGGTATCGGCAGGCATCGCAAGCATTCTAATGCCCGCAGGGCCCTTCGATAAATGCATATCTTCCAGGGGCGCCGCAAATAGCCGGCGAATGTTGAGCGAATTTATCGAAGATCTCGATGCCGGGGCCCTTAGTTCTGCTACGGATTTTGCTGACGACACTCGTGAACTTCCATGATGAAGATCTCGCCGGCTCTTGGGTTGATTACTGCAGAAAGATCGAGACTTACTTGCACGAGATTGAGCTCAAGCGTCTCGCTCCTGAGGTGTTGGCTTCGAACTCCCAAAGAGCTGCGTGGGTCGAGCATAGCGTTCCTTTCATTCGCCATTTTGAACAAGTGGCGACCCTGAGACGAAAGGAACATGAGGTGGCTTCCAGCGAATCTGTCCGATTGCGCGCCCAGGTTGAAGCAAATGCTGCGCAGTTAAAAACTGTTTTCGACAACCTCCAACGATGTATCTCGGATGGGCTGACGCCGAGGCGGACGCTCGACCTCACCGAACGGGTCATGCAGGACTGCGAAGCTGCCCTGCTCGAAACTGATGAAAAGCTTTCGTCCTGTTTGCAGCAACGGAATCAAGTTGAAGCGGAGATGGCCGCGGTAGCTGACCATGAGAAAGGATTGAGAGGAACGCGCGAGGGGCTGGCTGATTTGTTTAAGACGCCTCCTCCTTGATAACCGTCTTTGTACCCCCTTTTTTGTACTGACTGTAAACTCGCGATTTATGAATAACATGTATTCATTTTGATTCCTTTATGAATTGTATCTTGTATTCACTTTAATTCATGAATAAAAAACATATTTTATTTCATATTGGCATGTAACTCTGGAAAATGTGACCCGTAGATAGTCCATCTTGACCACCTTGCAGGGCAGCGATGGCTTAAAAAACAGGTTCAGGTCTGCCGCCTAAGACTTTTCAACTTTATGAGCTGTGAGGGTCTCATAAAGACTTTTCACCCTACGAGTCGTAAGGATCTTGTAGGTGTATTTTCTCCTTATGAGTTGTGAGGACTCCTAAGTGTGTTTTCTCTTTAGAATTGTAAGGATCTCCCAAGAGAATTTCCCCCTTACAAGTCGAGAGGACTCGTAAGTGGTTTTTACCCTCCTTGTTGATATTCGACTTTGGAGAGTGTGGCCCGTGAATAGTATACAATAGTCCATCTTGGACCTACTTGCAGGGCCCCAGTGCTTAGGAAATAGGTCCTTGTCCCCGTTGCCTAAGGATTTTTTTTACGAGTCGAGACGAGTCGAGAAGTTCTCACAGAAACATTATTTTCCCTACGAGTCGAGACGAATCGAGAAGTTCTCGCAAGAATTTCCTAACGTCACAGTTAACCTCTGCTGATAGAAGTCCATTAGGGTCTGTGGTATTAGGGTTTTTGTCCATCGTACCGTCGCGTTGGCCGATGTATTCCCCAATATGCAATCTTGCTATTCGAGTAGCCCAGCGACTGTCGTGTCTCTGATCCTTTCGGGGGTTGGACAAGACGTCTTCAAGTAATCTCCCAGGTGATATTACCGTCGGAAGAGCAAGCGTTAGGGATATTCCATGTCGCTTTTTACTTGAGGTTAGACTCAGTTTGGGAGCCCCGATGAGTCATGACCACTCCGCGCTGGTGTGGGATGATCTCTGATAGTCTTTCAGGTCTCATTTGAGTTGCCGTCAAGACCCTAAAGCTAAGGATCTTCTTTTTCTTCGTTTGTTGGCATTGCGTCTGCAATATTGCGACGAATGTCGAGGTTGTCTCTAGGTTGTCAATGAACTGTCGAGTCTTGGAACTGGGGACTTTGCCATGGCTCCACCGTTTTGACACGGGGGTCGGTTGTTGACGTTACATCTGCATCATGCTGGAGTAAGAAGGATTGTTGATCTTTAGGCTGTAGATGTTGCTGTCGAGACCCTGAAGCTAGGGATCTTCCTTTGGTTCGCTCGTTGACATTGTGTCCGCCATATTGCGACGAATGTCGAGCTTATCTCTAGGTTGTTGGTGAACCGTCGAGTCTTGGAACTTGGGACTTTGCCGTGGCTCTATCGTTTTGACCCTGAGGTCGGTTGTTGACGTTGCATCTGCATCCTGCTAGAGTGAGAAGGAACGCCCTTGTTGATCTCTAGGCTGTAGATGTTGCCGTCGAGATTTGGCTCTCTTTCTGATGGAGCCTGGTGGGAAATGTGGTTCCCTTGTTCGTTTATGCCCATGGATTGTATATAGGGGTCGACGCAGACTCACCTGCAGGGCAGAAGTTTCATTTTTTTTGTTTCTTTCCGCGATGATCTATCATTTCAGCTTTTTATATCGTGAAAGTCACGATTGCCCAATCATTTCGGCTATTTTTCATGGTGCCCAACCATTTCGGCTGTTTTTCTTTTTACTCGTTGTTTTTTTATTACGAGTTGCTCAAACATTTCGGCTATTTTATATGCATATATTTTGCTCGCTGATTTTTATATTGCGAGTTGCCCCATCATTTCGTATATTTCATATGTATTTTTGCTCGCTGATTTTTATTGCGAGTATGGAACTCAAGATCTGACACCAATTTCGGCATCAGCATTGCTGCGACTGGAATATTGCCAGGAGCGAATCATCATTTGCTGTTAAAGGACTTGGAATTCGACACCGATTTAGGCATCAGCATCGCTACAACTGGGATATTACCAGGAGCGAATCATCATTTGCCTTTGTCGATTTGAACAAAGGTGGCTTAGCAAACAGGGTTAAGGTCCTGCCGACTAAGGCTTTTTGGCTTTATGAGCCGTAAGGGTCTCATAAAGGTATTTCTCCCTACGAGTCGTGAGGATCTCGTAGGTGTAGGTTCTCCCTAGATGTCGTGAGGACTCCTAAGTGATATTTTCTCTTGCAAGTCGTAAGGATCTTACAAGAGTGTTTTTTCCTTACAAGTCGAGAGGACTTATAAGTGCCGTTCACCACATGAGGACATTCTTCGTCATTGGTGAAATCTTGGTGGGGAAATCGTTTATTTGTGCCCGTGGATTGTATACAAGGGTCAATATTAGACCACTTATAGGGCAACTTGGGGAATATGATGGCTTAAGAACAGCTTCAGATCCCTGTATCTTAAGTCTTTTGAATCCTATATGTCGTGAGGGTCTCATAGGGGGGATTCTCCTTACGAGTAGTGAGGATCTTGTAAGTGTGATTTCTCCTTAGGAATCATGGGGATCCCTAAGTTTTTTGCTCCCTTGTGAGTAGTAAGGATCTCATGCAGGTGTCTTTATTTTAACGAGAGCGCGCCCTTTCGGGTTTTCACAAACTCGCCGGTAGCCCTGCTGTTTTTACTCACGGAACCTTTTTGGGCTTTCATCCGTGCCCATTTCGCTTGCGGACGTACCATTTTTTCACTCCATGGGAACTTTGATTGCAACACAGATCCCAGAAAAGGATATCGCCATATTTGGGGCGAAGAGCACTAGTTTAGGGACATTTCGGTCTAATGTTAGTTTAAGGACATCTCGGTCCACTGTTAGTTTAAGGACTTCCCGGTCCGTTGCAACTTCGAGGCAAAGTTTTGTTGGATACTACTTATAAAGTTTGGACTCAGAAAGACAGCGAGCGGACACGAGCGTCGTCATCTATCGTTATCCTGAGTTGTGACTAGTCATAGGTAGTATTTCTTAAGGAATCAGCCGTTCATTGGCCGGAAGGGTCTTTCGCCATGCATGTTCATGAGCAAGTAGGCCTCACCTTGGTAGACCTTGTCTATGATGTACGGGCCCTCGTAGTTTGGCTCGAATTTCCCTCATTTTGCACGGTTGGGGATCATAGGTCTTTTGACAACTAGCACGAGTTCGCCTTGGCGGAATGTTCTTGGCCTAGTTAGTCTTTCGTATGAGCGCGTCATCCTTGCTTTGTAAGCTTCCAGTTTATGCTGCGCTATGAGGCGAGTTTCATCGAGGGCATCGAGCTCCTCGATCCGAAGACGGGCATTTTCTTCATCCGTCAGTGTTCCCTGATTAAAAATCAGGAAAAAGCTTCAGAAGAGGCATCACGTGCTCACACGTGACCAGTGGTCACGTGTTGGCACGTGATGGTTAAGCAGCGGCAGAGAACAGAGCGCAGAAGAAGAGAAGCCCATTCCAGGGGTCACGTGCTCACACGTGACCAGGGGTCACGTGGCCACACGTGACCGGCTTTAAAAGCCTTATTCGTTAAAAGAATTAAATTCTAAGGAGAGATCATTCAAATCTTTCCAAAATGGAGAAGTATTATCTGAAACCGTTGGATCAGGAATCTGAAGGTGATTAAACATCACCAATTTATGTAAAAATCTTGGACATGGAAAGACTTCCCCCTAAATATAACCGAAATAACAAAGAGATATTTTTGGATTTAAAATCCAACGGTGAATAAAATTCACCTAATAATCTAAAGGCCCAGATCAATGATGAAAATAAATCAAATCTCTCAATAAATAAATCGAATCTTTCAATGAGAGATTTACCAAACAGATTAATTCTTTTCCTTCTCCTATAAATAGGAGCCAAAAGGAGGGAGAGACAGACAGAGAGAGATATAGAGCCTTGGAATCTTGAAAATTCAGAAGGAAGAATTTGATTCTCTGTAAAAGAAAAATCCTAGGTAAGAAAAGAGAGGTTTCAAAAGAGAATTTAATTCTCAAAAGAGTTTAGGTAAGAAAAGAGAGGCTTCAAAAGAGAATTTAATTCTCAAAAGAGTTTAACTCTTATATAAAGAAAAGAACTTAGTTCTTTCTCTGGTTAAGGATCTGCAAAGTGCACATCTCCCCATGAACTGAGAATTTAATTCTCATTGGGTTGAGATCCTGCCATACAGATCTTAAACATAGAGGAGGAATTGAGTTTTGAGAATTTAATTCTCACAGAATTACAGGAATTTAATTCCTTTGAGATAAAATTAGGGTTTAACCCCATATTATAGGAATTTAATTCCTTCAGAGTGGACAAAACTAGGGTTTAACCCTAATTGAGAACTTAATTCTCTCAAACTCACAGGAATTTAATTCCCTTAAAAAAAAAATTAGGGTTTCACCCTATGCCAGAATCTAATTCTTTACATATATGGGGAATTTAATTCCTGAAGAAAAGAAATTAGGGTTTAACCCTATCTAAGAATATAATTCTTTAGAAGAAAATAGGAATTTAATTCCTCTAAAAGTTTATTGCTAGGGTTTAACCCTATGAAGAATTTAATTCTTAAAAGATGAACAGATTTTTAAAACATGCAAAGAACCAAGGTCATGTGCTACCACGTGACCCCTGTAAAGATCCACAGAAAGAAACTTTGAGGCAACGCCTCACGTGCCCCACGTGACCCCTGGAGGATACAGAGAAAAAGCAAACAGAAGCTATGGGCGCCCTCACGTGCTACCACGTGACCCCTTGTCAAAAGCTTTAATAGTTAAAAACCCACATTCCCATCACGTAGAGCAATTATAGGAAGTATTCAATACTTTTGGCAGAATAAAATAAAGGGAATCAGGACGCTCTCACGTGTCCACACGTGACCTCTCTCCCCTTAGTGTTTACACTAAAAAACTTTTGTTTCCAGTGTTTAACACTGATTTGCTTTAGTGTTTAACACTAATTTGAAATCTCTGTTTCCAGTATTTAACATTGATTTGCTTTGGTGTTTAACGCTAATTTGAAAGCCCTGTTGCTAGTGTTTAACATTGATTATCTTTTAGTGTCTAACACTAACTTGCTAATCTTATTCCCTGTGTTCAACACTATTTATCTTTAGTGTTTAACACTAGCTTTAGCCTAATTGGCTAAGTTTCTAGAGGCAAAGCCTCTCCTTCAATGAACCAACAGAGGGCCAATATTCTAAACATGATTGGACTTAACCCAAGCTGGCCATAAGTCCTCAATTCAAACTTAACTGGGCTAATGGGCTCATAATATAATTAATTGGTCTTAGTTCTAAATTGGGCCAAAGATTATTTAATCTACCTTGGTTCAAGGGTACATCTCTTCACTCCTTTGATATTTGGCGTTGTAATCCTTCAACGTCTTCAAAGAGATGACGGGTCCCGATGACCACACATTGATACGGACTGTGGGGTCCTTAAACTCACGGACTATGATGTCCTTAACCTTAACCGTGATGTCTTAAAACTAATGCCGGACTGTGGAGTCCTTAAAATCCACGGACTATGATGTCCTTAACCTTGACCGGGATGTCTTAAAACTAACAACGGACTATGATGTCCTTAACCTTGACCGTGATGTCTTAAAACTAATGCCGGACTGTGGAGTCCTTAAAATCCACAGACTATGATATCCTTAACGTTGACCGGGATGTCTTAAAACTAACAACGGATTATGATATCCTTAACCTTGACCGTGATGTCTTAAAACTAACGCCGGACCGTGGAGTCCTTAAATCCACGGACTATGATGTCCTTAACCTTGACCGCAACGTCTTAAAACTAACATTGGACTGCAATGTCCTTAAACTACCTATTGACCGCAATGTCACTAAACTAAACAACAGGGCTCCTCCCTACTAATTGCTCTCTTGTTGGATCTAAACGATCCCGTTAAGTTGATCTTAGTCTAAAACTAGACTAACGTATCCTTAACAAACGTTTAAGTTGATCTTAGTCTCAAATGAGGCTAACGTATCCTTAGACACAACCCCCAAACCCAAATCTAAGAAAGATACGGATTTGGACTAGTCCATGCCCTACGGGCGACGACATAACTCAGTCTCCGTATACAATCCACGGGCAACCAAATACAAAACGAACACACACGACACGAAGTGATCATCTGGAGAAGGAGAAAGTTGTTACCGCAATGCGGTAGCATAATTAACTGCAGGGGCTTGCGCCTGGAGAGAAGAGCGTCCCCACAATCAAAAACCCCTCAAGCGAGGGGGGAATCTGACGAAGTCTGCTACATCGGACACATCCGTTTAAACCTTCGATACATGGTGTCATAAATCAACTTGGCATCTTCGGAGAGGTAGACGGATAACACCAATTAGCATCTGCCCCGAATTTCAGTCAAGACGTCTGTCTTGCGCGTCTTTCGGAGGGGAACAGATTCTGGCACGCCCGGTGGGAACTTTTCCTCTTTCCACTCCACACTTCGTGTGTCGTCTTCGCGAACGAATCGCGGTTTGTTAATGGTTGCCTTTGGGTTTCAAGTTACTAAGTTTTGGACTTTTTGCCTGGCGCAGAAATCAAGCATCAATGGCATCCAACTGCTCGAGCTGCTCGAAATGCAAGTGCAACAGATGCTCCGCCTCACCTGGAGGTGTAGCCTATGGGCCTCAAGCGTCCTCCATCCTTGCCATGCCAGTGGAACAAGTGACTCAGGCCACCACCGGTCTGTTCTTCAGGACCATGCTCCCGCCTGCAAGCTTCACCGTTCCAGTGCCCGCACCGGAAGCGCAAAAGAAGTCGGTCTTTGATCGGCCTACTGCTACAACGGCCCCTCTCAACGGGTCGTCCAATGTCAAGCCGGCAGCCTCGGTCTTTACCAGGCTGAACCTGAGCTTGAACTCTAATGGGCCTGCCAAGAAGCCCATGACCCCTGGCATGGCCATCGCAAAGAAGACAGCCATCTCCATTCCTGAAGTCGTCAAGATGGCTTCTCCTGCTAAAGAGTCGGTCTTTTCAAGGCTGACTATTCCGGCTCCTGCTCCTGCTCGAGGGTCTGTCTTTAACAAATTGGACATCGCCACTCAAAAGACATCAGCCTTCAAGAGGCTGGCACCAGCGGCGCCTCATCCAGATAGGGGACAAGACGAGACTATCCCTATTGCCGAGCCAGTCCCAACAGCTCGGCACGCTCGACGTCACCACTGGCGCCGAGTGAGGAAAGCTGGGGGCAATTCCCCTTCTGGACTGACTCCGCCGGCTCCAATAGTGGAAGTTAATGCTGCTGTTCTAACTGGAAACAGCTTTGAACCGCTAAGGATGGTACGCAAGAACTCTCCGACTGCCACGCTAAAAAGATCTCCTCCACCTGCGGAGAGTGTTACAGATGCAAAGCCGGAGCAGCCCCCTCAACGGCTGTCCTCCAAGATTTATAAGGTCTGGCGACGGGTCCAAGACTCAGTAATCGACCAAGATCACTCTCGCCGGCAGAAGAGGGTGTAGGTTTAGGAAGAAAAGAACTGTCCTGTCAAACTACAAAGGACGGCAACCGCTTGGGTGCCCGCTGCAACGGCTCCCTCCACGTCGACTACTCAAAAGAGAAGAAGGCCGGAGAAAGTCCCCACGCCTGTAGCAAATGTCAAAGATAGTAAGCCTAAACGCCCTAAGTCTGGGGGCATGGTGGTGCACACCGTTTACATGGCATCCGGGAAGGAGGACAGCCGTACATCTACAGGTCATTGACCGCTCACGCGATCGGTGACTAAAACTCAGGAGCAACAGCAGAAGCTCCAAGAAATGATGAATGCGATGGCCGCAGTCACTGGGCCAAAAGAAAGCCCCGAAGTATCCTCGGATCAACGCCAGGAGCAGGAAACTGACGCTGAATTCCTTCGCAGGATACTGGAAAAGAAAGATAAAGAGGCTGCGGAACAAGCAGCCAATATAAAGCGAATGGCCCTCCTATTCCAGGACATGGTGGGTATGATGATTCAACAAGATTCTCCTGCTGAAGATCCTCCTATCATCCTTGAAGATGATAGGGGAGAAACGTCAAATCCTCTACCGGCTCTGTCAACAGCCAAGGAGGAGACAATCTCCAAAGCTGACTTGGACGAGTATATAGCTCAACAGATACGGGTTCATTAGGCGACTGAGGCAGCTGGTTAGGTCGTAAAAACAGGATGACCATATCCGAGCTGGTACGATCAGATAAAGTACCCGCCAGGCTATACAATACCGAAATTCCATGTCTATAAGGGGACGGGCAATCCCCACCAGCATGTTGCTCAGTTCAGGGCGCTTTGTGGCAACATTGGAGGCGACGAAAAACTGCTACTTCGCCAGTTTGTCGGCAGCCTGTCAGAAACAACGTTCGATATTCTGAACTCCCGAACGACTCCATCAAAACATTTGCGGAGATGGAGCTGCTATTTACGCAGCGATTCGTGAGCGCCAGCGAACGCACCCCGATAACGGTGTTGATTAATGCCAGGGTGAAGCCGGGTGAGACGTGGGTCCAGTACGCTATACGCTGGCGAAACTTGTGGTCGAAATGCGAACAACGCATTGAGGAAGCGCCCGCGGTGGGCATGTTCGTGGGTACCCTAGATCCTCATGCAACTATCTCATAGTTCATGATGTTCTTTAAGCCAACCACGTTCCAGGCTTTGATCGACAAGTTGGCCCAGATAGACCAGATGGGTCACAGACCGTCTCCCCCAAAACCGGAACCTCGGAATGACAAGGGTAAAGGGAAGGCAACCTTCGTTGCGAACGCTCAGCAGCAACCCAGTGCCCCAAAGCTAGCGGATCAATTGGAAGAAAGACGGCGGTATTATAATGAGAAAATGAAGCGCCCCTACTCATTCCCGCGGGATAAAACGAAAAGGCTATTCAAGCTAGTAGTACGCAACAGGCTTATCAACTTACCAAATCCAAGGCGACCGCCGCAACCCAGTGAGGTGAATAACCCTAATTATTGCCCTTGCCATCAACGGTAAGCCATCCGATTGAGGATTGCTTCGTCTTCAAAGGATGGATTGAAGATCAGTACCTACAGGGCAAGTTTGCGCTGTCCGAGAAGTGGAAGGTGAACCTGCCACAACCGCACACTCCTAAGAAGACGAACACACCGGGGGCAACTTGTTCTTTCATTTAAGAAGCTCCATGGGAAATTGTGCTTTCAGAAAAAACCAAAAGAATGCTGAATGAGCTCCAGACATGCCCGGCGATCAGGTGGAAGAACCCGCTGGAACCCCAGATCATTGAAGGGATGCTGAAGCCACGCCCAACTCCAAAGATCGATGGTGATAGCCCAAGTACTCACACCCAGCCGTTGAAATCTTCAAAGAAGAAGAAGAAGAGATCCAAAAAGCCCGGGAAGCTTGGCGACAAGCGCACGGACTTGCAGAAACAGATTGACGTGCTGGAGGAGTACAATCAAAAGGCGCGAACTCCCATCACACTCCAAGAGTTCCTCAACCACGTCTTTCAGGAGGAAGATAATGGGGAGAGCTTGTCGGGTGAATCCGAAGGATATGTGGCGAGTTGTCATATGATCTCCCACTCGTTTACGGACGATGAAAAAACTCCTGGCACTGAGAAACTGGGGGCACAGCCTGAACCAGAACTGGTGTGGCCGACAGACGAAATGATCGACGCCTTTCTAGACGAGATTCGTTTGAAAAGTAAAGCCGACCGGGAGCGTGAGATGGCCACATCAGAAGGAGCCAAACACAGGCGACCAAACGAAAGAGTTGAAGCACTCCCGCCAGATCAAAAGACATCCGATGCGAATAAAAACATATTCAAGACGAGGAAAAGGTTTGCCAAAGCCATATCAATGGGAATCGAGCTACCACCCTCGGAAGAAAACACGCTCAATGGAGCGAAGAGGCACCCTAATTACTGCTCATATCATCGGAAGATTTCACACCCCACTGAGGAGTGCGACGCTTTTAAGATATGGTGGCAGGGATATGTGGCTCACCGGCAACATTTTAAGCGAATGAAACGCAGAACTCGTCGGGAGCAGAGAAGTACAACCGAAGGGCACAAAAGAACTACCGGTAATTGTTACATGGTCAACGCCGGAGGATCACAAGTTCTTACCTTTGGGAGTGACTCTGATGAGGAAATGGCTCTGGGCCCTCTCTTTAAAGAATCCATCTTAGGGAAATAGGAAGAACTAGAGGCCTGCGAAAACATTCAGCTGCGCAATCGCACGCTTTCCGAAAAGAACCTCGGACCCGCAACTAGAAAAGATAAGGGAAATGAAAAGGTCACTGAGGATATCGCCTTAGATGACCAAGTCATGAAAGAGCTAACTGCCAAGGACCCGCCCAAGAAGAGTAAGATGGACTACAACATCCTAGCGCACCTGAGGAAGCTACCCTCTCGGCTCAACATTCTCGACGCCCTCTTATTATCAAAAGAAACGAGAGATTCATTAATCAAAGCGCTGCAAGAGCCCGAGCAATTCCAAGCCTTCCTCGTCGAAGAAAGGATGAAGGATGAACTGGAAGAAGTGCACACAGCCGATGTCACGTTCGGTGATGAAGACCTTCTCCTTGGGATGTGCGACCACAACCGTCCCCTATACGTCTCTGGATACTGCCACGATATCAAGATAGGTAAAATCCTGGTTGATAATGGATCCTCCGTCAATCTCCTTAATGTTCGGGTGTTGAAGGAAATCTGCATGAGCGTTCAGCACCTCGCTTGTGATAAAATTACCATCTCCGGTTTCGATTCTCAGTCATCACGGACTCTCGGATCGGTGATACTAACATTACGCTTCGAACTACTCGTCATGGACATTAAGTTTCACGTCATTGACGCCAAGACCTGCTACAACGCCTTGTTCGGTCGTCCTTGGTTACACGAGTACAACATCATCCCTTCTACGCAACATCAGTGTATGAAGTATTTCAAGGATGGTCTCGAGTACACCGTAACAGGTGAGCTGAACCCATTCTCCATGAACAAAGTCCGCAAATACGAAGACGCAAAGTACTTTTTGCCAGATTTTGAGGACACGGAGAGGTGTCGCAAACCGGAGAACAAAGCTGCCGCCACCATTCCTGTTTTCGGGAGTGATACCGAAGAAGAGGAAGAGATAGTTTACGCTGGGCCGTCTCGACGCAACAACCCGGGACCGTCCGCCCCCATATTGATCTTCGGAAGCGATTCGGAAGATGAGGTTAATGCTGTATTCTCCAGTCGGCCGCCAATACAAGAATTCCCCGGTAGTGATCAGAGTTTGCAAATTACCTTGGTTCCGCAAAAGCACTACAAAGATCTTGACGCACTTGAAGCTTACAATGTGCAAGACCTGCGGACATTTTATGTCCCTCCCAAACGAAAAGGTAAAAAGGCGATCCTGTTCTACCGGTCCACGGAAACAAGTGTCGAGAAAGAAATCTGGCACGGCGCGGATTCTACACTCGACAGGCTCCAACCCATCCGTCTGCCCAGATATTACACGAACGGACTAAAAAGGCTAATGAAGCACTAAGGGGTACCCTTGAAACAGACTATTCGACAAGCTCGGTTCTACAACAGGATTTGGGATGTCCCTGGGACTCAGCGCAAATTGCCCAACAGGAGAATGGAGACGCTTGGGCTTGGATATGTGAGATCCGGGAAACGGGAACGAGTCCACGGTAGCTACGCCATATATAACTCCAATGAAGAAGAGGACGCCCTGTCGGGAAATGCCGACCCCTTATCAAAACTAGATCCCGCAATCAAAATGCTGAGTCCGTCATTTGAAGAACGAATGGACAAGCTTATCAGGAAAGCGGGTCAGAAAGCTCGGGATGACCATAACCGCGAAATGGTCATCTACGAGAAAGCCAGGACGCAACGTCTTCTTCAACAGGCTGCAAAAGACGAAAATGCTCCTCCCTATCAACCTGCTGTGCAAAAGGCCCGAAGCAGAGGCAGAAATAAGTCAAAGAGCAGGAAAGGGATTCGACAACGACAACGCGGGATCAAAGAGTCATGTGATTGGGATTTGCGCGGTCCGGATTTGTCCCTCATGAAGAAGATGAGTCGAGCGTATTCTTTCTCTTAAGACAAGACTAAGAAGATACTTGACCTCGCTTTAAAACATCGAATGATTACACTTCCGGAGTCTAAGGACCTGAGCAAGCTAACAAGGTCTCTCATTCGGGTTATTGCTCTTATCACCGAGCCATAGGACACCCTCTCGAAGACTACTTCACCTTCAAGAACTGGGTCGAAGATCAATATCAGCAAGGCAGGTTTGCTCTGTCCAGCAGCTGGAGGGTAACGCCACCACAAAAATACGAACCCAAAGCCACAAGAGCAGAACCAGATCCACATCGGTCTTGGAAGCGAGTCCGTACTTGTCATATGATAACAATATCAAAAGGAGAGCCCGAGAATATGGATGACCTTCCCCGGTGCTTCAAAAATAGCGATGACGAGGTAATCTCAGAATTTCCACCAGCGCCGAAAGAGCTGAAAGATGGCATACATACTACTGCAGATAACCTCAAGAAGATTGAGTTGGGGACAGCAAACGACCCGCGACCGACATTTGTCAGCGAATTGCTATCTGAAAAACGGGTGGCTGCGTTAAAAGACGTGCTTATGCGGCATAGAGATTGCTTCGCATGGAACTATTCCGAAATGCCAGGACTAGATCCAGAAATAGCTGTCCATAAATTGGCAATATCCCCGGACATCAAGCCAGTTAAACAAGCGTCGAGAAGAATGCGGCTCGAGCTTGAGATGAGCATCAACGCCGAAGTCAAGAAGCTGATCGACTCTGGGTTTATCCAAGAAGTTCAATATCCCGATTGGATCGCTAACATCGTCCTGGTGATGAAGAAAAATGGGACAGTGCGCATATGCGTGGACTTCCGGGACCTCAATAAAGCCTGCCCGAAGGATGATTTCCCAGTGCCAGTCACCGAGCTGATGATAGATAACACGTCCACTCACGAGGTTTTCTCCTTCATGGACGGCTCATCAGGATACAATCAGATAAAGATGCATCCCGAAGACCAAAGCATACCGCTTTCCGGACCCCTTTGGGTATATTCCGCTATAAGGTGATGCCCTTCGATCTAAAGAACGCCGGTGCCACCTATCAGAGGGCCATGACGAATATCTTCGATGGCCTCATACATGAAATAGTCGAATGTTACATCGATGATCTCGTGGTGAAAAGCAAATCGTACGAGGAGCATTTAGAGCATCTGAAGACCGTATTTCAACGCCTTCGCAATACAACTTGAAGATGAACCCTCTCAAATGCGCGTTCGGGGTATCCTCAGGCAAGTTCCTAGGGTTCATCGTCCGGCACCGGGGTATCGAGATAGATCCGTCGAAGATCAAGGCGATCATGGAAATGCCATCGCCAAGGACTCTTAAACAATTGCGGTCTCTTCAAGGGAAGCTCGCGTACATCCGGAGATTTATAGCCAACCTTTCAGGCAAGTTCCGCCCTTACAGTCACCTGATGAAGAAGGGAACCCCGTTCGTCTGGGATCACAAATGCCAAGGCGCACTGGACGAGATCAAGCAGTACCTGCAGAACCCGCCGGTGTTAGCTGCTCCGGTCAAGGGAAAACCTCTTATTCTTTATACAATTGCCCTCGAAGGTTCCTTAGGTGCATTATGGGCACAAGAGAACGACCAAGGGAAAGAAAGAGCTCTCTATTACTTGAGTCGGGTTCTACTGGGGGCAGAAGGCAACTGATCCTCCATTGAAAAACACTGCCTGGCGCTGATCTTTGCGATAACAAAGCTCAGGCACTATGCGTTGGCGCATGAAGTCCGTCTCATTTCGAAGGTGTACCCACTTAAATATTTAATGTCTAAGGCCATATTAACGGGTCGGCTCGCTAAATAGGCCCTGCTCTTGATGGAATTTTCAATAACCTATCAGCCTCTTAAGGCAGTGAAAGGCCAAGCCATCGCCGACTTTCTCGCTGAGCATCCAATACCAGTCGACTCTCTTTTGAATTGCGAGCTGCCAGATGAACATGCGTTTGACACGATCAACGGAAGTGATACCCGGTGGGAACTCTATTTTGACGGAGCATCTTCCATGAAGAAGCGCAAACAAAGCACCCTTATAATCAAATCGGGGGTAGGCCTCATCTTCGTGACTCCGCAAGGAGGGATAATGCGCTTTGCTTTCTCTTTGACGGAGCCGAGGACGAACAATGAGGCTGAATACGAAGCTTTGATAGCAGGCCTCGAGATCGCCATCGACATGGGGATTGAGAACCTCCTCATATACGGAGACTCCCAACTGGTCGTTAGTCAAGTAAACGGCGACTACCAGACGTGCAAGCCAGAGTTGGTGAAGTATGGTGAGAGAGTACAGCAACTGCTGACTCAAATTCCCTCCTACGTGCTGGAAAACATACCGCGTGCGGAAAATAGCAAAGCAGATATACTAGCTAAGCTCGCTAAAGAATTGGCTGACGAGAACCTCGATGACGTAAGAATCGTGGTACAAAGCCGTTGGGTACTTGACCCAGCAGAAATATCTCCGGAATCATCTGAAGAAAAGGGAGTGACTGAGCAAATGGCTCTGCAAATAAAAGACCAAGAGAATGTTGAAGATTGGAGAGAAGTCTTCATAGACTACTTCAAATCCTGTCGAACGCCTGAAGATGCGTCCTTAAGATATTAGCTTGTGAAACGAGCTCTGTCTTTCGCCTTCGTCAATGATACTCTGTACAAGAGGTCGTTTGATTCTCTGTGGTTGAGGTGCTTGGGACCTCAAGAAGCAAAAAGCGTCGTCCAAGAAGTTCACGATGGACTCTGCGGTTCTCACCAAGCGGGCCCGAAGATGAAGTTGAAAATTAAACGGATGGGCTACTATTGGCCCACGATGATCCAGGACTGCCTCGAGTATGTGAAGCAATGCCACTCGTGCCAGATTCATGGGAACTTTATCCATCAACATCCAAATCCGCTACATCCAACGGTGGCTAGCTGGCCGTTCGAAATGTGGGGGACTGACATAATCGGCCCCATCGAACCAGCATCGTCCAGAGGACATCGATTCACTTTGGCGACAACCGATTACTTCTCCAAATGGGCAGAAGCAATACCGCTGAGGGAAGTGAAGACAGAGAATATCCTCCACTTCTTTAAGACGCACGTCATTTATCGGTTTGGAACTCCCCGACGGATCATCTCCGATAACGGGCCAGCTTACAGAAGCCACAAGATTAGCCGCTTCGCACAACAACACAACATAGATTAGAGATATTCCTCAGTTTATAATTCGCGAGCTAACGGTCTAGCTGAGGCTTTCAATAAGACCTTGACGAAGATCGTAAAGAAGACGGTGTCCCGAAATAAAAAGGACTGGCACGAGAGATTACAAGAAGCTCTCTGGGCATATCGAACTACGTTCAAGACGGCCACGGACACAACACCGTACGCGTTGGTATTCGGTACGGAAGCAGTACTCCCCCTCGAGATAGAATTACCCTCTCTACGAGTGGCAGTCCACTACGAGCTGACAAACGAAGAAAATGCTCACCTTCGGCTTGAAGAGCTTGACGCCCTTGATGAAACCCGGCTCATAGCGCAACAAAATCTGGAGGCTTATAAAGCAAAAGATGACGCGCTCCTACGAAAGATTGACTAGGCCGAGGACATTCCGCCAAGGCGAACTCGTGCTAGTGGTCAAAAGACCTATGATCCCCAATCGCGCCAAGCGGGGAAAATTCGAGCCGAACTATGAAGGCCCGTACATCATAGACAAGGTCTACCAGGTGGAGCCTATCTACTCATGGACATGCATGGTGAAAGGCCTTTCAGGCCAATAAACGGTCGCTTCCTGAAGAAATACTACTCCTAACGAGTCATGGCCCGGGTCAAAGATAGATGACGACGACTATGTCCGCTCGCTATCTTCCTAAGCCTAAACTCTAAAAAGTAGTGACAGGCCTTCTTCAACAACGGACCGTAATGTCCTTAAACTAACAGCGGACCGAAATGTCCTTAAACTAACAACGGACCGAAACGTCCTTAAACTAACAATGGACCACTATGTTCTAAAACTAGCTGTTGATCGAGATGTCAATAAACTACGGTGGATTGCAGCATCTCAAAGCCGATAAAAAATATATATATAAAAAATAATAATAAAAATAAAAACGGTATGTCCATAAGCGAAATGGGCATGGATGAAAACCCGAAAGGGCTCCGTGAGTAAAAACAGCAGGACTACCAGCGAGTGTTTGTGAAAACCCGAAAGGGCGCAACTTCGTTAAAGGACACTTGCAGGGTCCTCACGACCTTGTAAGGAGAAACCACCCGCGTGAGATCCTTACGACTCACAAGGGAGCAACACACTTAGGAGTCCTCATGATTCCTAAGGAGAAATTACACTTGCGAGATCCTCACGACTCGTAAGGAGAACTCTCTTATGGGACCCTCACGGCTCATAAGATTTGAAAGTCTTAAGTTACAGGAACCTGAACCTGTTCTTAAGAAAACCCCCCACAACCTTCGATATTGCCCTACAAGTGGCTCAATACTGACCCTTGTATACAATCCACGGGCGTGAATAAACATTTCCCTAACCAAGTCCCATCCCTGACTAGGGATATGTTCATATAGTAAACAACCCTTGTAAGTCCTCTCGACTTATAAGGAGAAAACCCTTTTGTAAGATCCTTACGACTTACAAGAGAACATGCACTTAGGAATCCTCACGATTCCCAAGGAGAAAACACACCTACAAGATCCTCACGACTTGTAGGGAGAAATACCTTTGTGAGACCCTTACGGCTCATGAAGTCAAAAGCCTTAGTCGACAGGACCCTTAACCCTGTTTACTAAGCCACCTTTGTTCAACGTCGACAAAGGTAAATGATGATTCTCTACTGGAAACATCCCAGTTGTAGCGGTGCTGATGCCGAAATCGGTGTCTAAATCCAAGCTTGCAGCGAAAAGCCAGCAAGCCACACATGCATACGAAATAGCCGAAATGATGGGGCAACTTGCGACAAAATCAGCAAGTAAAAATGTATGCATGAAAAATAGCCGAAATGATTGGGCAACTCGCAATAAAAAGCAGCGAGTAAAAAATAAAATAAATAGCCGAAATGATTGGGCACTGCGAAAAATAGCCGAAATGATGGGGCAATCGCGACCTTCGCGATATAAAAGCTGAAATGATAGAGCATCGCGGAAAAAGAAATAAAATAAAAATGAAATTTATACCCTACAGGTGATGTTACATCAATCCCTGTATAAAATCCAGGGGCGCAAACAAAGAAGGGATCATACTCCTTCCCCCCCAGGTTTCATCAAAAGAAGAAGCCAAGTCTCGACGGGCCACAGGTAGCCCAGAGATCATCTCAACATTCGTCTCGTCACAACGGACACAACTTCAAGCGAAGCGGAACAGCGGCAACTCCCAGTTCCATGACTCGGCGGTGTACAGATCACCGAAAGTCAAATCCCAACTCCGTGAAATGCGGATATAATCGGCAAAATTCCTGGTCACGTAGAACGCGGATAACGTCACTCTTTGACCCCGTGGAAAACGTCCAGAGCGGAGCCTGGTCCTCGCCGAACATGGCAGTGAACCTATGGGAAGCATCCAGAGCAAAATTCCTGGTCATGTGGAACGCGGATAACGTCACTCTTTGACCCCGTGGAAAACGTCCAGAGCGGAGCCTGGTCCTCGCCGAACACGGCAGTGAACCCGTGGGAAGCATCCAGAACAAAATTCCTGGTCACATGGAACGCGGATAACGTCACTCTTTGACCCCGGGAAAAACGTCCAGAGCGGATCCTGGTCCTCGCAGAGCACGACAGTGAACCCGTGTGAAGCATCCAGAGCGGAGCCTAGTCCTTGCCGAACACGGCAGTGAACCCGTGTGAAGCATCTAGTACAAAATTCCTGGTCACGTGGAACGCGGATAACGTCACTCTTTGACCCCGTGGAAAACGTCCAGAGTGGAGCCTGGTCCTCTCAAAACACGGCAGTGAACCCATGAAAAGCATCCAGAGCAAAATTCCTGGTCACATGGAACGCGGATAACGTCACTCTTTGACCCCGTGGAAAACGTCCAGAGCGGAGCCTGGTCCTCGCAGAACATGGCAGTGAACCCGTGGAAAGCATCCAGAGCAAAATTCCTGGTCACGTGGAACGCGGATAACGTCACTCTTTGACCCCGTGGAAAACATCCAGAGCGGAGCCTGGTCCTCGCAGAATACGGCAGTGAACCCGTGGGAAGCATCCAGAGCAAAATTCCTGGTCACGTGGAATAACGTCACTCTTTGACCTCGTGGAAAATGTCCAGAGCGGATCCTGGTCCTCACAGAGCACGGCAATGAACCCGTATGAAGCATCCAGAGCGGAGCCTAGTCCTCACCGAACACGGCAGTGAACCCGTATGAAGCATCTAGTGCAAAATTCCTGGTCACGTGGAACGCGGATAACGTCACTCTTTGACCCCACGGAAAACGTCCAGAGCGGAGCCTGGTCCTCGCCGAACACGGCAGTGAACCCGTGTGAAGCATCCAGAGCAAACATCGGACCGCGGAGTCTTTAAAATCCACGGACTATGATGTCCTTAACCTCGACCGTAATGTCTTAAAACTAAACGATCAACCACCATGATTCTAAACTGATTTTACTTTGGTTCAAGGGTAAATCTCTTCAATTCTTTGATATTTGTCGTTGTAATTCCTCAACGTCTTCAAAGAGGTAACGGGTCCCGGTAACCACACATTGGACTGTGGAGTCCTTAAATCCACGGACTATGATGTCCCTAACCTTGACCGGAATGTCTTAAAACTAACATCGGACTATGGAGTCCTTAAATCCACGGACTATGATGTCGTTAACCTTGACCGTGATGTCTTAAAACTAACATTGGACTATGGAGTCCTTAAATCCACGGACTATGATGTCCTTAACCTTGACCGTGATGTCTTAAAACTAACATTGGACTGTGGAGTCCTTAAACCCACGAACTATGAGGTCCTTAACCTTGACCGCAATGTCTTTAAACTACGACACCCTGGAAACCATCCCAAACCAACCCCTGACCCCGTGAAATACGGATAAGGGCGACCACACCCAGCACTTGCGGGTCCTCACGATCTGTAAGGAAGAAAACTTTCTTATGAGATCCTTACGACTCTCAAGGGAAAACCCGCTTAAGAATCCTCATGATTCTTAAGAAGAACTTACACTTACGGGATCCTCTCGACCTGTAGGGAGAAAAACTCTTTATGAGACCCTCACGGCTCGTAAAGCTCAAAAGTCTTAGGAGGCAGATCTTAACCCTGAATCCTAAGCCATCGCTGCCCTGCAAAGAGACCAAGATAAATTGTCCGCAGAACACATTCAATAAAAAGGAGACACACCATTGAGAAGAAAAATATGTCTTTATTCATAAACCAAAATGAATACAAAGTACAATTCATGAAACAACAAAAAGAAAATACTCTCATTCAGGAGTATGTGCAAAAGAAAGGAAAAGATACAAGTTTTCAAGCGGGCGGGCGATTTAGCAATTTTGCTAGCTCATCCTTCTTTTGCTGGGCCACAGCTTCATGATTCAGGATCGCCAGAAGACGGGCCTCCGTCTGAGCCTGCTGGGCCTGATACGAGGCGAGTCGGCCTTTGAGCTCTTTCTTAGTAGCCTTGTGAGCCTCGACCCTTTTGCGAGTGAACACGACAGCTTTATCAAGAGCCACCACCTCTCTGATAAACTCTTGAAGTACCCGCCAGAGTTCATACGCTTTATTGGCTTTGGCTGTGAGGCTGGTTTGAAGCTCGCTCAATGCTTTAGAGGCCAGCTCCCTTTCTGAGAATTTGCGGCCGAGCCTTTTCTCGCATGATACCATGTTTGCCGCACACCACGCTATCAGCCCCCGCAAGTCCGCCTTTGCAGCCACGGCCTCCGAGGAAAGGCGGGAATACTCAAGGGCGTGTAAGCAATCCTCCACCTGCCGACAGAACTCCACCCAGACTCGCACCACCTCTTCGCTATGGTAGGTGGCAAGAAAAGGAAGAGAACCGTTAGCTTCGGCGGCAAATGCTTCAGCTGTGGTTGCGCTGCCAGCACGAAGCTTCTCGATCAAAGATGACAAGGAGACAAGGCTTAACTGGGCCAAGCGCTCTGAGGCCCGCAAAGCATAAGGGCCGGGCGGCATGGCGATGCGCGAGTCCAGCGCTATAGGGGCTGGCAAGGCTGTTCAGATTTGAAAAATGTCAGTAAAACTCTTAAGCAAAGGAACAAGTGGGACTATATTGAAATGTCACTTACCCACGGACATGCAAGTAGGAGCCGAAGGTTCCCCTGGCCCTTCGAGGACCTCAACCTCGTCATCGGCCTCCAAAACTGTAGAGAACATCAATGTCAATACGCAAAATAATAGCGATACTATAAGAAATGGCGAACGACACTAACCTTGTCCAGATGAGAGGATGATGCGTTGAGGGGAGATCACCTGCGGAGCTGCCATCTCCAATAGACGCTGAAACGATTTCCAGGGAGAAATGAGGCTAACGTATCCTTAAACACAACCCCCAAACCCAAATCTAAGAAAGATACGGATTTGGACTAGTCCACGCTCTACGGGCGACGACATAACTCAGTCTCCATATACAATCCACGGGCAACCAAATACAAAACGAACACACACGACACGAAGTGATAATCTGGAGAAGGAGAAAGTTGTTACCGCAATGCGGTAGTGTAATTAACTGCAGGGGCTTGCGCCTGCAGGGAAGAGCGTCCCCACAATCAAAAACTCCTCAAGCGAGGGGGAATCTGACGAAGTCTGCTACATCGGACGCATCTGTTTAAACCTTCGATACATGGTGTCATAAATCAACTTGGCATCTTCGGAGAGGTAGACGGATAGCACCAATTAGCATCTGCCTCGAATTTCAGTCAAGACGTCTGTCTTGTGCGTCTTTCGGAGGGGAACAGTCAGCTCGTATCGGACCACTACTCGCAGAGAGGGTAGATCTATCTCCAAGGGAAGTACTGCTTTTGTGCCAAATACCAACGCAAATGGCGTTGTATTCGTGGCCGTTTTGAACGTGGTTCAATACACCTAGAGAGCTTCATGCAGTCTCTCGTGCCAGTCCCTTTTATTTCTGGACACCGTTTTCTTTATGATCTTTGTCAAGGTTTTGTTGAAAGCCTCAGCTAAACCGTTAGCGGGAGAATTATAAACTGAAGAATATCTCCAATATATTTTATGCTGCTTTGCGAAGCGACTGATTGTGTGGCTTATGTAGGCTGGCCCTTTATCGGAGATAATCTGTCGTGGAGTGCCGAACCGGTAGATGACGTGTGTCCAGAAGAAATGGAGGATGTTCTCCGTCTCCACCTCCCTTAGGGGTACTGCCTCTGCCCACTTAGAGAAGTAATCGGTTGTTGCTAATATGAACCGATGTCCCTTGGACGATGCTGGCTCGATGGGCCCGATTATATCAGTTCCCCGCATTTTGAACGACCAGCTAGCCAATGTCGGGTGTAGCGGATTCAGATGCTGGTGGATAAAATCCCCATGAATCTAGCACCAGTGACACTGCTTCACATATTCGAGGCAGTCCTGGATCATCGTGGGCCAATAGTAACCCATTCTCTTGATCTTCAACTTCATCTTTGGCCCGGCTTGATGAGAACCGCAGAGTCCGTTGTGAGTTTCTTGGACGACCCTTTTTGCTTCTTCTGGTCCCAGGCATCTCAACCACAGACAGTCGAATGATCTCTTATAAAGAGTATCATTAACGAAGGCGAAAGACAGGGCTCGCTTCATGAGCTGATGTCTTGATGACGCGTCTTCGGGTGTTTGATGGGATTTCAAATAGTCTATGAAGAATTTTCTCCAATCCTTCATTTTTTCTTCGTCTTCTATTTGGCATGCTGCTTGCTTCGCTGCTTTCTTTTTTCCAGACGACTCCGGAGATATTTTTGCTGGTGCAAGAATCCGGCGGCTTTGCACAATGATCCTTACGTCATCGAGATTTTCGTCAGCCATTTCTTTAGCGAGTTTGGCTAGTGCATCCGCCTTACTATTTTCCGCACGCGGTATGCTTTCCAGGATGTAGGAGGGAATTTGTGTCAGCAGTTGCTGCACTCTTTGTCCATATTTTACCAACTCTGGCTTACACGTCTGATAATCGCCATTTACATGGCTAACGACCAGCTGGGAGTCTCCGTATCTGAGGAGATTTTCGATGCCCATGTCGACAGCAATCTCAAGACTTGCTATCAAAGCTTCATATTCCGCTTTGTTGTTTGTCCTTGGCTCTGTTAAGGAAATGGCGAAACGCATTATCCCTCCTTGTGGAGTTACGAAGATAAGGCCCACCCCGGCTTTAATCATGGGGTGTTGTGCTTTCACTTCATCATGGAAGTCGCTCCTTCGAAGTAGAGTTCCCATTGAACATTATTTTCCTCCGTCTTCCCTTCGATTGCATTGAACGCGTGTTCATCCCGCAATTCGCAATTTAAGGGAGAGTCGGCTGGTATCGGATACTCAGCGAGAAAGTCAGTGATGGCCTGGCCTTTTACTGCCTTGAGGGATCGATATATTATCGAGACTCCATCAAGAGGAGGGTCCATTTGGCAAGCTTTCCTGTTAATATGGCTCTTGACATCAAATAATTGAGAGGATCCACCTTTGATATGAGATGGGCCTTATGTGCCAGGGCATAATGTCGAAGCTTCGTTATTGCGAAGATCAGTGCCAGGCAATGCTTTTCAATGGGGGAGTAGTTGTTTTCTGCTCCGAAAAGGACACGACTCAAATAATAGAGAGCTCTCTCTTTCCCCTGGTCGTTCTCCTGTGCCTATAGCACGCCTAGAGAACCTTTAAGGGCTGTTGTGTACAGGATGAGAGGCTTTCCCTTGACTGGAGCGGTCAGTACTGGCGAGTTCTGTAGATATTACTTGATTTCGTCCAGTGCACTTTGGCATTTACGATCCCAAACGAACAGGGTCCCCTTCTTCATTAGATGGCTGTAGGGACGGCATTTTCCGGAAAGGTTAGCTATGAACCGCCGGATATATGCGAGCTTTCCTTGGAGAGACCGCGGTTGCTTGAGAGTTCTTGGCGAAGGCATTTCCATAATCGCCTTGATCTTTGACGGGTCTATTTCGATGCCTCGATGTCGTATGATGAATCCCAGGAATTTTCCTGAGGAGACTCCAAACGCGTATTTCAGAGGGTTCATCTTCAGATTATATTTCCGAAGACGCTGGAATATTATTTTCAGATGCTCCCAGTGCTCCTCGTACGATTTGCTTTTTACCACGAGGTCGTCCCTATAACATTCAACGATCTCATGGATGAGGTCATCAAAGATCTTTGCTATGGCCCTCTGGTAGGTAGCGTCAGCATTCTTCAAGCCGAAGGGCATCACCTTATAGCAGAATATGCCTAGCGGAGTCCGGAATGCGGTATGCTTTCGGTCTTCGGGATGCATCTTTATTTTATTATACCCTGAAGATCCATCCATGAAGGAGAAGACTTTATGAGTGGACGTGTTATCTATTATCAGCTCGGTAACCGGTACGAGGAAGTCATCCTTCGTGCAAGCTTTATTAAGGTCCCGAAAGTCCATGCAGATGCGTACTGTCCCATTTTTCTTCATCACTGGGACAATGTTGGCGATCCAGTAGGGATATTGAACTTCTTGGATGAAGCCGGAGTCAATTAGTTTCTTGACTTCGGCGTTGATACTCATCTCAAGTTCGAGTCGCATTCTTCTTAGCGCCTGTTTGACTGGCTTGACGTCCGGCGATATAGCCAGTTTATGCACAGCTATTTCTGGATCTAGTACCGGCATCTCGGAATAGTTCCACGCGAAGCAGTCTTTATACTGCATAAGCACATCTTTTAGTGTATCCACCTGCTCTTCGGACAGCAGCTCACTGACGAATGTTGGCTTCGGATCATTTGTCATCCCCAAGTTGATTTTCCTCAGATTATCCGCCGTAGTATGTATCCCATCCTCCAGCTCTTTTGGTGCCGGTGGAAACTCTGAGATCACCTCGTCTTCATCTTCATTTGCGAAGCACTGGGAGAGGTTGTCCACATTCTCATGCTCTCTTTCCTTTGAGAATGTTATCATGTGGCAGGTACGAGCCCGTTTCTAATCTCGATGTTGATCTGGACTTGCCCTCTTATTGTAGGTTGTTTTTGGCTCATGCTTTCGTGGTGGGGCTACTCTCCAATTGTCGGACAAAGCAAACCTACCTTGCTGATACTGGTCTTCGACCCAGTCTTTGAAGGTGAAGCAGTCTTCAAGCGGATGTCCTATTACTCGGTGGTAGGAGCAATAATCCGGGTGATGGATCTCGTTTATTCGCTCAGGGTGCCGAGATTCCGGGAGCGTCATCATTTGATGCTTCATGAAAAGGTTGAATATTTTCCTTGTCTTTTCTAGAGGGAAAGAGTACTCCCGACCCATCTTCTTCATAAAAGACGGGTTCTAGCTGACTTTTTCTTGATAGCGTGGCTTCTTAGATCCGGCAGAGTGACGAGCCTGTTGCGTACCGCTAGTTCGAACAGTCTCCTCGTTTTATCTCGGGGAAACGAGTAAGGATGTCTCAACTTCTCTTCGAGGGATCGTGATTTGTTTCTTTGGCGAGCAACCGGTTTCGGGTTACTCGGTTGTTGTTGAGCATTGGCAACGAAGGTCACTTTCCCCTTGCCCTTTTCGTTCCGGAGATCTGTTTTTTAAAAGGACGGCCTATGGCCCATCTGGTCCATTTGGGTCAGCTTGTCAATCAAGGCCTGGAAGGTGGTCGGCTTGAAGAACATCATAAATTGGGATATAGTTGCCTGAGGATCAAGGGTCCTTATGAACATACCCACGGCAGGAGCTTCTTCTATGCGTTGTTCGCATTTTGACCATAGGTTCCGCCACCGAATTGCGTATTGAACCCAGGTTTCTCCCGGCTTCACCCTGGCATTGATTAATACGGTGATCGGGTGCTCTCGCTTGTGCTTGCGAAACGCTGTGTGAACAGTAGCTCCATTTCTGTAAATGTTTTGATGGAGTCATTCGGAAGCTCTGAGTACCATTCAAATACTATCTCCGCCAAGCTGCCGATGAATTGGTGAAGCAGCAGTTTGTCGTCACCTCCAGTATTGCCGCATAGAGCTCTAAACTGAGCGACGTGTTGATAGGGATTGCCTGCCCCCTTATATACGTGGAATTTAGGGATCGTATACTCCGGCGGGTACTTGATTTGATCGTACCAGCCTGGATAAGGTCGCCCAGTTCTGACGACTTGTCCAGCCGCTTCGCTTGCCTGATGAGCTTGTATTTGTTAAGCTATGTAGTCATCAAGGGCAGCTTTGGAGATCGTCTCCTCCCTGGCTGCTGATAAAGCCGGAAGAGGGTTTGATGTCTC
This sequence comes from Agapanthus africanus, assembly GCA_030015575.1. Lineage (NCBI taxonomy): Eukaryota > Viridiplantae > Streptophyta > Magnoliopsida > Asparagales > Amaryllidaceae > Agapanthus > Agapanthus africanus. The sequence continues at coordinate 65,817,520 of JASDDO010000012.1, read as the reverse complement.
CCCTCTGTCGTCTTCAACGATTATTGGAGGGTTGTCGGCTGGAGGATCTGGCTAGATCATCATCCCCACAATGTCTTGGAACAGGAGTGCCATTTTTTTTATATTAGCCGCTTGTTCCGCGACCTCTTTATCTTTTTTTTCAAGCACCCTTCGTAGGAATTCGGTGTCGGTCTCCTGTTCCTGGCATTGTTCCGATGATGCCCCCAGGCTTTCTTTCTGCCCGGTGAGTGCGGCCATCCTTGTCAACATCTCCTGGAGTTTTTGTTGTTGCTCCTGAGCTTTTGTCACCGATCATGTGAGTGGTCGATGACTCGTGGAAGTACGACTTTCCTCTTTCCCAGAAGCCATGTACACTGTGTGTACTACCATGCCCCCAGAATTGGGGCGTTTGGGTCTACTGCCTTTGAAATTTACCGTAGGCATGTGGATCTTCTCCGGCCTTCTCCTCTTGTGGGAGGTCGAAGTTGAAGGGGCCGTTGCAGCAGGCACCCACGCAGACGATACCTTTCTTGGTACGACGGAGGGATGGTCTTCCTCTTGCCGAGCCTTCGTCTTCTTCAGCCTGCGAGAGTAATCTTTGTCAATTATAGAGTCTTGGGCTTTTTGCTAGACTCTGTGGATCTTGGAGGACAACCGCTGAGGAGGCTGTTCCGGCTTCACCTGTGTTATGCTTTCAGCAGGTGGAGGAGACTTCTTCAATATGGCAGTTAGAGAGTTTTTGCACACCCTTCTGAGCAGCTTGAAGCTGTTCCCAGCTGGAACAACATTGTCAATTTCCACCATTGGAGCTGGTGTGGTGAGTCCAGAGGGGAAACTTCCCCCAGCCTTCCTTACTCGGCGCCAGTGGCGACGTCAAGAATGTCGTGCAGACGGAACCACCTCTGTTGTGGAAGCGACTTCGTTATGCCCCCTTCTTTGATGAGAGGCTGCTGTCGGTGTCAGCTTGTCGAGGACTGACGTCCGCTGAGAGGGAACGGTCAATCTGTCGAATGCAGACTTTCTGGCAGGGGAAGCATTTTTAACGACCTCGCCTGCAGCAGGAGTTGGAACGTCCAGTCTTGCGAAAACCGATCCTCTAGCATGAGAAGCCCCTTTGACGACTTCGTCTGTCGGAACAGGAATAGCTATCCGCTTCGGGATAACCCCTTCAGGTATTGTGAGCCTCTTTGCGGGCCCACTGAAGCTGTGGCTTAGCCTGCTAAAGACTGAGGCGCTGGAATTGAACGACCCATTGAGAGGGGACGTGGTAGTTGCAAGTTGATTTAAGACTGAATTCTTTGGAGCCTCTTATGATGGTATTGAAGCATTGAAGCTCATTGGCGGGAGTATGGTGCCGAAGAACAATCCAATGGTGGCCTGAGTCACCTACTCCACTGGCATTGCAAAGATGGAGGCCGCTTAGGGCCCGTAAGTCACTCCTCCGGCGGGGACAGAGTGGGAGTTGTCGTTTCAGTTGGTGCAGTTGGAAGCCATCGATTTATCTTCTGCACAGGAGCAAGATGCCAAATCTTACTACCTTGAATCCAGGGGCAACTATATTAAACCGCGATTTGTTCGCGAACACGACACACGAAGTGTGGAGTGGAATGAGAAAAATGTCCCACCGGGCGTACCAGAATCTGTTCACCACCGAAAACAGAGACGAAACCGCGTAGGTCGTCTTGCCTGAATTTGGGGGTAGATGCTATTTGGGTTTATCCGTCCACCTCTCCGAAGATGCCAAGTTGATTTATGGCACCATGTATCGGAGGTTTGGACGGATGCGGCCGTTGTAGAAGCCTTCGTCAGATTCCCCCTCGTTTGCGAGGGGTTTTTTGATTGTGGGGACGTTCTTCCTTGCAGGCGCAAGCCCCTGCAGTTAATTATGTTACCGCATCGCGGTAACCACTTTCTCTTGCACCAGAAGTTCACTTTGTTTCGTGTGTGTTTGTTTTATTTTCGGTTGCCCGTGGATTGTATATGGAGACTAATTTATGTTGTCGCCCGTAGGGTGTGGATTAGTCCAAATCCTTATATTCTTAGATTTTGGTTTGGGTTGATTTAAGGATCGTTAATCTTGTTTGAGATTAAGATCAACTTAAATGTTTGTTAAGGATACGTTAGTCCAATTTTAAACTAAGATCTACTTAACAAGGGTTTAGGATCATCTTGATTTAACAAAAGAGCATTTGGGCTCTATCATTTTAGTTTAAGGACGTTATGGTCCGTTGTTAGTTTAAGGACATTTCGGTCCTCAGCTAGTTTAAGGACGTTAAGGTCTACAGTAGGACGTGCCCGTCAATTTGGGAGTGCACTGAGGAGTTGTTGGTTATCGGGACCCACCACCTCTCTGAAGACGCTGAAGAATTACAACGACATGTATCAGAGGTGTGGGAAGATATACCCTTGAACTAATGTCCGTTGGGAGATCTGTAGTCATGTTTGGGACTAAGACCAATTTGAAAAATGATGAGCATACGGGCTCGGTTGATCTGAATTGGGGGATTTGGTCAACTTAGACTCAACCCACTCAGTCTTTGAATAAAGTGTTAAATACTTGCTTGGGTTCAGTCACTTTTCTGTGCAAATAATGCTTTACTTTACTTTCCCCTTTCTTTTTGTTCCTTTATTTTTTATGCAGTGTTAAACACTCTTTATGGCGCCCTCGTGTGGAGCACGTGAGGCGCTTGGTGCTGAGAGCCAACCACTGGGTGCTAGGCACTCCCTGTTGAACAACACCCACGTGAGAGACACGTGAGGCGCTTGGCGCTAAGCGCCGACCATTGAGTGCTTAGCGCTCTTTATTGAGCAGCGCCCACGTGAGGGACACGTGAGGCGCTTGGCGCTGAGTGCCAACCATTGAGTGCTAAGCATTCTTTATTGAGCGGCGTCCACGTGAGAGACGCGTGAGGCGCTTGGCGCTGAGCGCCAGCCATTGAGTGCTAAGCATTCTTTATTGAGCAGCGCCCACGTGAGGGACACGTGAGACGCTTGATGCTAGTTTTTTCTTTGGGTGTTCTGTTATGAAGAGTTCAATTCTCTGTTCTTTTCTGGTTCTTTGATCCCCAAGAACAAGTTCATCCCCATGAAAATTAAATTCTCATTTGTGGGAGACTTTTCTCATGGACCTTAGATCCAGAGGAAGAACTATGTTCTTTAAGAAGAGTTAAACTCTTGGATATGCAGATGAGATGCTCTGATCTCTATTTTTTTTATTTTTTTTATTTACCTCGAAGAAAGGTATTCTTCTTTCTTCCTTCTTAAAGATTTCTTCTTTCTTTTTCTCAAAGCTTAAGGGGGGAGGGGGGGTTTCTCTCTACAATACTTGAAGTCTTGGGGACTTTATATAGTGGAGGCAAGTTTGTTGATTTAGTTAAAGAAATCTCTTATTGAGAGATCCTTAATTGATTTGGGGATTTTATCCGCCGTTGGATCTTTGATCCAAGGATTTCTGTTTCACAGAAAATATTTTTCTTGTTTTTAAAAAGATTGGGGAAATATTTCCCCATACAGAATCTTTCTATATATATAAGTAATTTTTAATCACCATTGGATTTTTTAATCCAACGGTTCTCTGTTTTACAAAGAGTAATCTTTTTTGTTTAGAAAGATTTGAGGAATATTTCCTCAACAGAATTTAATTATGTACTCTGATGATTTATCATCTCCGTTAGATCTTTGATCCAACGGCTCTGTTTAACAGAGAGATTTGGTTCTGGCGCTGGCGCCCTCGTGCGAGACACATGAGGCGCTGCCTCAGAGTTTTTAACTCTTGGCGCTGGCGCCCTCGTGCAAGGCACGTGAGGCGCTACCTCAGAGTTTTTAACTCTTGGCGCTGGCTTTCAAATTTTGAACAGAGCTTTGCTCTTTTATCGGGGAAACAGTTGGTACTTGTACTATACTTCGTTTACTTATAACTTCTCTGGTTTTGGACACGCATTTCGTTGAAATACAATGTCCAAATTTTGAGAAGATATAGGTATAAGAATGAAGTGGAGAACCATGTATTGGAAATATCAGAATTCTTCGAGGTGATTGAAGATGTAGATACTTATGCTAAGTAATATATTTGAGAAATTTCTTCTCTTTTAGTTTACTCATCCGTGGGTGCGCTCCTTGATGAGTAATACTGTATGGCCTTCTTTCGTTTAATTGATATACACAGGAAACAACTGCATGATTTTTGAATCCGGTTCTAATTAAATTAGTGCATTTGTTTCTGTATTAGATATATAATAAATTCATATCTTGACGATGTTAAGGTATAAGAAGTTGTCGGCTTATGCTTAAAACCAAAATCCGGATAAACTCAAGGCACGTTTCAATAATGGCAGCTTGTGGGTTATCTCGGATTTTGATGAGAGTTAACATTCTACCATTTGCAGCATCAATAGTTATATTGTTCTTGACTCGCCACATCTTTAGTAAAATGAATTTTTTCAGAAAACATTAGTGGGAGTATGGTACAACTGGAAGTGATTCCAAAACCACAAACGGTTATTAAAAATTTAGTAGAACCTAAGAATTCAGTTGGATTCGATAATCCATTAGCCACTTCGCAGATTTGGTGGGTAATCTTAGCCACTCGAGAGGTACTTCGGTCTCTTCAAAGACGGTGAGAGGTACTTCAGTCACAAACTTCCAAGGTGACCTGGCAGTCAGAGCTAATAGTTTTCCCTCTTTTGAGGTGCAGTATGTTGGATAGGTTTCCAAGCAGGATACTGAGGTAGTCATGGTACTGGGTGTTGATTATATCGGCAATTGGATATAGTCTAAGAAATTTGTTGGATTTGGTGTTCATGTTATGAATAAGGTCTCATCAGATATCCAGACAAATTCTAAGACAGGTATCACTCATTTCGAGAGATAGTCATTATCTATGAAGTTGAGATATAGAGAGATAAATATAGAAACATTAGAGAGGATTCAATCACGGAGGTTATTTTTCGAACGCGAATGTTTCGCAAACATGCTTTGTGAAACTGATTAGTAGAGAATTTGGGTGATCGATAGCACACGGGCTGTGAGAATGCTAGACCGCAATAATTATCCTTAAGTGCAAGTGAGAGATTGTTGGATATAGTGCCTTCAGGGAAATTATTGTAATCACAGGCAAGCGATTATGATGATTGAGGGATGACCTATACAAGTAGAACAGTCTTACTCGATATGATACTATATTATCTGGTTCATCTCTATCATCATGTACGTGTATAATGTAGTATTACGGATCATTATTACATGTTGATAGAGCCTATAGGATTCTTGCTTGACTACTAAGGTTATTGTGGCGATCACACTTATGAGAATTGGGTAGTCTATAAGCAAATCCTTAAACGTCTCTAGTCGTTGGAATATTGAAACTGGGCATTGATATTTCAGAGTAGACTAGTGTATACGTTTCTTAATCCTGAAGAGGGGCGATGGCCGGTCTCACAACCATTGGTGTCAGTTAGTCACCAAAGATAGTATACATGTGCTCATTAGGTTATGAGTTACACTGGACGGACTCGCCGAGAACATCCTAGATGGTATTATACCTATTGTCAGATAGTAGTTCTCAGGTGACATGAGTATAAGTTAGTCTATCGCCCTGAGATCATCATTTATCTCATGTGAGTTCCCACTGTGCTTTGATTACCTCCCAACCATGGCTTAAAAGAGTCGTGCAAACAGGTTTTAGTTGGGTACAGTCCCGAACCACATGGAGGCAGTGAGTGGATTGTCAGGGATTCGTCTCTTCCGGTATTGAGGGTTGATATCGCGCTGTGCATGGATGACCATCACCAAAAATCCTTATCCAAGGTGGACGAGATTTAATAAGTTGGATCAGTAGTTTCTTAGTGGGTGATGAGCTTTATATCGACACGAAATATCGCGTTATTAAGGGTCTGACTTTATCCACCCCCTAAACCCGGTATGCGATACTCTTAGATGAACAGGCTGAATTGTACGGAGATGGTCATAGACAAGATCAGTAGGGGTACATATAAGTTTGATCATTGGCTTTCCTTTCGTTCAATACCTAGATAGCAGTTACGTACAGCTAGTGTCGCTGACGTGCTTGTGGTTAAACCCACTGCCAGCGTATTGTCGACTCTTTAGAGTCCCACACAGAGAGTTTTCCCGGTTCAGGTAATATGATGTAGATGACTTATGTTGTTACATACATGTATCCAATTAAATGTGTGTACAGGCTACACGGACTTTAATCGGACGGTTGATTATACTATTAGCTTAGGATTAAGCCGGAATATTAAATCAAGTTTTGATTTAATAATTTATATATATATTTTTAATATATGTATTCTAGTATTATTGTTCACTATTCATTTTCTCTCTTAGCTATTTGTATTTTCATATGGATAGGCGTATATGTATTTCGATACGTATACCGGATTGTATTCCATATTTATATGGAATTTGTTCTAGAAAATGGACTCCTCATTTGTAAATATTCATTTATAAATATTTATAAAATGAGGTGGATGGTGAGATGGTATTGAGCATGGTTAAAGACATGTAAAGAGGAATGAACTTCATTAGTTTATTACAAAATGTCGTGAGTTTTTTTTATTTGTATGGTTGTAAAAAAAATGAAGCCATTCTATTATTCTTCATTCTTTCTCTCATGCTTTTCTACACTTACTCATAGCTAAGTTTCCTCACCTTCCCCTCTTTCTTCTTTACTTACTCTCTTGAGTTTTAGATTTGAAAGAAAATTATATTGGAAAATTTCTACATCCCCACTTTTCATTCCTAGTGAGTTTGGAGCGTCGGTTGCTTTACTAGATGAAGCTAGAGCTTGAATCGGTTTTCTCGGATGGATCATCTTCGGCGAATGAGGACCGGCTTGCACACGCGATCTGGAGCTCTTAAGATCTTGCTCGAGTCCAACCCAATTGGAGCAAATGAAGACGTTACAAAAGTTGTGATTTCTATCTTATTATTGTTCTAGTTTAAGTGTTTGGTGTAGATTATTAGGGTTTAGTTTTTAGTGCCATCAATTTTTTTTGAATTCCGCATTGTCCACGGATTAGCGGTGAGGGCATTAGGAACTTTCAGATCTAGTTTAGGGACTTGGGGGTCCGTTGAGCAGCAAGTGTGGGATTTTTTGAAGGTATTCAACATTGATTTTGGTGGATTGAGGGGATGGAAGGTGTGACGATATCACAAAAACACTGCTTTATCGACTTCTGGGTCACAATAGACGAATTCTATGCCACAATGGTAGCTCATGGATGGTATATAGAAGATCCTTTTTATTTTGACCTGTTATAAGGCAGTTTCTATAGGTTTTACATTGTCGGAGTGAATCTGATAGTAGGAGCAGAGGCCTTTTGGAGTGCCCAACACGGGTTTGAGTGGATCACTGAGGTGCATGGAAGTGCCACGATGGGATATGGAGGGTGAGGGAGCTTATGGAGGGCCGCCGCCAATGTTTAGTGAATGTAGGGGCCACTTAGGGGTGTCGCTACACGTGCTTGGAAGGGCACGGAGCCCCCTAGAGGGTCTTTGCTGAAGACTTGGTTGACATGGGACCCACCAAAGGTGCTTCCATGTAGGGTGGACGTTTATAGGATGCGGAAGACTCTTAGGGGTCTTCGCCGAGGGTTTAAAGATGTGGGACCCGCTGGGGGTTTCCACCACATGTATGGTGCGGATGCCTCTAAGGTAGTCTCCATCGAGGCTTTGGAGGATGTGGGGCCCATAAGGGATGCCGCCGAAGTGTTCTGGGAGAGTGAAATGGCCTCTATGGTGTCTCTGTCGAGGCTTTGGAGGATGCGGAGCCCATTGGAGGGTCTCCGCCAAGGGTTTGATGCTAGGAGAGATCTCCGTCGTAGATTTTGTGTTGTAAGGGTCTCCACAATGTCTTGATTTGTTAAGTTTTCATTGCATGATTTCATGTTATATATGTGCGAATAAGTATTTATTTATTTTTCGCCTATGTATACATCCACGGAGTCCATTATTAGGACGATCTCATGGGGGTTATAACTTGAATAGGTATCCATATGCATGGGGATAGCTCCGAAGAGCATCTGTAAAGAGATAACTTTTGCAAGTATCCCATCTTTTAGTTTTAGAGCTGTCACGGGGCTTATCATAGGATTTTCATTTCGCTGGACAGTTCAAAAATGGAGTCATCAACTATGTGTTTCGGGGATAACTCTTTATTGAATATACTATGGATTACTTGTTTTCACCATAGCAAATGAAGTATTCATCATAGGAGCATGTAAAACTGCAGAGAAGAAAGAATCTGTTGCTCCGTACTTATGTTTCGCTCTTCTTTTTTTTCCTTCCTGGAGTTTGAACTTTTTGAGTATCCTTCCTTGCTTCTGAGTAATTGAGCAGAGAATGATTTTTTTATGAACAAGAGTGATTTTGAGTGCTTAACCCTTCCTCTGTGCATTAAGAGGTTTTTTTATAGTCTCATGGGGCTTGTGAACGTGGCCATGAACATGGGCCACGTTTGGAGAACGTGGGGCGTATAGTTTGCAGCTCCTATTTCGTGGGCACCTTCCGCAGTGGAGATCCTTTCAATGAGTGGCTGGTACTTTAGTTCGAGCATGTGCGGCGGAGCCCCTGGAGTATGGTGCGGCGACGGGGACCCTTGGAGCGGCGAAGACCCCTTGCACATAGCTCCTCAGTGGCGGAGGCCTTTATTTGACTTTTTCATGGTTTTTTTGAACCGCGTACTCTCTTTTCTAGCACTTTCTTTAGTCAACTCTTAAGAAACGTTCCACTTTTAACATCATGTAGCGTATTTCGTGCTAGGGTTTAAATGGTCTCTTATAAATTGATAGGGGGTTGATATTCTTCTTCATTTGCAAAGGAAAGAACGATGGCCTGCTACCGCCTACACGCTCTTCAACAGCCATGGGAAGTTCCTATCAGGGATATTATCCTTCGTTTTGCAGCACGCTTGGTGAACCCTGATTTCACAGACGATCTGTACGACATGCTGGTGCATGAGCTCGTGACCCGCCAGGGATTTCCCCTGCCCATGGGTTCTATTTGGCTTCGGATGGTGTTTTTTGCCATCCTTGCGTGATTCCTCCTCATCCAGCGAAGATAAATTTGGAAATGCTAGACGCTGCAGAGGACAAGATTGGCGATGTTCAGGAAGCGCGTCAAATCATGAAACCGATGAGGGACCGCTCCGTTCATCTTTTGATCCAGATGCGTGCTCGACTGGCTATGATGTTCTCATTTGCTCAGGGGTGCAACGACGATAGATGGGGTGAAACTCTTTGTGACAGCCATCACTACAACATGGTGGAGGCAGCCGAGCGGCAGCTTCAGAACTGTATTTATTTTTTGTCAATCCCTATAACCCAAATCCCGAGTTCAGTGATCACTTTGTATGGCCCGAGACGGATATATGAATGTTTTTCTATATTTGAATGAAAATGTATGTTTATCTTTATTCGGTAAATTTTTCGCGTTAAACATACACATCTTCTTAATTCGTTTTATCGCGATCTACGTCACTCTCGATTGTCGTCAAAGGAAGGCAACGTTCGATATTTTCGATCCCCTGAAATTTGTATTTGGAAGTCCTTTAAGCTTCCAATCAATTTACTTCTTCATTTGTATTCTTTAGACCATCCTTCTACCACCTTTAAAATAAGCCGATAGATATTAGTAGCCCCGACCCCAGTCTTTCCAACTGCGTGATCTTTATCCGTTCCTTACCCTTCTTGTTGTTTCCATCTTGTTGAATTTCTCCTACTTTTTAAATTCCAGACAATTTTTTTCCATCTTATTTCCATCCATAATTGCCTTGCGTATATTCTTTAATCATTCTCGTTGACTTAGGAGATTATCCTAAAAATCTTATCCCAGACTTCAAATTATTTAACTTGGAACATCTCACCATTTTTTCTTCTATTTTTTATTCTCTCGCAATCTACTCCAGTTGCACACTTTCTTATCGATTAAAATACTGATCGATGGAGCGCGATGATGGAAAGTGACTGCGTTATCCTTATCCTTTTCCTTGCTCTGTTGCAACATTCTTTTTTAGTAATTTCGAGAATGAAATTATTTTTAAGGAGAGTATAATGTAACGACCTTGAAATCCCCTTACCATTATATTTCATTTTCTTTTTAAAAGTCCGCTTTCTTTTCAAATGTTGGTATTGTAAGGACCCTACTGCTCGTGCTGCAAGACTCACGGCAAAGGCGGAAACGAAAAAAAAACTTTTAAGCAAGCACTAGCGACCAAAACCCTAAAATTAATTCTAAATAATAAACTAGATATCATACATACAAGGTTAAGGGGGCTAGCTACCTTTGTAAAATGTCCATGCAATTGCAGAAGACCCCTACACTGCTCCATGGACTCTAGCTCGGCTCCATAGTTGTCGGGAACATGCTTGCAAGTCGATTTTCCTCGTCGAAGATGATCCACCCGAGAGAATCCGATAACAAGCTCTTGATTCACACCAAATCAACAAGTGAAGTAACTCACATACCAAGTTTGGTAGAAATGGATTGTAAGAGTGATGTAGTGGTGAATCTCAAGCTTTTCTCTCTTTTCATATTTCCTTTTCTCATTTTAGAAAGCTCACCTCAAAGAATTAAAGAGAAGAAGATAAATTTTGAGTGCAAAACCATAGCTTTTTTTTTCTTCTCTTTACATTTTTATCCTTTAGTGAAGTTGTGGAATTGTGACTCACCTCACGACTCACAATTCCACATAAGCCCAAAAAATTCACTAGCCTTCAAAAATAGAATAGAAAAAGAATAAGAATACACACACACACACATAACCGTATATGCATCAAATAAATATACCCGTATTTTTATCAAAATACGAATACCATATTCGTATAAAAATACGAATACCCATATTCGTATCGGTAAAAAAATACCCATATTCGTATTAAGATACAAATACCCGTATTTATATAAATACTCGTATTCGTATAAATACCGTATTCATATCAAAATACAAATACCGTATTCATATAAAAATACGAATACCCAAAGAGAGATAATGAAAGATATAATAATAACTCACAATAATCTGGCTATCTTTCAAACCTGCCAGTATTATCAAAACATCCGATTAAAGTACGTGCACTAAATACATCGTTTCTCCTGAACCGGGAAACCCTCCGTGTGGGACTCTAAAGACTCGACAATACACATCAGCGGTACTAGCTGTACGTAACGGCTACCCAGGTATTGAACAAAAGGAAGGTCAACAAGCAAGATCTTCCGTGTCCCTCTAGAGCCTGTAAGTGACAATCTCTGTACAGTCCGGTCTCTTCATCTAAGAGTATCTCATACTAGGTCTAGGGGTGGATAACGTCAGACCCCTAATAACCCAATAAATCATGTTGGTGTCAATCTCACCACCTACCGAGAAACTACTGATCTACAATCAGTAAATCTCATCCACCATGGACATGGATTTATGGTGATTGCCAACTAAACACTGCGCGATATCGACTCCCTATACCGGGAGAGATGAATCCCTGATGATCGCTCGCTGCCTCCATGTTGCTCGGGACTGTACCCAACTAAAATCTGTTTGCATGACTCAGTAGAGCCGTGGTAGGGAAGTAATCTAAGTATAGTAGGAACTCACACGAGACAAATGACGATCTCATGTCAACAGACTATATGTACTCATGTCAACTGAGAATTGCTATATGACGATAGGTATAGCACCATCTAGAAGCTTTTGGCAAGTCTGTCCGGTGTACTCACCTCCAGTGAGCACCTGTATACAATCTTACGTGCAACACACCAATAACTATGAGACCTGCCACCGCCCCTCGTCGGGGTTTAGAAACATATACACTAGTCTATTCTAGAATATCGATACCCAGTCTCGATACTCTCATGACTAAGGACATTTAAAGATGTGGTTATAGATTACCCAGCTCTCACAAGTATGAACTCCATCATAACCCTGGTAATCAAGAAAAGATCCTACAGGATTTATCATTATGTATTAGCGATACGTAATAAAACGTATACATATCAATAATATAGACAAGCCAGATAACATACTATCATCTCAAGTAAGATTGTTTTACCTGTATAGGTCCTCCTTCAATTATCATAATTGCTTACTTTCGATTACAATAATTGCCTTGAGGGCACTATAGCCAACATGTATATATTAAATTCTTGTTGAATATATGCAAGAACAACCTTGTAGCCAATTGGTTAAGTCTTTACACTGCCATCCTATAGTCCACATGTTCGAATCCGTGCAGCCCCTTTTATTTTCTATTAAATTATTTTTGACGATTTTGAACCTGGGAAATTCACGAGCAATGCATGGAGTCTTGAAACTTTATAAAAGAAACAAAACATAATTTTGGACCGTTAACACCGACCCGAGCATAGGGGTCGAGACTCGATCCCAACGCTCGAGTCTGAATGGCCCGGAGCGGCCACTAAGCAGGTTTAGGTGGCCAAGTTGGACCCATACGTGCTCAGCCCGTGAGCATGAGTCCTTTGAGTCTCATAGCTGTTTAATTCACATCCTAAACTGCCCAACTAATTTCAAAGAACACCCACCCTTTCATTTTCCCTATCAAATTTTCTTTTAGTTGTCACTATTCTTTTTGTTACTCCATCATTTTAATTGCCTCTCCCATATAATCCATGGTTGTCCAAAATTAAAATATCCTCTGAAATTCTATTCTCTCCAAATCGAGCATCTCCCTAACTTTTAGACATTGAAGCTCCAAATCACGTCCTTTTCCCTTTTAAATGGCGATACTGTTGTTAAACCATATTGCACCGCGAGTAAGTCCTCCTTTCCTATTCTTTCCCATTGTTCCTCTCTTTATCTTTCTCTCCTTTCGTCTAAACTTGCTTGATGCCGATGTTCCCTTAATATTTAAACATAATAAAAAGAGCTAAGCTCTATTAAATTTTAATGAGGCAGCGCTTCGCATGCTCCCCAGGAAGGCGCCAATGCCAGCGCATACCCTTTAGGATTAAATCCTATTATGGTGCCGCATGTGAAGCTTACGTGGGCGCCAATGTGCAAAGCACAGGAGTGCCTATAAGAATTAAATTCTTAAGTGGCGCCCACGTGCGCAACACGTGAGTGCCGGCGCCCAAATTAAAAGCAAGTAGAATTAAATTCTACATGGGGATATTTCCCTAAAAAATGGGATACTCTCTGTTAAACAGAGCCGTTGGATCGAAGATCCAATGGTGACGATAAATCATCAAATGATAGAATTAAATTCTAGTAGGAGAAAATATCTTCCATATCTTTTTAAATAAGAAAAATACTCTAGATTGGATCAAAGATCCAATGATAGAATTAAATTCTATTTTTGGGAATATATTTCCCCAATCTTGCTAAACAAAAAAAGGATTGCTCTCTGTAAACTAGAGAGCCCTTGGATTAAAAATCCAACGGTGGTTAAAAATCACCGTTTGATAGAATAAAATTATGTATATAGGAAAATATTTTCCCAATCTTGTTAAAAACAAGATAACATATTCTGTGAAACAAAAATCACTGGATCAAAAATCCAATGATGGATAAAATCCCCCGAACAATCTTGAGACCAATTAAATCGATTGGAATATCTCAATGAGAGATTTTCTAAAAATTAATTAACAATTTGCCTCCACTATATAAAGGACCCAAGACTTCAAGTCTCATATAAAGGGAACCCCCCATAAGCTTTTGAAAAAATACAGAAGACTCTAAAAAACAATAGAGAATATAATTCTTAATAGAGAAGAAGATCTTCTTCCTCTCAAACCCTAGGTAAAGAAACCACAGAGATCAAAATATCTCATTTACCTATAATAGCATATCTAAGGGGTTAACCCTTCTCAAGAACATAGTTCTTTATCTGGATCTGAGATCCACATGAAAAGTCTCTCACAAGTTGAGAATTTAATTCTCATCAGGAAGATCTTGTTCTAGAAAATTAAAGATTCAGAAAAGAACTAGGAAAAAGAAAAAAGAACCTATCCGATAGGAATTTAATTCCTCTAAAAATAGGGTTTAACCTTAAAAAGAAACCTACTTCTTATAAAAGAAAAAAACCCATAAGAACTTAGTTCTTAAAGAAAACTTGATCCCAGATCTTCAAAACAAAGATCTTGGTGATCATTAATGGTCAAAATGCCATTAACAGAGATTCAATCTCTAAAAAAGAAAAGAACTTAGCGCCTCACATACTTTCCACGTGAGCGCCCCCAACAGCGCCCAACACCTCATGTAAAAAACACGCGGGCGTCCAAAGCAAAAGGCCAGCGCCTCACGAGAAATATATATGAGCGCTAAATAAAAGTGTTTAGCACTTCATATACAGCCAAAACGGCTGAGTGCTTAGCATTGATTGGGCAGCGCCCGGCGCCTCACGTGAAAAACACGTGGGCGCCTAACAAAATAAAATGAGGCAGCGCTGCATGTGCTCCTCACATGGACGCCATATAAAAAGTGCTGAGCACTATATATATTCAGTTAAATGGACTGAGTGCTTAGCACTGATTGGGCATCGCCCATAATTGAAGGCTTCACATGATACCCATATGAGCGCCAGAACTCCAAACAAGTGCATAGCACTTTTGCATAAAAAAGGGGGCTGAACAAACAGAACCCAAATAAGTGCTTAGCATTTTTGAATAAAAAAAAAGGAAAGAAGAAAAGACTGAGTAGACTAAGCCCAAATCGGCTAAAAGTCTCTCTCTGAAATTTCTAGTATCTGAGCCCAAATGCTCTGTTGTTGGATCTTAAATAAAAATGATCCTTAAAATGTTGCTAAGTCGATCTTAGTCTCAAACAGGACTAACGTATTCTTAGTTAAAAATAAATTAGGCCCAAATACTCATATATTTAAGCTGATCTTAATCTCAAACTAGATTAACAGTTCTTAAATAAAACCAAACCTTTTTGAACTAAAGGAAAATATAATTTAAGTTCAAAACCTAAACCCAAATCTAAAATATACGGATTTGGACTGATCCGCGCCCTACAGGCGACGATACAAATTAGTCTCTGTATACAATCCATGGGAAACCAAAATAAACAAAAATACATACGACACGAAGTGAACTGCTGGAGAAGGAGAAATTGGTTATCGCAACGCGATAACGTAATTAACTGCAGGGGATTACGCCTGCAGGGAATAGCGTCCCCACAGTCAAAACCCCCTCACAAATGAAGGGGAATCTGATAAAGTCACGCTACAATGGTCGCATCTATCTAAACCTCCGATATATGGTGTCATAAATCAACTTGGTATCTTTGGAGAGGTGGGTGGATATGTCCAAATAAAATCTGCTCCTAAATTCAGGCTAGACGTCCCAACGTCTCGGTCTGGTCTTTCAGCTGTCAACAGATTCTGACACGTTTGGTGGGACCCTTTTTCTCTTTCCACTCCACACTTCGTGTATCATGAACAAAATCACGGTTCGCTATGGTTGCCCTTGGATTCGAGGTATTGAAATTTGGTGTGTTGCACCTGTCTAGAAAATCAATGGTTTCTCAATGCACTGCATGCAACAGCAACTCTCGCTCCACCCCAACTGGAGGAGTGACGTATGGGCCCAACGCGACCTCCATTTTCTCAATGCCAGTGGAGTAAGTCATACAAACCATTACTGGATTGTTCTCCCACCTATGAATTTCGGTGCCTCAGTGCCATAAGAAGAAGCTCCTAAAAGGTCGGTCTTTCATCGACTGGCAACCACAACGGCCCCTCTCAACGGGTCGTCCAAATCTGGTGTTGCACTCTTCAACAGGCTAAGCAAGAACTCAAATGGGCCCGCAAAGAAGCTCGTGATACCTGAAGGGGCTACCCCAAAACGGTTAGCCTTCCCAACCTCTGCTACAAGCGAAGCCGTCAAAAATGCTTCCCCCATCAAAAAGTCGGTCTTCAAAAGATTGGCTGGCCCTCTTCAAACTTTAATAAGGACGTCAGTCTTCAACAAGATGACATCAATTACAGATCCTAAGAAAAACCAGGGGTGTGATGAAGCCGCTTTCAAAACTAAGGCGGTCCTTTCAACAAGGCACGCTCGACGTCGCCACTGGCGCCGAATGAGAGAAACTGGGGGCAACTCCCCCTCTAGACTCACCTCGCCAGCTCCAATGGTGGAATTCGACGCTGCTGTTCCAACCGGGAACAGTTTTGATCTGCTTAGAAAGGTGCGTAGAAACTCCCCAACTGCGGTGTAAAAAAAATCACCCACACCTGTAAAAGTTACAGTGCAGGCAAAACTGGAGCTACCTTATCAACGGCTCTCTTCGCAAATTCATAGGGTCTGGAGAAAAGTCCAGGACATTGTGATTGACCAAAACCACTCTCATCGACCATAGAAATCGAAGGCTCGACAAGAAAAAGACCACTCTTCCATCGTACAACGGAGGACTTCTCCTAAGCAGGAGCCTATCACAACGGCTCCTTCAACTCCAATCTCCCATAAAAGAACGAGGCAGGAGAAAACTCTACCACCCACGGCAAATACTAAAGGCGATGGATCCAAATGCCCTAAGTCTGGGGGTATTATTGTCCATACGATCTATATGACCAATGGGCAAGAAGGGAGCCGTGCTTCGGTGAGTCACCGACTGCAAACTCGGTCGCTGATAAAGGCTCAGGAGCAATAATAAAAGCTCTAGGAAATACTGAACAAAATGACGGCACTCACTGGACAGAAAATAAGTTCGGACAAAGAGGTCGAACAGCGCCAAGAGCAAGAGACCGATACAGAGTTTCTGTGAAGGGTGCTCGAGAGAAAGGACAAAGAGGCAGCTGAGCAAGCTACTAACATGAAACAAATGGTTATCTTGTTCCAAAATATGGTTGGAATGATGATCCATCCAGAACCTCCGGCCGAAGATCCGCCGATAATCATCGACGATGATAGAGGGGAAACATCAAACCGTTTTCCGGCCTTATCAGCGGCCAAAGAAGAAACAATCTCCAAGGCCGCCTTTGATGATTACATTGCTCGGCAAATAAGAGCTCATCAAACTAATGAAGCCACTGGAAAAATTGTCAGAATCGGGCGACCATATCTAGGCTGGTATGATCAAATCAAGTACCCACCGGGATATACGATCCCAAGTTCCATGTATGCAAAGGGACAAGAAACCCTCCTCAGCACGTCGCGCAATTTAGAGCTCTGTGCGGCAACACTGGAGGTGATGACAAACTGTTGCGTCTTCAGTTCGTTGGCAGCCTTTCAGAAACGCTTTTTTGAATGGTACTCGGAGCTCCCAAATGACTCCATGAAAACATTCACAGAGATGGAACTGCTGTTCACACAGCGTTTTGCTAGCGTGAGCGAACGCACTCCGATCATGGAATTAATCAATGCCAAGATAATGCCGGGAGAAACATGGGTCCAATACGCGATCCGGTAGCGGAAGCTGTGGTCTAAGTGCGAACAACGCTTTGAAGAATCTCCCGCCATGGCCATGTTCATCGGGACCTTTGATCCTCAAATGGCTGTGTCCCAGTTCATGACATTCTTCAAACCAACCACCTTCCAGGCTATGATAGATAAACTGGTCCAAATGGACCAGATGGGCCACGGGCCTTCCTCCTCAAATAAGGACCCTCGAAATAACAAGGGTAAAGGGAAAGCGGCCTTTATTGCCAATACTCAACAACAACCGAGTGGCCCAAAACCGGCTGCTCTCTAAAACAACGCGTGTTCGCCCCCATCCTTGGAGGAAAGAATAGGATGCGCTTACTCGTTTCCCCACGACAAAACAAGGAGACTGTTCAAATTGGCAATGCGTTATAAACTCATCACATTACCAGACACGCAGCGTCCACCGCAACCCGGCGATTTCAACAACCCAAACTACTGCTCCTATCCCAGAATGGTGCGCTACCCAATTGAAGATTGGTACGTCTTCAAAAACTGGGTTGAGGACCAGTATCAACAGAGAAAATTCACGCTATTTGATAACTGGAGGGCAAACCCACCCCAGAAACACTTTTCCTAAAAGGTGGATGCGCAGGGGGAATCATGCTCACTCGTGGAAGAAACTCCATGGGAAGTTGTTCTTTCAGCAAAAACCAAAAGATTGCTAAAGGATCTACAAGCATGTCTGACAGTCATGTGGAAAAGCCTACTTGAACCCGAAGTCATCGAAGGGATGCTAAAACCTCATCCCGTACCAAAAATTGTTGACGAAGGGAAAAACCCCCAAGTCAAGCCTTTGAAGTCTTCGAAAAAAATAAGAAGACCAAGAAGCCTGCTGAGTATCACAACAAGCACACAGATCTACAAAAATACATTGACGCGCTGGAGGAGTACTACCAGAAGGCGCGGACACCGGTCACGCTCGAAGAGTTCCTCAAGCATATTCTTGAGGACGAAGATAGTTACAATGATGAGGAAAATGACTCATCAGAAGGAACCGTAGCAAGTTTCCACATGGTCTCTCATTCGTCGTTATATGACGAACAAGCTCTTTCAGCATCAGAAAATGATGTAGAGGAAATAGGGGCAGAATCGGCGCTAAAATCTTCGGAACTGCCAAAAAATCCGATTGATAGGCTGTTAAACGAAACCTTTCAAAAAATAAAAGTTGATTGGGATCGGGAGACAGCCATATACGAAAAGGCTAAGTGTTAGCATCAGGATAAAGAAGCCGCGGCGAGGACGAGTCGTAAAGTACTTCGACCAAACTGAAGCACACCTGCTACAAATAAGAGCAGGATCAAAACAGAGAAGCGGTTCGCCAAAGCCCTGTCAATAGGGATGAAGCTGCTACCTCTCATAAGGAATACACTCGGGTCATATGCCTCGATGGAGAAGATGCATGCCCAAACTACTACTTATATCATCGGAGGGTCACCCACCCCACCGAGGAATGCAGTGCCTTCAAGAAGTGGTGGCAAGGATATGTTACCCATCAAAAACACTTCAAGAGGATAAAGTGTGAAGCTCATGCTCGTTGATGGCAAAATAGTGGGACGAACGCGCATGAAGAAATGACTAGCAATTGTCATATGGTTGGTACCAGTTCGGAAGGGGGAAAACCTCAAGTTCTTACCTTTGGGAGCGATTCTGAGGATGAAATACACCTCAACCCTCTCTTTAAAGACCCCGCCTCCGAAATAGAAGAGGAGAAGAACTGCAAGAATATTCAGCTGCATAACCGCACACTGCCTGAAACGAAGCTTGGACCTACAAACAAAGGTTCGAACAAAAAGGACAAAGGGAAAGGTAAAATCCCCGAGGAGATCGCCCTCGATAAAGAAGCAGTCAAAGAGCTCACGGCAAAAGATCCGCGTAAGAAAAACAAGGTGGATTACAACATCCTAGCACATCTGAGGAAAATACCCTCGTAACTGAGCATATTGGATGCTCTCCTTCCGTCCAAAGAGGCACGAGATTCCCTGATCAAAGCATTACAAGAGCTCGATCAGTTCTAAGCTTTCTTCGTAGAAGAAAAGATGAAAGATGAACAAGCAGAGGTCCATATGGCTGACATTACATTCAGCGATGAAGATCTCCTCCTTGGTACGTGCGAACATAATCACCCGTTATACGTCACCGGGTACTGCCACGACATCAAGATAGGGAAAATTCTTGTCGACAATAGATCCTCCGTTAACCTTGTCAAAGTGAAAGTGCTAAAGGAGATTTGCATGAACGTTCAGCACCTTACCCGAGATAAAATTACCATCTCCGGATTTGACTCACAGTCTTTACGGACACTTGGGTCCATAATATTGACGCTGCGTTTCGAGCTGCTCGTCACTGACATCAAATTTCATGTCATTGACGCTCAGACTTGCTATAACGCTTTGGTCGGCAGGCCTTGGTTACACGAATACAACGTCATCTCTTCTACACAACATCAATGTATGAAATATTTTAAGGATGGCTCGGAGTACACCATCATGGGAGAGCTAAATTCTTTCTCCGTAAACAAAGTCCGGAAATACGAAGACGCAAAGTACTTCTTACCAGACTTCGAGGATACTTAAAGGTACCACAAGCCGGAGAATAAACAAAAATCCATCCCCACTATCTCGATCTTTGGGAGCGATACCGAGGAAGACGAAGAAATAGTCTACTCGGGGCAACCCCAAAAAGAAAACAATAAGCCCAGACCATCTACTCCTATTTTGTTCTTTGGTAGCGACTCAGAGGACGAGGCTAACGCAGTGTTCTCCGTCCGCCCGTCAATGCGAACTTTTGCCAAAGCAGACCAGAGTCTACAAATTACAATGGCTCCGCCTCGGTATTACAAGGAACTTGATGCGCTGCATACATACAGCGTATAAGAACTGCAAACTTTCTATGTACCTCCCAGGTGAAGAGGTGAAAAAGCGGTCCTCTTCTACCAATTACGAAAACTAAAGTAGAAAAAGAAGTCTGGCATAGTGTCGATTTTGCACTCGACAGGCTTCAACCAATCCATCTGCCAAGATATTACGCGGAAGGATTGAAAAGGCTATTAAGATGCTCAGGTGTACCCCTCGAACAAACTGTTCGACAAACCCAATTCTACAAAATGATTTAGGATATTTCCGTAACTCAGTGAAGATGTCCCACGGGAAGATGTAGACAATCGGGCTCGGATACGTTCGGTCCAAGAAACGGGAGCAGATCCATATTTGCTGCGTCGTAAACAACTCCAGTGAAGCGGAAAACGCTCTTCCAAGTAGCTCTGACATCAAATCGGAGCGAGATCCCGCTCTAAAAATGTTAAGTCCATCGGTGGAAGAACAAATTGACAGGTTAATAAAGAAGGTTGTCAAATGAGTCGGGACAATCACAGCCGCGAAATAGCCTTTTATGAAAAAGCCAGTATGAAGCATCTCAGTGAGCAATCTGCGGAGAAGGTAGACTATAATGCTCTTCATCCCCAGCCCATTGTATGTTCTCGCGAAAGGGGAAAATCCCGAAATAGAGGAAAAAAACAGGGAAAAGAACGCAAACAATGTTTGAAAACAACAAAGCGGATCTAAGACGCCGTGCAATCGAGAAAAACTTGATTTGAGCCCATCCTTTATAAAGTATATGGGTCGGGAATACTCTTTCCTTCAAGACAAGACAAGGAAAATATTCAACCTTGTCATGAAGCACCAAATGATGACACTTCTGGAGTCTCGGCATCCCGAACAAATAAACAAGGTTCATTATCTAGATTATTGCTCCTATCACCGAGTAATAGGTCATCCCCTTGAAGACTGCTTCACATTCAAAGACTGGGTAGAAGACCAGTATTAACAAGACAGGTTTACGTTATTTGACAACTGGAGGGTTACCCCGTCACAAAAGCACGAGCCGAAGAGGACTTATACTGTCAGGATAGGACCAGCTCAACATCAAGAATGGAAGAGAACTCGTACCTGCTATATGATAACACTGTCAAAAGAAGAAGGCCACGAGACCATGAATAAACTCTACAGGTGCTTCGCAAATGAAGACAAGGAAGAGGTGATCTCAGAGTTTCCACTAGCACCAAAAGAGCTGAAAGATGGGATACACACCACAGCGGACAACCTAAATAATTGACTTAAGGACGGAAAATGATCCGAGACCAACGTTCGTTAGTGAACTGCTATCTGAAAAACAGATAGCCACGTTAAAAGACGTGCTCGTGCAGTATAAAGACTACTTTGCGTGGAATTATTCCGAGATGCCGGGTTTAGATCCAAAGTGGAAGTATATAAACTGGCTATATCGCCGGGAATAAAACCAATCAAATAGGCACCGAGAAGGATGCGACTCAAACTTGAGATGAGCATCAACGCTGAAGTCAAGAAACTAATCGACTCTGGCTTCATCCAAGAAGTTCAATATCCCGACTGGATCGCTAACATCATTCCAGTGATGAAGAAAAATGGAACGGTACGCATCTGCGTAGACTTTCGGGATCTCAACAAAGCTGGCTCAAATGATGACTTCCCAGTACCTGTTACCGAGCTGATGATCGATAACACGTCTATCCATAAGGTCTTCTCCTTCATGGATGGATCTTCAGGATAGAACCAAATAAAAATGCATCTTGAAGACATAAAGCATACTGCCTTCCGAACCCCATTTGGCATATTCTGTTATAAAGTGATGCCCTTTGGTTTGAAGAATGCTGACACTACTTACCAGAGGGCCATGACAAACATCTTCGATGACCTCATATACGAGATTGTCGAATTCTACATCGATGACCTTGTAGTGAAGAGAAAATCTCATGAGGAGCATTTGAAACATCTAAAATAGTGTTTCAACGTTTTCGGAAGTATAATCTGAAGATAAATTTTCTAAAATGTGCATTTGGAGTTTCCTCAGGCAAATTCCTAGGATTGATCATACTTTATTGAGGTATCGAAATCGACCCCTCAAAGATCAAGGAAATTATGGAAATGCCCATGCCAAGAACTCTCAAACAACTGCGGTCTCTCCAAGAAAAGCTCGCATATATCCGGCGGTTCATAGCCAACCTTTCCGGAAAATGCCATCCCTATAGTCATTTAATGAAGAAGGGGACCTTATTCGTCTGGGATCAAAAGTGCTAAAATGCACTGGACGAAATCAAACAGTACCTACAAAATCCGCCGGTATTGACCGCTTCAGTTAAGGGAAAACCCATTATCCTATATACAACGGCCCTCGAGGGTCCTCTAGGTGCATTGTGGGCACAAGAGAATGATTAGGGAAAGGAGAGAGCTCTATACTATTTGAGTCGAGTTCTCCTGGGGGCAGAAAACAACTATTCCCCCATCGAAAAGCATTACCTGGCGCTGATCTTCGCAATAACGAAGCTCGGACATTATGCCTTGGCCTATGAGGTCCACCTCATATTAAAGGTGGATCCTCTCAAATATCTAATGTGAAGGGCCATATGAACAGGAAGGCTTGCCAAATGGACCCTCCTCCCGATGGAGTTCTCGATAACGTATCGTCCCCTCAAAACAGTGAAAGGGCAGGCCATCGCCGACTTTCTCGTGGAGCATTCGATACCCGCCGACTCCCTATTAAATTGCGAATTTCCAGATGAACATGAGTTTGACGCAATCGAAGAAGAAAATGATTCCTAATGGGAACTCTACTTCAATGGAGCATCTTCCGTGAAGAGACGAAAGCAAAACACTCCCATAATCAAAGCCGGGTGGGCCTTATCTTCGTGACTCTGCAAGGAGGGATATTGCATTACACCCTCTCCTTAACAGATCCAAGGACTAATAACCAAGATGAATATGAAGTTTTGATAGAAGGTCTCGAGATCGCTATCAACATGGGGATCAAAGACCTCCTCATATATGGAGACTCCCAGCTGATCGTTAGCCAAGTAAATGGTGACTATCAGACATGCAAGCAAGAGCTGATAAAGTATGGCGAAAGAGTGCATCAACTGCTGATAAAAATCCCTTCTTATACCCTGGAGAATATACCACGAGCGGAAAACAGTAAGGCGGATACATTGGCCAAATTGGCTAAGGAACTGGCTGATGAGGACCTCGATGATGTGAAGATCATTATGCAAAGCCGCACGGTTCTCGCGCCAACAGATATATTTTTGGAAGACCTAATAGAGCCATTCGAAGGAAAAGAAATGACCAAACAAGTAGCCCTTCAAATAGAGTACGAAGAAAAGGTCATTGACTAGAGGGAAGTCTTCATAGACTACTTCAAATCCCAACGAACGCCCGAAAATGCGTCGTCTCGATATCAGCTCATGAAACGAGCTTTGTCTTTCATCTTCGTCAATGATACTGTATATAAGAGATCGTTTGATTGTTTATGGTTAAGATGCCTGGGGCCGGAGGATGTAAAGAAAGTCGTATAAGAAACTCACGACAGACTCTGCGGTTTTCATCAAGCCGGGCTAAAGATGAAACTGAAGATAAAAAGAATATGTTATTATTTGCCCACGATGATCCAAGACTGCCTTGAATATGCGAAGTAGTGTCACTCGTGCCAAATTCACAGGGACTTCATCCATCAACATCCAAATCTGCTACACTCAACAGTGGCTAACTGGCCATTCGAAATGTGGGAACTGATATAATTGGCCCTATCGAACCGGCATCATCTAAAGGACATCGATTTATATTGGCAACGACCGATTACTTCTCTATATGGGCAGATGCAGTACCGCTGAAGGAGGTGAAGACGGAGAATATCCTCCACTTCTTCAGAACCCATGTCATCTATCGGTTCGGCACTCTGCGACGGATAATCTCGGATAATAGACCAGCTTATAGGAGTCATAAAATAAGCCGCTTCGCACAACAATATAAAATAGATTAGAGATACTCTCCGGTCTATAATTCTCGGGCCATTGGTCTAGCTGAAGCTTTCAATAAGACCTTTATAATAATGATAAAAAACGGTGTTCAGAAACAAAATAGACTGGTACGAAAGGGTGCATAAAGTTCTCTGGGCATACCGAACAACGTTAAAGACGGCCATGAATATAACACCATATGCATTGGTGTTCGGCACGGAAGCAGCTCCCACTGGAGATAGAACTCCCCTTTCTACAAGTAGCGGTTCAATACGAGCTGACAGATAAAGAAAATGCTCATCTTAGGCTTGAGGAGCTCGACGCCCTCGACGAAAATCGGCTTATAGCACAGCAAAATCTGGAGGCTTATAAGGCAAGGATGACATGGTCATATGAAAGATTGACCAGGCCAAGAACATTCCGCCAAGGCGAACTCATGCTAGTCGTCAAAAGACCAATGATCCCCTATCGTGCAAAACGGCGGAAGTTCGAACCGAACTATGAAAGCCCGTACATCATAAACAAAGTCTACCAAGGTGGAGCCTACCTGCTCATGGATATGCATGGCGAAAGACCCTTCCGGCTAATAAATGACCGATTCTTCAAAAAACACTACGCTTGACGAGTCACAACTTAGTCAATGATAGATGACGATGCTTGTGTCCGCTCGCTATCTTCCTGAGTCAGAACCCTGAAAGTAGCATCCAAAATCTCCGTCGCCTTAAAAATGGTGATGATGGACCGAGATGTCCCTAAACTAACAATGGACCGAGATGTCCCTAAATTAATATTCGTCCCAAAAATGGGAATGTTGGACCGAAATGTACTTAAACTAATACTCACCTTAAAAATGGTGATAATGGACCAAAACGTCCCTAAACTAACAATAGACCGAGACGTCCTTAAACTACTATTTGTCCCCAAAATGGGAATGTTGGACCGGAACGTCCTTAAACTAGCATTTCACCCCAAAATATGGTGATAAAAGACCGCCATATCCTTAAACTCACACGTTTAGCCCTACGGTTAACCCCATATTGATTACCGTATACAAACTATGGGCATAAACGATTCATAACTCTCCCAGGTCTTACATGATATAGTCCTTTGAACAAGATCAAGATCTACAGCTAATGGTGCGTTACCCTTTGGTCCGCCTGAAAAAAACGGTATGTCCATAAGCGAAATGGGCACGGATGAAAACCCGAAAGGGCGCAATGAGTAAAAACAGCAGGACTACCGGTGAGCTTGTGAAAACCTGGAAGGCCGCAATCTCATTAAAAAAAAGTACCTGCGTGAGATCCTAACGACTCACATAGGAACAACACACTTACGAGTCCCCACGATTTCTAAGAAAAAATTACTCTTACAAGATCCTCATGACTCGAAACGAAAACTCCCCTCACGGCTCATAGGATTCAAAAGCCTTAAGTTACAGGGATCTAAACTTGTTCTCAAGCCGTCATATTCCCTAAGTTGCCCTACAGGCAGTCTAATACTAACCCTTGTATACAATACACGAGCATAAATAAATATTCTCCCATCAAGTTCCACCAATGATGAGAAATGTCCTCCATATGGGGAGCTAAACTTGTAGGTCCTCTCGACTTATAAGGAGAAAACACTCTTGGAAGATCCTTACGACTTACAAAAGAAAATATCACTTAGGAATCCCCACAATTTCTAAGCAGAAAATACACCTACGAGATCTTCATGACTCGTAGTTATAAATATCTTTATGAGATCCTTACGGCTCATAAAGTCAAAAAGCCTTAGTCGACAGGATCCTAACCCTGTTTTCTAAACCATCTTTGTTCAAATTGACAAAGGCAAATGATGATTCACTCCTGGCAATATTCCAGTGGTAGAGATGCTGATGCCTAAACAGGTGTCAAACTCTAAGTTCTCTCACGACAAATGATGATTCACTCCTGGCAATATTCTAGTTGCAGCGATATTGAAGCCAAGATTGGTATCAGATCTCAAGTTTCTGACTCGTAATAAAACTCAACGAGTTACAAAAAAAGCATATGAAATAGCCAAAATGATAGGGCAACTCGCAATAAAAAACAACGAGTAAAAAAAAGCTGAAATGATTGGGCACCACGATAAATAGCCCAAATGATTAGGCAATCGATACTTTCACGATATAAAAACCTGAAAAGATAGAGCATCGCGAGAAGAAATAAAAAAAATGAAAACGAAACTTTTCTGCCCTTCAAGTATGTCCATATGGACTCTTGTATACGATCCATAGATACAAATGAAAGAAAGGGAACCATATTTTCCCACCACGCTTCGTCAAAAGGAGCTCCAAGTCTTGATGGTACATATACAACCTAGAGACTATCCCAGCGTCCCTTCTCATTCCTGTAGGATGCAGACGCATCATCATCATAAAAAAAGAACCAAGGGTCAAAGAAAAAATGGAGTAATGGAAAAATCCTAACTCCAAGTCTTGATGGTTCATATACAACCTAGAGATTAACCCGGTGTTTCCCCTCATTTCAGCAGGATGCGAACGCAGCTATCAAATGAAATTGGAGTAATGGCATATTCCTATCTCTGGACTTCAATTACAATACATACAGTATAGAGGTCCTACAGATGTCCACCCTACTTTAGCAAAGAATTAGCACGACATCATCAAAGCAAAAACGAACTGATGGTATATTCCTAGCTTCGGGTCTTGACGGTAATACATACAAAGCCTAAAGACCATTGGAGATCATCCCACCCCAGAAGGGTGCGGTTATGACTCATCAGAGCTCCAAATTGAGCCTAACCTCAAGTAAAAAGAGTCATGGCAAATACCTAACGCTTGTTCTTCCAACGGCAATACGACCTAAGAAGATTATTTGAAGATGTATTGTCCAGCCTCAGTAGGGATCACAGGGATCAGAGACACGACAGTCGCGGGGCTACTCAAACAACGGCTTAAAGACTGCATATCGAGGAATATATCAGTCAATGCAATGGTACCACGGACTAAAACCCTAGTACCACAAACCTAACAGACCTCTTTCATAAAAGAATAGGGGTTATCTACATACAACGTCAGGACAAGTTTTCTTGTAAACTCAAGGGAGGTAAACTAAAAACACTCAGAAATAAGTACATAAACTAGAGACTCCGGGATGGGTGAATAAACTACGAACTCCGAAATGAGTACGTAAACTAGAGACTCCGAAATGAGTGAATAAACTATAAACTTTGAAATGAGTACATAAACTACTTCGCGCCAGAGCAAGACAATCAAGGAAAAGAAGGTGCAAATATGAAAGGGAAAGATACTTTTCACTCATATTTCAAAAGAGAACTACATACTCTTGGTGCAAAAAAAAAAGGGGAACACATGAGCCCAGATCTACAGTTGCAAAACACTGAACTCTGGACATGGATTCTCAAACTCAAAAGTAAGTCTGTGCAACGCACGTTCAGCCTCATCAACCATTTTTTTGTGCATTTTCTCTCAAATGCAAGCGTCAGGGTCACTACTGATGTCCTCCACTCTCTGGTCGGCTGATACTGTCGCCTTTTGTTGAAAGACATGGTGTAAGATGAAGACAAGATTATCTCGCCGTTTCTTTGAGATCAACCCTATCAAGTACACTGAATGTACCTTATTCTCAGTATCATCGAGCGCTTGAAGCAGCATAACCTCAAGGCGCCCAGGAATAGCCTCCCAGATTGACCTAACGACGATTTTCAAAAGAGCAGAACGGCGGGGGAGCAATCGACCTTTGTAATCGTCGAAGCGATGCATCACCGCGTCGCATAGGACGTCAGTAAACTCCATGCCTTGGCAGCGGCCTTAGATGTGAATCTCCTCATAAGAGTTATCTCTTCAAGATCATACAGATGACCAACCATGGAACCTGAAAAGAAAACCCAGGGGGTGTTAGCGATTAACATACTAAAAGCACTACGGTCTAAAAAAACAGTGGGCCCCATAAAATTAAGGTGACAGCTCATCAATGTTGAGACATGTGCCCATTGTGAGAATCCAAAAGGATTCTTATTAAATGAATAGTCTCATTAAACAGTGGAGTTAAAAACTCCCAATATCCCCGAAAAGCGGGTTCTGTTAAAAATAACAACAAATTCGAATCTGTAGAAAGGGCATAAAACCCTAAAAAGGAAAATACTCAAGAACAGGAAGGAGAATAAAATTTCTAAAAAGTTCCAAAATAATTCAGAGCTAAGCTCTGCAAGACTAGATGGAACTAAATTTCTCCCATAATGGGATTAAATCCCAGAAATCCCCATGAGGGGAGACAGATGGGAATCTTAATGGAATTAAATTCCAAAGACCCTCAAAGATCAGAATCAATGATAGGGTGAAACTCTAAGAAGAGAACTAGCAGTTCTCAAGGATGCCCATTGATTCAAGGCCCACAGTCTACTAAAAAAAAGAAGTTTTTTAAGAGATCAGTTCAAGAAAAGAGCCAAACTCTGTGAATGGATTAAAAATACAAAACAAAATAAATAGTCTTCCAAGAGCTAAGCTCCATTCATAATCTTTACCAAAATTTTTGGCAGAGTTTAAATCTAATCAGAAGGAGTTCTGTGGGCAAAGATCTAAGCTCTGAAATGAGAATTAAATTCTCAAGAAAGAAAAAATTCAAAGAGGAAGATGATGAGACAGCGGCCATCTCAAGAGCCAAAGGCCCTATTTATAAGACATGGGGAGGAAGGTTCAACTTCTTGGAAGATCCAACGGTGGTAAAAGTGACACCGTTGGACTCACGTGTGAGCCACGTGAGAACAACGGTGGGGAGCATTTGTTCCCCTGATATTTAAATATAATAAAAAGAGCTAAACTCTATTAAATTTTAATGAGGCAGCGCCTCACATGATCCCCACGAGGGCGCTAGCGCCAATCCTTTAGGATTAAATCCTATGGTGGCACCGCACATGAAGCTCACGTGTGCGCCAATGTACAAAGAACAGGAGCGCCTATAAAAATTAAATTCTTAAGTGGCGCCCACGTGCGCAACACGTAAGCGCCGACACCCAAATTAAAAGCAAGTAGAATTAAATTCTACATGGGGATATTTCCCTAAAAAATGGGAGATCATTCTCCTTTTCTCACCTTGATTGATGATGGTGAGAAAGAAGAAGAGAATTATGATTACAGAGAAATTAAGTTCTTGATCAAGCTTATGCGGGCAATTTCATATATAAAATTTGACCTCACGGGTCTTTTATATAGGGTATAGATATTGTTGTGCAAGTAAAGACAATATCTCTTTGAGATTTCTCTAATTGATCGTAAGATCAAGCCCGGGTGCTTAAGCATCGATGGATTTTTGATCCATGGGTTTTCTGTTGATATGATCAATGTCTTTCTTATTTAAATAACATATTCAATTAATTCTTTTGTTTTAAAAGAAAATATGAAAAGAGCTAATATTAGCCCGGGTGCTTATGCATCGTTGGATTATAGATCTGACGGTCCTTGTTAATAAGATTTATATTTTTCTTTGTTTAGAAAAATACAAAAGATTTTATCACTTGTTAACAACACTATCTTTCTGTTTTAGAAAGATAGATAATATCATAAATAGCTTAAGCTATGTATTTCAAATTTTTTTTGTGGAGATTTTCTGGTTAATGAGATTTATTCTTTCTGTTTTAGAGAAATAGGAAAAATATTTTTCCGAATATAGCTTAAGCTATCAAAGAAGTGAGGGCCTCAAATATTGGTGCAATGCCAAGAATTATTGGTGAATGCTCTTTAGTAGTGCCCATCTTTCTGGCGTATGGACTTAAGTTCCAAGGGTTACATTGATTATTATTATTTTGGAAGGAACAAATGCCCTCCCACCAGAGACGTCACGTGCATATCACGTGGGGGCTCTGGTGTCAAATCTTGACCCTTGAATTCCCTCGAGATTTGCGGGGAGTCCAACCTTTTTGATTGCTTTGTTGTACTCCTTTTTGTAGATTGTATCTTTCCACGATTCTGATTCATGAATATAAGATATATATCTTTTTTTATTTGCATCTCACTATCTTCTGATTGCCCTAAAATGGCTTAGCTTAGTTTATTTACTCATTCTGGAGCGTTCAGTTCATCCCTCCATTAGATAAAGCCAAACTCAGTTTAACGTCAAATATACATGACCCCTATCGATATAGAAGTCCGTTAGGTTTGTGATGCTAGGTTTAGTCCATTGCACCGTTATGTCAGCCGATTTCTTCTCGATCCACGTCCACTCGGGTCTCTGGCATGAGTAGCCACGTACTTGCTGTATTATCCAACCCTGCCGCTGCAGGATACAATATCTCAAGTAACCTTCCTAGGCCGATATGTCCATACTGCCGTCAGATGATTCAGCATTAGGCGCTACCGTAGCGCTTTACCTTGAGGTCACACTCCCTTCTTTGAGAAGTCCTAGGAAAGTCAGAGCTGCATCCGTCCGAGGTGGGATAACATCCAATGGTCTTTAGGCTCTGCATGTATTGCTATCAAGACCCGAAGCTATGAATATGCCATCACTTCACTTCATTTTGACCCTTGGGTCCTTGATGAGGCTGCCATTGTACTTCACTGAAGTGAATCGGACGTCCGTGTAGTCTTTGTACTGTATAAATTCCACCAAGACTCAATTATTCATTTGACGGAGCGTGGGAAAACACATCGCTCCTTTTCATTCTTTTATGTCTATGAACTGTCCACAGAAGTCGAGATTCGAACTACCTGTAGGGCAAAATTTTTTTTATTTTATCATTCATTTTTTTATTATTCGCGATACTCTATCATTTCAGTTTTTCTTATCGCGAAAGTCACGATTGCCCAATCATTTCGGCAATTTCATTTTATTTACTCACTGATTTTCATTGCGAGTTGCCCCATCATTTCGGCTTTTTTTGGAGTCTGATACTAGCTTTGGCACCAGTATCGCTAAAACTGGAGTATTTCCAGGCGCGACTCATCATTTTTGTTGCCTATTTGGACAAAGGTGGCTTATAAGACAGGTTTAGATCTCTGTCAACCAAGTCTTTTTGATTTTATGAACCGTAAGGGTCTCATAAAGGTATTTCTCCCTACGAGTCGAGATGATCTCATAAGTGTATTTTCTCCTTAGGAATTGTAAGGATCCCTAGGCGGTGTTTTCTCTTACAAGTCGTAAGGATCTTATAAGAGTATTTTCTCATTGCAAGTCGAAAAGTACTTACAAGCGTCGTTCATCGTGTTGGGAATATTACTCAGCTCCGTTGGAACTTGGTTAGGAACATATTTATTTACGCCCGTGAAATGTATATAAGAGTCAATATTGAACTATTTGTAGGGCATAAATCTCATGGGGGGTATGATGGCTTAAGAAACAGGTTTGGATTTCTGTAACTTAAGGCTTTTGAATTCTATAAGTCGTGAGGGTCTTATAGAAATATTTCTCCTTACGATTCGAAGGATCTCGTAAGTATATCTTCTCCTTAGGAGTTGTATGAATTCCTAAGTGTGTTGCTCCTTTGTGAGTCCTAAGGATCCTATGCAGGTATTTTCTCCTTGCAAAGTTGAGAGGACTTTGTAAGTGCATCTTTTCTTTCAACGAGTTTGCGCCCTTTCGGTTTTCACAAACTTGCCGGTAATCCTAATGTTTTTACTCACGGTGCTCTTTCGGGTTTTCATCCGTGTCCATTTTACTTGTAGACATTCCTTTTTTTTGTGATGGAAGTCTCTAGGATGTAGCTTCGCCGCGGATGACCCAACATTGATGCCGGTGGGACTCGGGCAAGATATGGATCGTTTATGCCCGTGGCTTGTCTACGGTGATTAATATAGTGATCAACCATAGGGTATAACATATTTTGGAGGGTTGCATCATCAGTGGAGCTTCATAGCCAGTGGAACTTCAGGTGCAACCTCACTGGTGGGACTTCAGATGCAATATGGATCTCAAGGAGTTCATAAGGAAAAATATTAGTTTAGGGACATCGCGGTCATAAGGAGCCATAAAGAACATATACGGGACATAGATCGTTCGTGCTCGTGGATTGTATACGGCTGGTTATATAATCTATGCCGTAGAGCAATATATTAGTTTAAGGACATCACGATCCATTATTCTGGTTTAGGGACATATTGGTCTATCATCATCATAACGGGGGTATATACCATCCAGTGGGAATGGTGAGCGGATATAGGCATGGCCATCTATCATCGACCCAAGTCATGACTCTTCTTGAGAAATTGTTCATTTATTGGCTGAAACAATCTTTCTCCGTGCATATCCATATGTAGGTAAACTCCACCTTGGTAGACATTTTCTATGACATACGGGCCATCATAGTTCGGCTCGAACTTTCCACATTTCATGCGGTTAGAGATCATCAGCCTTCTGATAACGAGTACAAGTTTGCCTTGGCGGAATGTCCTCGGGTCTGGTTAGCCTTTCATATGATTGCGTCATCCTTGCCTTGTAAGCTTCCAGATTTTGCTGTGTTATAAGGCGGGTTGGGTCTCGTTGAGAGCATCAAGTTCTTCGAGCCGGAGATGGGTATTCTCTTCGTCCGTAAGTTCACATTGAACCGCCATTTGCAGTGAGGGGAGTTCTATCTCCAGAAGGAGTACTGCTTCGGTGCCAAACACCAATGCATAAGGTGTTGCCTTTGTGGTTGTCTTGAACGTCATTCGGTATGCCCAAAGAGTTTCATATATCCTTTCATAGCAGTCCTTTTTATTCTTAGACACCATCTTCTTTATAAGCTTGGTTAGCGTCTTGTTGAAAGCTTCAGCCAAACTGTTGGCCCGGGGATTATAGATGGAGGAATATGTCCAATCTATCTTGTGTTGTTGAGCCAAACGAATTATCTTATGGCTTCTATATGCTGGTCCGTTGTCTGAGACTATCCGTCATGGAACTCCAAACCGGTATATGACATAGGTTTTGAAGAAATGGAGAATATTTTCCGTCTTTACTTCTCTTAGCGGTATTGTCTCTGCCTATTTTGAGAAGTAATCAGTCGCCGCTAAGATGAAACGATGTTCTCGGGATGACGCCTACTTAATGGGGCCTATTATATCGGTCCTCCATATTTCAAACGGCCAACTGGTTATGGTCGGAAGCAGCGGGTTAGGGTTCTGATATATGAAGTCCCAATGTATCTGGAATGAGTGGCATCACCCTGCATAGTCGATACAGTCTTGGATCATCGTGGGTCAGTAATAACCCATCCTCTAAATCTTCAGCTTCATCTTTGGACCGGCTAGAAGGGACCCATAGAGTCTGTTGTGTATTTCTTGGACGACCTTCTTGGTTCCTTTAGTTCTAGGCATATTATCCATACATGATCAAATGAGCTTTTATATAGAGTTCCAACGATTAGGATGAACGACGAGGCTCGTTTCATGAGCTGATGCCTTTGTGACGCATCTTCATGCATCCGTTGAGACTTAAAGTAGTCTATAAAGACTTCTCACCAGTCATCTTCCTCTTCTTCGACTTCCTCCGCTTGAAGGACATCTTCATTTACGGTTTCGGTTGGAGCTTCTGAAGATTACTCCGTCGGGGCTAAGATCTTGCGACTTTGGACGATTATCCTTACGTCGTCAAGGTTTTCATCGGCCAATTCTTTGGCCAACTTGGCTAATGCATCCACTTTGCTGTTTTCCACTCTCGGCACAATTTCCAATATATGTGAAGGAAGCTACGTCAGCAGTTGTTGCACCTTCTCGCCAAACTTTAGCAGTTCTGCCTTGCATGTTTTGTAGTCTCTATTGACTTGCATGACGATCAACTGAGAGTCCCTGTTTATGTAGAGATTATCGATGACCATATCGATCGTGATCTTAAGACCAGCTGTAAGCGCTTCATCTTCATCTTCATTGCTGGTCCTAGGCTTCGTCAACAAAATGGCGTAGCTGGTTATTTCTCCTTGAGGGGTCATGAAAATAAGGCCTATCCCAACTCTGATTATCGGGATACTCTTTTTCCGTGTTTTTATTAAGGAGGCTCCATCGATGTATAACTCCCAATGAGGATTTTCTGTTTCTTCTTTCTCTTCGACTGTGTTGAATACATATTCATCGGTAGGACACAATTTAGTGGAGAGTTGGCAGAGATTGGATGTTCGATGAGGAAATCAGTGATAACCTGTTCTTTTACCGCTTTGAGGGGTGATATATGATCGTGAAATCCATCAACAACAGGGCTTTCCCATCATATAGCTTTCGTCATAAGATATATGAGAGGGTCCACCTTTGATATGAGGTGCACTTCATAGGCCAAGACATAGTGTCTGAGTTTCGTTATCACGAAGATCAGCGCTAGGCAATACTTCTCAATAGGGGAGTAGCTGCTTTCTGCTCCTACAAGAACTCGACTTAGATAGTACAAGACCCTTTCCTTTCCTTGGTCATTCTCCTGCGCCCATAGCGCGCCTAGAGAACCATCAAGGGCAGTTATATATAGGATAAAGGCTTTTCCTTAACAGGAGCGACCAATACCGGTAGATTCTGCAAGTATTGATTGATTTCCTCCAGCGCTATGACATTTCTGGTCCTATATAAAAGGAGTCCATTTTTCATCAGATGGCTATATGGACGACACTTTTCAGAGAGGTTGAAAATGAACCGTCGAATATAGGCGAGCTTTCCTTAGAAAGATCGTAGCTGCTTGAGATTTCTTGGCGGGGGCATTTCTATAATAGCTTTTATTTTAATGGGGTCGATCTCGATCCCTCGGTGGCGGATTATAAAATCCAGGAACTTGCCGGAAGAGGCTCCGGATGCACATTTCATTGGATTCATCTTCAGGTTATACTTCCGAAGGTGCTTGACCGCGAGATCATTTATATAATATTCGACAATCTCATGAATAAGGTCGTCGAAGATCTTGGTCATCGCTCTATGATATATTGCTCTAGCATTTTTCAGTCCAAATGGCATCACTTTATAATAGAAGATGCTTAGCGGGGTGCGGAAGGTTATATGCTTCTGGTCTTCAGGGTTCATCTTTATCTGATTGTACTCTGAAGATCCGTCCATGAATGAGATGGCTTCGTGAGTAGAAGTATTGTCTATCATTAATTCCATAACTGACATGGGGA
This sequence comes from Agapanthus africanus, assembly GCA_030015575.1. Classification (NCBI taxonomy): domain Eukaryota; kingdom Viridiplantae; phylum Streptophyta; class Magnoliopsida; order Asparagales; family Amaryllidaceae; genus Agapanthus; species Agapanthus africanus. Next base: position 65,782,269 of record JASDDO010000012.1, on the reverse strand, counting down.
ATTCATCTTTCGGGTCCCGGAAGTCCACACAGATGCGAACAGTCCCATTCTTCTTCATCATAGGGACAATATTGGCAATCCAGTCTGGGTATTGTATTGCATGGATGAAGCCGGAATCTATAAGCTTCTTAACTTTATCATTGATGCTTATCTCAAGTTCGAGCCACATCCTTCTTGGTGGCTGCTTGAATGCCTTTATCTCTAGCGTTATGGCCAGATTATGCACGGCTATTTTTGTATCAAGACCCGACATCTTGGAGTAGTTCTAGGCGAAGCAGCCTTTGTATTCCAGGAGCACTTCTTTTAAAGTGGATACCTATTCTTCAGACAGCAGCTCACTAACGAACGTTGGTCTCGGATCATCCTCCATTCCCAAATCTAACTTTTTTAATTCATCGGCGGTGGTATGGATTCCATCTTTCAGCTCCTTAGGTGCTGACGGCAGTTCTGTGATCTTCTCGTCTTCATTGGCGAGGCAATAAAAAAGCCCAGGTATTTCTTCATCTTCGTTTTCATCAGAAAATCTTACCATATGGAAAACGTGGGTGAGCTTCCACTTCTTGGGCTGGCCACGCTCCGATTTGGTAGAGTAGTTTCACGTTGGCACATGTTTTTGCAGGGGCTCCACTCTCCAGTTGTCACATAGCATGAACTTGCCTTGCCTGTATTGCTCTTCCGTCCAATTCTTGAAGACGAAGCAATTTTCGATCGGATGGCCGGTGATCCGATGGTAAAGACGGTAATATGGACGATCGAAGGCATTTACTTGCTAGGGCCGCATAAAATTGGACAGTGTTAGCATATGGTGCTTCATGATGAGGGTGGATATCTTCCTTGTCTTGCCACGGGGAAAGAGTAACCCCATCTCATTTTCTGTATAAGTGATGACCCTGGGCTGCATTTTTCTCGTTGACGCATTGTCCCAAGATCGTCTTGTCTTGTTTGAGAGTTGAACATTGATGCCATCCTAGTCTCGTTGTCACTGCTTCGAACCTCCTGTCTTATCAATGAAGGCAGAGGTAGCTATTGCGGAGTCGGACTATCATAACTCCTTACTCCATTATATTGCTCGGTTGGGCGCAACCGCATGAAATTTTCATATAAGGCCATTATGCCTTCTTCGAGCTCATCGACTTCTTGAACCGCTTCTTTCATCAGCGTCTCAATCGGCTCTTCTGATGGTTGGGTTGAAACGCTTTGCGGGGTATCTTCCTCTTATTTGGTCGTGTCATCTACCAGCCAAGTATATTCTTCTTTTCTTAAAGCATAGCAGTTATGAGTTTGCTCTCGCTTCTTAGGTTATATATATCCCAATCCAGTAGTATCAATCTTTGCGTTCATCTTGACTTGTCGAGTTCCTGGCACTTTTCAGATCCACTTGTAATATTGAGCGTGACGGACAGTTTGTTAGAATGGTATTCCCTGATACTTTAAGAATTCCCTTAGTCCTCTCATGAAGTATATCGGCATTCAGATGGGTTGCAACTTGTCGAGATTCGGATAAAGTATATACCAGAACTTTTTCTCCACTTTGGTCTCTTCCGATTTGTAGAAAAGAATCGCTTTCTCACCTCTATATCTGCGATGAGGTACATGGAAAGTGATCAACTCCTGCACGCTGTAGGTGCTGAGTGCATCGAGTTCTTTGTAGTGGTAAGATGGAACCATCGCAATATATAGAGCTTGGTCTGCTTCATTTGGAGTCTTCACCTGCGGGTGGGTAGAGAACACTGCATCAACTTCTTCTTCCGAGTCATTTGTAAAGAATGGAATAGGGGTTAACACTATCTCTTCTTCAGAATTGCTTCCAAAAATCGGGATAGTAGCCGCTTGTACTTGTTTGTTCTTTGACTTGTCGTACCTCTCAGTATCTTCGAAGTCCGACAGAAAGTACTTGGCATCTTCATTTTTCCGTGCTTCATTCACGGAGAAGGGATTGAGCTCTCCTATGATGGTGTGCTCTTGGACATTCTTAAAATACTTCATACACTGATATTGTGTAGAAGGGATGATTCCATGCTCATGCAGCCAAGGTCTACCGAGTAAGGCTTTGTAGCACGTCTTGCCTCCAATGACATAGAAATTTACATCCGTGACGAGCTGTCCAAAGCGCAAAGTCAATACTATGGACACCGGCATTTTTGAAGACTGCGAATTGAATCCGGAGATAGCTGCTTGAGCACCTTTAAATTCAGAAGGTTAACCGATGAGCCGTTATCGATGAGGATCTTATTTATCCTCTTATCAATGCAGTACCCAACCACGTAGAGTGGTCGATTATGCTCGAACGTTCTCAGGAGGAGTTCTTCTTCACTAAAGGTAATATCATCTGTAAATACTTCTGCCGGTTTATCCTTTATTTCTTCCCCAGAAAAGAAAGCATGGAATTGATCGGGTTTTTCAAGGGTTTTGATTAAAGACTCCCGCGGTTTCTTCGACAGGAGTTGAGTATCGTATATACTCAAATGAGAAAGTAACTTCTTCAGATGGGCTAACACATTGTATTCCACCTTACTTTCCTTAGGCGGGTCCTTGGCGGCGAGGTCTTTGGCCACCTCTTCATCTAGAACAATCTCCTCGATCATCTTCCCCTTAACCTTATCTTGATTCTTCAGATCCTTACTTGTAGATCCAAGATTTTTCTCAGGAAGGATGCGGTTTTGCAGACGTATATTGCTGCAGTCTTTTGCCTTCTCTTCTTCTCCTACTGAGGAGCTTGCATAGTGGAGGTTGACGGGGGTTTCATTTTTCGAGTCACTTCCAAAAGTCGGTACTGTTGAACTTCCTTCTTTTGAAGACCGAGCCTTGGCCATGTAACAGCTCTCGGTCACTGACCTTGCCTGTCTGTTTTCTTTGGAGTTAATATGCGGGAGTGGGCGAGCATTGGCCTTCCGCTTCTCCCTTTTTAAATGTCTTTGGTAGGAGACATAGTTTCGCTACCATTTCTCAAACTCTTTGCATTCATATATGGGGTGACAGACTCTTCGGTGGTAAAGGTAATATTTTTGGTGCTCCTTTCCACCTTCAAAGTCTACAACCCTTGGGATATATATTTTCATGGAAGGCAACTTCATCCCTTACGATAAGGTCTTAGCGAAGTGTTTCTTGGCCTTTCTTTTCTTCAGCAATATCTTTTGTTTCAGTCGTACATTTTTCTTTGGTTGGGAAGCTATATAACCCGCATCTTCCACGGCCTACCTGTTTAGACGTTGCTGCCTGGCCTTCTCATATATAGCCAGTTCACAACTTTAATTTTCCTTACTTCTTTGAAAGGCTTCCCTTAGGAGCTTTTCAATTAGGTCCTCTTGTGGTGAACTTGGGAATTCTGGCATTGATTCTGCCTCTTGTTCGTCTAAGTCACTTTCGGACGCAGCTGGCCCATCTTCATCATATATGGAGGAGTGAAAGACCATGCAACAACTTTCTACATGTTCTTCTATTTATTTTTCTTCTCCCTCTGAGTCGTCATCTTCATGCTCCTTGCTGTTTTAAAGGATATGTTGAAGAAATTCCTCAAGAGTGACCGGTGAATGCGTCTTCTGGTTATATTCCTCTTGCGTGTCTATATACTTTTGTATCCCCGTATGACTGTCTACATGCTCGGCAGGCTGCACTGGCTTTTTGGCATTCATTTTCTTCTTCTTAGGCTGCTTGATATTAGGGCTTTTCCCTTTATCAGCTATCTTCGAAGTGGGATGCGGCTTCAACATCCCTTTCTATGATCTTAGGATCAAGCGGGCTTTTCCACCTGATTGCCGGACATGCTCGGAGGTCCCTTAACATCTTCTTTTTTTTTGGAGAAAGCATCACCTCCCAGGGGGTTTCTTCCATGAATGAACAGGATGCCCCCAGAGTATTATCCCCCTTAGGGGTATGCTTTTGGGGGAGGATTCACCTTCCAATTATCTGATAGTATGAATTTATCCTGTTTATACTGGTCCTCGACCCAGTTCTTGAAGACGTAACAATCTTCGATCGGATGGCTTACCATCCGATGGTAGGGGCAGTAATTGGGGCTATTGACCTCATTAACTTGGGCAGGTCGTTGTGACTCGGGAAACATCAGCAGGCCATTCTTCATGGCGTGCTCAAATAACTTCTTTGTTTTATAGTAAGGGGACGATTATTCACTCCCCATCCGTTCCTCAAGAGTCGGCCCCGTACAATTATTGTTTTGGCTATCGGACACTTTAGGGTCGCCCTACTGCTGCTGTGCATTTGCGAAAAACGCCGCCTTTCGTTTCCATTTATAATTTCATGAGTCTCTGCCCGAAGAGGAAGGACCTTGACCTATCGAATCCAGCTTAGCTGGTTTATCAATAAGCTCCTCGAAAGCAGTAGGCTTGAAGAAGGCCATAAACGGGTATACTTGTGAGTACCGATAGATGGTTGCCACGAACATCCTGATGGCCAGAGCCTCTTCGATGCGCTGCTTGCACTTAGACCACAGGTTTCGCCATCGGATAACATATTGAACCCATGTCTCATTCGGCTTGATTTTTTCATTGACCAGTGCCATCATAGTGATGCGTTCACTTGAACTGGCGAATCTTTGGTAAAAGATCATCACCATTTCATCTAACGTCTTAACGGAGTAATTAGGAAGCTTCGAATACCACTCAAAAGCAGTTCACGATTCACTACCAACTACCAACGAATTGGTGAAGAAGTAATACATCATATCCTCTGGTGTTGCCGCACCTGGATCTGAACTGAGTGATATGTTGATGAGAATTGCCGGTCCCCTTGTATACTTGGAATGTCGGGATCGTATATCCCAGAGGGTATTGCCTCTGGTCATACTATATTGGGTACGGTCGACCAGTCTTGACCAGCTTGCCTGCTATTTCGCTGGCTTTAAGGGCTTTAAATTGCTGGGCGATATATCATCCAGCTATGCTTTGGAGATCGTCTCCTCACTTAGCGCAGATGGGTTTTGTAGAGGATTCAACGTATCTCCCTTTGTCATCGATAATAACTACCGGTGGATCATCTGCCTGTGGTTCCGGTTGAGCAATCATCCCGACCATACTTTGGAATAGGTGGGCCATCTTTTTCATACTAGCATTCATTTCAGTAATTTTCTTATCCTTCTTTTGAAGGACGCATTTCAGGTAGTCGATATCAGACTCCTGCCACGTTCTTTCTTTGGGAGTATTTTTAGGGTTTGGTTGGGAGGTGGACTCATGAGTTCCACTGCTTGAGCTATTATATCTTACAGCTTCTGTTAATCTTTCGTTATAAACCGAATGATTGGTCTATGAGAAACAAAGCCTTGACTATCATCCTTGGAGTTCTTCATATATACTGTATGAACTACCATGCCCCTAAACTTAAGGCGTTTGGAGTGTGGGCCTTTGGAATTTGCCTCGGGCACCAAGACTTTATTTAACCTCTCTTTTTTGTGAGAAGCCACTTTAGAAGGAACCATCATAGCAAGAACCTTCTGAGAATAAGCCTCCTTGTATTTAGGAGGGGATATTTCATCATCTTGTCAACCTTTGAGCTTCTTCGGTTGGTGAGAGTAGCTGTTATCAATGACAGAGTTATGGACTTCTTTCCAGACTCTATGGATTGTTGAAGAAAGATGTTTGACCAAACGTTTTTCCTTCGGCTCATCATGCATTTTCACAGGAGGTGGCGACTTCTTTAGTATAACGATGGGCGAATTTTTCTTAACCACCTTCTAAGGTTCAAAGCTATTCCCTGTTAGAATAGCAGCTAGGATCATCGGAGCAGGTGGAGTCAGCCCAGATGGAGAGCTGCCCCCAGCCTGACTCACTCGGCGCCAGTATCGGCGTTAGGCACTTATGGTAACAGGGGCCGGTGCTTCTTCAATTATGGGTGCCCCATATGCTCTTTTGGACTATCTTGCCCCATGCATTTATATGAAGCTTCGACAGGTGATATTTGCTTGAAAACTGACTCTCTGGGCATGGGAGTGTCAGCAGTTTGAGGTATCAGCTTATGGAAGACAGACTGTTTGGGAGGAACATCATCCTTTGGGGCCCCAGCCATATCAGAGGCTGTGAATGCCAGCCGTTTGATGACTGATTTCTTTGGGATCATAGGCTTTTCAGAGTTGGACCTCATCCTCTGGAAGACCGGTCCTTCATATTAAGCAAGCTTATCATCAGAGCCGGTTGCGGTAGTTATCTGCCTATCAAAGATTGACTTCTTTGGAGTCTCCTCCTTTGGCGCTGGGATGCCAAGGGAGGGAGATGGAAGTATCGTTCCGAAGAAAAGCTCATCGAGTTGTTAGGCCACTTGGGCTATCATAATGCAGAGTATGGGGGCCATGGCCTGCCCTAACAAAGTTGCTCAAGCTAGAATGGTGATGGAGCTGGCATTGGGGCTGGAGTTGCTGGGTGAGGCCATTAATCTGTATGGGAGTGAAACACCAGCTTTAGTGACCCAAATATCCAAGTGCAATATAAACATACCGCTGTTATTTCGCGAAACACGACACACGAAGTATGGACTGGAAAAAGAAAAAGGTCCCACCGGGCGTGCCGGAACCTGTTTAGCATCGGAAACCACACCGAGGCGCGGGGAGTGTACCCAGCCTGAATCTGGGGGTAGATGCTATATGGAACATATATGTCTCTTCGAAGATACCAAGTTTGATTTATGACACTGTATATCGGAGGTTTGGATGGATGTGACCGTTGTAGCAGACTTATTAGATTTCCTCTCATATGTGAGGGGTTTTTTTATTGTGGGGATGCTTTTTCCTGTAGGCGCAAGCCCTATAGTTAATTACGTTATCGCCGAGCGATAACAACTTTCTCTACTTCATGAATCATCATGTATCATGTTGTATCTATTGTTTATTTGGGATTGCCCTTGGATTATATACGGAGACTAATATGTCATCGCCCGTAAGGCTCAGATTAGTCCAAATCTGTAAATCTCATATTTGGGTTGAATCTAGGTCATATATTCCATCAGTTCAGGGTATATATGTAGGGACCATTAGTCGTATATGGGACTGATATTGACTTAGGAAATATATTTAAGGGATGTTAATCTTGTTTTAAATTAAGATCAGTTTAAAATATATGAGCATATGGGCTCAAGAATTATCATGAAAGCTTAAGCTACTTAGTCAATTTGGACTAAGAATTAGCTCTGAAACATATGTATTGGCGCCCAGAAATTCTAGCGCATGCTACGTGTCATACAGACAAAAATACATGGGTCCGTGACATATTGAATCATTGGCACATCAGGGTTGTGGCGCATTCCATGTATACAATGGGTATTGACACATGGATATGACTTTTTTGTCTCTGGCGTGTTCAATATTAACGCTCATGGATTGTGGCGCATGTCACGTAGCGGGTCTCTGGCGTGTATGCCTATACTGACGCATATCTTTATTGGAACAAATCTTCATTGGCGCATGGCCTTTATTGGCGCATGGCCTTCATATTGACGCATGCCCTTCATTTTGGTGCATCTCTATGTGATGCATGCCCATTGGCGCATATGCTCTTGGCGCATGACCGCTTAGGGTTTTTCATAGAGATTAATCTCTGTTCCTTTTGAAACTTAAGTTTTATGAAATTTATGTTTCTGTTAATGGCTATTTTGGCCATTAATGACATCAAGATCGCAACTTTTGTGATCTGGAGTCTTCCTTTCTTTCTATATATAGATCATATTATCTGTTCTTTGGAAATTTAAATTTCCTTGTCCATCATCATTATACTTTTATGCACATGTTTTGTTCTTTTCTCAAACCCTAGATCTTAAGATCAAAAGAATCCCTCTGATGAAAACTTAAGTTTTCTCAAGGCGGAATTTGATCTAGAGATCCTAAGATCATCGGAAAGAACTTAGATTCTGAATATAAAGGTTAACCTTCTCATAGATAAGGCTAAGCCTATTATATCATGGAGATCATTCTCCTTTTCTCACCTTGATTGATGATGGTGAGAAAGAAGACGGGAGTTGTGATTGCAGAGAACTTAAGTTCCTAATCAAGTTTATTGGGTCGATTTCGTATATGAAATTTGACCTCAAAGGTCTTTTATATAGGGTATAGATATTTTTGGGCAAGTAGAGACAATCTCTTTTTGAGATTTCTATAATTGATCATATAGTCAAGCCCGGGTGCTTAAACACCGTTGGATTTTAGATCTAAGGGTTATCGTTGATATGATTAATGTCTTTCTATTTAAATAAGATATTCAATTAATTCTTTTATTTTAAAAGAAAATATCAAAAGAGCTAATAATAGCCCGTGTGCTTATGCACCATTGGATTATAGATTCGAGGGTCCTTTTTAACAAGATTTATATTTTTCTTTGTTTAGAAAAATACAAAAGATTTTATCTCTTATTAACAACATTATCTTTTTGTTTTAGAAAGATAGAAAATATCTTAAATAGCTTAAGCTATATATTTTAAATCCTTTATTTAGAGATTTTCTGGTTAACCAGATTTATTATTTCTGTTTGAGAAATACAGGAAAAATATTTTTCAGAATATAGCTTAAGCTATCAAATAAGCGAGGGCCTCAAAGATTGGCATAACGTCAGGAATTATTGACACATGCTTTTTAGCAGCGCCCATCTTTCTGGCGTATAGACTTAAATCCCATTAGTTACATTGATTATTATTATTATTTTGGAGGGAACAACTATGGCTGCGCAGATCAAGAAGACGGGGATTCAAAAGGTTCTGCAAAGAGGTGTGTCTAAGCCCCAAAATTAAAAGCATAACACGGTCTCATCAAGGGCATGCCAAGCTCCACTCGGCGAGCAAAATAAAAAAAAAGAACTCAAACAGAGGGTACCCGATATATCCAAAACTCCAGTTGGACCGATTGCTCTCGGTGCTTGTCCTTCCCTAAAAAGAGCGGACTACAACAATGGTCCAAAAGCCCAGCAAATATCTCTACCAATGATGTGGTAATGGATGGATATACAATTCACATGGTCTATATAGTGGGACCTGAAAGAACAAGTTCTCTTACGCTTCACAACCATGATAAAGATATGGTTGTTGATGCCCAATCCCGAATTGGTTCAGTAGACTCTACTCAGGCATATGACAAAAGAACCTACAATTCTTGAAAAGTTAGACGGCAGTGATAGCCCAGTCTCCGTCCATAAAAATAAGAAACGAGCAATCTTCCTAGATCTTCAGAATCAGCTTCTTGATAAAGACAAGATGTCGAAAAGGCCAAATAAAGAATAAGTGCAACGTAGACCCCTAAATCGTTAAACTGGTATTAAAAAAAGGGTCAACCCACTAGCAACAGGGGTGAGAATAAAAACCTGAAAAGGCTTTGTGAGTAAAAACAACAGGACCAGTCGGGTGCTTGTGAAAACCCGCAAGGGCGCAACTCATAAAAAAATCCCTTCAAAATCGAATGATAAGTTGCTCCCGGTACCAAATTCCAGTGTAGTGATGCAGACGCCGATCAAAATCAAAACCAAAATCCAAATCTCAAAATCCTCAACGGTGAATGATGAGTCGCTCTTGGTACCATTCCAGTGTAGTGATGTACACGCCAATCAAGATCCAAACTTGAAACCCTACCAACTGATAAGAGCTGAAGGAAATGGGCACATGCCACCCATCAACGGCCAATAACTCAAGAGATACTACGTATGAATGCTCTAAATTGCAGATAAGCTAATCCCAGACAGCTTAGCAAATATGCGCCAAAATGCCAAATAAGAAAATGAAGCCAGAAGATGACCCTTTAATTCGTTAAACTAGGAATATTCGACTCCTAAGTCATTAAACTGGAAAAACGGGGGGGGGGGGTCGGTTCATAAGTAAAAATGGCACAAATGAAAAATTGAAAAAGGTTTCGTGAGTAAAAACAACAAGACTACTCATGAGCTTATGATAACCCCCAGGGGCGCAAACTCGTAAATTTTTTTTTAAAAAGGACACTTAAGTCGTTAAACTGAGAATAGATGACCCCTAAGTCATTAAACTGGGAACAAATAAAATCCTCCTACATCGAATTATGAGTCGCCCTAGTACAATTTCAGTGTAGTGATGCAAACGCCAACAAAAAATCAAAATTCTAAATTCTCATAAAGGCGAATGATGAGCCACTCCTCGTGATATTGCAGTGAAGCAATGCTGACGCCAAATAACAATCCGAATCCCCAAAGCCTCCAATGGAAAATGATGAATTGCTCCTTGCACCCGTGCTCCAGTGTTAGCAACGCTGATGCCGGCCCGGAATACAAAATTCCAATTCAAATCCAACTTTACTGACAAAAAAAGGGATCCAAGTCCCACTCGAAGAGTGCTTTCTACCCTAGAAGGTCCTGCCGAACAAGGCAGGGATCAGAAAATCAAACTAAAGTCCCACCAAGCAGTGCTTCCAAGCTTATAGGTCCCACCAGACAGATTGGGACCTCCCAAATCGCATCTCAAGTCAAATCAACTTCAAGTCAAATCAAATTAGGTATCGGACGAGTTATGTCTGGAGCCCAATTCCAGTAGTAGAAATATTGACTCCATTCCCAAATCAAATCAAATTTACCAAGCTACAGCAATGACCTCCGTGATGGTGATACGTCAGACAACGACTCTTCGCCTCGGTGATACGTCAGCAACGACTTCCATGCCGGTGATACGTCAAGCAACGACTCTCCGTCTCGGTGATGCGTTAATCAGTGACTCTCTAGACCGGTGATACGTTAACAACAACTCTCCTTGTCGATGATACATTAACAGCAACTCTCTGTCTCAGTGAAACGTCAAACAACGACTCTCCGTTTCAGGCGATACGTCAAACATCAAATCTCCATCCCGTGATACGTCAAACATCGACTCTCCATCTCAGGTGATACGTCAAACAGTGACTCTCCGCCTCAGTAGCACGTCAACAGTGACTCTCCGTGTCGGTGATATGTCAAACAGTGACTCTCCGCCTTGGTAGCATGTCAAACAACGACTCTCCACCTCGGTAGCAAGTCAATAACGACTCTCCGTGCCTGTAATACATTAAACAGTGACTCTCCACCTCGGTGATATGTCAAACATCGACTCTCTGCCTCAGTAGCATGTCAAACAGCGACTCTCTATGCCGGAATCAATCAAGTATAGACGGTCCGTGTCACAAAATGGGAACCAAATCAAAGCATCAACCTCCTTGTCACCAAAAAGGAAGTATCAACCTCCACGTCGCTAAAAGGTAACTAAGCAACGACATCCATGTCGCTAAAAGGGAAGTATTGATCTCCACATCACCAAAAGGGAAGCAATAACCTCCACGTTGCCGAAAAGGAATTAAGACAACCTCTTCACGAAGTAAGATCCATCAATCTCATGCATACAACCCATAGTGGTGTGCATTTGTTGATGTGAGGCATTTTGTTGGGGTCAAAAATTACACCCCATTTCCAGAATTAAAAATCAAAAGCTAAAGGTCAAAAGTCAAAGTTAACACTCAAGTCAATGCAAGCCCGGCTAACCCAGGTCCGCTCCCAAACAACTGGGTCCACACCTAAACTGTTTTGAGCCCAAGCAAATCTGGCTATCGAAGAAGAAGAGAAAAGAATTACGCAATAAATGAATTTAATGTAATTTTTATGAATAAAATGTAAGGGAAATGGGTAAAAAGCCAAATAATTATAAAACGCCTGGCTTATGTGCAAACATAAATAAGCACATATGCGTGAGAGGAGCAAAAAGCCAAAATTGTAAAGCCTAAGAGGCCCAAGTGTAAAGTTTAAATGCTATAAAAAGCCAACCCTATGATGAAATCAATAATAATTATTTTCTGCTAAAAAACTAAGGTTTTGAGCCATATTTTATTTTTCTCTTTCACTGTTTCTCTCATGCAGGTTCTTCTTTTCCCTCTAAAATCTTATTTTTGAGAAAGGTTTCTTTTGTTCTCTCCACTGTAACTTTATTTGGGTCTCTCCCGTATCCTTCTTTCTCAAAATGGCCCATAGAAAAGATAACCCAAATTTTTGAGGTAACTTCATTTCAAGAACCGAAGATCTAAGACCAAAATCAATTAAAAGAGTAACCTTTCTCTATAGAACTTGAAGAGCAAGAGAGCAAAAGGATTCTCGGGGTGAAAGCACATGGTTTTCGCCCCCGAGCAAACAAATTCGAGCAAGGAAACCAGACAAAAGTCACCTACTTTCATCACCGCGCACCGAAGGAAACCCTACAAGGGGATTTTCCACCCTCGGGGATCCCCGCGAGGGGATCTCCCACTTTGAATGTCTCCGCAAGGGGACTATCCACTGTCGAGGACCTCCCAAGGGGGCTCCCTGCTCTCAGAACCCCCCAAAGGTGGTCCCGCCGTCTCGGAAGGCCACTAAGGCTCTCTCTCAATCTCTCTCTCTCTCTTTCCCCTTGTCAGGAGCTCCCTGACACACTCAAAAGACTTCACACCTTCAAAAAAATTTCTAACGGAGCACTATCGGCACCCCGCAAAGGGGCTGCTAGCCCCTTGTCTCGCAGCCCGCTAATCGGGTAGTGGGACCCCCGTAAACTCTGCGAGACCCCCGATATGTCCAAAGAGGCCTAAAATTCATCTTCAAACACAACGCACAGATCATAAAAATGAGTTCGCATGATAAGCATGACCCGTTAATCAAAGGTTCTTTCACGTCAAAGCGAGGGGTAATTAACGGCAGTTTTGTCCGCGGCTGCCGGAGATTGGAATCCCTACAATCAATCTCAACCCCTCATTCTTCGAGAATCATTTCAAATTTGAATTTTTTCATTTGGAATCTGGGCTCTTCTATTTTCTACTCATTTTTTGGCCTTCGGGGTCAACTCGACGGTTTCTATGAGGAACGCGGCGCAAAGGTGGCTCGAGGGCTTGTTAAGGAAGGCGGCAAGGGCTGCTAAAAGGGGAAATAGAAAAAAATAGAATAGATATAAATAAAATTATCTCAACTAAGAGGGGTCATGGAAAGAACAGGTTTCAAATCACCATCTATTCTTCTTTTTAAACATTTTCTCTTTCTTTTTTTTCTATGAAACTGCCGATATTATACAAAAACACCACAATATTTGTCTTTTTGTACCTCCATTTTCCGCTAAGTAGGATTCAATAATGGGCCTGAGTCAGTGATGAACTTGACAACTAGAATTCTACCATAAACTTCAAGAAAAGAATGAAAGCTTGTCCCACCTTTCTTTTGAATAGTTTGCCCCTGTAAAATTTGAGATTAGTGAAGTTAGCCTCTTAGGCTGTTTTGCTCGTAAAAGTTGCTTAACTCAACGGTATAGCTACGGTCCGGAAGTTTGGCATCCCGGTTATTGGGATGCCTATTGTTCTGCTCGGTAGCCTCGCCGCACTTGTTCAACTTAGTATTTCACTAGTGGGATTGAAAAAAAAAACATTTTTATAAGCAAATTTCTCGCATCTCTTCCTCACCTATAGGTCTTCCGAATTCACTTGTTGTTACACCTTTTAATGGCTCCTTCTTTAGTTTTAGTAAGAAGTCTTCAAAAACGCCTGAAGATTTCTTAGCTATGGAAGCTATAACTGGGGTCTAGGTTGGTTAGTGAGCGTCGTGATAGGAGACTATCGAGTGCTTAACCGCGTAATAATAAGGTCTTAAAGAAGTTCGAGAATGGTTTAGTTAGTTTGTCAGTCTCAGATTCGCTAGTCATATTCCCAACCAATGTAGAGAGCAGCTCGCCATAGCCGCTTGTCTCTTTTTCTAACCAGGAAAGTGAATTTCTTACGACCAGATGTCTTAATAGATAACAGCTTTCTCTCAAACTCGCACTCTAAATTCATGTTTAGAAAACCGTTATTTGCTTTATCAAGTATCAAACGAGAACTGCGAAGGTGCGTAGCTCTGTCGAAGTCTTGTTCACTGAAATCCTCGTTCTCGTGCAATCAGCCTGATAGATTGCTAAGTGGTCCTGCGGTCGGCTATGAAAATAGCAGAATGGAATGAAATCAAAGAGGGACGTGCCTGGTCAGCCGTTCGTCATAGAACTTATGCCTCGTCGCGGTGAGACAACAGGGGAGAGGCGGCAGCTGCATTATCATGGTGGTTGGAGGTCAGAAGAGCATGGATTCTTCATTTCATTGGAAGCTACAAAACGGTTTAATTTCGGGCCAACATCGGCCCTTAGATTTAGGTTTTTTGAAGACGGCGAGTTGGACAAAGAGAGGCAGACAAAAGGAGAAGCGGCCAAGTGCACCAACCAATCCCTGGGTAGTCAACCATATCAAGTTCTAATCTACTTTATCTCCTGTACTGATCGATTCATTAAGGGGGACAGCCTAGCCTATTTGTTCAGTCAATCACCAAAGGCGAAAGGGGAAACCACTATGGACGACACTGCCCAGACTTCTTCACAAGCTTATCCTCGCCCCATTTCCTGTCCGTCCCGACTGGCAGCAGCGAATTTCTGGAAACCACCGGTGATTATAGACATTAACCATCTCGAACAATGGCTTCTATTTCTAGCTTTGTCTTCATCACTGGTGGAAGGCGTAGTGCACCCTTGCCTATCATGATGCAGGGGGAATCTGTACACGCCCGAACCATGTATGCATCCATCTCAACAGGGTGAAGAAGAACACTCTATATTACACAGCTTGGGGTCCTATTACTAACTCTAGAAACGGGCCGACTCCTACACAGCTTGGGGTCCCATTACTAACTCTTGATTTGGGTCCATGATTTATTACCCCTGGATTATTGCCTTTGGTTGGTGAATACTCCTGCGTTGGTTGACACTCACACTCAAAATGATCACTAGTAAAAATTGTATGCATTAGAGACCGTTTATTAGGGACCTGTTGGAACTAGTGCCCTCAAGGAAATTATTGTGATCGCAAGTAGGCGATTATGATAATTAAGGGAGGACCTATACAGGTATAACAGTCTTACTCGAGATGATAGTATGCTATCTAGTTTGCCTTCATCATTGATGAAGCCCGTAGGATTGTTGCTTGACAACCAACATTATGATGGCGATCATATATGTGAGAGCTGGGTTGTCCATAAGCACATCCTTAAATGTTCATAGTCATGGGAGTATTGAGACCGGCTATCGATGTTCCAGAGTATACTAGTGTATACGCTTCTAGACCCCGACGAGGGACGGTGGCCGGTCTCACAAGCCATTGGTGTTGTGTCACCTAAGATAGTATATATGTGCTCACTGGAGGTGAGGACACCGGACGGACACGTCGAGAACTTCTAGATGGTATTATATCTACCGTCAGATGGAAGTTCTCAGGTGGCATGCGTATAGGTTAGTCCTTTGACCTGAAGTCGTCATTTGTCTCATGTGAGTTTCCATTGTACTTGATTACTACCCTACCATGGCTCAAAGGAGTCGTGCAAACAGGTTTTAGTTGGGTGCAATCCCGAACCACATGGAGGCAGTCGTCATTCGTCTCTCCTGGTATTAGGAGTCGATGTCGCTCTATGTTCAGTTGGCTATCACCAAAAATCCGTAGGCACGGTGGATGAGATTTACTGATAGTTGATCAGTAGTATCTCTATTGGTGATGAGCTTGACTCAGACACGACTTATCGAGTTGGTAGGAGTCTGACGTTATCCACCTCCTAGACTTGATATGCGATACTCTTCGACAAAGAGACCGGACTGTACGGAGATTGTTACATTCAAGCTCAATAGGGTACGGACGCACTTAATTGTCGACCCCCCTTTTGACAAGTACCTGGGTAGCCATTACGAACAGCTAGTGCCGCTGACGTGCTTATGGTTAAACCCACTGCCAGTGTATTATCGAGTCTTTGGAGTCCCACAAAGAGAGTTTTTCGGGTTCAAGAGACAGATGTAATAGCCATACGTTGGTACGTGCAGGGGTCCGATTAAATACGTGTCACGATACACGGACTTTAATCGGACAGTTGATAATACTAGACGGCTTAGGATTAAACTGGATTATTAAATCAAGTTTTGATTTAATAATTTGTGTATGTATTTTGATACATATATTTTAGTATTATTGTTCACTATTTATTTTCTCTCTTTGGTGCTATCCGTATTTTTTTACGGATACGTGTATTTGTAGCGATATATATACCGGGTGAAATATTCTGTATTTATACGGGAATGCTTTTAGAAGAAGGACACCTCATATTTATTTTTCTATTTAGAAAAATAAAAAGAAATGAGGTGGAAAGGAGGAAATATGAAGCATGGTGCATGCATGTAGAGAGGCATGGCTTGGAGATTTTAAAATGATAAAATCATTTATGTGCACTATTGCACCAAGGTTGTAAAAGCAAGCCCTTCTCACATGTTTCTACACTTAATGTTTTTCATTCTTCACTTGAGCTCATGCTTCATGGTTCTTTCCTCTTTTCCTTCTCCTTCTTCTTCTTGCTCTTATTTTGAGCATAGATTTTAGAGTGAAAAATTTAGTGAAGTATTCCTACATCACCGATCATCCAAACCTAGCAGGTCTGGATCGTCGGTTAGAGCCTCCTCCGGATTCTCTCGGGTGGATCGTCTTCGGCGAAAGTGGTCGATCTTTAAGCGTGATTCCGGCTGCTACGAGCTTGGAAGGGTCTTCCACAATTGGGTGGACACGTGACAAAAATTGTATTTTCTCAACTATTTGACTTTTAGTTAGCTAATTTAGATCTATGGATCGAATCTTGGATTTTACGGATGTTCGCTAAAAATTTTGTTTTCGCTTCCGCCTCGGCCGCGGTTTCTGCAGCGCGAACACCGAAATCCAAAAGGACCGTGTAAATATATACGGTTCCTAATAAATTATTAGAGATCGTATATATTATACAGTATTTAATGAACGGTCTCTAATACATTGGAGACCGTTCACATAATATTAGTGACCATTTTAAACAGTCGCTAATATGTCGATCAGATATGAGCCGCGATGGCTCCTCATTACCCCAAAAATTTTCTCAAGAGGTTATTCTTTTCCTCTTTTTTCTTAAATTTTTCGGAAAAATTATGAAATTTAACCTTAATTTTTTTGTAGGTGTTATTGTTGTAGTTGGTGGTGTAGGAGCTTGCAATCGCTTTATTTTCTTTTCAAATTCAGGCCAAGTTTGGTGTTTTCTCCTGCTAATCCTAATTTTTTCAATTAGATTATTAAATTTGGAAATTAGGTGATTATAATATGTGATTTGTGTTGGTTTTGATATGTTAAATATGGTTATTTTGATTTTGGGGATTGATGGGTTTTATCATTAAAATAAAATTGAAGAAAATTGTTTTAGATGGCTTTTAGAATTGAAAATAGATGAAAAATTGAAATATAAATTTGGTAATTTAGATTTAGAGTTGAAGTTATAAAGATTATAAGTAATCGATGAATTTACTTGTTAGATTAATTTAGGATAAGATGGATTATAAGATTATATTGGATGAATTTAAGGTAAAATGTATTATAGTTAATCGAGGGGGTGCTCGCGTGCATGCGTGTTTGTGAGTATGTGTAAATGTATGTTCGCACGAACATATGTAAGCGAGTGTGTGTATGAGGGAGAGATCAGGTGTATGTATGAGTGTTTGAGTGCGCACGCGTATATGTGAGAGCGTGTGAGTGTATGTGTGTGTGTGCGTGAGTGCCCGCATATGAAATATTTAAAAATATATATTCATCCTAAGTTCTGGCTCGTATTTTGAAAATTTTATGATTCGATATCCTTTATTTTTTAAATTTAATAATTCGATATCTTGTTGCTTATAATTTATTGCTTAGATTTTTTAATTATAACATAATTTATAAACCAAATCAAAATAAAAATCAAATCCTTTAATACCAATTAAACTATAGTAGAAGCATAAATCAAAACTAAAATCAAATAGATTAAGAAAAATTAACACTAATTAACCTATAACATTAATTACATTAATTAAGGAATCTTAACTAAGGCCGGATAATAGTGAACCGAGACCCTGATTAAGAAACGATTAAATAGAAAGTTATGGGATATCCTAAAATTTTGATTAGAAACGTAACTAGGGTTTTATATTTTCATTTAATTAGTATATTTAAGATCGAAAGGTCTTAAACTTGTTTAGGATCGACCTATAGTTTCCCGTCCGACAATTGGTATATGTCAAATATTTTACCCGTCGAATTGATAGGATCATATTATATGTTTGTGAGAGTTGTGCATCATGTTCAATTTTTTTCAAACATATGTGTAGTATTCGACGAGAGGATTTGACATACAGTAATTATCGGATTTGTTCTATTTGGACATATTACGAATACAAGAAGACTCACATCTCACATGCTCCTGTATTTTCGTCCATTTTGAGAGATTTTGACGGTGCTTTCCACTTGTTCCCCATATACAGATTTATGTATGAATATGAGAAATAGGGGGAAAGTTTTACCAAAATTTTCTCGAAATAGACGAAAAACAGGAGGATGTGAGATGCAAGTGTTGTATTTGTAATGGAAATTAGGACCTTTATCCCTGACAGCCGTGAAACTAATTATTCGTCCCCATCTTTTGCCCTGAATACTTACGACAATTTTAAATGACTTTAGATATTTTGATGCGTCCGCATCATGAAATCTAATTTAAGACTTGAAATTTATTTAATGACGAGCTTGTAATAAACTCATAAGATATGTTAAACTCATATTATTATATGTGTTATAACAGATGAGAATTCTTCCGGATAAATCATTTATGTACGTGAGGAAAAAAGATGGGTATAGTTTGAGAGACACCCGATTTAAAGAAGGGCTTAAAGCCTTTTTAGATTACGCACAGATGAACCCAAAGCGTAGCCGAGACGAACTCTTGTTCTGTCCTTATAAGAAATATAAGAATAGTGCCCGTTTCGACGTGAAGTGATAGAATAACATGTGTTTGTAGAGAGTTTTGAACCAAACTACATACATTGGAATTAACATGGCGAGGGAATACGTGACGAGGAAACAATGATGGATAATGAGACCGCAGCTTCACAAGCTGAATTGCCGATGGGTGACAGGATAGATGACACACATGAGATATTGGAAGATTTATTTGCTGGAGAGTAAATGAATGATATTGAACCGTCTGAAAGCACCGGTGAAATAGAAGAATTACAGAAACTTCTAAAGAAAAACAAATAAGATCTGTACGAAGGCTGTACGAAATTTAGTAGACTGTCATTTGTAATAAAACTCCTCCATCTGAAGATGATTAGAGGATGGCCAACGAGCACTTTTACGTGCTTCTTGAACTCCTACGCAAGGTAATTCCTGAAGGAAAGGAAAGCATTCCATAGAATCATTACCAGGCAAAAAATATTGTTAAGACACTTTGTAACAACTCCAATTTTAGTATACAAAAATTTGTTTAAAAGTTAATATATATTTGGGGTATTTGCACTTCCTATGAGTACTATAAGTAATTGTTTTACTTTTTAATAGCAAGAAGGAGCTTGTAGCTCATTGGTAAGACCTTGCACTACTGATCCAAAGCACCAGAGTTCAAATCCCATCAGCCACACTATTTTTAATATTGTTTTATTGTAAATTTTTAGAAGTCCAAGGGTCTACACGTGCATAACTCATAAAACCCCATGTCACATATAAAATAAACTGTCTCATGGGGTAAACCAAGCGACGACGGACCTTTGACGGCGAGCCCCGGCCTGACTCGGCCTGAGTCGGCCGGCGACTCGGCCGACACGGCCCGCCGCCGCCGGCAGGACTCGGTCGGATCACCGAGCTGTCAATATGAAAGTTCTGCCTTTTGGCCTCCCCATTACCCCTGTATACTTTAAGTTTTCTGCATTAACAGAGCTTTTTAAAACTCCATTAAACCATTTTTTAATACAAAATTTAATACTTCTCTCACACACTTTCACCTACCCTAACCCTAATCTTATTCTATAAATACCACCCCTAAACACACCCCCCTCACTCCCAAATCCTGTCCAAAACTCTCAAGAAAACTCTCTAGAATTTTGTGTACAAGTGAGCGTAGGGAGAAGCTCCGACAATTTTCCGACGACGACCCTAGGAGCTTCTGGCGACGAAACGACGCACCGGCAAATCCTATTTCCTCCTCTCCCTCTTCTCTAACCTAACAATAAGTAAGTCCCTCCTCTCCCTTCTCTATTCCATTCTAAAAATTTTTAAAACTAAAACCCGACGGAAGCGGAGTTAATCCGACTTCCGATTCGGTTTTCTTTAAAAATTACAATTTTCATTAAACACAACCATTCCAAACTATTAAATCTTGACTATTAATCATTAACAAAATAGTTGAGCAAGTTTCATTGCAAAATATTTCATTTTGTAAGTTTTACCGCTCTTTTCCAGAAAAATACCATGTAGTTTAGTTTCGACTTTAAAACATCATAATTCTTGCTATACTTTTAAATAGATCATGAGATAATGACCTACCTCTTCACAACACTCATATGCAACATTGCACAATACCTTTCGGGAATATAGAATACGGGAATACATATTTACAATTAAATAACTTTTACTATTAAAACCGTTTTCTACAAGATTACGTATTTTTACAAATCTTTGCAAAGCGCCGCTATAACCCATTATGGGGAACCCTACTGGGATGCTGCGGATTATCGCACATCCCTGGGCTTAGTAGTGTGAGATTCAGACCTCCGCAAGGAGCATTCGGTCTCGAAGGATTTAAAATTACAAATATCTTAAGAAAAATAAGATTTCTAGAAAAATAATAAATTAAAATTATTTTATATAAATAAATATATCATCAAAATATCTATTTTTGATATAATATAAATATTCCAACTTTTCTATATCAAAAGAATCACTTTACATGAAAATACCATGAAATTCTATACAAGTTCAATACTTTACAATTAAATATCATGCATTATGAAAAATAGGTTTATCTCACTAGAAATGTCACACATATAAAATCTACATCTATGAAAACTCTAAATACGGTAATTAAATACTTGAGGTGTATTTTTTAAACTATACAAAATTATTTTTATATAAACCCCCCTCAAGTTTTATAAATTACAATAAGGACCCTAGTAAACATAGGTTTAAGCGGGACCAGTCTCTTGAGCCTCAGAGAGCCGGAGATATGGGTGCTTGCCTATCTAAGGTAGACAACTTAACAAATGGTGTTATCAACACAGTAATCGTTTTTGAAAAAGACACAAATCCTGCCGTCCATGTGCAGCGGTTACCTAATTCAGGACTTCAATTTCTTTTCTAATTGTCTGACTCAGACTAAGTCTCATTATAAATAATATGACTTGAATATGATTCAAGTACAAACTATAATTCAACATGAATCCATGAATCCATATATTCAATTTATTCAATCTATTAAGCTGTACTGACTGAACCGAACCATGGATATACTTCCATCTACATGATTCTCCAGTTACATCTTTTTTACTGATATAATGGTTTCGGCAAGTCATCCATCTATTACAAGACAATACAATTTACAATACAACGATACAATCAAGACATCGCGGGGTTTTTAAGGGGTAGATTGGTACGGAAGGTGTTAGAAGGGGCACCAGACTGCAAGATTTAAGACACCTAATCTGTATTCCGTTGCTGTTGTACCGTGGCATAACGGTTGCTTGTACATTCCGTTCACCTTAGTCTCTGGTCTACCGAGACTCCTCTCGTATACACTGGGATCCTTCTGTACCAAGCTACAAACAATAGCGTTAACACTAAATACAACTTTAAAAGTTACACTCTCTCTCTGTCTATTCTACTTCTCCTTTATCTTCAGGACTTACTGAGCGATTTGTTCACTGACGACATTCTCTTTCTTCTTCTTTGAATGTCGTCAGGTGATTCGGACCTTCCAGAGATCGAGCCCACCAGTGACGACTTGGACCAGTTTATTGAAGATCCCGAGCTGTAGTTACACTTGTAAATTTTCTTTACATTCTATATTTTCCATTTCTGTTATGCCACTGTTTAGGCATTGCTTTCATTTAGATGTATTTACTTTCCATGCATTGTACAAAAGAATGTTAATAAATAAAGTTGTTGTTTCATTACATTTGTTTCTTGTGTATATTTCTTTTATATTGCTTAGTTGCACTTAGTGTATTTACTTTTGAGTAAATACGTAGCGGCCTTGTCGCGTCCCCTTCGTTGTACACCGGGAAGCGGGGCGTGACAGGTTTTGTTGGTGGCCCATGCAGGTCAGAGCTGTATGGAACACCACCATACAGTTCTGTTCTGCATGAACAACCTAAGCAATATAACACAAGAACCAGCAACTAAAAAATTCTTTACAATTCATACTCCTTGAATCCTATCATTTCATATACTTTGAATCTGTCCTAACTCAAATTTTTCTTTCAAGGTTATGGATTCCCCAAACAACACCAGCACCAATGTTAACAACACACCTCCACCCCTACCACTTACACCTGCCGTTTCTGCTCCGATCAACGAGCAGACGGTTCTGCTGGAGACGATCCGCAGTCTCCTAGAAGGACAGCAGTAGCAGAATGCTCTTTTAATGAACCGTCCAGAGGCAGAAGCATCTGGGGTGAAACAATTCAGGGCTTTGCACCCCAAACAGTTTGCAGGAAAGGAAAGCCCGCTGGAAGCTGAGGAATGGGCTCAGAGTATCGAAGATGATCTGGCAGCGGCACAAGTGCCAGAGATAGCTTGGGTCCGTGTTACGAAACTTCAGCTCACGGACAATGCACGGGTCGGATGGAAGGCGGAAGAAAGCCGTCTTGATCAACCCATCGAATGGAAGACTTTCCGCGAAATGTTCGACGCAAAGTACTTCCCTGAGACTGCCAGGTTTGACATGGAACATCACTTTATCCATCTGCAACAGGGTTCAATGTGGACCAAGTCAGTAGATGAATATGACGCTGAGTTCACCATGCTCAGTCGGTAAGATATGTCTCACTAATTCGAATTTTCAATAAATCACATACTACACAGTTAACACAATACTTTAACAGATTTGCGGCACACCTGATACCGATGGATGAGATCAAAGCCCGTCGATTTCAATAAGGTTTGGACTCGGAGATCCAGGCTGCACTAGCCATAGGAGATTTTCCGACTCATGAATCGGCTCTGAAAGCTGCCCGCCGCTATGAGGCAGTAGTAAAGATGAGAGGCAGATCTCAATCTGTCGAAGTTAAGCGCCCTGCCAACCGGATGGCAGGAGGAGCCTCATCAAGGCCATCTCTTTTGCCAAGGAGACCGGGAGTATCGAACAACAGGTCCAGCCCAGCCTTTTGTACCTACTGCAAGAGAGTTGGACATATGATGAAAGATTGTCGGAGAGCCAACCATTTTTGCTTAGTCTGTGGCTCAACTACTCATGATATTGGGTCTTGTCCCCAAAGACAAAACCCAGTTGCTGCACCCAGGCCAGCAATCACTTATCACCAGAGACCAGCCCTTCAAGCACCTGCTCCAAGACTTGCACTACCTGCTCCACCACCTAGAAGACTACCGACTGCACCTCCTCTTCGCCAGTTCCATCAAGCTCAATGGGTTGTTATGAGGAATGCTCCTCCGGCCAGGAAAAATGTACCACGACGACGGGCTTTCACGATGACCGTGGAAGAAGCTGAGGCCACTGGACAAGTTATCACTAGTAACCCTTTCTTCTCAAACTTTTCTTTCAGTCTTAACACCCATCTACATATCTTTACTATACCTAAAACATATCCCACATACATTAGGTACAATCTTAGTAGCCTCACTTC